>OY992876.1:79117706-79377706 GCA_963921405.1 Cepaea hortensis
TGTATTGACATGATGTTTTGTTATCGTTATTGTTGTTGTTGTTTTTGTTGTTGTTGTTGTTGTTGTTGTCATCGTTATTGTTGTTGTTGTCTATGTCGTTATTGTTGTTGTTGTCTATGTCGTTATTGTTGTTGTTGTCTATGTCGTTATTGTTGTTGTTGTCAATGTCGTTATTGTTGTTGTTGTCTATGTCGTTATTGTTTTTGTTGTCTATGTAGTTATTGTTGTTGTTGTCTATGGCGTTGTTGTTGTTGTTGTTGTCTATGGCGTTGTTGTTGTTGTTGTTGTTGTTGTTGCTGCTGTTGTTGTTGTTGTTGTTGTTGTTGTTGTTGTCTATGTTGTTGTTGTTATTGTTGTTATTGTTGTTGTTGTTGTCTATGTCGTTATTATTGTTGTTGTTTATTTCGTTATTGTTGTTGTTGTCTATGTCGTTATTGTTGTTGTTGTCTATGCCGTTATTGTTGTTGTTGTTTTTGTTGTTGTTGTTATTGTAGTTATGTCTATGTCGTTATTATTGTTGTTGTCTATGTCGTTATTGTTGTTGTTGTCTATGCCGTTATTGTTGTTGTTGTTATCTATGTCGTTATTGTTGTTGTTGTTGTCTATGTCGTTATTGATGTTGTTGTTGTCTATGTCGTTATTGTTGCTGTTTTCTATGTCGTAATTGTTGTTGCTGTCTATGTCGTTATTATTGTTGTTGTCTATGTCGTTATTATTGTTGTTGTTGTTATTGTTGTTGTTGTCTATGCCGTTATTATTGTTGTTGTCTATGCCGTTATTATTGTTGTTGTCTATGCCGTTATTATTGTTGTTGTCTATACCGTTATTGTTGTTGTTGTTGTCTATGCCGTTATTGTTGTTGTTGTCTATGCCGTTATTATTGTTGTTGTCTATGCCGTTATTATTGTTGTTGTCTATGCCATTATTATTGTTGTTGTCTATACCGTTATTTACAGCTGGTTCTCCGATTTCCATTGCCCAGGCTTGTGCCCTGAAGAGGTCACTTCAGCACCGTGTAAAGCGGTGACACAACACGGGAAGCAGCATTTGCTGGTTATAAGTCTTAATGCTCGATTGGCGTAGAGCAAGGCGCCAGGGGCTACTTCCGACGGCGGGGGAGATCATCGTATCTCACTAGACAGCTACCGCCCGCCTAAGCTGGGCAGCCCCCAGTCAATAAGGTGTTGTCTCGCCACGGTTCATCTGCTCCTGAGGGTGTGTGGAGCTTAGGGGAAAATCCTGACACATGGATTGCAATCTATACACCTAGCAACAAGAAAAAAAAAAAAACAACCAGCCCTAAGGCTGGGAACATGGAACGTAAGAACCATGACCCCTGGCATCTCAGACGATCTAAACGAGATTGTGGATGCCCGCAAAACTGCAGTGATAAACAACGAACTACTAAGACTGGGGATAGACATTGTCGCCCTGCAAGAGACCAGACTCCAAGAGTCTGGAAGCATCAAGGAGAGGGACTTCACTTTCTACTGGCATGGCAAGCCGTGCGGAGAGACCAGGGAGCATGGAGTTGACTTCGCTATCAGAAACAAGCTGCTCAATTCCATCATACCACCAAGTGATGGCACTGAAAGAATATTGAAGCTCCAACTCCAGACAGAGGCAGGCCCAGTTAGTATTATAAGCGTTTATGCCCCAACACCTGCAGCATCAGAATCTAAAGACAAGTTCTATGACGACCTTAGCAAAGAAGTCAGTGAAACACCAGAGAAACAACATCTTTTTATCCTGGGGGATTTCAATGCCAGGGTTGGCTCCGACCACGAATCTTGGCCTTCATGTCTAGGACAGTTTGGCGTTGGGAAGATCAATGACAATGGACAACGTCTCTTGGAATTCTGCAGCCACCATAATCTGTGGGTGACCAACACCTTCTTTGACACAAAACCTCAACACAAGGTGTCATGGAGGCACCCCAGATCAAAGAACTGGCACCAACTCGACCTGGTGCTCACTAAACGCAGCAACCTCCGCAATGTACGGCTGACTCGCAGCTATCATAGTGCTGACTGCGACACCGACCATTCACTCGTCTCCAGCAAGGTGAAGATAAAGCCCAAGAGAATCTACAGAAGCCGAACAGAAGGAAGACCACGCATTGACACCAGCGGCACCCAGAATAAAGAGAAGGTCAACAAATTCATGCAGGCTCTAGCAGATACTCTGCCTGGCCCCACAGACGGAAATTCCACCGAGAGATGGAGTCATTTTCGCGACACCATCTACAATACAGCACTATCAAAATTTGGCAAGAAGCAAACTAAGTCAACCGACTGGTTTGAAGCACACTCCGAAGAGATGCTCCCAGTCCTGGAGATAAAGAGACATGCATTCTCAATGTATAAAACATCACCTTCAGAGAAAACACTGCAGGCATTGCGAACGGCCAGAAATAGAGTACAACAGATGGCAAGAAGATGTGCGAACATGTACTGGCTACAGCTCTCTGCTCAAATTCAGACTTGTGCAGACACTGGAAATATAAGAGGAATGTATGAGGGCATCAAGCAAGCTGTCGGTCCATCAAATAATAAGATGGCCCCTTTACGATCAACTGAGGGGGTAATCATAAAAGATCGAGCGAAACAAATGGATCGCTGGGTAGAACACTACTCAGAGCTATACTCAGTGGATAACACTGTCAGCGAAGAAGCTCTGGAAGCCATCGATCAACAGTCCGCCATGCATGCCTTGGATAACGAACCTTGCCTCACAGAAATCAGCGAAGCACTAGACTCTCTCAAATCTGGCAAGGCACCTGGAAAAGATAGTATTCCACCTGAAATTTTAAAATGTAGCAAAGAAACAATCATCCCAGAACTGTATGCAATATTTCAGCTCTGCTGGAGAGAAAAATCAATACAACAAGATATGAAAGATGCAAACATCGTTACCCTTTATAAAAACAAAGGCGACAGAAGCGACTGCAACAACTATCGCGGCATTTCCCTTCTCAGCATTACAGGCAAGATTTTTGCCAGAGTAATCCTTAAAAGATTACACATTCTTGCTGAAAGAATCTACCCCGAATCGCAGTGCGGATTTAGACCCAACAGGTCCACCATCGATATGATTTTCTCACTCCGGCAGCTCCAAGAGAAGTGCAGAGAACAGAGGAAGCCATTATATATTGCCTTCATCGACCTCACAAAGGCATTTGACCTCGTGAGCAGAAGCGGCCTTTTTAAGGTCCTTGAAAAGGTTGGATGCCCACCCACCCTTCTTAGTCTCGTGAAATCATTCCACGAAAACGTGCAGGGGACCATTTTATTTGACGGCTCAACATCCCAGTCATTCAGCATCAGCAGCGGAGTAAAGCAGGGCTGCGTGCTTGCTCCTACACTTTTTGGTATCTTCTTCGCTGTTCTCTTAAGGCAAGCATTTGGGACTGCCACGGAAAGCATATACCTCCACACAAGTTCTGATGGCAAACTTTTTAACCCATCAAGACTCAAGGCAAAGACCAAATTAAGATCAAGATGCGTAAGAGAACTACTTTTTGCAGATGATGCAGCACTGACTACTCATACAGCAGAAGATCTCCAACGGCTCATAGATCGTTTTGCTGCCGCCTGCAAAGACTTTGGGCTCACCATTAGCCTAAATAAAACACAGGTGATGGAACAAGATGCTGATGCGCCTCCGTCAATCAAAATCTCTAATTACGAATTGAAGGTCGTCCACGATTTTGTGTATTTGGGGTCGACAATATCAGATAATCTTTCATTAGAGACAGAAATCGACAGACGCATTGGAAAGGCAGCCACAACATTTTCCAGGCTAGCTAAAAGAGTTTGGGAGAATAATAGACTAACAGAGCTTACAAAAGCTCAAGTATATAAAGCTTGTGTTGTTAGCACACTACTCTACGGGTCTGAATCCTGGACCCTGTACTCAAGACAGGAAAGGAAGTTGAATTCCTTCCACATGAGATGTCTGAGACGTATACTGGGCATAACATGGAAAGACCACATAACAAACAAACAGGTGCTTGAAAGAGCAGATATTTCCACAGTGCACACCCTCCTCAAGCAGAGACGCCTCCGGTGGCTGGGCCACGTATCTCGAATGGAGGATGAACGTATTCCCAAAGATCTCCTTTACGGAGAACTAGCCACAGGAAAGAGGCCAACCGGAAGACCCCAAATGCAATATAGGGATGTGTGTAAACAAGATATGAAAACCATTGGAATAGATCCAGACACGTGGGAGAGAGTTGCAACAGACAGATGCTCCTGGAGAAGAGATGTACGAAACGGACTGGTGCTCTTTGAGCGCAATCAGATCCAAAAAACTGAGGAGAGACGGCACAGGCTCAAAGAGCAGTCACTTACTGCGGGACTTGCCTCGTCTTACAGATGCGGTAACTGTGACACGGATTGTCATTCTCGAATTGGACTATACAGTCACCAGCTGTGCTGCCAGGCACCTCCCAAGCGGCACAACTCTATAGTCCTCCAGGACTGAAAGAGGCCTACTACTACTACTATACCGTTATTGTTGTTGTTGTCTATGCCGCTATTGTTGTTGTTGTCTATGTCGTTATTATTGTTGTTGTCTATGTCGTTACTATTGTTGTTGTTGTCTGTGACGTTACTGTTGTTGTTGTCTATGTCGTTACTGTTATTGTTGTTGATGTTGTCTATGTCTTTACTGTTGTTGTTGTTGTCAATGTCGTTACTGTTGTTGTTGTTGTCTATGTCGCTAATGTTGTTGTTGTCTATGTCGTTATGGTTGTTGTTGTTGTTGTCTATGTCGTTATTACTGTTGTTGTTGTCTACGTCGTTACTGTTGTTGTTGTCTATGTCGTTACTGTTATTGTTGTTGTTGTCTATGTCTTTATTATTGTTGTTGTCTATGTCGTTACTGTTGTTGTTGTCTATGTCGTTAATGTTGTTAGTGTCTATGTCGTTACTGTTGTTGCTGTTGTTGTCTATGTCGTTACTGTTGTTGTTGTCTATGTCGTTACTGTTGTTGTTGTCTATGTCGTTACTGTTGTTGTTGTTGTCTATGTCATTATTATTGTTGTTGTCTATGTCGTTACTGTTGTTGTTGTTGTCTATGTCGTTAATGTTGTTGTTGTCTATGTCGTTACTGTTGTTGTTGTTGTTGTCTATGTCGTTACTGTTGTTGTTGTCTATGTCGTTAATGTTGTTGTTGTCTATGTCGTTACTGTTGTTGTTGTCTATGTCGTTACTGTTTTTGTTGTCTATGTCGTTACTGTTGTTGTTGTCTATGTCGTTACTGTTGTTGTTGTCTATGTCGTTAATGTTGTTGTTGTCTATGTTGTTACTGTTGTTGTTGTCTATGTCGTTAATGTTGTTGTTGTCTATGTCGTTACTGTTGTTGTTGTTGTCAATGTCGTTACTGTTGTTGTTGTTGTCTATGTCGCTAATGTTGTTGTTGTCCATGTCGTTATGGTTGTTGTTGTTGTTGTCTATGTCGTTATTACTGTTGTTGTTGTCTACGTCGTTACTGTTGTTGTTGTCTATGTCGTTACTGTTATTGTTGTTGTTGTCTATGTCTTTATTATTGTTGTTGTCTATGTCGTTACTGTTGTTGTTGTCTATGTCGTTAATGTTGTTAGTGTCTATGTCGTTACTGTTGTTGTTGTTGTTGTCTATGTCGTTACTGTTGTTGTTGTTGTTGTCTATGTCGTTACTGTTGTTGTTGTCTATGTCGTTACTGTTGTTGTTGTTGTCTATGTCATTATTATTGTTGTTGTCTATGTCGTTACTGTTGTTGTTGTTGTCTATGTCGTTAATGTTGTTGTTGTCTATGTCGTTACTGTTGTTGTTGTTGTTGTCTATGTCGTTACTGTTGTTGTTTTCTATGTCGTTAATGTTGTTGTTGTCTGTGTCGTTACTGTTGTTGTTGTCTATGTCGTTACTGTTTTTGTTGTCTATGTCGTTACTGTTGTTGTTGTCTATGTCGTTACTGTTGTTGTTGTCTATGTCGTTAATGTTGTTGTTATCTATGTTGTTACTGTTGTTGTTGTCTATGTCGTTAATGTTGTTGTTGTCTATGTTGTTACTGTTGTTGTTCTCTATGTCGTTACTGTTGTTGTTGTCTATGCCGTTATTATTGTTGTTGTCTATGCCGTTATTAATGTTGTTGTCTATGTCGTTAATGTTGTTGTTGTCTATGTCGTTACTGTGGTTGTTGTCTATGTCGTTACTGTTGTTGTTGTTATTTTCTATGTCGTTATTATTGTTGTTGTCTATGTCGTTACTGTTGTTGTTGTCTATGTCGTTACTGTTGTTGTAGTCTATGTCGTTACTATTGTTGTTGTCTATGTCGTTACTGTTGTTGTTGTCTATGTCGTTATTATTGTTGTTGTATATGTCGTTACTGTTGTTGTTGTCTATGTCGTTACTGTTGTTGTTGTCAATGTCGTTACTGTTGTTGTTGTCTATGTCGTTACTGTTGTAGTTGTCTATGTCGTTACTGTTGTTGTTGTTGTTGTTGTTGTTGTCTATGTCGTTATTATTGTTGTTGTCTATGTCGTTATTATTGTTGTTGTATATGTCGTTACTGTTGTTGTTGTCTATGTCGTTACTGTTGTTGTTGTCAATGTCGTTACTGTTGTTGTTGTCTATATCGTTATTATTGTTGCTGTCTATGACGCTACTGTTGTTGTTGTCTATGTCGTTAATGTTGTTGTTGTCTATGTAGTTATTGTTGTTGTTGTCTGTGGCGTTGTTGTTGTTGTTGTTGTTGTTGTTGTTGCTGTTGTTGTTGTTGTTGTTGTTGTCTATGACGTTGTTGTTGTTGTTGTTGTTGTTGTTGTTGTCTATGTTGTTGTTGTTATTGTTTTTATTGTTGTTTTTGTTGTCTATGTCGTTATTATTGTTGTTGTTTATTTCGTTATCGTTGTTGTTGTCTATGTCGTTATTGTTGTTGTTGTTGTCTATGCCGTTATTGTTGTTGTTGTTTTTGTTGTTGTTGTTATTGTTGTTATGTCTATGTCGTTATTATTGTTGTTGTCTATAACGTTATTGTTGTTGTTGTCTATGCCGTTATTGTTGTTGTTGTTGTCTATGTCGTTATTGTTGTTGTTGTTGTCTATGTCGTTATTGTTGTTGTTGTTGTCTATGTCGTTATTGTTGCTGTTTTCTATGTGGTAATTGATGTTGCTCTCTATGTCGTTATTATTGTTGTTCTCTATGTCGTTATTATTGTTGTTGTTGTTATTGTTGTTGTTGTCTATGCCGTTATTATTGTTGTTGTCTGTGCCGTTATTATTGTTGTTGTCTATGCCATTATTATTGTTGTTGTCTATATCGTTATTGTTGTTGTTGTCTATGCCGTTATTGTTGTTGTTGTCTATGTCGTTATTATTGTTGTTGTCTATGTCGTTACTATTGTTGTTGTTGTCTGTGTCGTTACTGTTGATGTTGTCTATGTCGTTACTGTTGTTGTTGTTGTTGTTGTTGTCTATGTCGTTACTGTTGTTGTTGTCAATGTCGTTACTGTTGTTGTTGTTGTTGTCTATGTCGTCAATGTTGTTTTTGTCTATGTCGTTATGGTTGTTGTTGTTGTTGTTGTTGTTGTTGTTGTTGTTGTTGTTGTTGTTGTTGTTGTTGTTGTCTATGTCGTTACTGTTGTTGTTGTCTATGTCGCTACTGTTGTTGTTGTCTATGTCGTTAATGTTGTTAGTGTCTATGTCGTTACTGTTGTTGTTGTTGTTGTCTATGTCGTTACTGTTGTTGTTGTCTATGTCGTTACTGTTGTTGTTGTTGTTGTCTGTGTCGTTAATGTTGTTGTTGTCTATGTCGTTATTGTTGTTGTTGTTGTCTATGTCGTTAATGTTGTTGTTGTCTATGTCGTTACTGTTGTTGTTGTTGTCTATGTCATTATTATTGTTTTTGTCTATGTCGTTACTGTTGTTGTTGTTGTCTATGTCGTTAATGTTGTTGTTGTCTATGTCGTTACTGTTGTTGTTGTTGTTGTCTATGTTGTTACTGTTGTTGTTGTCTATGTCGTTAATGTTGTTGTTGTCTATGTCGTTACTGTTGTTGTTGTCTATGTCGTTACTGTTTTTGTTGTCTATGTTGTTACTGTTGTTGTTGTCTATGTTGTTACTGTTGTTGTTGTCTATGTCGATAATGTTGTTGTTGTCTATGTTGTTACTGTTGTTGTTCTCTATGTCGTTACTGTTGTTGTTGTCTATGTCGTTACTGTTGTTGTTGTCTATGTCGTTACTGTTATTGTTGTCTATGTCGTTACTGTTGTTCTTGTCTATGTCGTTACTGTTGTTGTTGTTGTTGTCTATGTCGTTATTATTGTTGTTGTCTATGTCGTTAATGTTGTTGTTGTCTATGTCGTTACTGTTGTTGTTGTCTATGTCGTTAATGTTGTTGTTGTCTATGTTGTTACTGTTGTTGTTGTCTATGTCGTTACTGTTGTTGTTGTCTATGTCGTTACTGTTGTTGTTGTCTATGTCGTTACTGTTGTTGTTGTTGTTGTCTATGTCGTTACTGTTGTTGTTGTCTATGTCGTTACTGTTGTTGTTGTCTATGTCGTTATTATTGTTGTTGTCTATGTCGTTACTGTTGTTGTTGTCTATATCGTTAATGTTGTTGTTGTTTATGCCGTTATTGATGTTGTTGTCTATGTCGTTAATGTTGTTGTTGTCTATGTCGTTACTGTTGTTGTTGTCTTTGTCGTTATTATTGTTGTTGTCTATGCCGTTATTATTGTTGTTGTCTATGCCGTTATTATTGTTGTTGTCTATGCCGTTATTATTGTAGTTGTCTATGTCGTTAATGTTGTTGTTGTCTATGTCGTTAATGTTGTTGTTGTCTATGTCGTTATTATTGTTGTTGTCTATGTCGTTAATTTTGTTGTTGTCTATGTGTTAATGCTGTTGTTGTCTATGTCGTTAATGTTGTTGTTGTCTATGTCGTTACTGTTGTTGTTGTCTATGTCGTTACTGTTGTTGTTGTCTATGTCGTTACTGTTGTTGTTGTCTATGTCGTTACTGTTGTTGTTGTTGTTGTTGTCTATGTCGTTATTATTGTTGTTGTCTATGTCGTTACTGTTGTTGTTGTCTATGTCGTTAATGTTGTTGTTGTCTATGTCGTTATTATTGTTGTTGTCTATGTCGTTATTGTTGCTGTTACTAACTAACTAACTAACTAACTAACTAACTAACTAACAAACTAACTAAATAACTAAATAACTAACTAACTACGTAACTAACTAAGTAACTAAATAGCTAACAGACTGACAGTCTAGCTAACTATAACAAACTAACTAACTAACTAACTAACTAACTAACTAACTACGTAACTAACTGACCAAGTAGCTAAATAGCTAAAAGACAGACAGTCTAACGAACTAACTAACTACTAACTAACTAACCAAGTAAATAAATAGCTAACAGACTAATAGTCTAATTAACTTACTAACTAACTAACTAACTAACTAACTAAGTACGAAACTAACTACATAACTAACCAACAAACTTACAAACTAACTACGTTACTAAAAAACTAACTAACTAACTAATTAACCAGCCAACTAACTTACTATCTAACTAATTAAATAATTAGCTAGCTAGCTAACTAACTTACTAATTAACTAATTAACTGAATAACTACGTAACTAACTAACTAACTAACTATTAATTAACTACGTAGCTAACTAACTAATTAACCTATAGCTGGCTAACTAACTACATAACTTACAATGAATTGGATAGAACTGAATTGAACTTTATTTTAAAAAGGTTACAAATTGGGCACGTAGGCACATCTTACATTCGGCCCTTCCAATCACTCATCTTTCGTTCATCAATAGTGCATGATGCACTCACATATGAAAATAAAACATTGTCAAGTGAATGTTGTAAGCATAAACAATGCATATTATCATGTTATGTGACACGTCCCCCTCCCACACAAACATCCCGCATCAACCCAAACACACATCCGTCAACCACTCACACATCACCCACCCATACCCACACATCCCAAACCCACTACACATCCCTCCACCAACTCACACATCCCCCCACCAAACTAGATATCTTGCACCCACTCAGACATCTCGCACCCACCCACACACACATTCCTCACCCCGGTCCCCACCCACACACATCTCCCAACCCACTCACACATACCCCAACCCACACACACTCACCCATACACACATGCAGCTAAGTAGCGTACTAACTAACTAACTATGTAACTAACTAACTAACTAACTAACTAAGTACGTAACTAACTACATCTATATCTATAAAAAGGGATGTATGTATGTATGTATGTGTGTGTGTATGTATGTCCGTTCTTTATGCGTTCGCCAACGGTCCATCCGATTGAGATGAAATTTTCTACACGTCTTCTTTTCATTCCTGTGCAACCAACTGTCATAGTTGTTTTGTTTTTTTTTTTGTTTTTTTTCCAGCTATTTACTTACTAAAATTTAATATTTAAATTACATGACTTAACATCAGAAAAAATACATAAAGGGACATAACTTTTATTAGCATTGCTATATCTTCGGTTAAGTCCCCTGGCTATAGATAGATAGATAGATAGATAGATAGATAGATAGATAGATAGATAGATAGATAGATAGATAGATAGATAGATAGATAGATAGATAGTTAGATAGATAGATAGATAGATAGATAGATAGATAGATAGATAGATAGATAGATAGATAGATAGATCTGACCCGATAGATAGAGAGGGTGGGATAGACGGTGGGAGAGACGGACGGGCGGGCAGGCAGACAGGCAGACAGACAGACAGACAGACAGACAGACAGACAGACAGACAGACAGACAGACAGACAGACAGACAGACAGACAGACAGACAGACAGATAGACAGCCGGGAAGGGGAACTTATATGACTACTTATATGAATTAAATGAGATGCTCCCCATCAGGGGCTGGGTGAATCCGGGCCGGGTCAGACAGACAGACAGACAGACAGAGATAGATAGATAGATAGATAGATAGATAGATAGATAGATAGATAGATAGATAGATAGATAGATAGATAGATAGATAGATAGATAGATAGATAGATAGATAGATAGATAGATAGATAGATAGATAGATAGATAGATAGATAGATAGATACATACATACATACATACATACATAGATAGATAGATAGATAGATAGATAGATAGATAGATAGATAGATAGATAGATAGATAGATAGATAGATAGATAGATAGATAGATAGATAGATAGATAGATAGATAGATAGATAGATAGATACCCGCCAGGGCCTGGGCGAAGCCGGGCCGGGTCAGCTAGTAACTAATAAAGAAACAAACAAACAAACAAACAAACAAACTACGTTACTTACTAACTAGCTAACTAACTAACTAACTAACTAACTAACCATCTAACTTACTAACTATTTAAATAATTAGCTAGCTAGCTAACTAACTAACTAACTAATTAACTGACTAACTTAGTAACTAACTCATTTCATTCATTCATTTGGCACCTTTCCGTCTTGACAGACGATAGTTTGGTACATTGCGCTTCAAAAAGGCTTAATAACTGTCATATGGCAATAACTACGATCCATGGCGGTGGCGAGTGTGGCTGGTAAGGCCAATTCTTGCTGCAAATGTTTGCCCACAGTAGGTGCATGTGAAAACATGGTCATTTCCACCATTTTGCACCATCTTACGTCTCTCACGCTCTGTGTGTGCTTTATCTGCAATCATTTTCTCCTTTGTCTTTATTCCATTTCTGATAGTTGCCCTCCATGCAACACGTTCAGCGGCGACGTGCTCCCATTGTGCATTATCAATGCCTGTATCAATCATGTCCCGCTTACACACATCTTTGTATCGTAGTAGAGGCCGACCCTGAGATCTCCTACCCGTAACTAACTAACTGTCAGAGCCTAACATGGTATAGCTGTGCAGCAACATCGTTGCGACACCCGGCTGACAAGATTGTTACCTGACACGCGACCAGCGGTCAGGCTGACGACAGACGCACGCAGGACACGTGACACCACTAGAGGCAGTGGGCAGTTGGCGTGCTAAGGTCAGACCGAGCTGGGACTGGAGACCGGACGGACATGTGCGATGAGAGCAAGGCGTTTGTATGAATCTCCGTGATTGAAAGCCGAACGACTGATATCTTGAGCGTCAGACTTATGAGCTGTATTGTGGTTGTGAGCGTCGTGAGTTATATATTGTAGATTGCTGTAATTATCGTTCTGTATTTAATGTGGCAATAAATCCATAGAACTTGTGTTGCTGTGTCTGACGTCGAATCACGTTATACTTGTACTGTCTCACACGTGTTAGCCAACGAGCCAATTATAAGACCCTGACATGTGTGGACGTGGGTTGCTCGTCCTTGTTTAAGAACCTAATATATGTAGACGTGTGTTGCTCGTCTTTCGTATCTAAAACTATAATTCTTGAACTTGTGAAATTTGTCAAGGTTATAGCTATGTAAACGTGATCGTGAAAGTCTCAGTATGATCCATTATTACATTGTTTAAATATGTGTAAAACCATTAGTAAATGTGCAGTACATATTGTTTGATCCTGTAAACGTGTAAAACATTTGTGATTTGTGAAACTTGTCACCGTTTGACCTTGTCGACATTGTTATTTTGTCGCCATTTTGACCTTGTCGCCATCTTGTAAACTTGATGTCTATGTCCTTACTGAATGTCATCTTGATGTAAGTGATGTGTCATCAATGTTATTGATTGTTCAAATACAGATAGATTGTCTTTGTGCATTGAGTTTGTGGAACGCAAAGAGTTTTGGAAAGAGTGTAACTTCTGTTGAAACTGTTGACGACAAATTTACGACATACAATTACACTCAACGCCATCCAAACCTAGTCAACACTTAGTGACTTGCAGGCACACACCAACAAATAGACGCTAACTTATTTTCTTCCAAAAACAAAGCAGGTTTTTTTCGTACCATCCATAACCTTGCCGTAGAGGTCATTAGTGGTTCCGAAGTAACGACCCTACAGTTTTCTAGCCCGAGTGTCCAACCATTCTTCATCGTATCCAGGGCACTTGAGTATATTTTTCTATACTTTAACTTTACGTATGCAATAGTAGGCACGCATCGTATAGTAAAATAAATTGTAAATTGTTTATTACTAACCATTTATAACATATTTTGTGTGGTTGATTTTCATTGACGTATTTTCTCCATCATGTCGTCACTATTTGATTTCATCGATATGGGTATTAAATTACATCTAACAGGTGATGAATTAACAAAATGGAGCGAAGACAAATACGCTGAATACCTGCTGGTACAGGAGAAAAATAATGAACGCGAAGAAAGAACAGCGGAGAGAGCTCTAAAACAAGCAGAAATGGCTGCCAAGCAAGCAGAGGCAGAAACAGCCTTAAAACAGGCAGAGATTGAAACAGCCTTAAAACAGGCAGAGATTGAAACAGCCTTGAAACAGGCAGAGATTGAAAAAGCTGCCAAGCAAATAGAGGCAGAAACAGCTCTAAAACAAGCTGAGATAGACAGTGAACTTAAGAAAGCAGAAATAGCAGCTCAGAGTAAGAAAGAAGAACTAGAGTTACAGTTGAAAATGAAACAACTTGACACTGAGACTGCGATGAATAAAGAATCAAAGAAATCTGAAAGACTGGAAAAAGAAAACCAGTATAAGAAGTATCAAGGTATCGTACGTAACTATACCTCGGGTGACTGCATAGCAGCCTTTACTCAAAATTTTGAGACTTTAATGGAACATTACCAAGTTCCACTTTCTGAATGGAATATTCTTTATATGAGGAGTCTATCTGGGGAACCTCTTAAAGTCATCGAAACCATCCCCAAAGACCTAAGGAAAGAGTACCATTATATTAAATCTAAGATAATGGCACATTTCATGTTAGACGAGGCAGGTTACAGAGAACAATTCAGTAAATTGAGTCCAAAATCAACTCAAACGTTCTCTGACTACCTCTGTTTAGTCCGAGATGTTTTCAGCAAATGGACTTCAGCAGCCAAAATTAATAAAAGTTATGATAGATTAGAAGATCTCATCATTCGAGATAAAATCATTTCTTCTATCCCATCATCGTTTTCTAAGTTCTTACAGGAGAATGAATGCACAAGTGTGGAAGAAATTGAAAAACGTGGGTCGGCCTATTACACGGCCAACAAACAATGCTTTGCCACTGAAGCTACTGACAGTAACTGGGTAGCAGCAGCCAACTATGAGAAAAACTATAGTAGGCAAAAACCAAACAGGCCTACCTCTGAGAAATTTAGACAGTGCAGATTTTGTAAATTCTCTCACCATTTGAACGAGATGTGCGATCAAAACCCAGGATACCAGACATACTTGCAAAATATAGTAAACAGTCAAGACAGAGAACGTAAATTGTTCAAAAATAAACGTAAATGTTTTCTATGCAAGGCTTTCGGGCACCATCGCATGGATTGTAGAGGCAGGCATATGACCAACAAAGCCAATGCCGCCTTGTTCGATAGCTCAGCGTCAGAAGACGAAAATCCAGAGAAACATCCTGTGAATGCAGCACAGGCTTGTGATGTATTTAATGCTAACAAATGCACTGTCTGTAACACCTTCTATGAAGATGGTATCTTAACATGCGGACACGCCATCCCTATTGCCAGTGAGGAAGCTAACTTGGTAATAGACTCAAAAGGCAGATTAGACATCCATCACGGGTATGTTAATGGCAAGTTTGCTACAGTACTTCGCGACACCGGAAGTACACTTATTGGCCTGAAAACAACATTCATAACGCCTACAGACTATACAGGCAGACACATCACATGTAGAACATTTTCAGGCAATATTGAAAAATATCCATTAGCATGGGCATACATTGAAACACCATTCCTCACCGGGAAAGTAAAGGTCGCGGCACTAACAAACCCAGTGTGCGATATAATCATAGGAAATTTACCTGAGGTGAATGACAAACCTCATAATCATGACATAACATCACTATGTATTGATGATAACACATCACCACCAAATGTCATCACTGAAAATGTCATATCACCTATTGAATGTATGTTAGCTAATGCAGCACTAAGTTCTCATCACATCATTGACGATATCATTCCATCATCATCTGATGTCATTGAGTGTGTGAACGCAGTAACAAGAGCTACTGCTAGAGTGCAAGATGAAAGTAACCAAACTGAGGCTATACAAATGCTTAGCCCAGAATTACCACCTAGTGACTCTATGAAGGAAACATTCATAACAGCTCAAAAAGCTGATCCTTCACTGTCAAAGTACTTTGACCTGATCGGCAAAAAGGCAAAAGTAACCAAAAATGCGAAATGGCATTTTGCTTTACACAATGATATACTCACCAGGTACTACACCAGAGGTGACATTACAACCAAGCAAACTGTTTTGCCAACTACTTATCGCAAGCAAGCTTTACATCTTGCTCACGATATACCTTTTGCAGGTCATATGGCATATGTTAAAACCAGGTCAAGACTTTTGACACAGTTTCATTGGCCAAAATTTTGCAATGACATAAGAACATATTGCAGAACTTGTGATACATGCCAGAAACTAGTAAAAAAAGGTAAACACCCACAGGCAAAGTTACAAGTCACTGACTTAGCCAGTCGACCCTTTGAAAAATTATCAGTTGACATTGTGGGCCCTCTTAGTCATACAACTACTAGAGGGAATAAATATATTCTAACTTTTGTTGATCAATGTAGTAGATGGCCAGAAGCGATCCCGCTAAAGAACATTACTGCCAACGACATCATGGAAGTGTTCTTCCATATTTTCTCCCGAATTGGATTTCCAGATACTATCCAGTCTGATAGAGGCACTCAGTTTATTGCCGCATCCACCCAAGCTTTCACTAAAATGTTAGGAGTGAAGCAAGTTTTCAATACCCCCTATCATCCTCACTCTAGCGGGATTATAGAAAAGCTTAATGGGGACCTGAAGCACATGCTTGCCAAAGTAACTCAAGATCACCCCAACAACTGGGATGTATACTTACCAGCTGTCCTTTTTGCTTATCGCGAGGTACCACATTCTAGTACCGGTTTCTCTCCTTTTGAACTAATCTATGGTGCCAAACCACGAGGCCCATTAACAATTTATCACCAAATGTTAACTAATTCTACTCCAATACTGAAACCCATATCATCATTTGTGTATGTAACATCATTGCGTGAAAGGATTATTAAATCATGTGAAATTGCTAAAAATGCACTTAAACTATCTGGTGCTACTTACAGACAGTACGCAGACAAAGGTAACAGGACTATAACATTGACACCTGGACAGGACGTCCTACTACTACTACCTAGTGACAGAGAGCTACTGACTGATTCTTGGCAGGGACCTTTTAAAGTGACAAGACAAATCTCACCTGTAGACTACGAAATCCTAATAAAAGACAAACACAAAATATTTCACATAAATATGCTAAGACCATACCACAACAGAGACAACGAACAAGACGATACGACAGCTTGCACCGTGATAATAGATCACGAAGATGACGATTCTAGCGACGAGATTCCAACACCTACATTAGACACGACAAACTGCTTGAATGAGATCAAGATCAATCCAAACTTAAGTCAAGCAGAGACAAACAGTTGCAAACAGTTGATACAACAGTACAACACCATCTTTTCAGACAACCCAGGACAAACAGAATTAGTACAGCATCACATCACACTCACATCAAACACACCAATAAGATGTAGACCATACACAATACCAATACACTACAAAGAACAGTTACATCAAGAAATTATCAACTTAGAAAAAAACAACATCATCAGACGATCCTTATCAGACTTCTCTTCACCCATGGTCATTGTACGCAAAAAGGACAAGACAATACGACTTTGCATCGACTACCGAAAACTGAACAAAATAACTGTTTTAGATCTTGAACCAATGGCAAACACTGACGATCTTCTAACAGAACTGACTGACGCTAAGTTCTTTACGACGCTTGACATGTCTAAAGGTTACTGGCAGATTGCTGTACATGAAGACAGCAGACATCTAACAGCTTTTGCCACGCCTTGGGGACTGTACGAATGGTGCAAACTTCCATTTGGGCTAGTCAATGCCCCAGCCACATTCGTACGCATGACACGACTCCTCCTATCTGACATTCCTAATATCATTTGCTATATTGACGACATCTGTGTCCATACAGAGACAATGACGGAACATATAAAGACACTAGAACAGACATTAGAACGTATCAGACAGTACGGACTGACAGTGAAGCCTTCAAAGGTGAACATGGCTTACCAAGAGATATCATTTTTGGGGTACAGAATATCCAATGGCTTTGTCATGACAGACAACAAAATTGTCTCCAAAATTCTAAAACTGTCACTCCCGACTAATAAGAAACAAGTCCGGAGTTTGTTGGGACTGATCAATTATTACAGAAAATTCATTCCTGATTTTTCAGAACTGACCGAGGTTTTTTCTAACTTACTAACCAAGGATAAGCCTGAAAAAGTTGTACACGATGAATGCCTACGAAATGCATTTCATAAAGTTTTGACATACTTTTCTGATAAGAATTCGAATAATCTCATCCTTAAATTGCCCAACATTCGTTTACCTTTCAGATTGAGAACAGATGCTAGCTCCGTTGCGATTGGGGCAGTCCTATTGCAGGAATACAACAACATCCTGCATCCCATTTGTTTCATATCAAGAAAGCTAAGGCCTAGAGAGCGGGCATGGTCCATTCCGCAATTAGAGGCACTTGCCTTAGTAGAAAGTGTGACGAAACTATCCAGATATCTTCTAGGACGTCACTTTATCATCGAAACTGACAACAGTCCATTACGGTATATAAATGCCGGAGTACCATCCAACAATATGATTGCTCGCTGGTCCTTGAAGCTTCAAAATTACAGTTTCGAGGTTCGTCACATTTCTGGCAGAATCAATACAATTGCCGATCTTTTGTCCCGTTGTCCAACCGACCCAGTAAGCAATGTCTGAGTGCAGAGTGTACTAATACACTCAGAACAACACAGCCACCAATGAGTGAATGTTTTCTATTCACCTACTGTGTAAGGTCTATAATTGTAATTGTGATACGGTTAAAAAAACCGACATGTATAATATACTTATTTTAATCAAGCCATGTAATGAGTGTAGTATAATTGTGTAGTGTGTGTTAGAAAGAGAACATTATTAATTGTAAATATACACCAAGAACAGTGTCACAGACGCTTAACCACTTACCAGAAGCGAACTTTACCAGTTAACAGTGACAGCTGTGAGTGACTTTCTTCACCGTGATATTTTAACGACGTGTGCAAATGTGGACTGAACAATGACTTCTACACCACCTCTGCATCGAATTTAATCCAAAATGTTCGACAATTGAACATCGGAAATAAGAACATTCAATCTTTATCCAGAAGTTGTGAACACATCGGAAATAAGAACATTCCATCATAATCCGATAGTTGTGATACTAGAACATCAAACACGAACTTTGAGAACATTTAACTATCCGTTACAAAAGAAAACGGGAGCATTTGTGGTCAAACAGCAACTAAATTTTGCGTTTCGTGTGTACTTCCTGTGTAATTTAAAAAGTATAGCAAAATTAGCAGACGATATACAAATATTCAAAAACTTATGACGATTGTAAAATCCTTTTGAATCTATAAAATATAATACACCAATTGGTTCCTTATTTAAATTGATTAGTGTAATCTTAGAATCATATCTTGATTAATGTATTCATATTACCGACTTTTTCTCGTTAATATGAAGAAACGTCAAGCAATGACGCTAAGAAATTAAATAATTATTGTCATTTATTGAATTTCTTGATTGTCAAAATTACTTCCCTTGCATTTACGAATTACACCAAGGGCCATAATTTGAAACATATTCATTAATGTGTATTGTATAAATAGACATTTTGTTGCTCAAATGGTAAACACACCGGGTAGGCGTCCACCAAGCATGGCAGAGAGCTGCCAACATTGCAAACCAACATAAGAGCTCCTGGCCAAATGAGGTCAGAGTTTGAGTGTTTAATGCGACTTATGTAAAGTCGTATTTCAGTCTGGCTAGATGGCTGTTGCAAAACAACCATATTATTACGTTTTTTTCAAATTGCTGCGAAGTAGATGCGTGAAGCTGGTAACTACTGATCTGACTGGGTATTATTGCAATGGAGGTAACCAGCCATCAGGGGGATGAAACCTGAGTTGTGTTAAAAGTTGTACTTCATTTGTCATTTCAATGCAACTTACATTTTTTGTATATATTTCCATGCCATATATGTATTTTCATGCATAACACTGGGAAAGAGTAGTCTCTGACATGAAGTTAACACTACCCCAGTATATACAGACAGCATGAATGAAAGATGACATCTTTCATTGAGGTACCCGGGGAGAATGTCAGAGCCTAACATGGTATAGCTGTGCAGCAACATCGTTGCGACACCCGGCTGACAAGATTGTTACCTGACACGCGACCAGCGGTCAGGCTGACGACAGACGCACGCAGGACACGTGACACCACTAGAGGCAGTGGGCAGTTGGCGTGCTAAGGTCAGACCGAGCTGGGACTGGAGACCGGACGGACATGTGCGATGAGAGCAAGGCGTTTGTATGAATCTCCGTGATTGAAAGCCGAACGACTGATATCTTGAGCGTCAGACTTATGAGCTGTATTGTGGTTGTGAGCGTCGTGAGTTATATATTGTAGATTGCTGTAATTATCGTTCTGTATTTAATGTGGCAATAAATCCATAGAACTTGTGTTGCTGTGTCTGACGTCGAATCACGTTATACTTGTACTGTCTCACACGTGTTAGCCAACGAGCCAATTATAAGACCCTGACACTAACTATTAATTAACTACGTAGCTAACTAACTAATTAACCTATAGTTGGCTAACTAACTACATAACTTACTATGAATTGAATTGAATTGAACTTTATTTTAAAAGGGTTACAAATTGGGCACCTAGGCCCGCCTTACATTCGGCCCTTCCAATCACTCATCTTTCGTTCATCAACAGTGCATGATACATTCACATAAGAAAGAAACAAAACATTGTCAAATGAATGTTGTAAGCATAAACAATGCATATTATCATGTTATGTGACACGTCCCACTCCCACATACACATCCCGCATCAACTCACACACACATCCCTCAACCACTAACACATCGCCCACCCATACCCACACATCCCCACCCACCACACACACCCCACCCACCACACATGCTTCCACCCACTCACACATCCCATCACCAACCCAGACATCTCGCACCCACCCACACACACATCCCTTACCCCGATCCCCACCCACACACATCTCCCAATCCACTCACACATACCCCAACCCACACACACTCACCCATACACACATGCAGCTAAGTAACTAACTAACTAACTAACTAACTAACTAACTAACTAACTAAGTATGTAACTAACTAACTATTTTACCTGTACTTAGCTAGCTATCTACGTAACTAATTAACTACGTAACTAACTGTTCAACTAAGTAGCTAGCTAACTAGCTAATTATCTAAGAAACTAACTAGCTAACTATCTAGTTAACTAACTAACGTATTTTCTAATTAAATAGCTAGCTAGTTTAGTAACCCAGAGGTAAGACATCATGTGTATGTTGACTTCTTGTTGCTGAGAGTGTATGTGTTGTTGTTGTTGTTGTTGTTGTTGTTGTTGTTGTTGTTGTTGTGTTTGGCTGACCATATGGTTATGTGTGTTAGTGTGGTTGTGTGTTTGACTAACCATATGGTTGTGTGTGTGTTAGCGTGGTTGTGTGTTTTACTGACCATACGGTTTTGTGTGTTAGTGTGATAGTGTGTTTGGCTGACCATGTGAATTTTGTGCTTGGACACAGGTGATGCTATGGCGGTGATGCAGCATCATGATGCCATTACGTGAGTGTCATATGTCTTATTTCGGACCACACATGCCTTTAACGCAGATAGCCTGTTTGTTATGGCTGTGTTGCACCTGTGACGTTCACAGCTATCTACACAGTCTCTCCCCCTCTCTCTCTCTCTCTCTCTCTCTCTCTCTCTCTTTCTCACTCTCTGTCTGTCTGTCTGTCTGTCTGTCTTTTTGTCTGTCTGTCTGTCTGTCTGTCTGTCTGTCTGCTTGTCTGTCTGTCTGTCTGACCCGGCCCGGCTTCGCCCAGCTCCTGGTGGGGAGCATCTCATTTAATTCATATAAGTAGTCATATAAGATCCCGTTCCCGTTCCCGACTATCTGTCTGTCTGTCTGTCTGTCTGTCTATCTGTCTGTCTGTCTGTCTGTCTGTCTGTCTGTCTGTCTGTCTATCTGACCCGGCCCGGCTTCGCCCAGACCCTGATGGGGAGCATCTCATTTAATTCATATAAGTAGTCATATAAGTTCCCGTTCCCGACTGTCTGTCTGTCTGACCCGGCCCGGCTTCGCCCAGTCCCTGGCGGGGATCTGTCTGTCTGTCTGTCTATCTGACCCGGCCCGGCTTCACCCAGTTCCTGGTGGGGAGCATCTCATTTAATTCATATAAGTAGTCATATAAGTTCCCGTTCCCGACTGTCTGTCTAACTGTCTGTCTGCCTGCCTGCCTGTCTGTCTGTCTGTCTGTCTGTCTGTCTGTCCGTCTGATCCGGCCCAGCTTCGCCCAGTCCCTGGCGGGGATCTGTCTGTCTGTCTGTCTGTCTGTCTGTCTGTCTATCTATCTATCTATCTATAGCCAGGGGACTTAACTTAAGATATAACAATGCTACTAAAGGTTATGTCCCTTGTTTTATATTTTCTTATGTTCAGTCATGTAATTACAAAATTAAATTTTAGTAAGTAAATAGCTGATAGTACACTAAAAACAACTATGACAGTTGGTTGCACTGGAATGAGAAGAAGACGTGTAGAAAATTTCATCTCAATCGGATGGACCGTTCGCGTACGCATAAAGAACGGACGGACATAAATACATACATACATTGCATTTTATATATTAAGATATATATATATATATATATATATATATATATATATATATATATATATATATATATATATATATATATATATATATATATATATATTCTTCTTCTTCAGCATTCCGAGCCATTTAGGTTCTTTGCTGCAGATACAATCCGTCTCCATTCGTCTCTCTGGTTGACCTTCTCTTGCCAGTCGTTGATTCCAAGTGCTTGTAGGTCTGTATATATATATATTACCTCTCCACCGTCTTCTTGGTCTACCTCGGGGTCTACGGTCATTTATTTCCTGAGTGTAAGCGAGTTTTGTTTCCCTATTATCTTCCATTTTTTTCTATATGCCCCAGCCACTGTAGTCTATTAGCCTTCATGATACCAGTGATTAGCGGGGGCTTAAACAGATCATAAATGTCTTTGTTACTTCTTCTTTTCCACTTTCCACTTTGTGTATCCCTAATGGGTCCAAAGATGCGTCTTAAAATTTTGTTCTCAAAGGTTTGTAACAAGGCTTCGTCTCCTTTCGTTGTACTCCAGGTTTCAGAGCCATACAGTACAATTGGTCTGATCAGTGTTTTGTATATTGTGATCTTGGTGTTACGAGATAGCGTCTTTGATTTTAGTAGATGTTGTAGTGCATAGTATAGTTTATTTCCAGAATTGATTCTAGTTTGTATTTCTTCCCTTATGATGTTGGAGCAGTTGAAGATTGTACCCAGGTATTTGTATGTTTCCGTTCTTTTAATAGTCATATTATCTATTTGTATGTGGCCAGAGTTTTTAGCCATTCCTTCTCTTGAAATTACCATATGCTCTGTCTTATCTTGGTTGATAATCAGCCCATTATATATATATATATATATATATATATATATATATATATATATATATATATATATATAGAGAGAGAGAGAGAGAGAGAGAGAGAGAGAGAGAGAGAGAGAGAGAGAGAGAGAGAGAGAGAGAGAGAGAGAGAGAGACCGACCGACCGACCGACCGACCGACAGACAGACAGACAGACAGACCGTATTCGTCTACTTCCCTAGTGAGTCAGGGTTCAAAGACAACATAAACCATCTACATGGAAGGACCAGAACACAAGTTTTCAGACTCCTAACTCAACACGTATCAGGTCACATTCACCTGAGCAGACCCCACCGAGTGTCTACTTTGTGCAAATCCTGACGAGGCTGTCGCTGAGTGCCAAGTTGTTCAGTCGCCTACCTCGGTGTCTGAAGGTCCAGGGTTCTTTTTCAGACGGGGTCGTTCATACCGTGAATGCAATTTTTCTGGAGACTACTAGGGGTCATCGCTGAATCTACGGGGTTCGTGCTTTGTGCGATGCTCTTGTTCTGTGAAGATACATAGGGCGAGATTGGGTAAATCCGTTGCAGGGAGTTGCCCCTGTCATCCTTATTCGTCTTTTTTAAAAGCTTGGCTCTTCGAGATATCAGGAAATTGTTACTTTACTCAAAGGGAAACATCTGAATATAACAATCTCCGCAAAACAACATATACTAAATTGCATAGTCACACCAACTCTAATCTCTATTGTTTGCATATTCTTTACAGGACATTGCTGTCAACATCAGCATCTTTCAGCTGATTGTTGATTTCTTGGCAAGATTACGCTCAGTAGTTTGCCATTGCTTTCTGAGCAACAGGCTCAATACCTTGTAAGTTACTGACGCGGAGAGAACCACTATCAATTCTCGCGCAACGTCACGTTACTTACGAGAGTATACGAGATCACGGTAAAAGTCGTGTAATCTCTAGACCAAAAAGACCGGCAACTCTAAGCTACCAGTATCAAATTTGGACATTATCCAAATCACACTTACGTCACATGCAAGATGAAATTCTTGGCACGAGCTGCAAATTTAACTATGCGATACCAAGTAAGACATGTTATCAGGCGGACCAGCACTGGCTCTACATCAAAGAAGATCTGCTACGGAAGCAAGAGGACGCCCGAGAAGAAAATGCGCTTACACATCAAAGAGATTGAACAATCACACGTAATGACACTTTCCAGTGCGACATATCGGGTGCTGGAACGTCAACTATTCTTCCCCACGGCGCTTGATGAAACAAGTGAATGATGGTGATAACTATTGTCTATTATTATTTCAGATGACGGATATGTTTCTGTGTTCACGAGATTTACATTTGGTGGTATTGACAGACACTCATATAAATAAAACAAAGAAGTATAGATGGGATGGCACAAGACAAGAAACAAACTGACAGCTGTAGTAATATCAGATTTCGCGCATATTTCCTCAAAGTGACGACACGGCCTCGCTGAAATAATGAGCGTTCTTCAACCCTCTGCCAACTAGACCCTTACATCAAACTAAGAAGAGACACTACCCGCGGGTTACCGAGACCCCAAGGGAGGCATATAAAATAGAATGAATGAATCACTGAAAAACGAGAAGTAGGTTGAGAGCTTTACCAAAGCACAACTACAAAAAACAATGGACATTGCGGCCAAAGCCTTCGTCAGCACAGAACAAACAAACAAAAATAGATTAACAAATACGTATCTAGTGTCCTAGCTGGAACGGCTCTCCGTGGGTAGAATGAAACGGATGTTGTGTTAACGGGGTCAACTGACTATAGGTCAGTACAGCCAGAAACTCGGTGATTGGTTGAATCAACCGGTGAGGGAACCCGCGCTAGGGGGATCGGGGTGCGCCCAGGAGAGCGAATGGAAAAATATGGATGTGTAACTCTGGGGCGATGTAACGGATGCAGTTCGCAATTCCGCCAAGTTCGAAACGCTGCTGTGGGCAATATGGATGCAGGCCAACAAGCGTAAGCTTTCAAAAAGTAGCACAAGTGACGGTAGTTCGGAACGCAATGAGAAGCGACCCCACGCAAACCAACCAAGAAGTCACAGAAAGCAGAGATAATGCTGGCGGTGACTACCACGTCCTGCGAAGGACATGCAACTGGCTATGAAGTGGACTATAAGATGGCGGAGGTGGGGTGGGGGGGGGAATAAGGGGCGTAGGGGACTTAAATAAAACTGTGTTGGACATTGAGGCCGTGAGGGGAAAGTGAACCCAACTGGAAGATAAGACGGTTTTCCAATGTCTTGCGATTGCGTTCGTGAGATGTGCACGATTTTATCGCCTTAACACGTATGTCGGCAACCCCACAGTGGTCGGAACTGTTGAAGTGTAGGGGTACCGGTTTCATGGCACCACTGTCGATATCAGATAAATGTTGTCTACATCTGTCTGCCAGACGAAGGCCCGTCTCTCCAAGATACCTCATGTCGCAACGTGTGCAGATGATCGCATAGATAACGTTGCGACTCGTACATGAGAAACCCTCCTGGATATAAAATAGAAACACTATACACCGCCTGTGAATGTCGTACAGGGCGACCATAGAGGGTTGGTCTGGGAATGGCTGACTTAGACTGTAGTGGGACATTAGCCAACATTCCAGCAATCGTAACTGGCGCATAAAGACCTTGTCATGCGCTCTTGTGTGACTATACTCCCATCGGAGTCTTAAAGGTAAGGAAGAAGAAAACTGAAAGGAGGGACACGGACTACTGTTCTGCAGGCAGTCTGAGGATAGTCCAAGGCTGGACACGGCCGGTAGTATCCAAATCATGGACAGTAGATCGCAGTCGTGAAGAAATAACCCCTGGTTGTTTATGTTGTGAATTAAAGTAGAGTGTCTGAACTTTAACGGAGTTGCTTCTGCCGTTTCTGTTCCAGAGGCACCCAGCGGAAGGCGGTACTGACAGATTATAATATCATTTTGAGCAACGCAACTCAGTATTGTGAGGTAACTAGTGGCCTTCCTCGTGTGTTTTATTTGGGTAACTCTTCGCTTGGTTCTGTACTACTATTCTCCTGGGGAATAAGTTCATACAGTAAGCACTACAAACACTATTTGAGACCTTCCGGGTGCTTTAGACTGTATCTCTAATCTGCTACTGCTGCTGCTGCTATTACTGCTACTACTACTACTACTACTACTACTACTACTACTACTACTACTACTACTACTACTACTACTACTACTACTACTACTACTACTGTTGCTGCTGCTGCTGCTACTACTACTACTACTACTACTACTACTACTACTACTACTACTACTACTACTACTACTACTACTACTACTACTACTTCTATTACTACTAAAACAATTAGTTGCATATCCTTTATAGGACCTGCAGTCAACTCCAGCATGTTCGGCTGTTTGTGATTTCTTGGCAAGTTTACGTTATGATCATAGAAGATGGCAGATTGGATAGAGAAATCGAAATCAGATGTCAAGAAGCTTGTGCACTTACATATCAACTATCACCTTTACTGAAACATCCAAATATACCCATGTCCGGAAAACGACAGATAAAAATCTGCATATTCACACCAACCCTATGCTACCAATCTCAAACTTGGAGTTTATCCAAATCACACTTTCGCAAAATCAACACCTGCGAGTTGAGATGCCCGAGGAGAGCCGCCAACTTAACAGTCCGAGACGGAGTAAGAAATGCTGTTATCAGACAGACAGTGAGATCAACACCTTGTGCCACATTTATTGAAAGACAGAAGATGAAGTGGTTTGGCCATGTCGTTAGAATGCAACACCATCAACTACCATAACTGGCCTTATATCAAAGATCATCTGCGACAAGACCAAGAGGACGTCCAAGAAGAAAATGGATTGACAACATCAAAGCCTTTGTACAGTCACAGGAATGACGCTATCCAGTGCCGCCCATCGGGCGCTGGAGTGAAAATTATTCCTCACCACGACCCTTGATGCAGAACTGGAAGATGATGATGATGATGATGATGATGATGATGATGATGATGATGATGATGATGATGATGATGATGATGATGATGATGATGATGATGATGATGATCTTGTTCAACAGCTCCCTGACACGTTAGACTAGACCAACTTGTGGCACACGTTTACCCTTCTATCCAGTTACGTTACCGTTCTCGTGTGCATCATTTCTGAGTCTTATTGTTGGCTTCTTGTGTGGTTGTAGAATTTAGTTATGACTCACATTTGCGTGCTGTTTGTCTTGCTGATTCGTTCTTTATTGTTCTGTATTAGTACAGATCGTGTTGATGAATAATTACCTCAGTTCTGTGCCATCTTAGTGATTACCAGCTGGCCTTTCCTTGATCATATGCCATTAGATGGGTTATGACGTCATCATAACGCCGGCCGCTTTACTTCTCACATTATTGTCTGGTGCCCGGTGTTAGGGTCTTTGGTGCAGCAGTGACTATCCTGGGCTCGTTACCGTGTCTTCAAGTCTCCATTGAGACAGATCTGGTTTATCGACCTGGGCTCCACATAGACCCAGTCTCCATTGAGATAGATCTGGTTTATCGCCCTGGGCTCTACATAGATCCAGTCTCCATTGAGTCAGATCTGGTTTATCGACCTGCGTTCCACATAGACCCAGTCTCCATTGAGATAGATCTCGTTTATCGCCCTGAGCTCCACATAGACCCAGTCTCCATTGAGATAGATCTGGTTTATCGCCCTGGTCTCTACATAGATCCAGTCTCCACTGAGACAGATCTGGTTTATCGCCCTGGGCTCCACGTCGACGCAGTCTAAAATGGATGCCAGACTTCCTGGGAAGTAAACGCGGCTGGTGTGTTACTGACCTCATCATCCATCGAGTTCCGATTGGTATATAAAACTGAGATTAGTACAATATACTCAATACACTGTTATTGACAATTAAGAAAAAGGTTCTTGCGTGTTACATAGAACCAGTTTTGACCTACGGCTGTGAATCCTAGGCTATTAGTACACCGGCGACAAAAATCACTGGAATCTTTCGGGATGTGGTTTTATAGAAGAATGCTGAAAATTAATTGGACAGCCAAAATGAGCAATCAGGACATTTTAAGGGAAGCTGAATCGCAAAGACAACTTATCATTAACGTCAGAAAGAGGCAGTCATCGTTTGTTGGCCACATTATGAAAAGACAAAAACTGGAACATGTTGTGTGCACCGGAAAGATTTGCGGAAAGAGAGATGGAGGAAGCAAGCATGAGCAAATTGTTGTGTCATGGCACGGAAGAGAGTCAACACACGAATTGATCCATGACGTCGGAGATCGTAATTTGTGGAAAGGCAAGATCGCCACGTAAGCCGGCAAGGTACTGGGTGATGGTGACTTAATACACAGCTAGGCGTGTACAATTTTGGTAAACTGTTTATTAGCTGAATTTGTCTAAAGCTTGGTCATCTTGAACGATAACAGCTACAAGGTACAGGAATCTCTTTCACGCCTTGGGGTGTCTTCGGTATATGGTGCTAGCTTCATATATGTGTAGACCGATCGGCCTGGGGTGCGGGGGGGGGGGGGAGGGGAGCTGATGTGGTGGTCACTACATCGCCGTAGTGAAAGTTGTGAAAGTGAGAAATGTCCACAGCAAGAGGAATCTGCACCCTAGAACAATGGAATAGTATAGTGGGTCAGTGGATGAGTCTCGAGTATGCCGAGACAATGTTGACAAGAGTTGTGTACAAGATGTCTTCTTCTTATAGTTCATGCCGTGTGCCGCTGGCGATCATGTACGTGATCATATATGTTCACAGTCTTCTGTCTCGTGTACTGCCATTCTTCGTATAGCCCATGCCGTGTGGCGTTGGTGATCATGTCTGTCCACAGCCTTCCTTCTCGAGTACTGCCATTCTTCTAACAGTCCATGCCATGTAACGTTGGTAATCATGTCTGTCCACAGCCTCCTGTCTCATGTATTGCAATCATTACTGATACTGAAGTTCCTCCATGCCATGGTGTCAAGCAGTCTAGCATCTTCACCACCAGCTTTCCCGCTGTGACGAAATACTCCAGCCTTCCTCTTCTTTCTTTGTTAGTTAACTTCTTTCAAGATATCTTCTTAGGTATTTCTATCCGTTCATGGGGGCTTTCATTCTTTTTCTATAAACGCACATCTCCGCAGCTTCTTTGTCTGCTAATTGTCTACGATAAGCATCGATACATCAGGCTTGGTTCAGTACAACTCTTAATAACTCTGAAATAAATTACAGAGAATATTCTTCGTCTTGTGCAATGCTGTCTTAGCTTGGACTATTCTACGTGTAACTTCCTTACAACAACTTCCATCTATTGTTATTAGAGTACCCAACAACTTAAATATATTTACCTGTTTCAGACAGGTTCCATTTACGTTGATGTGGAATTTGGATATACACTTTTTTTATTTTAGTAACCATTACTTCTGTTTGTCTGTTATACAGTTTACAGATCCATTAGTCATGCGATGTTAGCTAACTACCGCAAATTAACAGTTTTACAAGTGTAACTTCTGCCTACGTTATATGTAAGATGTTAACAAACAAGTTTAACTTATACGTACGTTATATGTAAGATGTTAACAAACAAGCGTATCAAATGGTGGTAACAAATTATCGCTTACTTTGTTGACACCCGGACGCAGACTGCCATGTCTCTGATCTATGCTCACTTATGGAAATTGGACGATGGGCCCGGCACACAACGCCCTCCTCTAGAGTCGCACTTCTGTCATGACCTCAACGTCAGTTCCTGTGCAATATCGGAGGGCTCGCAACAGGTAATGTCCACTTTACTGTCAGATCATGTCCATTTTGCTATCCCTGTAATGTCCACTTTGCTGTCCCCATAATGTCCACTTTGCTGTCCACGCAATGTGTCCATGTAAGGTCCACTTTAGTGTTCAGGTAATGTCCACTTTAATGTCCAGGCAATGTCCACTTTGGTGTCCGTCCAATGACTCTTTTCGTTTTAGGCCAAATTATTCAGTTCCATATTTGGTCTTACGTTTTGAAACACGCCACTGCACATGAAACCAAGCTTGATGAATCTACATAAACATGCACTAGCGGCATTGGTGTGGTGGTTTTTCCTTGCGCCTCACGCTCACAGAAGAGGCTTAAGTAAGTCAATAACCTTGTGCAACGCCTCGGATAGTGCTGGGTACGTGGTGAATGCAACATATTGTTATAAACCAAACGTTACTTGATGGGTAGAGTGGGCAATGTTTCAGCGGTCGAGTTTACACCCATAGACATTTCGGGTAAACATGTTAGACTGAATAAAACCCGGATCACTGGTCGTTGTTTAAGATGGACCCTGAAGTGAATTCGAGCACACGACCGTGCAGTCACGTAAACGATATGGCCACAACACTACCACCATTCCCATTCTGTGAAGAATGTTGCCATAGCGGATATTCTGGAGATGACAGCGTCTGTAGTTGGACACAAACAGTCAGGTATACAGATAGACAAATAGACGCAGACATCATCATCAGTATGTGCCTTACCAGCTGGGGTAGGTGTTTATATCTCTCCACAGATGACGGTTCTTTGTGTTCTTGATTAACTCTGTTGATGATTTCAATCCATGCCCCTCTCTTGATCCATCGAATATCATTTCTCTCGGTCTGGCCCACTGATCTTAAAGTTGTCAGGATGTTTTCCAATGCCTCTCTTCTCGTCACAAGACCACTAAATGCTGTTTGTCTCTTTCTTATTCTTGTATATAACATTCTACACTCATTAGCCTTTTCCTAATAGTCTTTGTTAGTTACTCTGGCAGTCCAAGGTTTTCTCTGCATTCGTCACAATAACCCCATCTCTGTTGCCTCCAAACTTCTTAATTTTGTCGTTCAGATACCATGATTCACAGCCGTAGAGCAAAATATACAAAGCATTTCAGTACACTCTTTCTTACATTCAATAATAGTGATTTATTGCATAAGATACTTTTTATTTTCTGAAATGCAGCTTTTGCTTTTCCTATTCTGCTCTTAATTTCTGCTACGCATCTTCCATCCGATGTTATTATTGTCACCTCAGTATTTAAATGTATTAATGTAGTTAAACGATACCCCTTCTGTTGTTGCATCACATATTTTTATAAAGTGTGAAGATAATAATTTCCAGAAAAGATGTATGTTTATGAAATAAAACGTTGTTATGTTTGCCCCAGTTTCTGACGACTCTGTACAATCCGCTATCTTGGGCCGTGGATGTTCCTGTTCGGTTCCCAATTAAAGCCGAGAGCGTGACTGTTGTTGATGCAGATCAGTACGAAGTTCCTGTTCAGGTAAGTTCAAAATGATCATCATCATCATCAAGCGCTTGCCAACTGGCGTTGTCGAGCGTGCTTCTCCACATTTTGATATCTCCAATGACATGTATCAATTTGTGTGTTGATTCCCTCCCGTGTCATGACACAAGACTGTCAAGAATGTTCTCACGCTGCCTTCCTCTATCTCTCTTTCCACAAATAATTCCCGTTGTAACAAGTTACGGTTTTTGTCTTCTCATAATGTGATCAAAAAACGAAGACTGCCTCTTTCTGATGTTTGTGATAAGTTGTCTATGCCTCCCTAGACAAGCTACCCCCTCCTGTACAAGCTACCCCCTCCTGTACAAGCTACCCCTCCTGTACAAGCTGACCCTCTCTCTCTGCACAAGCTGACCCCCTCCCCCTGTACAAGTTTCCCCTTCCCCTGTACAAGCTGCCCTCCCCCACCCCCCCCCCACCCGGCTACAAGCTGACCCCTCCCCCTGTACAAGCTGACCAGCTTCCCCTGTACAAACTGACCCCTACCCCTGTACAAACTGACCCTTCCCCTGTACAAACTTCCCTCTCCCACTGTACACACTTCCTCCTCCACCTGTAGAAGCTTCCCCCTGTACAAGCTGACCCCCTCCCCCTTACAAGATGCCCCCCTCCCCCTGTACAAACTGACCCCCTTCCCCTGTACAAGCTGACCCCCTTCCCCTGTACAAACTCCCCCCCTGTACAAGCTGACCCCTTCCCTCTCCCATGTACACACTTCTCCCTCCCCCTGTACAAACTTCCCTCTCCCACTGTACAAGCTTCCCCTCCCCCTGCACAAGCTTCCCCCTGTACAAGCTGACCCTCTCCTCCTGTACACACTTCCTCCTCCACCTGTAGAAGCTTCCCTCTGTACAAGCTGACCCTCTCCCCCTTACAATATACCCCCTCCCCCTGTACAAACTGCCCCCTCCCCCTGTACAAGCTGCCTACCAAATACCTATTTAGAATGTCACAACCGTGTAGACTACAATACACAAACCTAAAGTGTCGCTGTTTCAAGTGTGCCGTGGAATACATTTTGATGTCTCGGCCCAGGCGGCCACATTCAAGGACCCTTGAGGTCTAGTGGGTATATGGTGCTGGCACCATATTTGTACAGACTTATAGGCACTCGTGCGTGCGTGCGTGCTTTCTTGCGTCCGGCCGGCTGTGCATATGTGTGTGTGTGTTTGCACGTACGTGCATACATTAATATTTACAGTGCATACATTCATTCGTTCGTACAGACAAACAGACGGGTGATGGACGTTTGGACGGACAGACAGATAGACTAACAGACGAATGGTGGACGGACACATTCCTACACACATGGTGTTTGTCCATCAAGAATGATGATGACCTTTAATTTCATCCAGTGGGGCTTGAATGTTTTGGGCCACGCGTTCTAAAATGGCTGACAAGGCCTATTGTGTACGCAGACAAACGCACACACACGGGCACACACACACGGGCAGACACACACGCGTACACACATACATACACACATAACATACATACACGTAGTAGATTTACAACAGACATCTAATATTCTGGTTCAGAGTAAACCAATACGGTAGTGCAGTATGATAACGTCAGCTGAACGCAACAAGGCGCATGACCAGTATAAACTGTGTATTGAATAAACTTGTCTGCGTTAAGTAGCAAATGTTTTTACCTTCAATTGTTTTTTTCCATTTTCTCTTCATTATTTTAATTTTTGTGTTAAATTCTTCTCATCCCGTTCTTATGCTTTAATGTAGTCGCTGTAGTGTCTTCTCCGTGATTATATGTTGTGCTTTGTGTAAGTATTTGTTTGCCGACCTCAACGTCCTGTGTTTTCGGCAAATTGTTATGTTAGACTGCATGACTTTGTGTTATTCTATACTGTATTGAATAAACGTGCGGTTTAGTGGGTAGGGATTCACTGTTTATCGGATAGTTTATTGGAATGTTCGAATCTTGATAGTTATCAGTACATTTCTTTTTCCTGGTCTATGATATTCAAAGACATTTTCCATAAGTTACAAGTCAGTTGCATATCCTTTACAGTCAACCCCACCTTTTTGGCTGTTTGTTATTTCTTGGCAAGTTTACGTTCAGTAGTGTGCCATTACTTTCTGATCGACCGTCACACATACAATTGTATGAAAGCCAGCGCCTGTAGGATGCAGGTATCAAATTCCCGTTTCCCTTCTATAGTGATAGCGAAATGGTTCACGTTAAGGATCCAAATAGGGGTATATTTTGTTGGCCAGGTCCAGCGCACTGTGTGTGATGTGGGCAATATAACACGCAAGGCATTTACTTCTCAGACAATTTCCCGGGGTATATTTTAGCCACTTTCACAAATAAGAAATAGAGGTAGATGTCGCTTCCTTTGCTCATCCCGTAGATACCACTTCTGCTGCTGCTGCTACTAATCCTGCTTCTACTCCTGCTACTACTACTGCTATCACTACTACTACTACTACTACTACTACTACTACTACTACTACTACTACTACTACTACTACTACTACTACTACTACTACTACTACTACTACTACTACTGCTGCTACTACTACTACTACTACTACTATTACTACTACTACTACTACTACTACTACTACTACTACTACTACTACTACTACTACTATCACTATTACTACTACTATTACTACTACTACTACTACTACTACTACTACTACTATTACTACTACTACTACTACTACTACTACTATTACTACTACTATTACTACTACTACTACTGCTTCTACTACTACTACTACTACTACTACTACTACTACTACTACTACTACTACTACTATTACTACTACTACTACTACTACTATTGCTACTAGTAATACTAAAACCACCGTAATTTTAAATCCTTGGCTCTAGAGTAACAATCAACCGACACCAACGAGTCAGATGTCGCCTGCAGTTTTCCAGCAGCAACAGCTGTGTTACCTTATAGCGCGATCCCCGGCGTCAGAACTGCACTTATACTTGAGGAGTAGTTGGCAGTCGCCTGTGTTGTTTCTGCGTGCGCTAGTGCTCGGGGATAAGTGTAGGGAATCCGTGGAAACGTGGATAGAATTTGGTTTATTTAGTTGTGAATGGATAGGGCAGAGTTTTTAGTACGAGCATAGTGGAGCCGACATTTGAACGTTTGTCATCCCGCCCACATCTTTGTTTGAGTGATCCCATAACGTGATCCTGGGATCCTTCATCGTGCTTCATTACGGTCTCTAAACATGGCTTTGTGCTCCTTCAATGTGCTATTGTGATTTTACAACGTGACGCTGCGATCCTTTAAGGTGTCCTATAGCAATTTCACAACATTGTGATTTTTCAACGTGCTCCATTGCGATATCACATCGTGACACTATGATCCGTCAACATGCTCTATTGTGATCTCACAACGTGACGGTGTGATCCTCCAATGTGCTCCAATGCGATCCCACATGGTTATTCCACAACGTGGCATCGTGACCCTTTTAACCTGCTGTTGTGATTGTACAACTTGATTCTGTGATCATACAACGTGATATTTTGATCCTACAGCGCGGCACCGTGACTCTTCAACTTACAATTGTGAACCCGTAACGTGACACTGTGATCCTTCAACATCTCCATCGTGATCCCACAACGTGGCGCTACGATCATGTGATTTTCCATCGTCAGCCCACAACGTAACACTGTGAAAATCCCCCTAAGTCCATATTTTCTCACTGTGATCCCATTCACAGCTCTCTGATTCCGTAAATCCCCCCTCCCCCGATCACATAATCGGTCACCGTCATTAAGATCTCGTAACCTATTATGGTGATCGCAGAGATTGCTACAGTGACCCCACTTCTCCCCATTGCAATCCCAATCCTTCCAATCTTGATCCCTCTACTTCTTATTGTAATTGTGCTACTTCCAATTTTGATCTCACTGCTTTCCTTTGTGATCCTTTTAATTGCCATTGTAATCCCCCTACTTCCCATTGTAATTCCCCTACTTCCCATATTGATTTCCCTGCTCCCCATTGTGATAGCCCTACCTGCCATTGTTATCACCCTACTCCCCATTGTAACCCCCTTGCTTCCCATTGTAATCTCCCTACTTCCCATTGTAATCTCACTACTTCCAGTTGAACTCTCACTACTACCTATTGTTATCTCAGTAATTCCTCTTCTGATTACTCTAATTCCCATTGTAATCTCATTATTTCCCATTGTGATACCGCTACTTTCTATCGCGGTCCCGCTAATTTCTATTATTGTGTTCCCACTACAGTCCATTGTGATACCACTATTGCCTGTTTGGATCCCGCTGCTTTCCATTTTGGTCCCATTAATTTCCACTATTGTATTCCCGCTATTTTCCTATATTGTGATTCCACTACTTTCCTTCATTGTGATCCCACTACTTTCCATTATTGTGATCCCACTACTTTCCTTCATTGTGATCCCACTACTTTCCTTTATTGTGATCCCACTACTTTCCATTATTGTGATCCCACTACTTTCCATTATTGTGATCCCACTACTTTCCTTTATTGTGATCCCACTACTTTCCTTTATTGTGATCCCACTACTTTCCATCATTGTGATCCCACTACTTTACATTATTGTGATCCCACTACTTTCCTTTATTGTGATCCCACTACTTTCCTTTATTGTGATCCCACTACTTTCTATTATTGTGATCCCACTACTTTCCATTATTTTGATTCCACTACTTTCCATTATCGTTATCCCATTGCTTTCCATTATTGTGATCCCACTACTTTCTTTCATTGTGATCCCACTAATTTTCCTAGTGTTCTCACTTTCTGCTGTGATCCTTCAACTTGCCACTGTAACCCCACAAGTAGCAACTCTGATCCCGCAAATTGCCACAGTGATCTCATAAATCCACACTGATCCATCAATTACCACCGTGATCCCATAAATCCCCACCACTCCAACAAATTTCCAGTATGATCACATAACTAGCCACTGTTATCCCAAAACTTGGGATGTGATCCCAGAACTTGGTGCTGTGATCCCATAGTTAGCTGCTGGGATTTCGAAAGTTGCTACCCTAATCAAACAATTTTCCACTTATCCCATAATTTTCCACCGTGTTCCACAATTTTCCATTTATCCCATAATCTGCAATCGTGTTACACAATTTTCCACTGACCCCATAATATTCCACCAATTCCATAATTTGCCACCGTGTTCCACATTGTGCAACTTTGCCACGGCGATCCCACAATTATCATACGTCTTGTCATCATATTGCTCATGTTGCCCAACCCAGATGTTGTCATTGCCATACCTCACATCCAGCCGCTGATATGCACATAACAACCATATAATCAACATATGTTTATGTATGTACACATACAGTTGGTGCCGGTTCCAGAGATGGTGGCATCAATACCAGAAAGATTGTCAAATCCACGTGTGGAAGCTGTTTTTCGAGCCCACATTGCACCTATGTCCACCGTGTCATTCTCAGTCAAGCCGATCTCAGGTATTCCTTCATTTGGTTATGTATAGACTTTATTTTCTGGCAGAGTTTATCAAGGTAATATTTATATCGTAATTCATTCAGTGCCATTGGATGACAAATTGTCAGCATTCGAATTCCCCTAATTGCCATGCTCTTATAAATTAAACTATAGTTAAAATATCAATATAGTAGTTTTTCCTATGCCCCTCTCTTTAATTTAATATATAATACAACATGTTTCCTACCATATTAACAACCTTTATGTCATAACTGTGACACACTTCTACTTCCAATTTTATTGCAATCCATTTTTGTTTGATCCAAACCTACTTTTTTGTTTGGCATTGAATTAGTTAATTTATATTTTTTTCATTATATTTGTAAACTATCTCCGGATTGGCCTCTGCTGGAGCACAAAGATGTGTGTAAGCGGGACATGATTGATACAGGCATATTGCATCTTAGGAGCAAGTCGCCGCTGATCGCGTTGCATAGAGGAAAAAGTTCAGGAATGGAATACAGATAACGGAGAAAACGATTGCAGACAGGTCGCACTCTGAACTAGTGAGACGTCAGACGATGCGTGATGGTGGAAATGAGCATATGTTTACGTACATCAATTGTTGATGAACATTTACCGCACGAATTGGTCTCATCACTCACACTCGATACTGCCATGAGTTGTAGTCATTATGCTTTTTGAAACACAGTGTAACAAACTACCGTCTGTTGACTGCATTATATATCAAGAATAATGAAACTAGAACATTATATTCAACAATAGGAATGAGGCAAGCACTTTTCTTTGGTCATGTGATGTGAAGAGAGGCATTGGAGAACATCGTAATGACTGGAAAAATCAAGCGGAAGAGACGCAGAGGCAGACCAAGAGAAATGATGCTGGATGGACTGAGACGGTGGCATGGAGGAATATCATCAGCGGAGATGATCCAGAACACCAAAGACTGAGATCAGTGGAGAGACATGAACGTTTACTCCAGCTTACAAGGCACTTGTTGAGGATGATCCATCAAGTACCATTTGGACTATATAAATATGGGTTTAGCACCATATACCAGGGACCAGTGGTCACGTTTGCCGGTGCGATGTTCACGAATTCGAATTCTTGAATTGCCCTGGCCGCCTATTTAGCTTACCTTGAGCAACTGGAAATGTCTTGGAAAGTGAAATCGGCCTGTCGGATATCGACCAAATTACCTCTGGAGTGCCGGTTTGTCTAAATAAATATGGGCTTAGCACCATATACCCGACACGCCTTAGGGTATTGGAGAGTCCTTGACTTTGACAACTGGTGAACCGAGTCACGGGTGGTACCAGACAGTGTTGTAGGCAGTGAAGGCGTCCGGTCTGATATTAACCGCATCGTTATCAGTTGTCGGTTGGTCTATACACATATACTGCTAACACCAAATACCGGCAGTCCTTTGTATTTTACTTATATATATATATATATATATATATATATATATATATATATATATATATATATATATATATATATATATATATATATATATATATATAAATGTTACTACTACTGTTACTACAACTGTTACTACTCTTACTGTTACCACTACTGTTATTACAACTGTTACTGCTCTTACTGTTACTACTACTGTTACCACAACGATCACTACTACAACTGTTATATATATATATATATATATATATATATATATATATATATATATATATATATATATATATATATATATACACACACACACAGGGCCATCACATTTTCTAGGCCTGAATGGCATCTTTCCCTCACTTAGCAAGCGTCGAAGCCTCCTCCGAAAGAATAGTCTCCCTATCAACGTCGCTAACTCTCCCACTTTAATGCATTTAGTAGCATTTCAGTATGTTGTAAAATATCTTCCTTACAACTTTTGCTTTTGCAGATAGTAACAAATTGTTGCCTGCCCTGAACGCAACTTCGGATGGCGTCATTGAAAATGAGGTTTGACCTGTAACATTAGTTGATTGTTTGATTTTTCGTTATCTTGCTTTTAACGCGAGTGAAGTCTACACTGTTTTCCTTATTTCCAGTGACCCCCCCCCCCCCCCCCCCCCCCCCCCGCTTCCACTAGGCGAGGACAAAATAACTAGACACTCTCTTGTCTGGAACCCACAAAGCAAAGGAAACAGCGGGAGACTTAAATACACACGGAAAAGAGAATTACAGAGATGGATAATATTGGGAGAAGATGGGGGGGGGGGGGGAGCTGTAGGAGATAGTAAAGGATAGGACTGTATGGCGTAGTCTGGTTGAGGGCCTATGTCCCAATGGGTGATAAATAGAACACGAAAGAAGAAGAGGATGAAGGAGGAGGATGAGAGGGAGAAATCGGGCCACACTATCCGATTAGCTCCTCTCTTCCGCTGATGTCATTCTTCCGCTGATGTCATTCTATTAGACCAGATATTGTTAAGTAGCCTCCGTGGCCAAGAGATCAAGCCGTCTGTCTCGTACTCTGAAGGTCGTGGGTTCATGTTAGGACAGCTCCGTTCAGATCTCAAGTGCCATTTTCCCGGAGATCCTTGGAGATGATCGCTGGAGTAACGGAATTCGTGTTTTGTGTGACGTCATCACTGGAGCTACAAGTTCGTGCTTTGTGTGACGTTCTCAGCAGGCCACTTGCCGTTCTGTAATACAGACACCGAGCTAGAAAGGATACAACCTCATGCAATGAAATTTATCTTCTTGCATTTAACCTTGTCAAGCCTTGAACTGCTTGCATGGTGGCACATTGGGGATGGAATGCTAATGTTCTTGAACTCAGTGACTGATGTGACATTAACCATGCTAGCTGCCTGAGAATGTCTTCATGTTCGATGTTATGATGTTACAGAAATAAATTCACAGTGCTAAGCACTCATAAACGTGTCTCAAATGTCTCAGTCTCAGGTCTTAGTCAGATATGACTGAGCTACCGTATGACAGTAGACGGTACTACCTGCATTCTGTTAGCGCGGAATGTTGGGCGGCGCTCACCAAACACGACACCCCACATTGTACCAACGGCTTCGGGCGGAGGAGCGCAATTGGGAGGGTACAAACCTTATCCTGGTGCGAGGATATGCAACCTAAAGACAAAATGTCATGGCAGGGCAGACCAGGTCCTAAGCCTTGGTTGGCAGCTGGTACAGGATCGAAGCTCCGACAGGCGGACAGTTACAGCATTGCTTTGCTGATCCGTCAGCTTCTGCAGCTTGTCTTGTTCCAGATCTATTGGTGTTACCATTCCTCTGGGGTGAACTAGGCAGGCCGAGAGAGGGATCATGCTGCATGGGCAACGCATGGTCTCTATATTTTACCGCAGGCTTTGTGCTATGGAGAGGTATAACTCCATCCCTGGTCTTAACCGGTCTCGGAATCAAAGCGAAAGGTAGCAGTTACGGGTTATAAGTCCTTGTAAATTGGCGTAGACATGGGGCGCCCCGGGTTGCCACTGACGGTGTGAGACAGCTACAGGTGTCACTGATCTGCTACCGCCCGCCTCAAGTTGTGCAGCCCACGGCCAATTGGGTGCTGATCCGCCACAGCCTGCCTGCTTCAATGGCTGCTTGGGACTAGGATAAAATCTGAATCGCAGGATGTAAAACCAATGCAGCAGGTACTACTAAATCGATAAATAGAAACCTCAAGCTACGGCTTGCAACCTGGAAGAACCATGTGTCCAGGATTTTCCACTGGCCTGACGAATATTGACGATGTGAGGAAATCGGCTGTGATTGATGCCGAATTCAATCGTCTTAACATTGATATTGCTGGCCTGCAGGAGACTCGCCTCGCTGAGGAAGGGTCACTCAGGGAAAACAATAAAACCTTGTTTTGGAAGGGTAGAAGTCAGGCAGAAAAAAAGCAACATGGTGTGGGCTTTGCAGTGAAAAATTCGCTACTGGGAATGATTGAAATTCCAGCTGTAGGTAATGAAAGACTATTATCCCTGCGCTTAGCAACCTCGTGTGGTGTTGCCACCATTATCACTGCATATGCGCCGAGACTCATTTCCTCTGATGACGTGAAGGATTCGTTCTATGAGGAGTTAGACTCTGTGATCAAGGCAGTTCCAAAATCCGACTACAATTATATGCTCGGTGATTTCAATGCTCGTGTGGGCAAGGACTCGAGTTCATGGCCAGTGTGCCTTGGAAAATACAACATCGGTCGCATGAATGAAAATGGACAAAGGCTGTTGGAGCATTGCACCATAAATAACCTATGTTTACAAACTCTTTTTTTTTAAACAGAAAAGCTGCATAAGGTCACATGGCAACATCCAAGATCCGGCCATTGGCATCAGCTGGACTTCATCATCACACGGAGACAGCATCTGAACCAAATATCATTAACTCGAAGTTACCACAGTGCTGACTGTGATATGGATTATTCTTTGGTTGTTGCAGGGGTTAGACTGAGACTAAAGAGAATCTTCACAGCTAAACACAAATCTAGTCTCAGGATTAATATTATTAACACCCATGATCATAATAAGTGCTTTGAATTCCAACAGTAATTTGAAGACGCTTTCATTGATACATCAGAAATTTGTACAGCGACTGAAAAGTGGGATAAACTTCAGGAAACTCTTTATAAAACAACGGTAGGGGTTTATGGCACTGTGGATTATAAGAGGCAGGACTGGTTTGCGGCAAACAGTCAGACATTGCAGCCCTTGATTGATAAAAAGAAGATAGCGCTCTTAAGAAACAAGGAAAGAACAACACATAATACTCTCAGTGAGCTGAAGCAAGCTAGGAAGGATGTGCAAAAGGCTGTTAGGCAGTGTGCAAATGACTATTGGATCAAGTTATCTGAGTCCATTCAAAATGCAAATGATAAGGGAAACATCAGAAGCATGTATGAAGGGATAAAGAAGGCCTGTTGTCAAATGATCAAAAGAAGTGCACCACTGAAAACCTTGACCGGAGAAATCATAACTGATAAGAAACAGCAGATTGATATATGGGTAGAGCACTATTTGGAGCTTTCCTGAAGTGAGACCAAACTAGCGGATGATGCTCTCAACGACATAGAGGCCCTGTCAACTTTTGACCACCTAGACACACTTCCCACCATAACAGAAGTTAAGTGTGCTATAAATAAACTTGCATCTGGCAAGGCTCCAGGTAAGGATGGGATTCCAATAGAGGTTATCAGGAGTAGGCAAGACAAACTCACTCTACAGATCCACCAGCTAATAGAGCTATGCTGGCGAGAAAGATAAGTCCCACAGGATTTCAAAGACTCAAGCATCATAACACTGTACAAGAACAAGGGCTTTAAAAGCGACTGTAACAACTATAGGGATATCTCACTTCTGTGTATAGTTGGGAAGGTATTTGCCAGAATTGTTCTGCGTAGACTTAAAGTCCTGGGAGATCAAGTCTACCCCGAATCACTGTGTGGCTTCCAACAAAACCGGTCTACCATTGATAAAATATTCTCATTGCGACAGATACAAGAAAATTCCGTGAAAAGAATCAACCACTGTTTATTGCCTTCATCGATCTCACAAAGGCATTTGATCAGTCGTGAGGGTCTGTTCAAAGCACTAAAGAAGATTGGCTGCCCACCAACTCTTCTGTCCATTGGAAATCGTTCCACACAGGCATGAAGGGTATAATCAAGTTTGATGGTGCAATTTCTGAAGAGTTTGAAATGAAGAGTGGAGTTAAGCAAGGTTGTGTACTAGCTCCCACCCTCATTGGAATATACTTTTCACTTCTACTGAAATATGCCTTTCGTGATTATGATGGTGGTATATACATTCACTCACGCTCAGATGGCGGCCTCTACAATGCTCAGAGATTGAAGGCCAAGACCAAAATTAGGAGGGTACTGATCAGAGAGTTGCTTTTTGCAGATGATGCTGCAATTACAACACACTCTGAGGATGAATTACAACGTCTACAATCTGCATTCCCCAATGCTTGTTCTGAATTTGGTTTAACAATTAGCAAAAAGAAGACACAGATTATGTCACAAGGTGCACATGGGGTACCATCAATCTTTATTGACGACGCCGAACTAGAGATAGTAGACCATTTTACATATCTATGATAAGTGGTAAATAGCAAATTATCCCTAGATCAGGAAATCAACATCAAGATTGGTAAGGCAGCAACAACAATGAACAGATTGAAAAAAGAGTCTGGGAGAATAGGAAGCTTACTGCCAAACAAAAGTCCTTGTCTATCAAGCCTTTGTGCTTAGTACTCTTCTTTATGGCGGTGAAGTCTGGACAACTTACTCACACCAAGAGAAACGTTTAAACAGCTTTCACATGCGGTGTCTGCGAAGAATACTTGGTATAAAGTGGCAAGACAAAATCACAAATACCGAAGCATTGGAAAGATCAGGTTGTGTGATGGTATATTCCATGCTCATTCTTCATAGTGCTTGGATTCCCGAAGGAAAGAACTCTCTTGGTCGCGTGTGCAACCACTCATGCACCATTTGCTGTAGCCCTTCATCGGACGGAAACGTTTGTCACATAAATAATACGGTATTGAAACTTCCTACTCCACTCATACACTTGCTGGAGTGACAGGCGTGCTTTACCATACTAGACCTTCATTCGCCGATGAATTTCTATAGGTTTCACCCCTTCACTGATTTTTAAAAAAAAACGGTTAGTGCATGTAAAAAGTGAGGCGATCATCTTTACACTGTCATTATTACGTCACCGTGTTCGTCTGCACCGTGATGTCACATGCTTAACACTCTTGTCATCTTTAACAAGAATATTGACAAGTTACAAGACATTGGCATGGTTAATGCAATGTCTATCACACTTTTTAAGGTTTTCATTTGAAGCCCCCTCGTATGTAAAGTCCATAAAGAAAATATGGGCGTGCTCACAGCTTTAATTTGTATGCTGTTGAGCGTGTCCTCTGATCTTAAACATAGAAACAGGCAGATCTAATGGACGATCCATTTTATCTGATGAATAAATAAACAGACGCTGTGAACATTTCATTTGATTATATCAATAAATAATCAACTGGAAGCTGGGGCTTATTAATGCCATCGTATGAATAAAGGACTATATACTGTGAACAGGCAACTGTATCCACTGAATAAACGAACAGGCGATGTCAATAATTAATCGTATCCAATGAATTAACAAACAGGGGATGTGAACAATCCATTGTATCATATGTATAAACACCGACACTTGTTGAAAACTACTCATTTTAGCATGAATAAATACACACTTACTGAGAACTATCCAGTTTATTATATGAATTAACTAATTCTTACTGGGAACTACCCATTTTATTATGTGAATAAACACATACTTGCTGGAAACTACCCTTTTATCATATACATAAGCACAGACACTTGCTGGAAACTACCCATTGTATCATAATAATAAACACATACTTCTGGGAAATACCCAGTTGATCATATACTCACACACAGAACAGATCAATTAACACTTGATTGTGATTGTGTCCCTGCCAGCATCTCCAGCTGACCTTCAACATCAGCTCTGGGAGACTGATGACTATGTACAACAAGGGCAGCAAGCTTTCCAGTCACGTGATGCAGGATTTTCTTTATTATGTGCCCGACCAGACCAAGGAGAAGTCATCAGGGGCGTATCTGTTTGTGCCTCAGATGACAGGGGCGGTGCCAGTGACAAAGGACAGGGTAGAGATGAAAGTGATTCGGGTGATTATCTCAGTGTTGTCCTTTCTGGCATGTCGTTATTTTAGCTGGTAGTGTCACGTGAGCGAATAAATTATGAAGAACTTGGAAGTAGTGGAGATGTGGTCTAGGAGATAAATGTTTTAAATATCTTTTCTACAGGGTTGCTAACATTCGTCTTCTTCTGCTGCTTCTGCTGCTGCTTCTTCTTCTTCTTCTTCTTCTTCTTCTTCTTCTTCTTCTTCTTCTTCTTCTTCTTCTTCTTCTTCTTCTTCTTCTTCTTCTTCTTCTGCTGCTGCTGCTGCTGCTGCTGCTGCTGCTGCTGCTGCTGCTGCTGCTGCTGCTGCTGCTTCTTCTTCTTCTTCTTCTTCTTCTTCTTCTTCTTCTTCTTCTTCTTCTTCTTCTTCTTCTTCTTCTTCTTCTTTTCCTCCTCCCCCTCCTCCTCCTCCTCCTCCTTCTCCTTCTTCTCCTTCTTCTTCTTCTTCTTCTTCTTCTTCTTCTTCTTCTTCTTCTTCTTCTTCTTCTTCTCCATTTTCGCTGTTAATTATTTCAGTTGGGTCAAAGGGTTCTCCTCTGGTTCGCATTGCACTTATCTTTTTGTAGAAGTTTCTAGTTGCCTCCTTGTAGTTTTTATTTTGGGTTCCTCCATACTCCTCCTAGTCTTTTTGTTTTTCCCCTCTTTACTATTCTATTCACATGTCTTCTCGTTATTCTATATTCTATGTAATCACATTCATGTTTGCTCTTCAACCCCTTTTCATATTTTTCTTTTTTGTCTTTTACCGCTTTATTTACCTCTGCGTTCCACTAACTTGTTATTTTCTTTATCCGTGTGTTGCGTATTTTCGTGGTTCCACATGTCATTTTGCAGTATTTAAAATGCTTTATTTGAACATCTCCCATTCTTCTTCCACTGTCTTTATTTCTATGGGTAATGTTTCAAAGATTTTAGTTAGTTCTTTCTCATAATTTTCCCTTACTGCCTCGTCTTTAAGGTTTTTTAGTCCATCCAATAAGCAGGGATAACCATCACACCTTTGAACAGCCTAGCACTAACGAACAAAATATGCTCCGTGTCCTTTGCAGCACGTTACGATCAGGTAGATTTTCAAGGTAATCTTACGTCCAGTAGTTTGTCATCGCTTTCCGAATAAGCCGTCAACGTTTAAGTCCAACATAATGCCGGCGAAGGTATTGAAACCCTACGCCACCATCAGAACGCCGGAAGTTTAAGAGCGGGCACTCTTATCCACTCTGCCACGTTGACTGCTAGCATTAACTATATGAAACAAATGTATTACAGCAAATCTGAAGTATATCTCAGAAATTTTCATGACGAAGTGGTCAGTCCGTTTGTTGTGGGTTCGTATACAAACTGTCGTTCAGACAACGAGAGCGATTCTTCCGAAGACCCTTCGCTGGAGCTACCAAATTTCCTGTTTTGAGAGATGCCTTTGGCAGGCTGCTTGCCGTTCTGCGAACAGAGACCAAGTCCGCTGGGGTCAAACTTAGTGCAATGTAGTGAGACCTCACGCCTGCATCCCTATAACCTTGTGATGCTTGTCTTGTCTTCCTTCAGGGCAAGCTCGTGCAGGACGCCGCTGTGTCTGGCTTTGAGGTGCTGCCACACCTCTCGCAGGCCCTCTGTTTCACTTTCCTCTGCATCATATTAACAGTGTGATGCTTGTCTTGTCCTCCTTCAGGGCGAGATCGTGCAGGAGGTTCACCAGAAGTTCAGCAGCTGGGTGTCCCAGGTTGTCAGGCTGTACAAGAAAGCCAAGTGTGCAGAGTTTCAATGGGTGGTCGGACCAATTGATAATAAGTAGGTAGTTGTTCGTCCGTGTGTTACTGGAGCCTGTAAGGGAAGCGAAGAAGTGGGACACTGTAGCCTAGCATACATGTCGTATGACGTGGCTAAGGATTGTTGGTGCAACACTAGATACTTCATCACGTATAAATATTTAGCTGTAAAATCCAACCGATCATGGGCAGTTATACAAGGGGATTGGCATGAGTTTGTTGAGGCCCTGTGCTCTATGGAGATGGAAGGAAGAAGGAGTAGGGGTAAAGGAGGAGGATAAGGGGAAGAAGAGACTGGGGATTTCTTTAATGGTGTAATTTTCCGATGGTTCTGGTAATGTCTGCACAAAAATGTCCGTCTTCGTCTTCTCCTTATTTGCCGTTGTTGTAATAATGTGTACAAGAATATCCATCTCTTTTCTTTGTGTTTGCTGCTGTTCTACAACTGTGTACACGAATTTTCATCTCTTTTCTTTGTGTTTTCATCTGTTCTACTAGTTCAGTGGTTCTCAACTTCACAATATTTTCAGAACGTCATTCCCCCCTTTCGTATTTCCTCCCTAAAAATTCCCCCCTCCCCCTCCCCGCCCATACACAGTATACGTAATAATGGAAGCTAAATTTAATATCACATACTAAAACAAGTCTAGACGTCTACATAAAACGTGATTTGCGGGTCTACTTATGTTATAAAATGAATTTCAGAAGGGTGAGACGTACAGAATCGTAAAGTATGAAGGGAAAAACGATATCAAGTAATCAGTTCTTGTATTAGCGCGATCTTGACACAATCTTAAATCCCCCCCCCCCCCCCGAAACCCTAAAATTCCCCCTGAGGGGGAATTCCCCACCGGTTGAGAACCACTGTACTAGTGTATACAGGAATTTCCATCTCTTTTCTTTGCGTTTGCCTCTGTTCTATTAATGTTTACAATAATTTTCATATTTTCTTTTTGTGTTGCCGCTGTTCTACTAATGTGTACAAGAATTTCCATCTCTTTTCTTTGCGTTTGCTGTTTTTCTAGCAATTTTCATCTACTTCTCTCCATTTTCAATTCTTTAGTTTAGTTTAGTTTAGTCGATGGATCAACATCACGGCACACGGGTGCAACCCATAAGTGCCCCGTTCTCCTCCTGAGTCTGGAGAAACTCAGCTCAATGCACGAACTCCGTAGCACCGTCATTCCAGTATCACGTCTTTTATTGTTTATTTGTTTCAGTTTGGGAAAGGAGGTAATCTCCCGTTTCACATCGGACATCCGCAGTGGCAACAGTTTCTACACGGACTCTAACGGCCGAGAAATGCTCATGAGGATGTGAGTAAACACCACACATACCTTCACTCGTTCAGTCCCGAACAGCACGTTATTTGTGATTGACGAGTCCAGTTGAATGCTTTTTTTATTTAGTTGCATATCTTTTACACGACAACAGGACATTGCAGACAATCCCAGCATTTTTTGTCTTTTTTTGATTTCTTTGCATGTTTACTTTCAGTAGTTTGCCATTGCTTTCTGAACTACCAGCACGTATACCATTTTACAACAACTAACGCAAGGCGGTCTGCAGCCAAATCGCCCGCAACTGTGTTTCGAACTCAGTATGCGGTATTACGAACTATGTCTGTAATGTCTTCACCACAGACCAGGCTATTCTTAGCCCTTTGAAAATCACGTTCGTTCGTTCGTTCAGAGATTACTTACTATAGTGTTTTATGTTCCCTGTTGTAACCTTGGTACAGAGATTATTTACTGTAGTGTTTTATGTTCCCTGTTGTAACCTTGGTACAGAGGTAACATACTGTAGTGTTTTATGTTCCCTGTTGTAACCTTGGTACAGAGATTACTTACTGTAGTGTTTTATGTTCCCTGTTGTAACCTTGGTACAGAGATTACTTACTGTAGTGTTTTGTGTTCCCTGTTGTAACCTTGGTACAGAGATTACTTACTGTAGTGTTTTATGTTCCCTGTTGTAACCTTGGTACAGAGATTACTGTCAGCATCCCCAATAAGGCCTTACAGGAGTAATGAGTTAACACTAGTCTAGTAGAGAGACACCAGACAGGGAAGACACCGAGTACTATTAATAACCTCACAGGGAGACACATTTGTGTCAGACCAGAGGTCAACGAGTACAGATGAGCGAGGGCTTTCCCCAAGCAATTGGGTTGCTGGTCCTTGCGAGTAACCGTGATATGCCAGGTTACTCGAACTCACCAGCCGGCGTGCTGGCAAGACCAGGCACGCAATAATAGCGACTGCACGGAGAGTAAAGTGTCCGTGCTTGTCCACGCAATGTGTTGCGGGACAGACTGACTGGAGACGGTAGAGAGAGCAGACGTATCCTTGACCAATACGATAGCTTTCTAGGCCATAGGCAAACATAGGGCTGTTCATTTAGATTGTGTAATGCTAGCATCATCTATCATCACGTTGATGTATTCATATTGTGTAACAATGATGAAACCTAACGCTCGTAGAGCCATTCAAATGTCGGCTCTGAATAAATTGCATTCCTTTCGCAAATGTCATGAATTGTTATTTCGTGCAGTGCGAAAGTAGCGGAGTCTTGAAAAGCTGCAGCGCACAAGTCGCTGACAGGCTAGACCCCGAATTGGTGTCAGAATGGTCAATGAATCAACGCCAGCGGCGAATTAGTGTCAGAACACAGGGAATAAACACCAGTAGACCCCGAATTGGTGTCAGAACACATTGAACGAACGCCAGCAGTACACTTACTGTCAGATTTCAGTGAACGTTTCTGAGCAGTCATAGCAGGCAGTTGTAGTAATATTCAACGAGCAGTTAACGCCAACATGCAAGTGGTATTATAAACCACTGAACGAACGCTAGCTATCGATTGATATTACAAACTTCTGTACCAGAATTAATTCAATGCACTTTTCAACATTATTGATGTGTGATATATTGCAAAGTAATACAAATTTGTTGTGATACATGCTATAAATTAATTTTTTCCGTGTGGTAAATTATACGATCGCCATTTTGTGGAGTGTGAACCACAATTGAGTCAAATTAGATCGGTAAAGTGTGAAATTCTAACAATATTATTTAGAAAGTGTGTTATTATGCTAAAAGCAATTGAAATGTATAAAATCATCAGTGAACATTACCATCGTAACCATCGTGTACATTCCATTGCGTGTGATACAGCCATCAATGTCACCATTCTACGAAATCAGTAAATAGATTAGCGACGAACTGCAGCCTATAACGAAGGTACGCCAGAGTCAAACGGCGAAGACAAGACGACATTGACGGCCATACGACTAATCATCTCATTTATCATCTAACAATCATTCAGACGATCATATCATTCATCATTAATAGCATTTATCACTATTTAGCACATTCTCATTCACCAGTCGCATGAAATAGGAGATTATATTAACAACTTGATGAAATATGAAATATTTGATAGAATATGATGAATTGTGAGCTTGTATTTACAACTTAAGCGTGTGTCTAATCTTTGCTGCTCTACTAACCAGAACGCAGCCCATGTGTTATCAAATCAAACCAGTGTGTAGTGTGAAAGACTGCCGTGGAACATCCCAAGTACCGTACGTTCCAACAAATTAGATGAGTATAGTTTCCGAATATTTTGGTATGCTCTAACTTAATCATGCATCTTCTTTTCCAGCGAAAGATGTACATTTACTAACACATCATTGTAAACTATTCTGTGCATATATTATAGCATTATTATTTGAACTAACATTACGCCACAAAATGGCGTCACTAAATGAATGTATCCAGGCGGGCATCGCAATAGGCCACACTGGAGATAAGCTAGAAAAATGGGCAGATGAAAAGTATAAAGAAGAGCTAGCTAGACAGAGAGATGAAAGAGCAATAGACAGGCAACATCAAAAAGAAATGAAAGAGATCGAGGAGGCTACCAAACAGAAACAATTAGAGTCCGATCAAGCTACCAAACAGAAACAATTAGAGTTAGACCAGAAGAAATTAGAGTTAGACCAGAAGAAATTAGAGTTAGAACAGAAGAAATTGGAGTCAGATCAAATTATCAAACAAAAGCAGATACAGGTAGATTCAGAAACTAAACTAAAGATGAAGGAAATGGAGGTAGATTCTAACATACAAATAGTCTCTAGCAAACAAAAGAGCCAAGAAGAACAGAACAAATTTAGTAAGTACAAGGGCCTTATCAAACCATACACTGTAGGTGATTCAATCAGCGCATGGACTGAAAATATAGAGTTCCAACTAAAAACACAGAAAATACCTTTAGAGGATTGGGCAATGATTTACATGAGGAACCTGAGTGGGGAGCCTTTAAAAGTAATAGAATCCATACCTGCAGATCTTAGAAACAATTACCAGTACATACACGATAGGATAATGCAACATTTTCTTTTGGACGCTACTGGTTACCAAATTCAATTCTCACAGATTAAACCAAAAGCAACTGAAACGTTCTTAGACTACATTTCTAACGTGCAGAGCACATTTAAAAAATGGACTAAGGCGGCTAAAGTAGGTAACAGCTATCAAAAACTAGAAGAGCTAATGGTAATGGACAAAGTTGTTTCTACAGTGCCTACCCCTTTTGCCAAATTCTTACAACAGTCAGATATTGATTCCATTCAACAATTAGAGAAACGGGGGTCAGCGTATTTTTCCTCTAATCGGGACATCTTTAAAACTACATCATATGACACAGAAATTACAGCTTTTGCAAATAGAGTCCCTGATAGATCCTACAAACAGAAAGACTACAGTAAAAATGACAAAACACCTCAGAAACCACCTCGATGTAATTATTGCAATCTTTTTCACCCAACTTATTCGATGTGTGATAAGAACCCCACATATCCATCACACCTAGAACAAGTGATAAGTAGGCAAGAAAGCAGAAGATCATCGTTTAAACGTCCTGTAAAATGTTATTTTTGTTCAAGTTATGGCCATTATAATAATAAATGTCTTGGGAGACAGAGAATGAAGGCAAACAACGCAGCCCTCATCGATACATCATCAGACGATGAGAGTGACATAGATCCCGAACTTGTCAATGTTTTGCCAACGAATGAATGCCAGAATGTATCATCAGTAACCGATAATTTAGACTTTAAGACGTGCAAAGTATGCCACCAGTTTCATGCGGAGGGGAGATTGAAATATGGACACGTAATATCATGTTCAAATGAAGAAGCCAATGCAGTATGTGCCTCCAGAGGTAACCTTAAGTTCTACGATGCTCAGGTCAATGGTAAACCATGCCAATGCTTAGTTGATAGCGGCAGCACTATACTGGGGTTAAGGAGAGAACTTGCTAGAACAGAAGATTATACGGGTGAATTTGTCAAATGCCGTACTTTCTCGGGAACAATCGAGAAATATCCACTGGCAAAAGCGCATATCAATACCCCGTTCCTTAACGGCACATTTACATGCGCGATCCTCCAAGATCCTTGTACAGATCTTATTTTAGGATGTCTTGATGCATTGAAAGAATGTACAGACGACAACATAAAAGCCTGGAATGAAACACACATGGTCAACGCTGTAACTAAGTCAGATACAGAAACAAGTTATACTGACTTACAAAATGAAACACTACAGCTATTAACACCAAATGGTGCAGATACCAACAATACTCGCCAAAAGTTGAGCGAGGCACAAAGCACCGACCAAACACTCACACCTTATTTTAACTTGTTGTGTGAGCGAAAGAAAGTTTCTAAAAATTCTTCCTGGTACTTTAAAAAGGTTAACGGAATTCTCATGCGTTATTACACATATAATAACCATGAAATTCAGCAGACGGTGTTACCGGTAACATACCGACAAAAGATGCTAAAAATCGCACATTCACCACCGTTTGCTGAACATTTGGGCTATCATAAAACGCGAGCCAGAATTCTATCACAATTTTACTGGCCGAAATTTTGTTCGGACATAAAATCTTTTTGTCGCTCTTGTACTGTGTGTCAACATCGAGTAAGAAAGAAAAAGCATGTAAAGACCGAAGTGCAACGGTCAGTGATAGCATCTAGACCATTTGAAAGTATAGCGGTCGATATTACTGGACCCCTAATGCAGGTGTCGAGTAATGGAAACCAGAACTATCCAAACAAGGGTACTAAAACGATTCACCTTAAACCAAACCAAAAGGTTGTGATGCAACTAACTGATAAACATAACATGGTACTAACATGTTACCAAGGGCCTCTCAACGTTGAACTCAAAATATCAGATGCGGATCATGAAATGTCGATAAAAGAACACTTAGAGATATTTCATATCAACATCCTGAAACCATACGTTTCACAGCAAGTACAACAGACAGACGAACAGATTGCACCAACACCAAGCAATGAGACGACAGACATACATAATTCAACTTCACTAGGTAGGGCGACACACAACAACGACAACGCAAACACACGTAGCCAGATAACAGCACACACAACTAGTAGCACAACAGTATTGGACGAGATGGAACTACCGGTTCCTACAGTAAAGGTAACTACGACAAATATCTCGACATGTAGAAAGAACATAGGCAGCCAGACGAAAGACGGAACAAAACACCTACTGAAACGTCGACAGGTCTTCGACAGGTTGAGATTGTTTGGACTCACAGCGAAGCCGTCCAAAGTAGAGTTGGGCATGGAACAAATTGACTTCCTGGGTCATACCATCTGCAGGGGCCAATTGAAAACTGATGACAGAATCATCACTAAGATTCTGAATTTGGCAATGCCAACGACCAAGAAACAGGTCCGAAACTACTACAGTAAATTCATTCCAAACCTGGGGGAAATCACCAGTGTTGTTTCTAACATCTTAAAAGCTTCGGCTAAATTATCTGTAAAAGATGCACGATTAATTAGTGCGTTATCGAAATTGAAACATTGTTTCATCGTTCCATCTATCCTTCGTATGCCTAATCCAAATCTCACTTATTTCTTACGCACAGATATGAGTGCCATATCCATATCTGGAATACTAGGTCAGTCCTACGACGGGACGTTCCACCCCGTAGGTCGCAACATCACCCCTGCTGAAGGAAGATACCCAGCATCAGAAATGGAAGGCCTTAGTTTGATCTATTGCGTGAGAAAGTTTCACCGATTTTTGGCAGGAGCACAGTTTGTAATCCAATCCGATAACTCTCCATTGTCTGTGATGCAATCTGGACATCCTACCAACAATAGAATTTACAGGTGGGCTTTGATTCTCCAAAATTACACATTTACCATCCAGCATTTAAAAGGGAGATTAAATACGATTGCAGACATTTTAAGTCGTCCTTTATCCATTCAAATACCTGAGTTACAGGAATGAAGCGACCATACACCACAAGAAACAGTGACACTGTAATGTTAAATAACCAAGTGCCATGTGTGGTGAGTAAGACATATCGTAAGTGCGTTACTATCGCCTGATATATAACTTGTGTGAATAGAACAGTGCTATGAAAAGTGTAACGAACAGACGCAGAATTAACATGCGCTGACACACACATAAGTTAGATTATGGGAACTAACGCCAAGAGGACAGCAAACCCAGCTTAGACCCCGAATCTAGAATATATTGAACCAACGCTTAGACCCCGAATAACATTCCAGGGTTAGCTATGAACCTACATAATGTGGTAGGCAACTATTTTAATACACTATCCTTCGAGGAGAGCATAAAAGACTTTTAACGGAATGAACTATGTTAGAATAGTCTACAAAGAGATTTGCTCCATCTTCACAACGCAGACGAGGACGTCAACTTAGTGTAATTAGATATAGAAATGTAACTGTGATATATGTACATTATTATTTTATTTACAGTATCTATAACTTCATTTTTCTATTATTTATTCTATTGCAAATTGTGTAAACGCATATATAACTTTATTTTCTTATTTGCGTAGTTAGAAATCATCATCATTTAATTAATAACCCATTTATTAGAACATTATTTATAGAAATACAATTGTTAGATATTATATTAGTTTATTACCATATAATTATAATCATTTATACATCCATGTATTTAAAATATCATGTCAAAACTAACACTAATCATTTAGGAATTAATATCATCTTTTTCGCAAGTAACATTTAAGGTAATTAACCAATTTCTCTTAAAATGAAAGTAGTAGTAAATTATTTCCCTTGAGGGTAATTTAGGTCAGCACACCAAATTATGGAAGTTACTATGTCAGGAGCGGTAACAAACCATCCTTAGAACTATGTATAATTTTTGTACAGACATGACGCGTGCAAACAAAACGCACAGTCATTTGGCGTGATCAGTGTTAAAATTTCAGCCAATCGTTTATTCTATATATATATATATATATATATATATATATATATATATATATATATATATATATATATATATATATATATATATATTGTTTATGTATGTAATACTATGAAACATATTTTAATGACGAGATAATGATTGAGTGAAAGAATAGTATGAAAGGGTATGAAAGTTGAATGAAAGAAGAGAAAATGCGAGGAGAGAATGCAAAAACTTAGTAAACATTGAAAGGAAGAGAGTGAGAGAGAAAGACAGCGGAAATTTTTTTTCCCACCGCTGGAAAAGTCTTATTTGACTTGTCTGTGTCATCTGTGTTTCCAATGTGTTGTCGAGAGTTTTTATATGTGTTACAGCCACACTTTAACAGAGTATATAGAGAACGTACTTTGAGCTTCAGAAAACGGAGTTGTGGTCACAAATAAAAATGACGAACGTTTGTAACCACAATAAACCGGTTTGCGGCGCTCGAAGGAACACACACATTTAGTACACTAACGCATACACATGTTAGAGAGTTAAGTACACTTTAGTTTAGTAGAAAACACGCAAACAAACAGGAAAACAAACACGTAAAAGATGCACACACCATTGAATCCAAAGTACAATAACTCGAAATTCAGGGGACACAATAAATTATTAGAAACCTAAATGTAACAGTGAATATAGCTTTTTCACATGCGGAAGAAAGAAGGTGAACAGTAGAGCTGTGTGTATAGAGTTGGAGGGGATATTGATGGGAACATGAACACTTGGTGCTCATGTGTTGAACTCATAATAGAGTCAACTAGTGTGTGGGTTGTCATTTCGGGCAATAGGAGGAACAGGTCAAGACGGAAGTCAATAGGTGGAAGTCAAAAGACATAGGGTCAAACGACAGAAGCCAGGACATAAGTCATAAGACAACGGTTTCCGGTTCACTACCAATCCTTAAGATATCGATAGAACCAACTATACTGAGACATGGGCTACTAAATTAGCCAAGTGAAAAGATAGAACACTGTGAATGAAGGTAGAAGATAATGTTCTATCCCCAAAATGAGAAAGTTCTATACTTATTGGAGATCTGACAAAATTGGGACAACCAATTTTTCTTTTGTGACCAGGAGTGTTACAAACATGAGAAAAAGGGAAGTAACACTTCGCGGAGAGGAGGGGACCCTGTCAGCATCCCCAATAAGGCCTTACAGGAGTAATGAGTTAACACTAGTCTAGTAGAGAGACACCAGACAGGGAAGACACCGAGTACTATTAATAACCTCACAGGGAGACACATTTGTGTCAGACCAGAGGTCAACGAGTACAGATGAGCGAGGGCTTTCCCCAAGCAATTGGGTTGCTGGTCCTTGCGAGTAACCGTGATATGCCAGGTTACTCGAACTCACCAGCCGGCGTGCTGGCAAGACCAGGCACGCAATAATAGCGACTGCACGGAGAGTAAAGTGTCCGTGCTTGTCCACGCAATGTGTTGCGGGACAGACTGACTGGAGACGGTAGAGAGAGCAGACGTATCCTTGACCAATACGATAGCTTTCTAGGCCATAGGCAAACATAGGACTGTTCATTTAGATTGTGTAATGCTAGCATCATCTATCATCACGTTGATGTATTCATATTGTGTAACAATGATGAAACCTAACGCTCGTAGAGCCATTCAAATGTCGGCTCTGAATAAATTGCATTCCTTTCGCAAATGTCATGAATTGTTATTTCGTGCAGTGCGAAAGTAGAGGAGTCTTGAAAAGCTGCAGCGCATAAGTCGCTGACAATTACTTACTGTAGTGTTTTATGTTCCCTGTTGTAACCTTGGTACAGAGATTACTTACTGTAGTGTTTTATGTTCCCTGTTGTAACCTTGGTACAGAGATTACTTACTGTAGTGTTTTATGTTCCCTGTTGCAACCTTGGTACAGAGATTACTTACTGTAGTGTTTTGAGATCCCAGTTCTAACCTTGGTACAGAGATTACTTACTGTAGTGTTTTGTGTTCCATGTTCTAACCTTGGTACAGAGATTACTTACTGTAGTGTTTTGTGCTTCCTGTTCTAACCTTGGCACAGAGATAACTTACTATAGTGTTTTATGTTCCCTGTTCTAACCTTGGTACATAGATAACTTACTGTAGTGTTTTGAGATCCCAGTTCTAACCTTGGTACAGAGATTACTTACTGTAGTGTTTTGTGCTTCCTGTTCTAACCTTGGCACAGAGATAACTTACTATAGTGTTTTATGTTCCCTGTTCTAACCTTGGTACATAGATAACTTACTGTAGTGTTTTATGTTCCCTGTTCTAACCTTGGTACAGAGATAACTTACTGTAGTGTTTTATGTTCCCTGTTGTAACCTTGGTACAGAGATAACTTACTGTAGTGTTTTGTGTTCCCTGTTCTAACCTTGGTACAGCTATAACTTAATGTAGTGTTTTATGTTCCCTCTTGTAACCTTGGTACAGAGATTATTTACTGTAGTGTTTTATGTTCCCTGTTCTAACCTTGGTACAAAGATAACTTACTATAGTGTTTTGTGTTCCCTGTTGTAACCTTGGTGCAGAGATTACTTACTGTAGTGTTTTATGTTCCCTGTTGTAACCTTGGTACAGAGATTACTTACTGTAGTGTTTTGAGATCCCAGTTCTAACCTTGGTACAGAGATTACTTACTGTAGTGTTTTATGTTCCCTGTTCTAACCTTGGTACATAGATAACTTACTGTAGTGTTTTATGTTCCCTGTTCTAACCTTGGTACAGAGATAACTTACTGTAGTGTTTTATGTTCCCTGTTGTAACCTTGGTACAGAGATAACTTACTGTAGTGTTTTGTGTTCCCTGTTCTAACCTTGGTACAGCTATAACTTAATGTAGTGTTTTATGTTCCCTGTTGTAACCTTGGTACAGAGATTATTTACTGTAGTGTTTTACGTTCCCTGTTCTAACCTTGGTACAAAGATAACTTACTATAGTGTTTTATGTTCCCTGTTCTAACCTTGGTACAGAGATAACATACTGTAGTGTTTTGTGTTCCCTGTTCTAACCTTGGTACAGAGATAACATACTGTAGTGTTTTGTGTTCCCTTTTGTAACCTTGGTACAGAGATTAGTTACTGTAGTGTTTTATGTTCCCTGTTGTAACCTTGGTACAGAAATTACTTACTGTAGTGTTTTATGTTCCCTGTTCTAACCTTGGTACAGAGATAACTTACTGTAGTGTTTTATGTTCCCTGTTCTAACCTTGGTACAGAGATAACTTACTGTAGTGTTTTGTGTTCCCTGTTCTAACCTTGGTACAGAGATTACTTACTGTAATGTTTTATGTTCCCTGTTGTAACCTTGGTACAGAGATTGCTTACTGTAGTGTTTTTTGTTCCCTGTTGTAACCTTGGTACAGAGATTACTTACTGTGGTGTTTTATGTTCCCTGTTGTAACCTTGGTACAGAGATTACTTACTGTAGTGTTTTATGTTCCCTGACTGTTGTAACCTTGGTACAGAGATTACTTACTGTAGTGTTTTATGTTCCCTGTTGTAACCTTGGTACAGAGATTACTTACTGTAGTGTTTTATGTTCCCTGTTCTAACCTTGGTACAGAGATAACTTACTGTAGTGTTTTGTGTTCCCTGTTCTAACCTTGGTACAGAGGTAACTTACTGTAGTGTTTTGTGTTCCCTGTTCTAACCTTGGTACAGAGATAACTTACTGTAGTGTTTTATGTTCCATGTTCTAACCTTGGTACAGAGATAACTTACTGTAGTGTTTTGTGTTCCATGTTCTAACCTTGGTACAGAGATAACGTACTGTAGTGTTTTGTGTTCCCTGTTCTAACCTTGGTACAGAGATTACTTACTGTAATGTTTTATGTTCCCTGTTGTAACCTTGGTACAGAGATTGCTTACTGTAGTGTTTTTTGTTCCCTGTTGTAACCTTGGTACAGAGATTACTTACTGTGGTGTTTTATGTTCCCTGTTGTAACCTTGGTACAGAGATTACTTACTGTAGTGTTTTATGTTCCCTGACTGTTGTAACCTTGGTACAGAGATTACTTACTGTAGTGTTTTATGTTCCCTGTTGTAACCTTGGTACAGAGATTACTTACTGTAGTGTTTTATGTTCCCTGTTCTAACCTTGGTACAGAGATAACTTACTGTAGTGTTTTGTGTTCCCTGTTCTAACCTTGGTACAGAGGTAACTTACTGTAGTGTTTTGTGTTCCCTGTTCTAACCTTGGTACAGAGATAACTTACTGTAGTGTTTTATGTTCCATGTTCTAACCTTGGTACAGAGATAACTTACTGTAGTGTTTTGTGTTCCATGTTCTAACCTTGGTACAGAGATAACTTACTGTAGTGTTTTGTGTTCCATGTTCTAACCTTGGTACAGAGATAACGTACTGTAGTGTTTTGTGTTCCCTGTTCTAACCTTGGTACGGAGACTACTTATTGTAGTGTTTTATGTTCCCTGTTCTAACCTTGGTACAGAGGTAGCATACTGTAGTGTTTTATGTTCCCTGTTCTAACCTTGGTACAGAGATAACATACTGTAGTGTTTTGTGTTCCCTGTTCTAACCTTGGTACAGAGATTACTTACTGTAGTGTTTTATGTTCCCTGTTCTATCCTTGCTACAGAGATATCATACTGTAGTGGTTTATGTCCCCTGTTCTAACCTTATTACAGAGGTAACATACTGTAGTATTTTATGTTCCCTGTCCTAACCTTGGTACAGAGATAACATACTGTAGTGTTTTGTGTTCCCTGTTCTAACCTTGGTACAGAGGTAACATACTGTACTGTTGTATGTTCCCTGTTCTAACCTTGGTACAGAGATAACATACTGTAGTGTTTTGTGTTCCCTGTTCTAACCTTGGTACAGAGATAACATACTGTAGTGTTTTGTATTCCCTGTTCTAACCGTGGTACAGAGATAACATTCTGTAGTGTTTTATGTTCTCTGTTCTAACCTTGGTACAGAGATTACTTACTGTAGTGTTGTGTGTTCCCTCTTCTAACCTTGGTACAGCGGTAACATACTGTAGTGTTTTATGTTCCCTGTACTAACCTTGGTACAGAGATAGCCTACTGTAGTGTTTTGTGTTCCCTGTTCTAACCTTGGTACAGAGATAACATACTGTAGTTTTTTTGTGTTCCCTGTTCTAATCTAGGTACAGAGATAACATACTATAGTGTTTTATGTTCCCTGTTCTAACCTTGGTACAGAGATAACATACTGTAGTGTTTTGTGTTCCCTGTTCTAACCTTTGTACAGAGATTACTTACTGTAGTGTTTTGTGTTCCCTGTTCTAACCTTGGTACAGAGATTACTTACTGTAGTGTTTTGTGTTCCCTGTTCTAACCTTGGTACAGAGATTACTTACTGTACTGTTTTATGTTCCCTGTTCTAACCTTGGCACAGAGATAACGAACTGCATTGTATTGTGTTCCCTGTTCTAACCTTGGTACAGAGATAACATGCTGCGTTGTTTTGTGTTCCCTTTTCTAGCCTTGGTAAAGAGATAACCTACTGTATTGTTTTGTGTTCCCTGCTCTAACCTTGGTACAGAGATAACTTACTGTATTGTTTTGTTTTCACTCTATTACCGTGCAATGTAAGCGTGCATATTTTAACTTCAGATAATCAATTATACACACAAGGTATCTCAATTAGGCAGACAGATTGATTGAGACTGCACGCCTGGGGGGGGGGGGGGGGGGCAGATATCGTCGGGGCCCTTTGGAATCATGTGTATAGTGAAGACGAAGAGATAGATCATCACGGCCTGGAGAGAATTGTGCTGCAGGAAACGACGAGAGGATCCGAGCGCCACGTAGGTCTCTGAGGAAAGGCCAGACGGACAAGTAATCAGACTGCTACTGATATCATTAATGTTGGAATTCTTGACTGGCTGTTGAAATTAGGACGGAGCAAGTATGGGAATGACCTTAGTGTTGTGATGTCGGTTCTTGACACCAACTCAACTCTTTAGCCACAAACATCACAATGAGTACGTCATGGGTGAAGAAACAGTTACACATCCTTGTAAGTCGGTGGGTGGGCAAATTATCTGCCCCCAAGATGTCAGATGCTGATGCTGATTCATCAAATTTACTTCTACAGACGAAAGACACTTCAGGGGACGCCCAAAATCCACGACAGTATTTCCGCCAACTACTATGCGGTCGCATCAAGGATATTTATACAGGTAGAGTATTCTGTTGTTGTTCTAGATCTCAATGTTCTGCTTATTTATCTGTGTGTTAGTATGAACCTCAAGATTTATTAAGATGTATCTCTGTGTGAGCATGGAAGAGATTTTGACGTCACCACGTAGTATCCTAAAGAGAGCAATGAGATCACAATAAAAAGAAGCAAGCAAGCGGTAGACGGTGTTCGGTGTTCGCTTTGTCGTGCAGTCATCGTACGTGCGACTGCGAGCGCTATCAAGACAAGTCGCCTGAACAAGTCAAGAAGCCTGATACGGGAGAAAATGCCACGTTGAAAGTCCAACAACAAGAAACACGTGGTAGCCAATCATGTGCAGCGTGGGAGCCGACAACAAGAAGAAGAGCGTGGAGAGCCTACCTGCTAGCTACATCAAAGAACCTAATACTACAGCTATTACTGAAGCTACCACGAGGGAGAAGATCGAAAGCCCACCACAGACAAGAGTCAAGACAACAGAGAAGAAGGAGGAGAAAGACACCAGAGCCGGGAACAGCGACTCAAAAACAGTCCGATGGGTGGTCAAGCGGATTCAAGTGGAGCTGACAGACGAAGAAATCCTGAATCAGCTACGAGAAGAGAATCCTCACATCCGAATCATGAAGGCGGAGCGGCTCCTCATCTACTCCAGGATTCCTACAACCTTGGCGGTGGTGATATCAGTATCAATCAACAACAGAATGCAGCAACCAGAGAGATTCATCCCTAGAGTCAACCAATGTTCCAGATGCCAGAGGGCCGGCCACAGCAGAGCAATATGCCGCAGTAAGACGGAAATCTGCCGTTACTGCGCCGATCATCACGCCTTCAAGGAGTGTCCGCTGACCAAGCTGGACACGGACTTCAGAGCTCCTAACAACAAAAGAAAGTGCGCCAACTGCCTGGGCAAGCATTGAGCAAGATACTTGGGCTGTCCGTATCTGCAACGACACAGAGACGCCTTAAAGATCGCAACTACCACGAAGACATCAATCAAGGAAGCAATGCGAAGGGACGAGACAGCCATGAGTATAGCACAAGCTGAAAGAGATCAACTGCAAAAACAGATAGACGAGCTGAAGAGACAAGTCAAGGCACTACTGATGCCGACTCCGATTAGCGACAACGAAAAATTACTGGCGGAAATGAAGGAGATTCAGCAAAACATCAAGCAAGAAGTAGAACATATGGCACTGATTAAGAAGGAGAACGTGGAGATCCTACAAACCATTAAATCAGAGCGAGAACTACAGAAAGCCGAAATGGAAATACTCCGAAACAAAACAACAGAAGCCGAACAAGAAATTACAGAGAAATCGCAGGATGAAAACCAAGAGACCGAGCCTGAACCACAAACGAAAGCCAGCAGCCCAACCACGACGCCCGAGACTTTCAAAGGAAAGCCAATATCCCACCAGACATCCAAAGAAAAACGAGTTGAGCACCCTGACGACGGCAGAGAGGACGACCCGTTAACGCCAGGATGGCAAGCAGAGATAACGAGGAAATACAAACTCAAGTGCGAGGAATACAGAAAGCGCATGGAAGAAAACGAAAAGAAGTACAAGAAACTCAACGGGAAACCAATGCCCCGCCATACCGCCACAGTACCAGATTTAAAAGAGGATGACGAACACCCATGGCAATACTATATAGATGACGGAGAAATCATCCCATGGCTGACCACGGAAGAAGCAATGAAAAGACAGCAAGAACTCAAACGCGGGAAGCAGAGTGAAAGAAAGCGCAAGGATGCATATTACATCGAAAAGCTTCTACAGGCTTACACATGAGAAGGCAAAAATACCAAATAAAAAGTCCTTTTAAGGACTGCAACCAGTCAAGCCAGACGAGCCAGGAGCCTGCGCCAACAATGAAAACCACAAGAGGAAATATGCACAAAGGACAGCCGCTGACCGATCCCTCTGCTGACATCACAGACACAAACGCTACATAACCAGTCCGAGATAGGACTTACTCGTAAGAGCGCACAAGACAAGAATTAGGGTGAATGAACCCACAAAGACCACGGACCTCAATAATAACCGATACTGAGGAAGCAGGTTGAACGAGGCCGAATTTGAAATTTTTGTTTTGGAAATTTGGAATTGGAAATGGAAGGGATAGACAATGATACAAGTGGGGCGATAACATCAAGAGGTGCACGAACATCAATCTGACAGAATGTACAGTCAAGGCGAGAGGCAGACGGTGTTGGAGATCCATTCTATCTAATATTCATTGTGGCACCTGATTGATTGATTGAGGATGAACTATGGGTTCCTACTACTACTATTACTGCTGCTGCTGCTATTACTACTACTACTACTACTACTACTACTACTACTACTACTACTACTACTACTACTACTACTACTACTACTACTACTACTACTACTACTACTACTGTTATTATTATTATTATTATTATTATTATTACTGCTACTGATGCTGCTTCTCTCATCATATATATACAGTATTATATATATATATATATATATATATATATATATATATATATATATATATATATATATATATATATATATATCCGGCTCCGTGGCCGAGGGGTTAGCAGCTTTCTTCGCTAACTCCGAATACTCTCGTCACGTGACGCGACGAGAATTAGCAGTGGTTCGAATCGCAAAAGTGACTTATGAGAGTATGGAGCCGGTCGCTCAGAAAGTCGTGGCGTGCTGATGAGCGTAATCTAGCCTAGGAATCAACATACAGCTGAAAGATGCTGGTGTTGACCGCAATATCCTGAAACAGGATGGAAACGCGGGGGAAAAAAAAAAATATATATATATATATATATATATATATATATATATATATATATATATATATATATATATATATATATATATACTGTATATATATGATGAGTTCGTTCTTCTTCTTCTTCTTCTTCTTCTTCTTCTTTTTTTCCTCCTCCTCCTCCTCCTCCTTCTCCTCCTTCTATATATATATATATATATATATATATATATATATATATATATATATATATATGATAGTAGTAGTAGTACTGTTATGGCTGCTACTTCTTTGCTGTTGTTATTATTATTATTTTTATTGCCATTAATGTTATCACCATCATGTGCTATGCCGATAAGCGTGGACGGTCAAGTTTCGCCATCTCACCCGACCACCAGAGACATGGATCAGCTTTGTGTTCTTGTCTCGGCCATAACCCATGGCCAAGCCATCTAGGTATTTACTTCTCTGCCTTCCCCTTGTTCATTTTCCCTCAATCCTGCCAGTTGTCACCAAGTTCTTACATTATTTCTTCGTATAATGTGTCCAAATTATCTTGCCTGTCTACGTCTAATTTCTTTAATTCCTTTACGGTTTTCATTTGCTTCTTGTAGAAATTATTCATTAATTTTCTGTCTATCCATGGTATTCTTTGCATTTTCCTCAGACACCACATTTCCATTGCCATTAGAAGTTTTCAGCTTGTCTGCTCATTGTTTACGTTTCACATTCATACGAAAGATCATCAGATTGATCAGATCATCAGACTGTTCCAAAATAGCTGTATCGATTCACTTGTTTAAGAATATTCCCATTTACCTGTGTATTCATTTTGATATATATTTCGTACAAGTCTAAGGTCTCTCTAATCAATTTGTATAGCTTCCATCACATTCAACATGTTGACATGTCTTACTTTATCGAAAGCCTTTGCGTAGTCATTAAAGCAAAGAGGTAGGTCTTTGTTTACGTATACTGAACGCTCAATTAATATTATAATTACTATTACTACCCTTAAACAAGATGAATAGCGCATAAATGCCTTTGAATATAAATGTTGTAGACGGCTTCTAAGAATATCTTGGGTACAGAAAAGAACACAAGCATCCATCCGACAAGATCTGAATATTGAGGAAGGTTGGCTACTAAAAACGATAAAACAAAAAAGTTGAAATATTTGGGTCACTTGACACGTCATGCAAGTTTGGAGAGAACAATAATGGAGGGGTATATCCCAGGAAAGAGAGGAAGAGGAAGGCCTAAGAGAAGATGGGTGCAAGATGTGGCAGATGATCTTCAGATGGGTGTATCGGACGCATATCTTTCTTATGACCGAGAAGCTTTCCAGAAGATTGTTATGGGAGCAAGGTTCTGCAAAGGACATGATACTTAATGAATTACTACCCTTGTATTTGTTATGAACACAGGATGACGAGAAGATCAAACAATTAACTATTTTACCTGACAGACCGCAGGGCGGGAGCAGCCAGACATCCGGATCTCTGGAAATGATGGTAGGTATCTGTGGTGTCTGTACTCACGCTAGAATACACGTGCTCTTAAATACGTGCACTCCAGGGTCTTAAATATATGTACTCGTGGGTCTTAAATACATGTAGTCGTGGAGGTTAAATACATCTACTCGTGGAGCTTAAATACATGTACTCGGGGGCCTTAAATACGTGTACTTGCGGAGCTTAAATACATGTACTCTTGGGTCTTAAATACATGTACTCACGGAGCTTAAATATATGTACTCGCGGCGCTTAAATACATGCACTCGGGGACCTTAAATACGCGTACTCACGGAGCTTAAATATATGTACTGGCGGAGCTTAAATACATGCACTCGGGGGCCTTAAATACGTGTACACGCGGAGCTTAAATACATGTACTCCTGAGCCTAAAATACATTCACTAGCGGACCTTAAATGCATGTACTCGCATAGCTTAAATACACGTGCTAGTGGAGCTTAAATACATGTACTCGCTGAGCTTAAATACATGTACTCGCGGGCCTTAAATAGATGTACTTATACCTTACGCACTGTCTCTCGCTCTGTCTCCCTCTCACGCTGCATCTCTCACCCTCTCTAAATCGTTCTCTCTCTCTCTCTCTCTCTCATTAGCTCTACTCTCTCCCTCGGCACGCTCTCTCTCTCTCTCTCTCTCCCTCTGTCTCTCTCTCTCTCTCTCTCTCTCTCTCTCTCTCTCTCTCTTTCGCTGTCACTCTCTTTCTCTTTATTTTTCTCTTTCCCTTTGTCTTACCACATCTCTCTCTTTTTCTCTCTCCCCTTCTCTCTTTTTACTCTCTCTCTCTCTAGCCCTCTCTTTCTCTCGCTCGCATTTCTCTCTCTCTCTCTCTCTCTCTCTCTCTCTCTCTCTCTCTCTCTCTCTCTCTCTCTCTCTCGCTCTCTCGCATCTCGCTCTTTCAGATCTATCCAACCTCCCACCCCACCCTCTGTCCCTACATCAAAACCATTTCCCAGTTATTATTTCGGGGTCATCTCGGTCCTCTGTTCGAATCTCCATCAAAGTGGAGCTTCACATTGACCTCCCAGGTTGACCAGTCTGACAATGCCATGAGAAATCTGCGCCATCGGCGTAATTTTGTCCACACCACCCACTGACAAGTCTGGGATTACCACCATATACCCATTACACCTGAACGCTTGCAATAAAAGGAACTGTTACCGTCACCTCTACTTCCAGGTACACCGACGAGTGCTGACTGACGACGACCTTGGAATTGCCGAGCCGCTGTTGGACGATAGCGCCAATGGCAATGGAATCATTTACACAGGTATTGTAGCTCTTTAGAGTCATGCCGGCTTTGTGGTTAACGCACTTGCTTACCAACACAATGATCATGGATTTAATCCCCAGGATTCTGTCCTTCCAGTGAGAATTTGGTGAGGACTGGCACGACTGAGGGGAAAAGAACAAGGGTAAGGCAGAGAAGTAAATATCTGGATGGCTCTGCCACGTGGCATGGTCGAGACAAAAATACGGATCTGATCCCCGACTCTGATCGCGTAAGATGGCGAAGCATAACATCCCACGCTTACCGGCATGGCGCATGGTGATATGATGGACTCAACCCAGCCTCATTTAAAGACTGTTTCCATCCTCTGGGTGTCGGAGTGGGCTGAGGAGGAGACACCTACAACCAGTGAAGAAAACATCCCTTCCCCCCCCCCCCCTCCCGAACTAATCCCAGCCAGTCCGTATGTGTTGTGCTGAATTATGACACGGTTACACCCACGCCTAGTTAACCACTTCAACTACAAACATCCAACCAATATTGAACATGCAAAAATCCAACCAATCATGAACATTGCAAACATCTAACCAATCACAATCACTGCAAAAATCTAACCAATTTAAAAAATTGCAAAAATGCAACCAATCATGAACATTGCAAAAATTGAACTAATCATGAACATGCAAATATCCAACCAATCATGAACATGCAAATGTCCAACCAATTATGCACATTGCAAACATCCAACCAATCATGAACACTGCAAAAAATCCAACCAATTAAAAACATTGCAAAAATGCACCCAATCATTAACATTGTAAAAATTGAACTTAGCATGAACATGCAAATATCTAACCAATCATGAACATGCAAAAGTCCAACCACTCATGAACATTGCAAACATCCAACCAATAATGAACACTGCAAAAATCCATAGCCTCCTTAATCGCCTTTTACGACGTGCATGGTAGGCAACAGTGTTACTATTCTTTGCTCCCCCGTATTAGCCCGGACAACACACGGGCGTATGGTTCCGTCGCCCTGCTACTAAGTGAGTGCGTGGCGCGACACTGTGAGTTGTGAATTTCGCGTGGAATGCTTTTGCATCTGTCCGCGGTTGTTTTTAGCGTGAACTGCGTGTTCGGAACGATGACGGCCGGCTGTTGCAGGATTGACTGGTTTGCCTTTTCGGTTCACGAGTGCTTTTTCAGGAGACTCCAGGGATTCATCGCTGTAGCTGCGGAGTTTGTGCTTTGTGCGGCGCTTTCGGTGGGTCGCTGTCATATATTTTTGAAGGGAGTGGGAGATCACTGTAGTGCATGCCCCGTTTCTAACAAAAGAAGTAGAGCCCCATCCTCTTCTATCTTCAATAACCCCAGAATATGAACCTTGAGTTATCTGCAGGCCTCGTTCTATTAAGTAGTCTAGGAGATATAGATTATGGCCCTGGTGAGAATAATGATTACTAACTGGGATTCTGCCCCTTCTCCAAGGATTCTGTAGCTCTGGATCCCCCTTTTAGTTTATCAAATCTGAGGAAAGTCTGGAGAATTTTTTCAGCCTGATTTAGATGAAGAAAACATAGATATTGAGCAGTTGATAGATCTAGAGTCTTCTCTCCCCCATTTTAGTAAGTCATTATGAGTGGATTTATTTTTAAACAATCAAACACATAATCAATCACATTAGATTCTGACAACATGATGTACAAAGAAGCTGGTGACTCACAGATAGGTTTGAACTGATAAATTAACAGAAGGTCAATTCATGTTAATCATTTATTGACTGGGCCTGAGCCTTCTGGCCAGTACACACATCTCTATTGTGGTTTACACAAGATATATTAGAAAAGTTGCACATTGGACCATTGTCCCAGACAATCAATCAAACATCAATATATGAGATGTCAACAAGTGTGAAACATAGTAAACATTTTGATGTTGTACATATTAAGTGTGAAGATGATGAATCAACAATTAACTATCAGTTTCCTGAAATTGGGTGTGGTGTGTACCAAGGAAAAATGTAACCTGGTGACTGGAAGATTTGGTAAGCCAGGGTCCATTGACTGATGGATCCACTTCAGGTATGCCCGTATAGCTCCTCTGAAGGCCTCACCATACTTTGCTCATGGCCAAGTCATCTTCCCTCTCACTTGTGGTTCATCTCTTTCTCTCGGCTTCCCTCTCTCAGGTCTGATTTAGGTGGTTAGTTTGCTGATGTGTTGGGTGGTTGTTGGTATGTAGCCACCAAGAATCACTGATGAATATTCACATATATATGTACATTCCTACCAATACAATATTCTAAAAGTAGGTCAGAAGAAATCTAAATTCCTGAAGTTGGAACTAGTTCCCCTCCCCCTCTTTTTCTCTCTAATCTAGTGTTGGGTTAATTTGGGGTGGTCAGAGTTTATCACACTGTGTACGCCTTGTATCAACTGGTTCCTGCTGTATGTAAGTTCTCATTTGACCTGGGGTCAGTGAACGTGTACAGTAAGACAATGACAAGAGTGAGAATATGTCAAGATGCATGTAAATAAATGACATACATTTATAACATTTCTTCCACTAAATGGTGTTTATAGTGTGTATAAATAATTATCTGTGTTTTCCCAATTAACCAACTTCTTCTTCTTCTGTGTCTAATAACTCTCTCCCATTATCTGTTGTTGTTGTGATGTTGAGTGTTGGGTTGTGTGGTGATGAGTGGTGTTGAGTGGTGTTGTGTTTTAAGTTATGTTGAGTAATGAGTTAAGTTCACTTCGTGTGGTGGAGTTCCGCGAAGCTCAACTCTTCTGATGCAATGCAGTTCATAAGTGCTCTTATCTAATTAAAATTTGACAAAAATATAAATATTTATTCCGTCAAACCCTATTGATTCAATAGATGAAGCAGAAAGAAAAGATTGGATTTCTCTCTTAACTTTCTAAATTGAAAATAGACATAGATAAGTCTGTTTTAAAACAAGGCACTTATTCTAGTACACGAACTGTCATTTTAGCTGTAGATAGTGATAGTATCTTTAACAGTGTTTCTGACAAAATGCACAAGATTGCTTTCGAATCATCACTTCGTACAGTTGTTCAGAATAGAATGGAGTAGTATAATGCACTTCTTAAAGTTAATAATTATCTTTAAGAATATCAGAGATTGCAGTTTCATCGAAGAGAGTATTGGAGTGTCAGTTTGCCCGGGAACGGCTCTGCATCATTAGAATCTACAGTCGAGCATTTTTACATTTCAGAGGTTTTAATTAATAATAATACATTTCAATTGACATTACAAACACTGGATACCATTTCTGGATACCTGATACATCGGGTTCTTAGTCTAATCTCGGGAATTACAAGCTTACCTCAGATCTAGACACCCCGCAATTCCATGTTTTGAAAATTTGGTCACACCAGCTTCTCACGTCTATTCATCAGGCTGGTTGCAGGAAAAGTGCGGTCTTACCATATTCTGATGAAATATTAACATATGCAAATTCGGCGTTGGCGCGAAAGCGGTGTCACATGTCTCTCCTAACCAATAGTTTTTTAAGCCTTGGCTGATGAAATCTTTCCAAGAATCCACGTCATCTGTCACTTGTGCAGTTCCAGTTTTGATGTTAAGTTTTAAGTCCCAGTTTCAGTTTGCGGTTGTGTAGTCAATTGTTTATGTTGTTTCCTCTTCTTGCGTGCATGTTTTGGTAAATGAATAATGGTGGTTAGCAATTATGCTACATGGCCCCACTCCAGATTGTTCTATGGTATGGAACTATGTTTCCAACATTTTCAGTTATCAAATTTGTCCCTTGTTTTCTTCCCCTGTATTCTCTTCTGCATCTGATTGATCTGGTTCATCAGGCACTGGGTGTCGACTCAGGAAGTCCGCTCCCACATTCATTTTCCCAGGAACATACTCAACCTGGAACGAGTAAGGTTGAAGAAGCAGCGACCACCTCATAAGTCGGGCATTCAGAGTCTTAGATGCTGCAAGAAACATGAGTGGTTGATGGTCACATTGCACTGTGAAGTGTTTGCCATATAGGTATGCTTGAAATTTCTGTACACTCCATACGAGCGGAAGACATTCTCTCTCGATAGTACTGTAATTTCTCTCTGCTGCATTCAATTTCCTACTAGCATAAGCTACAGGGAATAGCTCTGATGGTACATCTCCCTTTCTCTGCAACAACGTTGCCCCAATTCCTATGTTACTGGCATCGGTGCGCAGCACGAATGGTTGGTCGAGGTCTGGTAGATGTAAGACTGGATGAGCAGTTAATGCCTGCTTTAGTGCTGTGAAAGCTCTCTCACAGTCAGCTGACCAAGTGACTTTCTCTGGTTTCCCCTTTTTGGTAAGATCCGTTAAAGGTGCTGACAGAGTATTGAAGTCCTTGGTGTATTTTTGATAGAATCCACATAAGGATACAAATGATCTTACATCCTTCTTTGTTTTTGGACGAGGTGCTCTCTGGAGTTTGTCCACATTTCCCTCTTGTGGAGTTATCAGTCCATGAGATATCTTATGACCTAGAAAGTCCAATTCTTGGAATCCTATCTGACACTTCTTTGGTCTAGCCGTCAATCCAGTTTCTCTGAGGCGCCTGAACAAAAGATGCAGTGTCTCTACATGCTCTTCAAATGTTTCAGTGGCGATCAGGATGTCATCCATGAAGTGACTGATGTCTGGATGCTGTAGTGGGTCAAGTAATTTTCTCATCATACGTGTAAAAACGCTGGGAGCATTACTTAATCCGAATGGAAGAACGTTGAACTCATAGTGTCCTCCAGGCGTGCTGAAAGCTAACCATGGTCTAACTTCCGGTTTTACAGGAATCTGGTAATATCCCTTACTGAGATCAATCCTAGTAAAGTAGTTAGCTCGGTTGAGTGCTGTGAAGAGTTTATTCTGATCAGGCAGAGGTTCTGCTTGGAATTCAGTAATAGCATTGAGCTGTCGATAATCGATGCACAATCTATGTTCTCCGCTTGGCTTTCTCAATAAGACGTCGCTAGCACTGTAAGGTGATTCAGATGGTGAGATTATCCCTGCGGTGAGCAGCTGTTGTATTTCTTCCTCTAAAGTCTTTTGCTTTGCATAAGGAACTGGGTAAGTCTTGACTCGCACAGGCACTGTGTCATTTAACTTCATGTCAAATTCCTCCAATTCAGTTCTTCCTGGCTTATCAGTAAGTACTTCTGCATATTTTGCCATAAGTTCCCTAATCTGCTTTTGCTGATCCTTTGTTAAGTTGGGATTGATTTCCACATCCTTAAAGGTCTCTTTGGCTTGCAGTTGGCACTCAACTCCCATTGTTGATCCTTCTTCGACTTCAGTAGCCACATTCATGGCCATCAGATGTGCTGGTTCGGTATTTGAGGGTCTTTCATGAAACTTCTTCAAGAGGTTTATGTGAAATACTTTCATCTTGCCTTTGACTGAAATTCTGTAGTTGGTACGTGAGATCTTCTCCGTCACTACATAAGGTCCTCTCCATCCGATTTGCAGCTTATTCTGACTGGTAGGAAGCAGCAACATCACCTTCTCTCCTACCTCTAACTCTCTATCCTTTGCCTTGCGGTTGAAGTTACGAGAAATTCGTCTGGCTTGACGTAGATTGACATTCGCTTGTTTCCAACTGTTGTAAACGATTTTTCAACTCGGCAACATATGTAGATGCAGTCACGAGTGTATCATCTGTAGTATTATCAGTCCATGTTCGAAGTAACGCCTCCAGTGGTCCCTTGATCGGTCGTCCCAACAACAGTGTGGCTGGAGCAAAACCTGTTGAGTGATGGGGTACCTCCCTGTAAGTGAATAAAGCTGCGGGTAAATACAAGTCCCAATCCTCTGTCTTCTCCTGGGCAATTTTGCGCAGGATACTAATCATTGTCCCGTTCCACCTTTCCACAAGTCCATTTGACTGAGGGTGATATGGTGAACTGAAGATATGGCGTGCATGAAAAAGTCTGAAGGTCTCTTCCATGAGCTTACCACGAAACTGTGAACCGTTGTCCGTCAAGATCCTTTGTGGGAATCCTAGACGTGTGAATATTCCTAATAATGCATCAGCGACGTGTTTGGAGTCACAGCTGGGCATAGGAACTGCTTCGGCCCACATGGTTGTTGTGTCCACAAGCGTTAATATGAATCGATTTCGCCTCTTCGTTGCTGAGAGAGGTCCGATTATGTCTACAGCCACTTTCTCAAATGGAATTCCAGTGATTGGCGATTCACCCAACATTGCCGGGGGTGTCCGGTGTTTTGGTGATACTTTCTGACACTGTGGGCATGATTTTACAAACCGTTGTATGTCTGAGTTCATCCCTGGCCAAAAGTAGTAAGTAGTAATCCGCTGTGTAGTAGCGTTGATACCCATATGCACACTGAATGGTAGACTATGACCCATCTCTAAGATCTGAGTCCTGTATTGAGTTGGTACAACAAGTTGATTAAACTCTTGTCCGGCTCGTCCTGCTTTTCTGTAAAGAAGTGCTGACTTCATGAACAGATCACCTTTACGTAGAGGTAAATGTAATTTTGGCAGTTTTCTGAAGCAGGGTTCCAAGGTGCTGTCGGCTTCTTGTGCCCCCTTCAGTTCCTCCGTTCGAGGGATTGGCGTAGTTGTTTCTGGAGTTCTTGTTGCCTGGGATCGAGTGGTCATGGTCGCCATCGCCACAAGTTGAACAGGTTCTCCTAGAACTATAAATCTTCGGCCGAGGATTACAGGATATATTGGATCGTCCAAGACTGCTGCCTTGATTGTCCCAGTGACATACCGCGAGGCTATGTTCACTTTTGCCACTTGAAGAGACATATTTGTTGAACTCTTCAGTGGTCCCTGTAATTCCACTATTTCCTCTGTCACCTGTTCAGGGTGAACTAAGGATGATGAAACAACACAGTCATACGATAATCCAGTATCATATAAACAGGTCGTTTTGAATCCATTTAGCAAGATGGATTCCACAACCGGAATACGAGATGATGTGTCTTGATGAGGTGTCTGTTTGGACGTTTCACCAGTGCTCACTTTTTTCTCTTTTCGGTTGGCCAAACAGGCCGCTGTGTGTGGAGGTGGCTTTTTCCTGCAATTCTGAAATGTGTGACCTCTAATTTTGCAATGGGTACAGAATGGTTTGTCCTCCTTCGGCGCTGTTTGGACTGTGTTTTGAGTGTTTTTCTGGGATGTCGACAGTGTTTTCACCCTCTTTTGGCTGTGGAGTTTTGTTTTGAGAGGGGGTGTTGTTCGAACGTCCCTTTCCTCCCATCTCCTTCTGAGATTTCTCAAATCTCTCTGCCAGGATGATTATAGTTTCTAGGCGGTCCGCACCGTTTTGGGTTAAGAATGCCTTCATTTCGTTCTGCATTTTCATCTTGATCTGATCAATGATGATCATTTCACGGAGTCCTTCAAAACTTTCCTCAAATCCTCCCAAGCAAGTCCATCTTTGTATGTATGACTTCAGTCTTTCAACGAGTTGCGCGTAACTCTCACCCGGTTCCTTCCTTGCGGCTTTGAATCGAGCCTTGTAAGAATCCCCGTCCACTTCGAATCGGCTCAAGAGTGCCTTCTTCAGTGTTTCGTATTCTTGTTGTTCCTCACGAGTAAGTCTTGAGAACACTTCATACGCGGTGGATCTTAAGGCCTGCGCTAACTTCGTCGCCCATCTACTTTCTTCAAGCCCACAGCTGACAGCCATTGCCTCGAAGCGTGATAAAAATCCTTCGATGTGGTCAGTCTGTTCATTAAAGGGTTCCAGAGGAAATGACATAGCTCCTGAATTAAGGTGAGAGACGTGAGGAGGTGGTTCTGTCACTGGCGATCCTGATGAGGTTGAGGGTGTAGGACCACTCCCTTTCTCTATTCTCCGGATCTCCACTTCATTCTCCATTCTCCTCAACTCCAGTTGGTGTTGACGCTCTCTCTCCTTATCTTCCATTTCAGCCTGTAGTCGTTTCTCTTTCTCCTCCAATTCTGCTTGAAATCGTTTCTCTTTCTCCTCCAATTCTGCTTGAAGTCGTTTTTCCCTCTCAGCCAATTCAGCCTGAAGCTGTTTTTCTTTGAGAGCCAATTCCGCTTGCAGTCTTTCTCTTTTGTCGAATGCATCTGAAACATAGTTAGCTAGCTCAGGGTCATCTAACCCTCATTCCCTACCTGTTTCTGTTATTTGGGCTCTAAACTTTGCAGTTTCCGCCATGCCTAGAATCTATTGTTTTATTCGCTCTGCCAAATAAATATAATTGCAGTTAGTCTGATCCGCGTAAGCTTGTCAGTCCCTGATCTGCAAATATATAACAGAGCATGCACAATATTAAAAACACCCAATGTTATGTCTATCTGTCCATGCTGGAAAAGCCAAAGGCAGCAGGCACTGAAGTAACCAGAATTAATTCCTAGTAAAGAAAAGAATCTGAAATTAGACAGAGTTTTCCCAACGGATAAGATTTTCCGGTGGTTGATGAAATGCTGTTAAGTTCAGACTCCACAGGAAAAGAACACCTTCTCTGCAAGAGAAGTAGTGTTTGTGTAGTAGATTTATACTTGATATTCCTCCTGGAGCACCTCTTCCTGAAGTATACGCCTATTGGAACATGGCCCCCTTCTTCAGGAGGAATGATCAGTCACCTACTCTTATTTATCTGTAAATGTCCTTCATATCATGTGGCTGTCAATCAATATAAGAAAATGACAATGTTCGAAATCTAAAGATATTGCGATTTTTTTATGTAACTTTTTAATTACACAATGTATTATTTAATTGTTTAATTTATTTATGGGAACCATCCAGGACGTAGCCAGCCCAATATGTCATATATTTTTGAAGGGAGTGGGAGATCACTGTAGTGCATGCCCCGTTTCTAACAAAAGAAGTAGAGCCCCATCCTCTTCTATCTTCAATAACCCCAGAATATGAACCTTGAATTATCTGCAGGCCTCGTTCTATTAAGTAGTCTAGGAGATATAGATTATGGCCCTGGTGAGAATAATGATTACTAACTGGGATTCTGCCCCTTCTCCAAGGATTCTGTAGCTCTGGAGCCCCCTTTTAGTTTATCAAATCTGAGGAAAGTCTGGAGAATTTTCTCAGCCTGATTTAGATGAAGAAAACATGGATATTGAGCAGTTGATAGATCTAGAGTCTTCTCTCCCCCATTTTAGTAAGTCATTATGAGTGGATTTATTTTTAAACAATCAAACACATAATCAATCACATTAGATTCTGACAACATGATGTACAAAGAAGCTGGCGACTCACAGATAGGTTTGAACTGATAAATTAACAGAAGGTCAATTCATGTTAATCATTTATTGACTGGGCCTGAGCCTTCTGGCCAGTACACACATCTCTATTGTGGTTTACACAAGATATATTAGAAAAGTTGCACATTGGACCATTGTCCCAGACAATCAATCAAACATCAATATATGAGATGTCAACAAGTGTGAAACATAGTAAACATTTTGATGTTGTACATATTAAGTGTGAAGATGATGAATCAACAATTAACTATCAGTTTCCTGAAATTGGGTGTGGTGTGTACCAAGGAAAAATGTAACCTGGTGACTGGAAGATTTGGTAAGCCAGGGTCCATTGACTGATGGATCCACTTCAGGTATGCCCGTATAGCTCCTCTGAAGGCCTCACCATACTTTGCTCATGGCCAAGTCATCTTCCCTCTCACTTGTGGTTCATCTCGTTCTCTCGGCTTCCCTCTCTCAGGTCTGATTTAGGTGGTTAGTTTGCTGATGTGTTGGGTGGTTGTTGGTATGTAGCCACCAAGAATCACTGATGAATATTCACATATATATGTACATTCCTACCAATACAATATTCTAAAAGTAGGTCAGAAGAAATCTAAATTCCTGAAGTTGGAACTAGTTCCCCTCCCCCTCTTTTTCTCTCTAATCTAGTGTTGGGTTAATTTGGGGTGGTCAGAGTTTATCACACTGTGTACGCCTTGTATCAACTTGTTCCTGCTGTATGTAAGTTCTCATTTGACCTGGGGTCAGTGAACGTGTACAGTAAGACAATGACAAGAGTGAGAATATGTCAAGATGCATGTAAATAAATGACATACATTTATAACATTTCTTCCACTAAATGGTGTTTATAGTGTGTATAAATAATTATCTGTGTTATCCCAATGTCTAATAACTCTCTCCCATTATCTGTTGTTGTGATGTTGAGTGTGGTGATGAGTGGTGTTGAGTGGTGTTGTGTTTTAAGTTATGTTGAGTAATGAGTTAAGTTCACTTCGTGTGATGGAGTTCCGCGAAGCTCAACTCTTCTGATGCAATGCAGTTCATAAGTGCTCTTATCTAATTAAAATTTGACAAAAATATAAATATTTATTCCGTCAAACCCTATTGATTCAATAGATGAAGCAGAAAGAAAAGATTGGATTTCTCTCTCAACTTTCTAAATTGAAAATAGACATAGATAAGTCTGTTTTAAAACAAGGCACTTATTCTAGTACACGAACTGTCATTTTAGCTGTAGATAGTGATAGCATCTTTAACAGTGTTTCTGACAAAATGCACAAGATTGCTTTCGAATCATCACTTCGTACAGTTGTTCAGAATAGAATGGAGTAGTATAATGCACTTCTTAAAGTTAATAATTATCTTTAAGAATATCAGAGATTGCAGTTTCATCGAAGAGAGTATTGGAGTGTCAGTTTGCCCGGGAACGGCTCTGCGTCATTAGAATCTACAGTCGAGAATTTTTACATTTCAGAGGTTTTAATTAATAATAATACATTTCAATTGACATTACAAACACTGGATACCATTTCTGGATACCTGATACATCGGGTTCTTAGTCTAATCTCGGGAATTACAAGCTTACCTCAGATCTAGACACCCCGCAATTCCATGTTTTGAAAATTTGGTCACACCAGCTTCTCACGTCTATTCATCAGGCTGGTTGCAGGAAAAGTGCGGGCTTACCATATTCTGATGAAATATTAACATATGCAAATTCGGCGTTGGCGCGAAAGCGGTGTCACATGTCTCTCCTAACCAATAGTTTTTTAAGCCTTGGCTGATGAAATCTTTCCAAGAATCCACGTCATCTGTCACTTGTGCAGTTCCAGTTTTGATGTTAAGTTTTAAGTCCCAGTTTCAGTTTGCGGTTGTGTAGTCAATTGTTTTTTATGTTGTTTCCTCTTCTTGCGTGCATGTTTTGGTAAATGAATAATGGTGGTTAGCAATTATGCTACAGTCGCCCTGCGGAAAGAGACTGAGCCAAATGGGATAAAACCCGGATCAATGAAGTCTTTCTGGTGGCTGCCGTTTCCATCGACGATGAACTGTATTTTTCGTAGAGGACTTTTGTGTTGGCATTCTGGCGACGGAATTATGCACAGTGTACCTGTGCGGGCTGTTGGCTTGCCGACACTCCTGTCTATTCCATTGTTTACATAGGGCAGTGAGGAGCATTTTGTGTAATATTCACTGGCACAGGAACGGAGCAATATGGGGACGACCCGTTGCCTTGAAGTTGGAACCGCGACTAACTAACTAGTTAGTAACTAACTAACTAACTAACTAACTAACTAACTAACTAGCTAACTAGCATAAATCCAACCATTTATAAACATTGCAAAAATTTAACCAATCATGTGCATTGCAAAACTTTAAACAATCATGAACATTGCAAACATTCAACCAATTATGAACATTACAAAAATTCAGCCAATCATGAACATGCAAACATCCAACCAATCATGAACATTGCAAGAATCCAGCCAATCATGAACATCAAAAATTCGACCAATTAGTAGGCCTCTTTCAGTCCTGAAGGACTATAGAGTTGTGCCACTTGGGAGGTACCTGGCAGCACCGCTGGTGACTATATAGTCCAATGCGAGAGTGACAATCCCTGTCACAGTTTCCGCATCTGTAAGACGAGGCAAGTCCCGCAGTAAGTGACTGCGTTTTAAGCCTGTGCCGCCTATCCTCAGTTTGTTGGATCAGATTGCGCTCAAAGAGCACCAGTCCGTTTCGTACATCTCGTCTCCAGGAGCATCTGTCTGTTGCAACTCTTTCCCACGTGTCTGGATCTCTTCCAAGGGTTTTCATATCTTGTTTAAACACATCCCTATATCGCATTTGGGGTCTTCCGGTTGGCCTCTTTCCTGTGGCTAGTTCTCCGTACTGGAGATCTTTGGGAATACATTCATCCTTCATTCTAGATACGTGGCCCAGCCACCGGAGGCGTCTCTGCTTGAGGAGGGAGTGCACTGTGGTAATATCTGCTCTTTCAGACACATGTTTGTTTGTTATGTGGTCTTTCCATGTTATGCCCAGGATACGTCTCAGGCATCTCATGTGGAAGGAAATCAGCTTCCTTTCCTGTCTTGAGTACAGGGTCCAGGATTCAGACCCATAGAGTAGTGTGCTAACAACACAAGCTTTATATACTTGAGCTTTTGTATGCTCTGTTAGTCTATTATTCTCCCAAACTCTTTTAGCTAGCCTGGAAAATGTTGTGGTTGCCTTTCCAATGTGTCTGTCGATTTCTGTCTCTAATGAAAGATTATCTGATATTGTCGACCCCAAATACACAAACTCGTGGACGACCTTCAATTCGTAATTAAAAATTTTGATTGACGGAGGCGCACCAGCATCTTGTCCCATCACCTGTATTTTATTTAGGCTAATGGTGAGCCCAAAGTCTTTGCAAGCGGCTGCAAAACGATCTATGAGCCGTTGGAGATCTTCTGCTGTATGAGTAGTCAGTGCTGCATCATCTGCAAAAAGTAATTCTCTTAGGCATCTTGATGTCATTTTGGTCTTTGCCTTGAGTCTTGATGGGTTAAAACGTTTGCCATCAGATCTTGTGTGGAGGTATATGCCTTCAGTGGCAGTCCCAAATGCCTGCCTTAAGAGAACGGTGAAGAAGATACCAAAGAGTGCAGGATCAAGCACGCAGCCCTGCTTTACTCCGCTACTGATGCTGAATGACTGTGATGTTGAGCCGTCAAATAAAATGGTACCCTGCATGTTTTCGTGGAATCATTTCACGAGACTAAGAAGGGTGGGTGGACATCTAACCTTTTCAACGACCTTAAAAAGGCCGTTTCTGCTCGAGGTCAAATGCCTTTGTGAGGTCGATGAAGGCAATATATAATGGCTTCCTCTGTTCTCTGCACTTCTCTTGGAGCTGCCGGAGTGAGAAAATCATATCGATGGTGGACCTGTTGGGTCTAAATCCGCACTACGATTCGGGGTAGATTCTTTCAGCAAGAATGTGTAATCTTTTAAGGACTACTCTGGCAAAAATCTTGCCTGTAATGCTGAGTAGGGAAATGCCGCGATAGTTGTTGCAGTCGCTTCTGTCTCCTTTGTGTTTATAAAGGGTAACGATGTTTGCGTCTTTCATATCTTGTGGTACTGATTATTCTTTCCAGCAGAGCTGAAATATTGCATACAGTTCTGTGATGATTGTTTCTTTGCTACATTTTAAAATTTCAGGTGGAATAGTGTCCATAGGAATAGTCTATGGAATGCTATGCAGGAATTTGGAATACCAAGGAAGTTAATCAACATGACCAGACTATGCATGGAAGATACTTATAATATAGTAACATATAAAGGCAGGAAATCAGACCCCTTCCAAATAACATCTGGCTTGAAACAGGGTGATGCACTATCGCCGCTACTCTTCAATCTGGCTCTAGAGAAAGTTGTAAGGAAGGTAAAGGAGGAATGTGATATTGGAGGAACATCCAAGCTGCTTGGTTATGCAGATGATATAGATATTATAGGTCAAAGTGAACAAAAGACATTGGAAATATTGACTCACTTAAAGGGAAAAGCCCAACAGATGGGGCTGGTTATCAACCAAGATAAGACAGAATATATGGTAATTTCAAGAGACGGAATGGCTAGAAACTCTGGCCACATACAAATAGATAATATGACCATTAAAAGAACGGAAACATACAAATACCTGGGTACAATCTTCAACTGTTCCAACATCATAAGGGAAGAAATACAAACTAGAATCAACTCTGGAAATAAGATATACTATGCACTACAACATCTACTAAAATCAAAGGCGCTATCTCGTAACACCAAAATCACAATATACAAAACACTGATCAGACCAGTTGTGCTGTGTGGCTCTGAAACCTGGAGTACAACGAAAGGAGACGAAGCCTTGTTACAAACCTTTGAGAACAAAATTTTACGACGCATCTTTGGACCCAATAGGGATACACAAAGTGGAGAGTGGAAAAGAAGAAGTAACAAAGACATTTATGATCTGTTTAAGTCCCCGCTAATCACTGGTATCATGAAGGCTAATAGACTACAATGGCTGGGGCATATAGAAAGAATGGAAGATAATAGGGAAACAAAACTCGCTTACACTCAGGAAATAAATGACCGTAGACCCCGAGGTAGACCAAGAAGGCGGTGGAGAGATAATACATGTACAGACCTACAAGCACTTGGAATCAACGACTGGCAAGAGAAGGTCCACCAGAGAGACGAATGGAGACGGATTGTATTTGCAGCAAAGAACCTCAATGTCTCGGAACGCTGAAGAAGAAGAAGAAGAAGGTGGAATACTATCTCAGGTGCCTTGCCGGATTTGAGAGAGTCTAGTGCTTTGCTGATTTCTGTGAGGCAAGGTTCGTTATCCAGGGCATGCATGGCGGACTGTTGATCGATGGCTTTCAGAGCTTCTTCACTGACAGTGTTATCCACTGAGTATAACTCTGAGTAGTGTTCTACCCAGCGATCCATTTGTTTCGCTCGATCTTTTATGATTACCCCCTCAGTTGATCGTAAAGGGGTCATCTTATTTTTTGATGGACCGACAGCTTGCTTGATGCCCTCGTACATTCCTCTTATATTTCCAGTGTCTGCACAAGTTTGAATTTGAGCAGAGAGCTGTAGCCAGTACCTGTTCGCACATTTTCTTGCCATCTGTTGTACTCTATTTCTGACCATTCGCAATGCCTGAAATGTTTTCTCTGAAGGTGATGTTTTATACATTGAGAATGCATGTCTCTTTATCTCCAGGACTGGGAGCATCTCTTCAGAGTGTGTTTCAAACCAGTCGGTTGACTTAGTTTGCTTCTTGCCAAATGTTGATAGTGCTGTATTGTAGATGGTGTCGCGAAAATGACTCCATCTCTCGGTAGAATTTCCGTTTGTGGGGCCAGGCAGAGTATCCGCTAGAGCCTGGGTGAATTTGTTGACCTTCTCTTGTGTTGAGGATTCGTGTCAAAGAAGGTGTTGGTCACGCACAGATTATGGTGGCTGCAGAATTCCAAGAGACGTTGTCCATTGTCATTGATCTTCCCAACGCCAAACTGTCCTAGACATGAAGGCCAAGATATGTGGTCGGAGCCAACCCTGGCATTGAAATCCCCCAGGATAAAAAGATGTTGTTTCTCTGGTGTCTCAATGACTTCTTTGCTAAGGTCGTCATAGAACTTGTCATAGAACTTTAGATTCTGATGCTGCAGTTAGTGTTGGTGCGTAAACGCTTATAATACTAACTGGGCCTGCCTCTGTCTGGAGTTGGAGCTTCAGTATTCTTTCAGTGCCATCACTTGGTGGTATGATGGAATTAAGCAGCTTGTTTCTGATAGAGAAGCCAACTCCACGCTCCCTGGTCTCTCCGCACGGCTTGCCATGACAGTAGAAAGTGAAGTCCCTCTCGTTGATGCTTCCAGATTCTTGGAGTCTGGTCTCTTGCAGGGTGACAATGTCTATCCCCAGTCTTCGTAGTTCGTTGTTTATCACTGCAGTTTTGCGGGCATCCACAATCTCGTTTAGATCGTCTGAGATGCCAGTGGTCATGGTTTTTACGTTCCATGTTACCAGCCTTAGGGCCGGTTGTTTTGTTTTTTTCTTGTTGCTAGGTGTATAGGTTGCGGTCCATGTGTCAGGATTTTTCCCCTAAGCTCCACACACCATCAGGAGCAGATGAACCGTGGCGAGACAACACCTTATTGACAGGGGGCTGCCCAGCTTAGGCGGGCGGTAGCTGTCCCTTGAGATATGATGATCTCTCCCTCCGTCGGAAGTAGCCCCTGGCGCCTTGCTCTACGCCAATCGAGCATTAAGACTTATAACCGGCAAATGCTGCTTCCCGTGTTGTGTCACCGCTTTACGCGGTGCTGAAGTGACCTCTTCTGGATACAAGCCTGGGCAATGGAAATCGGAGAACCAGCTGTTGCCCAGTAGCAAGTTCCAATTATGAACATGCAAACATCCAACCAATCATGAACGGGTCTAAAAATGTTTGGCGTGAGTTGATCGAGGGCCTGTGCCTGTGCCGAATTTCAGACGGGCCTGAGGGCCCAACATGTGTCCCTTTTCATTATATGTCCGATCTAGCCCCAGTGTCTTTTCTTCACCTCTTGGTTCACTGGTATTTATGTCCACATTGGTGGTATTAGCTCCACATTGTCATACCATACATTTTATTCCTGCTCCGAGACATGTATATCACGTATGTATAATCCCAGATTGGGAGCCTCGGTAGCGAAGTGGCTAGACACTCGCCTGCCTACCACTAGGTCATGGGTTCGATACGCAGCTGAGCTAATTCGGATGTTTTTCAAAATTGAACTGGGCTCACAGTCTAAAAAGGGTACCAATAATATCTTGGGAAGTAAAGGCGTCAGGTGTGATACTAAACTCATGACCCACCGAGTGTCAGTGGGGGTCGATACAAACCTGGGACCCGAAGCACCTTCAAGCCGTGTAATAGTCCTTTTCCTTCTTATAATCCCAGTAAGCCTAGTGTGGGAGAAGAGTCTGTGATTTAGTCGGTAATCGCTGTTCCAACTTCACTGCAAAGAGTTATCTCATAATGCTCCGTTCCTGTGCCAGTGAATATATTTCACACAAAATGCTGCTGTCTGTTCCATGTGAACAGACAGCAGTCTCGACAACCGACAGCATGCATAAGGCCGCTGCCAGAATGACGCCTCTAAAATTAACAGTTCATCGTCGATGGAAGCCGTAGTCATTAGAAAACAAGCATTTGCATACACATTACTGCTTTAGGCAAAAACAGCTATAGTCTTTTTACTTTTGTCTGCCCCAAAATAAAATTCCATATCTCAGTAACCAACTGAGGGAAAATGATAAGATTTATCATATAACCTTATCATTATGTCCACCCAACAACAACAAAAATTTGTTCTGAAGATTGTACAGCAGATATCAAAGTTTGTTTACATGCGGTATATAATTTACGGGTCAGAGATGAAGTGCACATTATTAAATGTATTACGTCTTCACACGGAAACGTTAGCGTTGAATAGTTAATTTTCTCGTGGGACATGGGATTCGCCTTATGACAAGAGCCTAGCGTAGTGGTACGGGGCACTACTGTAAAAATAAATTTGTTAGCGAGAAATCACTAGTTTTTCACCAAAACATCAAAGAAATGTCGCCGCTTTCCATGATTTAAGTTGCTTTTGGACCTATCAAAGACATATTCCTTGGGTGGGGGGGGGGGGGGTAAATATAAGACGGCAGGAAAAATTTCATAACGATGCAACAGACAGTTTTCAAAATAATTGATCGTGAACAAAGGCATTCATTTCTGGACAGACTATAGTCAGCAACCGGCTATCCGCCATTTTTCTGAACATGCAGTTCACAATAAAAGCAACCACGGACAGATGCTAAGTCGTTCCACATGAAATACACAGCTCACAGAACCGCTCCACGCACTTAACTCAGTAGCCGGCGACGGAACAGTGCACTACCAGTCCAAGATGAGGAAAATGCGTGAGCAAACCGTAGCCAGAAGTAAACACACGTCTGAGGCCTTAACAGCTCAACAGCCTATACGCCATATTGGACCGGAAGCCAGTCTTTAATTTATTTCAATTTATGGGGAAGAAATTACCCAGTACTAAAAAAAAAACTGGGCCTATTGTGTTTTACTTACGTTTAATTATGTTTGATCTGTTCCAGGAAAACACTATGTTTGTTTGGACACTGTGGAAAGGTCAGCACTATTGGTCAAGCATCTGGCCATGCAGCTGCACCTGGCTCCTGTCCCAATGTTCACCCGCTTGAATGATGACCGCTACGCTAAAGGTGCTCCTAAACAGGTAAGCTGGACAGGTCAGTGTGTTCTCGAGATAGGCCTGGGTAATATTTACCTTCATCTAATGGGTACGTTAATACCTTCACTTCATGGGTAGGTTAAGACCTTCACTTCATAGGTAGGTGAATATCTTCACTTTATGGGTTTGTTAGTACCTTCACTTCATGGGTAGGTGAATATCTTCACTTCATGGGTTGGTTAATACCTTCACTTCATTGGTAGGTTAATACCTTCACTTCATGGGTAGGTGAATATCTTCACTTCATGGGTTTGTTAGTACCTTCACTTCATGGGTAGGTGAATATCTTCACTTCATGGGTTGGTTAATACCTTCACTTCATTGGTAGTTTAATACCTTCCTTTCATGGGTAGGTTAATACCTTCACTTCATGAGTTGGTAAATACTTTCACTTCATGGGTAGGTGAATACCTTCACTTCATGGGTAGGTTAATACCTTCACTTGATTGGTAGATTAATACCTTCACTTTATGGGTAGGTTAATACCTTCACTTCATGGGTTGGTTAATACCTTCACTTCATTGGTAATTTAATACCTTCCTTTCATGGGTAGGTTAATATCTTCACTTCATGAGTTGGTCAATACTTTCACTTCATGGGTAGGTGAATACCTTCACTTCATGGGTAGGTTAATTCCTTCACTTGATTGGTAGGTTAATACCTTCACTTTATGGGTAGGTTAATACCTTCACCTCATGGGTTGGTTAACACCTTCACGTCATGGGTAGGTGAATACCTTCACTTCATGGGTAGGTTAATATCTTCACTTCACGGGTAGGTTAATACCTTCACTTTATGGGTAGGTTAATACCTTCACTTCATGGGTTGGTTAATACCTTCACTTCATGGGTACGTGAATATCTTCACTTCTTGGGGTTGGTTAATACCTTCACTTCATGGGTTAGTTAATACCTTCACTTCATGGGTAGGTTAATACCTTCACTTCATGGGTAGGTTAATACCTTCACTTCATGGGTTGGTTAATACCTTCACTTCATGTGTACATGAATATCTTCACTTCTTGGGGTTGGTTAATACCTTCACTTGATGGGTTAGTTAATACCTTCACTTCATGGGTTGGTGAATATCTTCACTTCATAGATTTTGTAATACTTCTCTTCGTATGTTGGGAAATACATTTCTTTTCTAGACAGGATAGTACATTTTCTATACAGGTTTAGTAATACTGTAGTAATACCTTTTCTTTATAGGTTGAGTAATACCATCTTTTCATGGTCTGAATAATACCCTCTCTTCGGTTATTGAGTCACACATTCTCTTAATGTATTGGGTAATATCTTGCCGGCTCTGTGACGAAGAGGTAACGAGGGTATACTCCCCTTTACCTGCCTTTACTTCCCCGCTTCCTAATACTAATGTTAGAGTGATTCTATTAGAGAGGCCAGGTCAATGCAAACATGTCCACCTCACAGGGATTTGAACACGGGACTACTTGGGCAGGTTGGCACACCGGCAGGCAGGCGTGCTAGCTCCCGCACTTCTACAGTTGCTTCTAGTTCTGTGTTCTTCATTTGCTACTGCCTTTCATCCACCAGTGAAACATAGGCCTTCAACCAAATTATGCCGGGCCCTTTGCAGACTTAAACATGATTGGTAGGAGTTTGCAGACTTAATCATGATTCGTCGGAGTTTGCAGATGTAATCATGATTGGTCGGAGTTTGCAGACTTAATCATGATTGGTTGGAGTTTGCAGATTTAATCATGATTGGTCGGAGTTTGCAGATTTAATCATGATTAGTCGGAGTTTGCAGATTTAATCATGATTGGTCGGAGTTTGCAGACTTAATCATGATTGGTCGGAGTTTGCAGACTTAATCAAGATTGGTCGGAGTTTGCAGACTTAATCATGATTGGTCGGAGTTTGCAGACTTAATCGTGATTGGTTGGAATTTGCAGATGTAATCATGATTGGTCGGAGTTTGCAGATTTAATCATGATTAGTCGGAGTTTGCAGACTTGATCATGATTGGTCGGAGTTTGCAGACTTAATCATGATTGGTCGGAGTTTGCAGACTTAATCATGATTGGTCGGAGTTTGCAGACTTAATCATGATTGGTCGGAGTTTGCAGACTTAATCATGATTGGTCGGAGTTTGCAGACTTAATCATGATTGGTCGGAGTTTGCAGATACGTGTTCTATGGCATGAGGTAGTCGGTCAGTCTCATGCCAACCTTCCTAAGTGGCCTTTTGTGACATGCTATGACAGGTGACAGTGTTGCTGTTCCTGGCTTCCCTTACGCCCTATCTCCTCCCGGACACAAACATGGGTCTACCTATATAAGGTAGGTGCATATTCATATATACCCCAGTATGTTTGGCTATTTGTGATTTCTTGACAAGTTTACATTTATTAGTTTTGCCTTTGCTTTCTGGACGAACGCATACCATTGTATGAAAACTATGACCCACATCTGTGTTTCGAACGTGGTATTCAGGATTACGAATTGCGTTGGTGATCCCGTCTCCACAGTGCCGGTTCTCTGTCGAGACCCTTTGGTAGTATACTTCTTTTGACAACAGGTTTAATCCTCATGATGTCCATCCATCCATCATGTGCTATGGCGGTAAGCGTGGGCGGTCATGACTCGCCATTTCACTCTATCACCAGAGTCGTAGATCAGCTCAGTGTGCCTGTCTCGACCATGCCACGTGGTCAAGCAATCCAGGTATTTACTTCTCTGTCTACCCCTTGTTCTCTTTCCCACGATCTACCCAGTTGTCACCAAGTTCTCTAATTTATTTCTTCTCATAACATGTCCAAACAATTTTGACAGTCTACGTCTAATTTCTCTAATGAGTTTACGATTTTCATTTATTTCTTGTAGGACTTGGTCATTAGTTTTTCTATCTGTCCATAGTATTCTTTGCATTCTCCTCAGAAACCACATTTCCACAGCCATAAAATGTTTTTCAGCTTGACTGCTCATTGTCCAAGCTTCACATCCATACAAAAGTACAGGCTTTATGTAGCACCTTAACATTCTTTTTTTTTTTTCTCGTTTCAGTTGACATCGTTTAATTGGTCAGTATGTTTTTCATAAAGGCTAAAGGCTACTTTCGCCATGGCGATTCTTGTTCTAATCTCTTCAGGGCATCTCCCATCAGATGTTATTACTGTTCCGAAATAATTGTACCTATACACTTGTTGAAGAATATTGCCATTTACATGCATATTACATTGTGGTATTTCGTTCTTCCTAGTGATAAACATGATCTGTGTTTTTTTCTTACAATTTAATTCTAACCCTAGTTGGTCTCATGATATGGAAACCCACTTTGCTTGTTATCTATCTGTGCCTGACTCCCATGTTTCTGATGTTGTTATTTTGCATTCTGCCGCTTCTGGAGACCAGCGGCACCTTGTTAAGCACTCCATTTCACATGCAATTGGTTTTCTCAGGAGGGACTTAGATAGGGGGCACGTTTGACAATGATAACAAAGTGTTGAAAAAAGAAAATTACTATCAATCAATTGAACATAACTGGCCGACACTCAGGAGTCCAGGAAAGGCCAGACGGACACATAATCAGACTGCTTCTAGTACCATTAGTGTTGGGATGCTTGCCATGCTGTTGCAGATGAGGATGGAACGAGTATGGAAATGTCCCGAGTCCTGTGATGTCGGTTCTTGACTCTTGACCCATGACAAGTTCCAGTGATGACCCCATTGGGCGTTTCCTGGAAAATTCCACTTGTGAACTAAATGACGGAGTCAGATAACGAGCCATGACCTTCAGAGAGCGAGACAGGTGGCTTGACTATTTTACCTCAGAGTCATCCATTGATGGGAGATTTGGGGTCATAAATCAAGAGCCCAAATGCCGCTGAACCTAAAACCTTGACCTATGATGACACTGACTGTCTCTGCTTCCCCAGCACAGATTCCTGACTTCGCCGCTGCCAGATAATGTGCAGATCTTGACCCTGGACAGAATTTCAGATAACGAGTCCGATTTCTTCATTCTCCGTCTGGAACATGTCTTTGAAGAGAAGGAGAATCGCGTCTTGTCATTGCCATTGGAAATCAGTTTGGAGGTGAGAGCTTGTGCTGTCATGTTGCTGTCATTTCTTACACATCATTTACATATTTAACACTGTCAGCTTGCTGCCATCTGTTAAACATCATGTACATATGCAACGATGCCAACTTGCTGCCATTTGTTACACATCGTGAACATATTTACCTGTCAGGGTCTTATAATTGGCTCGTTGGCTAACACGTGTGAGACAGTACAAGTATAACGTGATTCGACGTAAGACACAGCAACACAAGTTCTATGGATTTATTGCCACATTAAATACAGAACGATAATTACAGCAATCTACAATATATAACTCACGACGCTCACAACCACAATACAGCTCATAGGTCTGACGCTCAAGATATCAGTCGTTCGGCTTTCAATCACGGAGATTCATACAAACGCCTTGCTCTCATCGCACATGTCCGTCCGGTCTCCAGTCCCAGCTCGGTCTGACCTTAGCACGCCAACTGCCCACTGCCTCTAGTGGTGTCACGTGTCCTGCGTGCGTCTGTCGTCAGCCTGACCGCTGGTCGCGTGTCAGGTAACAATCTTGTCAGCCGGGTGTCGCAACGATGTTGCTGCACAGCTATACCATGTTAGGCTCTGACATTCTCCCCGGGTACCTCAATGAAAGATGTCATCTTTCATTCCTGATGTCTGTATATACTGGGGTAGTGTTAACTTCATGTCAGAGACTACTCCTTCCCAGTGTTATGCATGAAAATACATATATGGCATGGAAATATATACAAGAAATGTAAGTTGCATTGAAATGACAAATGAAGTACAACTTTTAACCCAACTCAGGTTTCATCCCCCTGATGGCTGGTTACCTCCATTGCAATAATACCCAGTCAGATCAGTAGTTACCAGCTTCACGCATCTACTTCGCAGCAATTTGAAAAAAACGTAATAATATGGTTGTTTTGCAACAGCCATCTAGCCAGACTGAAATACGACTTTACATAAGTCGCATTAAACACTCAAACTCTGACCTCATTTGGCCAGGAGCTCTTATGTTGGTTTGCAATGTTGGCAGCTATCTGCCATGCTTGGTGGACGCCTACCCGGTGTGTTAACCATTTGAGCAACAAAATGTCTATTTATACAATACACATTAATGAATATGTTTCAAATTATGGCCCTTGGTGTAATTCGTAAATGCAAGGGAAGTAATTTTGACAATCAAGAAATTCAATAAATGACAATAATTATTTAATTTCTTAGCGTCATTGCTTGACGTTTCTTCATATTAACGAGAAAAAGTCGGTAATATGAATACATTAATCAAGATATGATTCTAAGATTACACTAATCAATTTAAATAAGGACCCAATTGGTGTATTATATTTTATAGATTCACAAGGATTTTACAATCGTCATAAGTTTTTGAATATTTGTATATCGTCTGCTAATTTTGCTATACTTTTTAAATTACACAGGAAGTACACACGAAACGCAAAATTTAGTTGCTGTTTGACCACAAATGCTCCCGTTTTCTTTTGTAACGGATAGTTAAATGTTCTCAAAGTTCGTGTTTGATGTTCTAGTATCACAACTATCGGATTATGATGGAATGTTCTTATTTCCGATGTGTTCACAACTTCTGGATACAGATTGAATGTTCTTATTTCCGATGTTCAATTGTCGAACATTTTGGATTAAATTCGATGCAGAGGTGGTGTAGAAGTCACTGTTCAGTCCACATTTGCACACGTCGTTAAAATATCACGGTGAAGAAAGTCACTCACAGCTGTCACTGTTAACTGGTAAAGTTCGCTTCTGGTAAGTGGTTAAGCGTCTGTGACACTGGTCTTGGTGTATATTTACAATTAATAATGTTCTCTTTCTAACACACACTACACAATTATACTACACTCATTACATGGCTTGATTAAAATAAGTATATTATACATGTCGGTTTTTTAACCGTATCACAATTATAATTATAGACCTTACACAGTAGGTGAATGGAAAATATTCACTCATTGGTGGCTGTGTTGTTCTGAGTGTATTAGTACACTCTGCACTCAGACATTGCTTACTGGGTCGGTTGGACAACGGGACAAAAGATCGGCAATTGTATTGATTCTGCCAGAAATGTGACGAACCTCGAAACTGTAATTTTGAAGCTTCAAGGACCAGCGAGCAATCATATTGTTGGATGGTACTCCGGCATTTATATACCGTAATGGACTGTTGTCAGTTTCGATGATAAAGTGACGTCCTAGGAGATATCTGGATAGTTTCGTCACACTTTCTACTAAGGCAAGTGCCTCTAATTGCGGAATGGACCATGCCCGCTCTCTAGGCCTTAGCTTTCTTGATATGAAACAAATGGGATGCAGGATGTTGTTGTATTCCTGCAATAGAACTGCCCCAATCGCAACGGAGCTAGCATCTGTTCTCAATCTGAAAGGTAAACGAATGTTGGGCAATTTAAGGATGAGATTATTCGAATTCTTATCAGAAAAGTATGTCAAAACTTTATGAAATGCATTTCGTAGGCATTCATCGTGTACAACTTTTTCAGGCTTATCCTTGGTTAGTAAGTTAGAAAAAATCTCGGTCAGTTCTGAAAAATCAGGAATGAATTTTCTGTAATAGTTGATCAGTCCCAACAAACTCCGGACTTGTTTCTTATTAGTCGGGAGTGACAGTTTTAGAATTTTGGAGACAATTTTGTTGTCTGTCATGACAAAGCCATTGGATATTCTGTACCCCAAAAATGATATCTCTTGGTAAGCCATGTTCACATTTGAAGGCTTCACTGTCAGTCCGTACTGTCTGATACGTTCTAATGTCTGTTCTAGTGTCTTTATATGTTCCGTCATTGTCTCTGTATGGACACAGATGTCGTCAATATAGCAAATGATATTAGGAATGTCAGATAGGAGGAGTCGTGTCATGCGTACGAATGTGGCTGGGGCATTGACTAGCCCAAATGGAAGTTTGCACCATTCGTACAGTCCCCAAGGCGTGGCAAAAGCTGTTAGATGTCTGCTGTCTTCATGTACAGCAATCTGCCAGTAACCTTTAGACATGTCAAGCGTCGTAAAGAACTTAGCGTCAGTCAGTTCTGTTAGAAGATCGTCAGTGTTTGCCATTGGTTCAAGATCTAAAACAGTTATTTTGTTCAGTTTTCGGTAGTCGATGCAAAGTCGTATTGTCTTGTCCTTTTTGCGTACAATGACCATGGGTGAAGAGAAGTCTGATAAGGATCGTCTGATGATGTTGTTTTTTTCTAAGTTGATAATTTCTTGATGTAACTGTTCTTTGTAGTGTATTGGTATTGTGTATGGTCTACATCTTATTGGTGTGTTTGATGTGAGTGTGATGTGATGCTGTACTAATTCTGTTTGTCCTGGGTTGTCTGAAAAGATGGTGTTGTACTGTTGTATCAACTGTTTGCAACTGTTTGTCTCTGCTTGACTTAAGTTTGGATTGATCTTGATCTCATTCAAGCAGTTTGTCGTGTCTAATGTAGGTGTTGGAATCTCGTCGCTAGAATCGTCATCTTCGTGATCTATTATCACGGTGCAAGCTGTCGTATCGTCTTGTTCGTTGTCTCTGTTGTGGTATGGTCTTAGCATATTTATGTGAAATATTTTGTGTTTGTCTTTTATTAGGATTTCGTAGTCTACAGGTGAGATTTGTCTTGTCACTTTAAAAGGTCCCTGCCAAGAATCAGTCAGTAGCTCTCTGTCACTAGGTAGTAGTAGTAGGACGTCCTGTCCAGGTGTCAATGTTATAGTCCTGTTACCTTTGTCTGCGTACTGTCTGTAAGTAGCACCAGATAGTTTAAGTGCATTTTTAGCAATTTCACATGATTTAATAATCCTTTCACGCAATGATGTTACATACACAAATGATGATATGGGTTTCAGTATTTGAGTAGAATTAGTTAACATTTGGTGATAAATTGTTAATGGGCCTCGTGGTTTGGCACCATAGATTAGTTCAAAAGGAGAGAAACCGGTACTAGAATGTGGTACCTCGCGATAAGCAAAAAGGACAGCTGGTAAGTATACATCCCAATTGTTGGGGTGATCTTGAGTTACTTTGGCAAGCATGTGCTTCAGGTCCCCATTAAGCTTTTCTATAATCCCGCTAGAGTGAGGATGATAGGGGGTATTGAAAACTTGCTTCACTCCTAACATTTTAGTGAAAGCTTGGGTGGATGCGGCAATAAACTGAGTGCCTCTATCAGACTGGATAGTATCTGGAAATCCAATTCGGGAGAAAATATGGAAGAACACTTCCATGATGTCGTTGGCAGTAATGTTCTTTAGCGGGATCGCTTCTGGCCATCTACTACATTGATCAACAAAAGTTAGAATATATTTATTCCCTCTAGTAGTTGTATGACTAAGAGGGCCCACAATGTCAACTGATAATTTTTCAAAGGGTCGACTGGCTAAGTCAGTGACTTGTAACTTTGCCTGTGGGTGTTTACCTTTTTTTACTAGTTTCTGGCATGTATCACAAGTTCTGCAATATGTTCTTATGTCATTGCAAAATTTTGGCCAATGAAACTGTGTCAAAAGTCTTGACCTGGTTTTAACATATGCCATATGACCTGCAAAAGGTATATCGTGAGCAAGATGTAAAGCTTGCTTGCGATAAGTAGTTGGCAAAACAGTTTGCTTGGTTGTAATGTCACCTCTGGTGTAGTACCTGGTGAGTATATCATTGTGTAAAGCAAAATGCCATTTCGCATTTTTGGTTACTTTTGCCTTTTTGCCGATCAGGTCAAAGTACTTTGACAGCGAAGGATCAGCTTTTTGAGCTGTTATGAATGTTTCCTTCATAGAGTCACTAGGTGGTAATTCTGGGCTAAGCATTTGTATAGCCTCAGTTTGGTTACTTTCATCTTGCACTCTAGCAGTAGCTCTTGTTACTGCGTTCACACACTCAATGACATCAGATGATGATGGAATGATATCGTCAATGATGTGATGAGAACTTAGTGCTGCATTAGCTAACATACATTCAATAGGTGATATGACATTTTCAGTGATGACATTTGGTGGTGATGTGTTATCATCAATACATAATGATGTTATGTCATGATTATGAGGTTTGTCATTCACCTCAGGTAAATTTCCTATGATTATATCGCACACTGGGTTTGTAAGTGCCGCGACCTTTACTTTCCCGGTGAGGAATGGTGTTTCAATGTATGCCCATGCTAATGGATATTTTTCAATATTGCCTGAAAATGTTCTACATGTGATGTGTCTGCCTGTATAGTCTGTAGGCGTTATGAATGTTGTTTTCAGGCCAATAAGTGTACTTCCGGTGTCGCGAAGTACTGTAGCAAACTTGCCATTAACATACCCGTGATGGATGTCTAATCTGCCTTTTGAGTCTATTACCAAGTTAGCTTCCTCACTGGCAATAGGGATGGCGTGCCCGCATGTTAAGATACCATCTTCATAGAAGGTGTTACAGACAGTGCATTTGTTAGCATTAAATACATCACAAGCCTGTGCTGCATTGACAGGATGTTTCTCTGGATTTTCGTCTTCTGACGCTGAGCTATCAAACAAGGCGGCATTGGCTTTGTTGGTCATATGCCTGCCTCTACAATCCATGCGATGGTGCCCGAAAGCCTTGCAGAGAAAACATTTACGTTTATTTTTGAACAATTTACGTTCTCTGTCTTGACTGTTTACTATATTTTGCAAGTATGTCTGGTATCCTGGGTTTTGATCGCACATCTCGTTCAAATGGTGAGAAAATTTACAAAATCTGCACTGTCTAAATTTCTCAGAGGTAGGCCTGTTTGGTTTTTGCCTACTATAGTTTTTCTCATAGTTGGCTGCTGCTACCCAGTTACTGTCAGTAGCTTCAGTGGCAAAGCATTGTTTGTTGGCCGTGTAATAGGCCGACCCACGTCTTTCAATTTCTTCCACACTTGTGCATTCATTCTCCTGTAAGAACTTAGAAAACGATGATGGGATAGAAGAAATGATTTTATCTCGAATGATGAGATCTTCTAATCTATCATAACTTTTATTAATTTTGGCTGCTGAAGTCCATTTGCTGAAAACATCTCGGACTAAACAGAGGTAGTCAGAGAACGTTTGAGTTGATTTTGGACTCAATTTACTGAATTGTTCTCTGTAACCTGCCTCGTCTAACATGAAATGTGCCATTATCTTAGATTTAATATAATGGTACTCTTTCCTTAGGTCTTTGGGGATGGTTTCAATGACTTTAAGAGGTTCCCCAGATAGACTCCTCATATAAAGAATATTCCATTCAGAAAGTGGAACTTGGTAATGTTCCATTAAAGTCTCAAAATTTTGAGTAAAGGCTGCTATGCAGTCACCCGAGGTATAGTTACGAACGATACCTTGATACTTCTTATACTGGTTTTCTTTTTCCAGTCTTTCAGATTTCTTTGATTCTTTATTCATCGCAGTCTCAGTGTCAAGTTGTTTCATCTTCAATTGTAACTCTAGTTCTTCTTTCTTACTCTGAGCTGCTATTTCTGCTTTCTTAAGTTCACTGTCTATCTCAGCTTGCTTTAATGCTGTTTCTGCCTCTATTTGCTTGGCAGCTTTTTCAATCTCTGCCTGTTTCAAGGCTGTTTCAATCTCTGCCTGTTTTAAGGCTGTCTCTGCCTCTATTTGCTTGGCAGCTTTTTCAATCTCTGCCTGTTTCAGAGCTCTTTCTGCTGCTCTTTCATCGCGTTCGGCAGCTTTTTCCTGAACAAGTAGGTATTCTGCGTATTTGTTCTCACTCCATTTTGTTAATTCATCACCTTCTAACTTCAATTTTAATCCCATATCGATGAAATCAAATAATGACGACATGATGGAGAAAATACGTCAATGAAAATCAATCACACAAAATATGTTATAAATGGTTAGTAATAATCAATTTACAATTTATTTTACTATACGATGCGTGCCTACTATTGCATACGTAAAGTTAAAGTATAGAAAAATATACTCAAGTGCCCTGGATACGGTGAAGAATGGTTGGACACTCGGGCTAGAAAACTGTAGGGTCGTTACTTCGGAACCACTAATGACCTCTACGGCAAGGTTATGGATGGTACGGAAAAACCTGCTTTATTTTTGGAAGAAAATAAGTTAGTGTCTATTTGTTGATGTGTGCCTGCAAGTCACTAAGTGTTGACTAGGTTTGGATGGCGTCGAGTGTAATTGTATGTCGTAAATTTGTCGTCAACAGTTTCAACAGAAGTTACACTCTTTCCAAAACTCTTTGCGTTCCACAAACTCAATACACAAAGACAATCTATCTGTATTTGAACAATCAATAACATTGATGACACATCACTTACATCAAGATGACATTCAGTAAGGACATAGACATCAAGTTTACAAGATGGCGACAAGGTCAAAATGGCGACAAAATAACAATGTCGACAAGGTCAAACGGTGACAAGTTTCACAAATCACAAATGTTTTACACGTTTACAGGATCAAACAATATGTACTGCACATTTACTAATGGTTTTACAGATATTTAAACAATGTAATAATGGATCATACTGAGACTTTCACGATCACATTTACATAGCTATAACCTTGACAAATTTCACAAGTTCAAGAATTATAGTTTTAGATACGAAAGACGAGCAACACACGTCTACATATATTAGGTTCTTAAACAAGGACGAGCAACCCACGTCCACACATGTCAGGGTCTTATAATTGGCTCGTTGGCTAACACGTGTGAGACAGTACAAGTATAACGTGATTCGACGTAAGACACAGCAACACAAGTTCTATGGATTTATTGCCACATTAAATACAGAACGATAATTACAGCAATCTACAATATATAACTCACGACGCTCACAACCACAATACAGCTCATAGGTCTGACGCTCAAGATATCAGTCGTTCGGCTTTCAATCACGGAGATTCATACAAACGCCTTGCTCTCATCGCACATGTCCGTCCGGTCTCCAGTCCCAGCTCGGTCTGACCTTAGCACGCCAACTGCCCACTGCCTCTAGTGGTGTCACGTGTCCTGCGTGCGTCTGTCGTCAGCCTGACCGCTGGTCGCGTGTCAGGTAACAATCTTGTCAGCCGGGTGTCGCAACGATGTTGCTGCACAGCTATACCATGTTAGGCTCTGACATTACCACTGCCAACTTGCTGTCATTTGTTACACATCGTGAACATATTTAGCACTGTCAACTTGCTGTCATTTGTTAAACATCATGAAATATTTAACAATGTCAGTTTGCTGTCACTTTTACACATCATGTACATATTTGACAAAACCATCTTGCTGTCATTTGTTCCACATTGTGTAATACTGTGTTGGCTGGTTGTTTTACCCATCTGTGTGTTTGTGGATTGGCTGGTGGTTTTACGGATCGGTATATCTGTGCAGTGACTGGTTGTTGTACGGATCTGTGTGTTTGTGGATTGACTGGTTGTTGTAGGGACCAGTGTATGTGGGCTGATTGGTTGTTTTACGGATCTGTGTATGTGTGTGGCGTCTGGTTGTTTCATGGATCTGTGTATGGTGTGGGCTGATTGGTTGTTTTACGGATCTGTGTATGTGTGTGTGGTGTCTGGTTGTTTTACGGATCTGTGTATGTGTTTGTGGATTGACTGATTGTTTTACGGATATGTGTGTGGTGTCTGGTTGTTTACGGATCTGTGTGTGTGTGTGGTGTCTGGTTATTTTACGGATCAGTGTGTGTGTGAGTGTGTGTGGTGTCTGGTTGTTTTACGGATCTCTGTGTGTGTGTGTGTGTGTGTGTGTGTGTGTGTGTGTGTGTGTGAGTGTGCGTGTGTGGTGTCGGATTGTTTTATGGATCTCTGTGTGTTTTTGTGGATTGACTGATTGTTTTACGGATCTCTCTCTCTCTCTCTCTCTCTCTCTCTCTCTCTCTCTCTCTCTCTCTCTCTCTCTCTCTCTCTGTGTGTGTGTGTATGTGTGTGTGTGCGTGCGTGTGTGGTGTCGGATGGTTTTATGGATCTCTGTGTGTGTTTGTGGATTGACTGATTGTTTTACGGATCTCTGTGTGTGTGTTTGTGTGTGTGTCTGTGTGTCTGTGTGTGTGTCTGTCTGTTTTTTTTACGGATATGTATATGTGTGTGTGGTAACTGGTTGTTTTGTGGATCTGTATGTGTGTGTATATGTGTGGGGTGATTGATTGTTGTAAGGAATTTTGTATTTGTGGGGTGAATATATATATATATATACACATATGTATGTGTGTGTGTGTGTGTGGGGGGGGGGGGGGGGGGGTTGACTAAATTTTTATTGATGTGTATGTATGTGTATGTATGTGTATGTGTGTGTGTGTGTGTGGGTGGGTGTGGGTGTGTGTGTGTGTGTGTTCACTGCTTGTTGTATTGTATGTGTGTGTAGGTTTGTGCATCTGTTTGTCGTAAGTAGGTAGGTAGATAGGTAGGTATGTAGGTCGGTCGGTAGGTAGTTACGTAGGTAGATAAGTAGATAAGAGTGTGTGCTTATGTATATGTGTGTAGGTGGATATTATGTATGCACATATAAGAGTGCTTTGAGTTTGAGTGCGTTTGTGTGTGTGTATGTATATTTGTGTTCATGTGATTACATATATAGATTTGTGTCCTCATATATGTCTGTTTGGGTGTGTCGATGTCTGTATTGACTGTTTACTTGTATGCTTCCATATATGCGTGTTGGCTGTTTATTCATATGCCTGTGTGTGGGTGGATTAACTGTTTATATGTATGCTTGTATATGTGTTGGTTGGTTTCTTATTTTCTATATGTACATGTATATGTGTATGTATGAAGGTATTTATTGATTTCCTGCTTTGTTATTTCCAGAGTCTGTTCCGACCATTCCGGATTGCCCATATTGAAGAGACAACACTTGGAGGCAACTTCAGGCCCAATGAGATTCAGCGGCTGACATGGAGTACTCCCAGAGGAGCAACGATGCCCTCAATCAGTAAGTCCACTGCCTTCCCTGCTCAGAACCACCGTATCTGGTGTTTTTAATCTATTTGTTTTTTTCTAAATTTTCTTCTTTAGTTCATTTCCTGCACTTGTCTAGAACATTTGTTCTGTTTGTAGTCAAGAACTTATGATTTTTGTTGTATAGTCCGGAAAATCTGCCACATGCGTTTTTCTATCTAGAACATCTGCCACTTGTGTTTGTTATACAATATCTGCCATATTTGTATATTCTAGAACATCTGCCACGTGTGTTTGTCACAGAATATCTGCCATATTTGTATCTTCTAGAACATCTGCCACGTGTGTTTGTTGTAGAATATCTGCCACATATATATGTTCTACAACATCTGCCACATATGTTTGTTCTAGAACCTTTACGTCTGCAATCTCTTCCTGACCTATTGAACATTTACACAGAAAACATTATGAGAAGATGTGACGTGCTAAGAGTTCAAAAGTCAAAAGGATCAACTTCATTTCACCGGGTTTTACCCCACATGGCTCTGCTTCTTTCCGCAGGATGACCTGTCGAAAGTGCCGCACAAAGTACGATCTCCGTAGCTCCAGCGACAATCCTAGGAGACTCCAAGAACATTGCAGTCGTGAACCAAACGATGTGGCCCAGAATCGAACCCACAACCTTCGGAAAGAAAAGCATGCAGCGTAACCACTTCACCACTGAGACTGTAAATAGGAAGATGGCAGAATTATTAAATTTGTGACAATTTTCATCTATTGATAATTTGTGGACATCTTATGGAAAAACTGAGATGTAAAGATAATATGTGCACCCATCTAACAGTGATAAGGGACTTAGAGCAGTCAATCATGTCTGTAAACAGTCACAGACAAGATCAGAATCTTTTTTTTCTGAATATAAAACAAGTAAAGCAAGATGATGTCCATAGACAAAGCAATATCTCATCTCATCATCTCATCTCAGCATCATCTCATCATGTTCCTCTTGTATCTTGCAGTGTCGAGGTGAAGTTAACCAACGGGAGAGTGCCCGTTTATGAGCTTCTTGTATCGAGATTCCCATGGACTCTGCTATTCCCTCTGTCCATAGTTTACGTGGTTGGCCTCTTCTTCTGCTTCCATTTGGTCAGCGAGTCTTCATGGCGAAGTGGTCAAACCATCTGACTCGGGCTCCAAAGATTGTGGATTCGATTCCGGGCCACGTCCTTCGGTTCACGGGTGCATTTTTTCTTATACTCCTGGGGGTCGTCGCTGGAGCTACGGAGTTCGTGCTTTATGCGACGCTTTCGGCAACCAGCACTGCGGAAAGAGACTGGGAAATATGGGACAAAAACCGGTGCAATGAAGTCGACCCTGTCGACTTTTAAGCGACTTTTTAAGCGATTTCCTTTTGGTCAATAATATGTCAAGCAAACATCACAATCAACAGTGATGAATTTGAAAATGTCACAAACTTTATATCTTGGCTTCATAACTAACAACAGTTGGGACTTTCCAAAAAAGGCAGAAGGAGACAAAGACCTAGCGATGCAGAAGTTGAACAGCATCAAAAGTCTATGGCATAACACCAGCAAGCAAAAAACCAACAAGTTTTAGAAGAAGCACCTCTCCTCTGGCTACATATCAGTGTGAATCATGGGCATTTTAACAAATTACTAAAGAGGAAAACGAAAGCTTTGTATTAACTGATTTAGTACCATGGGATGATAAACCGTCTTATTCGAACTTCCCGTGACGGCCTTGGGATTATAGATCGAACTATAGTTAAAATAACAATACAGTAGTTTTCCCCCTTTATTGTGTTATATAAAACAACATATCTGCTACCATATTAATAACTGTTAAGTCATAACTGTGACACAATCTTACTTTCCATTTTTCGCCATCTATTTTTGTTTGGTCAACACCTACTTTTTCCAAACCTGGAATCTGACTAGAAGAAGCAAGCCTGACACAAATGAAGCCTGACCTTTGATGTGCATACCTGGGTGTGAGACACTGACCTTTGATGTGCATACCTGGGTGTGAGACACTGACCTTTGATGTGCATACCTGGGTGTGAGACACTGGCCTTTGATGTGCATACCTGGGTGTGAGACACTAACCTTTGATGTGCATACCTGGGTGTGAGACACTGACCTTTGATGTGCATACCTGGGTGTGAGACACTGACCTTTGATGTGCATACCTGGGTGTGAGACACTGACCTTTGATGTGCATACCTGGGTGTGAGACACTGACCTTTGATGTGCATACCTGGGTGTGAGACACTGACCTTTGATGTGCATACCTGGGTGTGAGGCACGTCTCGGGAAAGAGGAGGGAAGAAGAAGACGTAAAGATAACCTGTGCATGAAAATGTATATGGCAGACGAACTGGTGACGGGTGGAGACTGTCCAATGGGATGTGATGAAAGCTACTGTCTCCACAACATGTGCCACATGATGATGATGACAGACGCCACACTTTCAGCCTAGGGCACCTGTCCAATGTTTGTTCACTCTAGAATGCTTATAGTAGCACCAGTGGCTTATCTACCGACACGGTGGTAATGGGTTCAAGTCCATATCAGAATGGACTTAACAAATTCCGCACCAAACAAAACGTAGGTTTGGACCAAATAAAAATAAATGGCAGAAAATGGGCAGTAGAGGTGTGTCACAATTATGACTTCAAAGTTGTTAACATCGTAGCAAATCAATATATCAGCTTAAAGAGGGTTGCATAGGGAAAACTGCTGCATATAAGCAGATACAGGAAGTCGCTTAAGACGATTAATCATTCCATGACACTTAATCGGTTAAAATTGGATTTGATCTGTATCTCTAATACCGGTTACACGGCTTTACGGATGAGGGATGCACATCAACTAGGTCACTATTGTAAAATGTGTTTGTAGTTGTGCCATGTCTGTTTATTGTTTGTGTGCTGATGAAGGCTCTAGTCTCAACGCCATTTTATGACGGACTTACGTTTGTGTTCAAGTAAAGCTTACCTGTTGCACTTCTGGCTTCGGGTGGAATAAAGCATTGCCATTGACAACACAAACAGTATTAATAAATAAAAACACGAGAGTACGATCGAATCAAACAAACTAACTTTATCTTCATAGGATCACAAATTGGGCACGCAGGTCCGTCTTATATTCGGCCCTTCCAATCACTCATCTTTCTTTCATCAATAATCTATTGTGCATGTTACATTCACATGGGAAAACAAAACATGGTCAAATGAATGTTGTGAACATAAACAAGAGGCGTGTGTGTGTGTGTGTGTGTGTGTGTGTGTGTGTGTGTGTGTGTGTGTGTGTGTGTGTGTGTGTGTGTGCGCGCGCGCGCGTGTGAGAGAGAGCGAGAGAGAGAGAGAGTGAGAGAAAGTAAGTATGTAAGTTAAGTATGTCAGTCAGTCAGTCAGTCAGTCAGTCAGTAAAACATTAAGTGCAATAAAACATAAATGAGAAGAAATAAACTTAAGAGCTTGGTGACAACTGGCAAGACTGATGGGTAAAGAATAAAGAGGAATCAATCAATCAATCGGGTGCCGTCTCTACAATGAAGGTTGGCTGCAATGAATAGCCAACACTGTCTGTCTCTCGCCTTGACTGTACATTCTGTCAGGCTGATATTCGCCCATCTCTTGATGTTATCTTCCCACTTGTATCGTTGTCTACCTCTTGCTCGCTTGCCCTCAACCTTGCCTTCGAGTATGGTTTTTATAAGCGTATCATGTCTTTTAACATGGCCGAAATATTTCACTTGCCTCCTCTTTATTTCTTTCATCAACTGACTCTTCATTCCCAGTTTTTCTAGAACCTCTGCATTTGATGAATAAGGAAAAAGCAGAGAGGTAAATATCTGGAAGACTTGGTCATATGGCACAATCGAGACAAATCTACAGTAGTGTGATCATGTGAGATGGCTAAACATGACCTCCCACGTTCATCGGCATGGCACATGATGATGATGATGATGATGATGATGATGATGATGATGATGATGATGATGATGATGATGATGATGATGATGATGATGATGATGATGATGATGATGATGATGATGATGATGATGATGATGATGATGATATAATTTAGTAATAAATCTGGAATTGGGGCGGAAGCGATGGACAACTCTCGCCCTTATTGATGGTATCCTATAGTCCACCTAGGATTTAAGAATGGACCGTATAATATATCGTACCCACTTCACATTTTTCTTCACTTTATATGATAAATAATTTTGCAGTATGCACCTGACGAGATGCAGTGAAATATGCCAGGCAATAAATCCTGCAACCAATTGGTTGTGACTTCTGCGTTTACACTCACTTCATTGTTTTGTTGTGTACCCACTTGCGTGATACCAAATAGAAGCACAGAGCTGATCTGTTACGTAAATCTTTTCAGCGTCATTTGACTACGAACCATTCAAGCCGCCACCGTTTACAGTCAAGCTGCGCCCAATGGAGATTCGAACGTTCCGTATACAGATTATATGGCAGGACGATTTACCTAATGCATTCTGATATGAGAGTATTGTTTCTTGATATAAAAATTGTGTTAAATATTTAGTCAAGTCAACGGTGGGAGACCTTTGTTTCTACCAAGTGCCCTTTTGGATATTTATAACATCATTCGCGTGCCATACGCAATTATCAACTGATAAATTAGCCTGCTATATTTGGTCATACATTTAATTAACTCAACCATAATTTATGGTTGGAAATTGTTTCTCTTTGGTGAGGCGTGTGATGTTAATTGGTGTTGGTGATTTGCTACTAGATTTATTGATGTATAAAGCTCCTAGATTTATTGAATTTGGAGTCCCGCCTGCGGTTGCCTTGGTAGGGCCAGAACAACCATTTCACGGGCCGTATAAGGCCCGCAGGCCGGAGGTTCCCCACTCCTGCTTATGTGAATATATTCATTTCAGCCTTTGGTTGATTGGCTCATGGAAACAGTGGCTCGTGCCGGTGATGCGGTATGAATAGAGACCAGTCGAGCAGCAGAATGTTCAGTTGTTCATTTAATGAAGTCTCAGCTCATCTTATTTTATCTCATCTCATCTTGTTCCTCTTGCACCTTGCTGTGTCGAGGTGACGCATAAACTGTGGCAGAGTGCCCGTTTATGGACTTCACGTATCAATATTCCCATAGACTGTTATCCCTTCTGTCCGTCGTTTACATGGTCGGCCTCTTCTTCTGCTTCTTTTTGGTCTGTACATTATTGCTTGTTGCTGCATTATTGCTACTGTTAGTGTAAACTTGGTTATATGGCCGAACCATTTATTTTGCTGATTTCTAATGAGATCTAGCGCTGCTTTAACCACAACTTCAGTCCTGATTTCAACATTTCTAATTTTCTCTCGTCTTGATACATTGAGTATTCTTCTCAGGAATCTCTTTTCCGTTGTTGTAAATTTTATTTCCTCTTTTTCTATAATTGTCCAGGTTTGGCTTTGGTTGCATAGAGTTGGTAGGAAGATTGTGCTGTAGAGTTTAATTTAATTGTTTATTATTTCGGATATTTAATTGTGTTATTGTTTACGATATTTGTAAGGGTGTCGGTGATAATCGGTTATGTGTACATTTTGCCTGCTATTGCATTTCAGACCTGTTATTTGTCTTAAATGGTTAAAAACCGAGAGGATAGATTTCATTGCGCCCGGTTTCCCCCATCTGTTCAGTCTCTCCACAGAACAGGTAACCGTGTGCAAGCAGCATGACACAGAGCACGAACACCATATTTCCTGTGACAACCTCCAGGGGTCTTCGAAAAAAAAAATGCACTTGCGAACCGATGGCGCTCGCTCGCTTTGAACTCAAGCCTAGTCCATACACACTACTTTATTGTAGCAGTGGACTGAATTTCGCGTGTGGATTAGCTCTCCCTACTACCAGTGTTCCTCGTCATCAGGGGAACCCACTCCGACTTCAGAGGTACTTGTAATTTACGTCCCCAAGTCAAGGATGAGAAGTCAATATTTTAGTCCAACTGTCTGGTGTATAGGGTGGAACCACTTACCTCGGCATCAGCATACCGAATGTTTAAAAACGCGTGGTCCTATCTATTTAGCCATCTTGACCCCGGGAGATGATTTGATCTCTTCGCCATGGAGAAACATAATTGTGTTAGAACTATTGTTTCACAGTTATTACCACTTTCGTTTTTCAATGCAGAAATTGTGATAAACCCACACTTGATGGAGTGAAATGTAAAGAAATTAATATTTAATAGGTTTGGACCTTATGATGTGGAGGACATGTTTACTTTTCTGCTGAGCTTTCTAGCTGTTTAAACACAGGCGTCACAAACAATATGTTGCACGATTTTTTGCCTGGAATATTTGGCTGTATCTCAGAGCTCAGCGTTCGAACAATAGCTGTTACTGTATGTTTGAAGGAGTTTCAGCCGAAGTGTTATTCATGTATTCACTTAATATGATATATAATATATATATATATATATATATATATATCATGATATATATATGATATATATATATATATGATATATAACTCTACATTATGCACCCGACGAGATGCAGTAAAATATGTCAGGCAATAAATCGTACAACATAGTGTCTGCGTCTTCTATGTTTAAAGTCACTTAGGGAGTGCATCGTTTTGATTTTCTTGCTATATCAGAGTGTCATGTCTGAGCTACCGTATGACAGTAGACGATACTACCTGTTTTCTATTAGCGCCGAATGTTGGGTGGCGCTTAGAAAACCCGACATCCCACATTGTGCCAACGGCTTCAGGCGGAGGAGAGCAATTGGGAGGGTAAAAGCCGTATCCTGGTGCGAGGAAATGCAACCTACAAACTAATTGTCGTGGCAGGGGAGTAAAGCCTTGGTCGGCAACTGGTCTAGGATCGAAGCTCCGACGGGCGGACAGTTATTGCTTCACTGAGCTTCTGCAACTTGTATTGATGTTACCTTTCCTTTAGAGTAAACTAGGGAGACAGAGAGAGGGATCATGCTGCATGGGCAACACATGGTCTCTAAATTCAGCCTAGGCATTGTGCTATGGTCTGGTCACTTGTTTTTTTATATCTGATTTCGATTTCTCTGTCTATTCTGCCATCTTCTGTGATCATACAGTCCATGGGGTGTAATTATTGTGCTATTTTTGAAGCCCAATGTAACAAACTATCGTCTATCAAGACGCCAAAGTGCCAGTAGTAGTATATCAGAGTGAGTGTGTGTGATTTTGTTGAATATTGATTAAGTAATTTAAATGTTGACTGCACAAAATAAAAGAACTTAAAACGTTTGACACATTCACCAATGCGAAGAGTGGGGAGAGACAATATTTGATTGAATGAACAGATGCTTGAAAGATTATGGTACTGAAGACATTGAGAAATCTTAATATATTATACAAGGTGTACATAACAGGCCTAAAATCTACACCCACATCATCAGCGTGTGCCTTGCCAGCTGGCCAGGGGTCCACGTCATATATATATATATATATATATATATATATATATATCGTCATCTCTCTCATGATTTCTCTCCTCTCTCTCTCTCTCTCTCTCTCTCGCTCTTTCTCTCTCTTTATCTCAATTTCTGTATTACTCTCTTTATATCTCTCTCATTCCCCTCTCCCTGTTTATCTCTCTCTCTCTCTCTCTCTCTCTCTCTCTCTCTCTCTCTCTCTTTATAAATCTCTGTATCTTTCTTTTTATCTCTCTCGTTTATCTCTACCTCTCTTTCTCTTTATCTCTCTGTTTATTTGTCGCACTCTTTACCTCCTCTCTCTCTCTCTCTCTCTCTCTCTCTCTCTCTCTCTCTCTCTCTCTCTCTCTCTCTCTCTCTCTCTTCTCTTAATCTCTGTCAGAAGGGCAGAATGTCAGACGGGCCTGCGTGCCCATTTCTTAACCCTGTGAAAATAACGTTTATTCGATAGTTCGTTCGTTCTTTATTCATCTTTTTATCTTGATCTATTTCTCCTTTTCTCTCTCCCTTTATCTATTTATTTATCTCTCTCGCTCTCCCCTCCCCCTTTCTCTCTTCCCCCACTCTATCCCCCCCCTCTCTCTCTCTCTCTCTCTCTCTCTCTCTCTCTCTCTCTCTCTCCGTATCTTTCTCGCCCCTCTTACTCCCTCTCTATCACTCGATTATGTGTGTGTGCGTGTGCGTGTGTGTGTGAAATCTTCATGTGAAATTATCAGGGAAGATACTTGTTTCTGCTTTATTAATTACTAGCTGACCCGGCCCGGCTTCGCCCAGACCCTGGTGGGGAGCATCTCATTTAATTCATATAAGTAGTCATATAAGTTCTCGTTCCCGTTACCGACTGACTGACTGTCTGTCTGTCTGTCTGTCTGTCTGTCTGTCTGTCTGTCTGTCTGTCTGACCCGGCCCGGCATTGCCCATCTCCTGGTGTGGAGCATCTCATTTAATTCATATAAGTAGTCATATAAGTTCCCGTCTGTCTATCTGTCTGTCTATCTGTCTGTCTATCTGTCTGCCTGACCCTGCCCGGCTTCGCCCAGTCCCTGGTGGGAAGCATCTCATTTAATTCATATAAGTAGTCATATAAGTTCCCGTTCCCGTTACCGACTATCTGTCTGTCTGTCTGTCTGTCTGTCTGTCTGTCTGACCTGGCCCGGCATCGCACAGCTCCTGGTGTGAAGCATCTCATTTAATTTATATAAGTAGTCATATAAGTTCCTGTTCCCGACTGTCTATCTGTCTGTCTGTCTGTCTATCTGTCTGCCTGACCCTGTCCGGCTTCATTAAATTCATACAACAAAAAAAGTAACTTAAAAGAACGTTCTTCCACACACCATCCATTCTTTTTAATGAAAACTCTTTCTAATCACCTGCATGACTACAGTAACTTCTTAAGCAAAAAAAGATGAGTTACAATGTTATGCATTGTGCATTATTTTTATGAAAACTTTGAAAATGCCTTACAGATTGTATCATTATTTATTATAACTCATATGCCGGTACATAACTATGGACAAAGAGTTTATAAATCTTTGAAAACGATGCCACAATATGACTATAAGTTATACAGAAAAGTTATGCCCCTTGAAATAACTTTTACAGAGTTAGGTCCCCTGAAATATATGAAATTATGATGAAAAATGAAAAATGAAATAATACTGAGTAAGCAGGCGATTTCACACTAACAAAATATCACAGTTGGCAGCTCTGGAATGAAAGGAAGGCGTGTAGAAAATTTCATCTCAATCGGATGGGCCGTTCGCGAGCGCACAAAGGACAGACGGACATACAGACAGACATACAGACAGACAGACGGACGGAGATCCTAATTTATATATAAGAAGATTTAAGACGTTTCTTTATTTGGTCTTATTCTCTGTGAGAAACAAAAGAAGATACTTCCTGTGTTGTTACTCTCATATCTCGCTACATAATACATTTTGTTATATTCATCATCATCATCATCATCATCATCATCATCATCATCATCATCATCAAGTGCCGTGCTGGCTGGTAGGCGTTCATGACTCTCCACAGATCTCGGTCTTCAGTTTTCTTGATCAACTCCGCTGCTGTATTCCTCCATGCCACCGCCTCAATCCATCCAGCATGATTTCTCTTGGTCTACCTCTGCCTCTCTTCTTCTCGATCTTTCCATTTGTCACGATGTTCTCCAATGCCTCTCTTCTCATCACATGACCAAACAAAAAATGCTGTTTGCCTCTTTCTTGTACTCTTTGTTATATTACATTTTGTTACAATATCGAGTGTTTGTAAAGTCTCACTACACTTTGTATGCAGAAAAAATGTGTTAAAAATGTGCTTAAAAATTCATTAAATTAGTTACAATAGTGACTGCGATGGTCTACCTGTTTTGGGGAAACTGCAAAGTACCAATGAAGTATTCATCATAACAGGTGTTGCACGGGCTTCAAAACATGACTGTACATGTCTCTTCATATTGTCAAATACCTCCTGCAGCGTGTCTGTTTTTATTTCTTTAAAGGTAATTATGATTGCTTCTTTCAGCTCCTCGAATGTGTGTACATTATTTTTATAAACATCTCCTTTCAAGAAACCCCATAGATAATAATCTAATGGAGTCGGATATGGAGAGCGGCAGGCAGTGGCGTGCAGACGGGGTTGCGGGGGGTGCGACCACGCCGGGCATCCAGCCGGGAGGGGAGCATCCAGTTAGGGAGAGGGGGCAGCACAGTGCAGTTGGAGGGGAGGAGGAATGAATGAGGTAAAGAACAATTTAGGGGCATCCAATAAATGGGTTGGCCCCGGGCATCAAAGAACCTCTGCACGCCACTGGCGGCAGGCCAAATGCCTCGGGATATTATGCGATTTGCGAAAATGTCACTGGATACTGATTCACGATGGACAGTGGAACACATTTCTTATGACGTTATGTACTTTATTTTTAAAATTTGTTCTACATACAAAGTGTAGTGAGACTTTACAAACACCCAATTTATTTTCCTTTGCACTTTCCAAGAATGATCACCGTAGTGTCCGCAATAATTGTCAGGATTACATTTCTATATTATAAGTGAACTTGTTGTCATTTAGCAGGTTGTATTATTTTATGTGAATTTGGTATGTTTTTCAATGATTGTTACACAATCATATTGTTTATGAAAGTTCTGTCACCATTCCATTACTAATGTTGACACGATCTTTTCCAACAGCCACCATGAGGTCAATAAATAAAGTCATGTTTCGAGAGTTTTTCTACTCTCGTCTCCAGATGCTAACACTGGGGCGCAAACATAAGAACTGAAACATAAGAAAATATAAATAAACATAATAATTTAGCCTAGCACTACGTCTAATTGCTATCCTGACGAGAGGAAATGCGTTATGTCATAACGAAAGCGCGAAAAGGTTTGTCAGCAATGAGAGTCATGGCGACTGCCAATATCGAGCAAAGACTGCTAATACTTCTGTTCCAAGGACTGGTGCTTTCACGCATCGAGTATGCCCTGGCCATCCTCACTGTCAGCCTTACACAGATTGAAAGACTTGAAAAGGTACAAAACGAAGCCATGCGCATCATTTTGGGCTGCACGAGAGACACCAGCTGTGTAGCAATGAGATACCTCCTTGACTTCCCGACAATGGAACACAGGATCAAGATCTGGAGAGCTCGTGCATACTTAAAAATAAGTGCAGATGAGCAGCACCCTCTGCATGATGCTATATTCAGAGAAAAGGGTAACAGGCTAAAGAGGGGCAAATCATGGATGGGTCGGGCGTAAGATGTCGTCAGACAGGTCTGCAGTCTTACCAGTATCAACCCCGGCAAGGAATGGGTGCCGGTGCCTCCGGCTTTTAAGTGCACTTTCTCCTGCATTATCACACTCGACAGACGGTGCAGAGAGCAGAACCCTGCCGCTGTCAATGCAGAGGTCAACGCGCTCAACTATGAACACTAAGATAGCCCCGAAGTGCTCATCTATACAGATGGATCTGTTGTAAAGCAGCAGAGAAGTGCGTTGGCATTTACAGCCCGTTCAGCGGGCCGAACCATTCAAGAATCCAGTGGTGCCCACTCTATGACCACGAGCAGCATGACGATGGAGGTGATGGCAGTTACACAGGCTTTCATATGGCTGGAATCACAGCATTATACCAACGTGTGTGTACTAAGTGACTCAATGAGCATGATTCAGAAGGTCGAAGCTGGAGCTGTACGCAGACAGTGGACTGAGTCGCTGCGGAAGTCTGTTGTCCGTAAAATCACCTTCATCTTCGTCCCGGGACATGCGGGAGTCGAGGGAAATGAACGAGCTGATAAACTGGCTGGCTCTGCACCCCCTGTAGATGGCCAGCCCATGGATCGTGCCGATGTTACTAACGCCCTTATTAAAGATATGGCGAGAACAGAGGACTTTGACGTTAGTGAATCCACATCACTGTCCAGGATGAAAGACTTGGGAGTAAGAATCGGCACGGCCAAACGCGAGAGGTACATTGGGAAAACGAGTTGCCTCGTCAACCAACACAGAACTGGCACTATTAGCCACCGGGCGCTGATGCATATGCTGGGGGAAGGATCTGAGCACCTATGGACCTGTCCGGAGTGCAATGAAGATACCCCAACTGATAACTGATAACTGAGGAAATGCAACCTAAAGACTACATGTCATGGCAGGACAGACCAGGCCCTAAGCCTTGATTAGCAACTGGTCTAAGATCGAAGTTCCGACAGGCAGACAGTTAGTGCATTTGCTTCGCTGATCTGGGACAGGTCATAGTTTGTTACATTGTGCTTCTGAAAAGAAGTAATACCCATTGCGATAGCAAATATTACTGATCAGACCAATTCACGTGGTAAATGTTCGCAAACAATGAATACACGTGAACACATGGTCATTTCCACCATCACGCACCGTTTCACGTATCACACGCTATCTGCAATCATTTTCTCCTTTGTCTTTATCCCTTTTCTAATATTTTCCTTCCATGTAATGCAATCAGCGACGACTTGCTCCCAAGATGCAATATCAATGCCTGTGCCCATCACGTCCCGATTTATATATCGCAGAAGAGTATTTAAATTTTCGTTGGACAGAAAGGGGAATAGATGTGTCAGCAAGAAGTCAATATTTACGAAGATTGGTTATGAAAGAAAACAAAAGTGGGGAAAATTAAATATAGTGCAAACTGAAAGCCTAGACAACGTCATTATGGAGGGAAGCGTGGGGGAGGGGGGGGGGAGAAGAGGGGCAGAGACGAGGAAGCCCACACTTTAGGTGAATTAAGATGTAACAAGTAATAAACACATGGCAGCAATTAGAATATGTCCGCAACAAAGGCAGGACATCTGATATGAAAGAGAGACTGTTATTAGTGTTATAACGGTGAAGTTATGCACAGGAGAGTCACTGGATGATGATGTCGGCGGGTTAGATTCTGGTGACGAGAGTAAAGGAACTCTCGATGCATCACTTTATTTACGGGCTTTAAGGTGACTGGGTGGTCCAGTATCGTATCTGCATATGAATAACGATTTGTTACTTATGAACAAAGATTTGTTACTTATGCAAACATTCTGTTAACCATGGTTGTTGTTACAAGTGTTCTTACCAAACGGTGCGCCATAATTAAATAACAGTTATACTTGTAAGTATGCAAAGTGTCAGTTATTTAGGCATGCATGTATGTTATAATGTGTTTTAATGTCTTTGTGTGCCAAAATTAATTACTAATAAACTAGAAAATTAGTTGCATGTTTTTTTTTTACAGGACGTCGCAGTCAACGCCAACATTTTTCATCTGTTTGTGATTTACTAGACAATTTTTATGTTCAGTAGTCTGCCATTGCGCCGGCTTCGTGGCTTAGAGGTTATGACTTTTCTCGGTAATCTCGTATACTCTCGTCGGTAACGTGATGACGGTGAGAATCAGCAGTGATTCGAATCGCATCGGTAACTTACGGCGTGAGCCGGTCGCTCAGAAAGCAATGGCAAACTACTGAGCGTAATCTTGCCAAGAAATCAACACACAGCTGAAAGATGCTGGTGTTGACAGCGATGTCCTGTAAAGGATATGCAAAAAAAAAAAAAAAAGTCTGCCATTGCTTTCTGAACAGCCGACGCCTCATACAACAGAAATGAACACAAGGAAGTCGGTGTCCACAGACGCTGGTGACAAACTACAAACATGCATTATTTGGTGCCTGTATAGAATAGAAAGATTAACATGGGGTGACAGAATCACAAACGTGGAGCTCAAGGCGACAACTAGACAATTCACAGTGAAGCAAAGAGGTGAGAAAAATACGCTGGCACTGGGTAGGACTCACAAGGAGAAAACCTGTTATAGTATGATTAGAAAGTGCTTCCTCTGGAGTCCACAGAGCACAAGAAATAGACGGTGGCCTAAAAAACGCCCGGGGAAGTGAATTAGAGACAAATCAATAATATGGAGAGGAAATGGAAGAAATTGTGTGAAGCAGCAAAAGATAGGAGGCATTGACGTGAGTTAGTGGAGTGTCTACGCCTATTGGAATATAAAATACAAGAAGGAGGAGGAGGAGGGAGAGAGTAATAAGAGGAAGATCATCTCATAGTGGTTACACCTAGTAACATCTCTTTGCTCTGGGTTGTATATACAGACTGTGTCTCCAGATGTAAAGTCTCAGTTTCCGTCTGGTGTGCCCTGTGGTTTCTAAGCTAGAGAGGGGCTAAAGAATGTGGTAGGACAGTTCCTGTGGAGATGGTCGGGATAAAGGTCTGTAATCAAGCTCAGTTCGGTGGATGCAAGCTCTGCTTGTGCATCTGATGACCTGAGAGTCAATGCATGGGGCTCCAGATTTACATTCGGTCTTCCTGAGCAGAACAATCGCTAATCAATCAGGCAACTTACTACAGGGTGTATTTTTAATGGCTGTGTAGTTTTTGATAATATTGTTCCAAGTTTTGTATTTACCTACTGTGGAGTTCATGCAACATAATAGGTAAATATAAAACTTGGAACGGCAATATTTAAAAAAAAACTGCATAGTCATTAGAAACACACTGTAGCGTAGCGTATACTACTAAGATAGAAAATAGATCAAAGTAGATGGAAAATAGATCAAAGTAGATACAAAATAGACTTCTAAGAATAGAGAGTCTAACCACTGCTGAAGAAGCGACCAAAAGGCTCGCAATTCTAGACGGATGAATTCCAAAGGTCCCAGAATGAGTCACGACTTCTAACAGTGCCAGGAGGAAAGTTATGACGACCAACCGTACTTAAAGAAAGACATTATGTCCAGGAATTCCTGCTATTGTGCCTGGATGAATAATGAGCCCCCCCCCCCCCCCCCCAATCTAAATCATTCTCTGAAATCTTTGTAAAATTACCTGTAGAAAGAAAACCAGTGGAAGAAGAATGGGAGATGTTCAATTCAAGCATTTTAAATACTGCAAAAATAACATGTGGAACCTCGAAAAAACGCAAAACACGGATAAAGAAAATAACAAGTTGGTGGAACACAGTAGTAAAGAAAGCGGTAAAAGACAAAAAGGAAAAATATTTTTTAAAAATGGTCGAAGAGCAAACACCAATGTGATTACATAGAATATAGAATAGCGAGAAGACACGTGAATAGAATAGTAAAGAGGGAAAAACAAAAAGACTGGGAAGAGTATGGAGAAACCCTAAATAAAAACTACAAGGAGGCAACTAGAAACTTCTACGAAAAGATAAGTGCAATACGAACCAGAGGAGATTCCCTTGATCCAACTGAAATAATTAACAGCGAAAATAGGAGAACCAATAAGTGAACAAACACAAATCCTAATAAGATGGAAGCAGTATTTCGAACAACTTCTCAACATCCCATCAGATGTCACAGGAATTCAAGAAACCTACACAGATGCCACCGAAGAACTAGAACCAGACATACTGAAATGAAGGAATTATAGAAGCCATCAGAATAGCCCCAAAGAACAAATCACCGGGACAAGATGAAATACCAAATGAACTAATTAAATCAGCAAGAGAAGTAGGAACAGCATGGCTACATAGACTATTCAACCATTTTTTGGTAGAACAACAGACACCACGAGACAGGAGAAACGCCAATATATAATATAAATTCAAAACAATGTTTTCCCGTGATGAATTTGAATAACGAAGACACAAACAATAGATTGCACGATTTATTGCCTGGCATATTTCGCTGCATCTCGTCAGGTACATACTGCAGAAATCACACAACTTACGTGAATTAATTAGATAAATCCTTCAAACTGAAATATACACATGTTCGCACAGTAATGTCGATTGTCTACCACGGTAATTTTAAACTGACAAACATGTCTTTCTGCTTGCACAAGGACGGCTTACGAAGCTTGATTATTATAACTTCAGCAAACTTTAACAATCGACTACTTTGTGTGTTGAACAACACACGGAAGGCACTGTCTCTTTCAACCACGTGACCGCTCACGAGCACATGTCTCCCGACCGATGAAGCCGGACTGTTCCGGTGTGTCGGCCTGCCTAGGCTACCATCTTCTGTGTGTAGTATCTTGTCCACTCAATTCGGAATGTGTTCCGAAACCCTGCAGTGTAACTGTCGCTCAATTCTGCCTATGTAGATGGCCTCGCATCTACATGTAAATTTGTAAATACAATTTGATTTGGCGTACAAAGCTACAGGTTCTTTTACTGCTGGGACAGGGATCGGCCTGCCTAGGCTACCATCTTCTGTGTGTAGTATCTTGTCCACCCAATTCGGAATGTGTTCCGAAACCCTGTAATGTAACTGACGCTCAGTTCTGCCTATGTAGATGGCCTCGCATCTACATGTAAATTGGTAAATACAATTTGATTTGGCGTACAAAGTTACAGGTTGTTTTACTGCTGGGACTGGGATCGGTGTGTTTCTGTACCTGATGACTAGAGCTGCAGCACAGAATGTTCGCTCGACTGCTGTGGTGAGCCGGTCCCGCAGACGTTGCATTACGTCATCTCCTCGGAAGGTTAGCTGGATGAATACTTTGAGTTTAGGGACTGTAGTTACTTCTGATTTCGGTTTGGGCTGTTGGCAGTGGCGCTTTATAAATCCTGTGGAGTACCCATTTAGGTTTAAGGCATTCTTCATAGTTTCAAATTCCTCTGTCAGTGTGTCCTGGGTGCTTATCTTCCTAGCACGGTCAAACAGGGTCCGAACTAAGCCCCGTTTGTACTGGACAGGTGCGAAGCTCTGAAAATTTAAGTATTGGCCAGTCCATGTTTCTTTGAGGTACACCGATCTTTGAATTGTGCCGTCTGCTCTACGTCTCATTAGGATATCTAGAAACGGCAACGCTTCGTTGTGTTCGTGTTCCATAGATAAAGAGATGTTTATATGTGTCTCATTCATTGTTGCCTGGAACGACGTTGCTTGTAGCTCGTCTGTGGTGATAATTAGTATATCGCCCACGTAACGGCGGTAAAAGGCCAAGTTATTGATTTCTGAGGATCTCTTTTCTTCTAAGTGTGCCATGAAGAATGGTGAATGAAGAAACATGAATGGGTACTCCACGGGATTTATAAAGCGCCACTGCCAACAGCCCAAACCGAAATCAGAAGTAACTACAGTCCCTAAACTCAAGGTATTCATCCAGCTAACCTTCCGAGGAGATGACGTAATGCAACGTCTGCGGGACCGGCTCACCACAGCAGTCGAGCGAACATTCTGTGCTGAAACTCTAGTCATCAGGTACAGAAACACACCGATCCCTGTCCCAGCTGTAAAAGAACCTGTAGCTTTGTACGCCAAATCAAATTGTATTTACCAATTTACATGTAGATGCGAGGCCATCTACATCGGCAGAATTGAGCGACAGTTACATTGCAGGGTTTCGGAACACATTCCGAATTGGGTGGACAAGATACTACACACAGAAGATGGTAGCCTAGGCAGGCCGACACACCGGAACAGTCCGTCTTCATCGGTCGTGAGACATGTGCTCGAGAGCGGTCACGTGATTGAAAGAGACAGTGCCTTCCGTGTGTTGTTCAACACACAAAGTAGTCGATTGTTAAAGTTTGCTGAAGCTATAATAATCAACCTTCGAAAACCGTCCTTGTGCAAGCAGAAAGACATGTTAGTCAGTTTAAAATTACCGTGGTAGAAAATCGACATTACTGTGCGAACATCTGTATATTTCAGTTTAAAGGATTTATCTAATTAATTCACGTAAGTTGTGTGATTTCTGCAGTATGTACTTGACGAGATGCAGCGAAAATATGCCAGGCAATAAATCGTGCAATCTATTGTTTGTTTCTTCGTTATTCAAATATAATATAAAAACATATAAAGGCAGGAAATCAGACCCATTCCAAATAACATCTGGCTTGAAACAGGGTGATGCACTATCGCCGGTACTCTTCAATCTGGCTCTAGAGAAAGTTGTAAGTAAGGTAAAGGAAGAATGTGATATTGGAGGAGCATCCAAGTTGCTTGGTTATGCAGATGATGTAGATATTATAGGGGAAAATTAACAAAAGACATTAGAAATATTGACTCACTTGAAAGAAAAGCCCAACAGATGGGGCTGGTTATTAACCAAGATAAGACAAAATATATGGTAATTTCAAGAGAAAGAATGGCTAAAAACTCTGGCCACATCCAAATAGATAATATGACCATTAAAAGAACGGAAACATACAAATACCTGGGTACAATCTTCAACTGCTCCAACATCATAAGGGAAGAAATACAAACTAGAATCAATTCTGAAAATAAGATATACTATGCACTACAACATCTACTAAAATCAAATGCGCTATCTCGTAACACCAAAATCACAATATGCAAAACACTGATCAGACCAGTTGTATTGTATGGCTCTGAAACCTGGAGTACAACCAAAGGAGACGAAGCCTTGTTACAAACCTTTGAGAACAAAGTTTTAAGAAGCATCTTTGGACCCATTAGGGATACACAAAGTGGAGAGTGGAAAAGAAGAAGTAACAAAGACATTTATGATCTGTTTAAGTCCCCGCTAATCACTGGTATCATGAAGGCTAATAGACTACAGTGGATGGGCCATATAGAAAGAATGGAAGATAATAGGGAAACAAAACTCGCTTACACTCAGGAAATAAATGACCGTAGACCCCGAGGTAGACCAAGAAGGCGGTGGAGAGATAATATATATACAGACCTACAAGCACTTGGAATCAACGACTGGCAAGAGAAGGTCAACCAGAGAGACGAATGGAGACGGATTGTATCTGCAGCAAAGAACCTCAATGGCTCGGAACGCTGAAGAAGAAGAGATATATATATATATATATATATATATATATATATATATATATATATATATATATATATATATATATATACATACACACACACACACACACACACACACACACACACACACAGGCACACACACACCGATTAATCAACCACCCAACTAACAAACCAGGTAACCAATCAAGCAATTCTAATCACATTCACCCTGTTTGTGACAGAAATCAGTACACAACGTCTGCCTGTTTCTTATTTCTTGTTTCTTCAACCCTGCCCCCGGCTCCAGACCTTGTGTCTCTGTTGATGTTTAACACTAGAATGATTCACTCAAATGATAGTCATCAAACGCGTTGGTCGTTTAAGAAGTGTTCAGCCACAACAAGGATACAGATAAATAACGTTTGTATTTTCATGCAGTTGTGTGTCGGTTTGTGTTTCTTTGTTCTCTGCTGGCGAAGGCTTTAGCCACAACGTCCATTTTATTTCTTGTAATCGTGTTCTAGTAAAGCTCACAATATACTTCTCGTTTGTGGGTGATTCATTTATTGTCTCTTTTGATGACCGTTTGATAGATAGCTCGTAGTGCTTCCTTTCCTAATACTTCTTGTTCCTGTTTTTGTGGGCATTTTCATGCTGAGCATATTATATTACATACATAGATTGATTGATTGATTGATTTAGGAATCGACATCACAGCATTCGGGGCATTCCCATAAGCGCTCCGTCCCCATACTCAGCAGCCAGCGAAGAGTTCCAACACCAATAGTACCAGTAGCAATCTGATTATATGTCCGTCTCGCCTTTCCTCTGAGCGTTGAGCGTCGGCCAGATCCCCTCGTCACTCCTCGCTGTTTCATTCTTGCCAAACCATGGTAATCCATTTGCTCCTCCGAGGTGTACACGTGCTCCCACAAGGCCGCAACCACGTCTGCCTTGTCATGTATCAATACTCCATCAAGTTCTGCAGAGTCAGCCAATCTGTAAGCCTATTCATTTCCCAGCACACCGGCATGCCCCGGAGAAAAGATCCAGTCGATGCTTGTCAGCCGTGACCTCCGAAGCGAAGCAAGCCACTCCGCACGAAGCCTGCCCGTCCTCACCCTCGTCAGCATGCTTTCTGAGTCAGTTACAATCACGATGTGCGTGTGTGTCGTATTCTCCATCCAGCGGAGAGCCGCAGTGACTGCCTCCACCTCCATTCTTAAGCTGGATGTTGTGGTATCATATGCCAGGCTCTCCTGCACCAAATGTCGACCATTAGCTTTGACTATGAACCCCCAGCCACTTCTCTCACCTCTTGACACCGAACCATCCGTGTAGATAATCTCATCACCCGAGTGAGCATTGTCCTGAATTAGTTGCTGAATTTCCACTTCCGTGGCCCCTGCTGGCCACTCCCTGCACTCCCGGCTTAATGTGATTATAACTCTGCACACTGCTCCGCTGGCACTCTGACCCACTCCTCTCCACGCCTAATGTTCTCCAAGGGGCACACCTGTCTGATCGTATCCTCCGCCTGAGCCATCTGTCACCGTCCTAGATATCTAGGGGAATGATACGCGGGCTCATACAGGCAACAAACTCCGTTCATATGCAATCTAACATCATTTATTATATTATGTTACAGTAAGCTGGCGAAGAGAGTTTTCGCAAGCCAGCAATCTGCAAGTTGCGTATCACAGGAGTTTACAATAAACATAATTATTACAACAACTCTATCAGCTATCTAACATATGCATAAGACCCCTAAATACACTTGGGTTTTAAACTATCAAGTCCCCCTTAAGGTAAGCCCTGTTGCTTCCTCGATGTCCAGTCCGTGTCTGTCTTTCCACACGTGTCGCAATCCGACACGGGTGGTAACTCTCTCCGAGTTTCTCGTGGACCCCGCAATCGGCGGGCCCCATCGGTGTCCACGGGACTGTGGATACACTGACCGGTCCTTCGAGAAGGCTCTGGATTATTCGAGCCTTCGAGTGACTCGGTTCTTTCCCTTTAGCTGGAGTTCTATCCCTTCTCCACTCTCTCTTAATTCTATGTTGGTACCGCCCTTATGTGAGACTGTGACAGGAGTCCTCCTCCCCCCTGCTTTGATGGGTTATTATATGGTAATTAGTTCTGTACTAATTCTGTCACAGGATCACATAAAGTCGGTGTTTGTAGTTTGGTGGATAGTAACTTGGCAACCTACACATCTGCATTAACAACTCATGTATTCTCCCATACAGCACTTCAAGATGATTGCTGAAGAGGTCTCTCTTCCATGTTCTTAAACATGCTTATCTGACCGAAGTTCCGTGACGTTCCCAGTTGTTTTTACAACCGCGCCCTTCTCAAGTATCCATATGATACCAAGATATAAAACTCTGTGTAAGAGAGTTTTAACAAGACAAATGTCTTGGCTTATTTAAGTACACTTGCAAATCTTGTCCTGCGTGTGTATTTCGATACATTTTTACTTCCGTATGTTGTATACTGCTGAATATGTAGTTATGCTGTTGTTTTATCCCATCTGACTACGTGTGTTCCTGTTGGCTTGTTAGTGTATTGACTGATATGTTGCTGTTTTTAATAAAGTGACTGTGTTTTAATTGTTAGTGTTCAGTTTTGAGTTTGTATAAAGTGTGTGCTCACTGTGTGGTTTACTTCCAAGCGTCACGAGTTGGGATATCCTTTGTCATGAATTACCCAATCTGTGTAATGCATGATCGGGGCATTCCAAACAGTGGCGCTTAGATGTAGTGTATTGAATACTAAACATGTATCAACAATTGAGACAGGTAATACATTTATACATGAAAGACGCAGACAAATTAAAATAAATACGTTTTGCGTACAATTTGTCCGCTCAGTATATCGCTCTCTCATTTAATTCATTCACTCTGTCATTCATACATCTTACATACAAAATAGTATTTTGTTAAAATATCCAAATAAAGTTGAGGTAAGTCTTATTGCCCTTAGAAAACGCGGATTAGGCGATATGTTCCCTTTAAGGTAACAAGTACTTTTTGTACTTGTAATCAAAAAATGGTTTATAACTTAAATAGAAAAATTGTATAGGCAGAGTATTTCACCTATGAGTGAAAATGCCTGTAATATATTATGGTAGAAAATATACAAGTTACATGTTGACATATTTTATATATATAATTAAATACAAGTGTAATACATATTAACTAATAGTAAATTAATTAACTCCAACGACGATGTGTGTGTTGTCCTCCTGTTGTCCGTGTGTCGTGCCATCAATGTTAACAGTTCATATAGCTGTCCCTTGCATGTTGTAATAGACGTAGTTCCATTCCGGTTGTTTGCGAAGGTTCTTTGCGATAGCGAGTATGCAGTGTTCTTAATCTTTACACGATGACTGTCAGTTCACTGGTTGAAATCACTTCACAGATATTATATATATCGCTCGGATTGTTTTTAAAGCCTTGGCAATTGGTAATATGGCTTAATGCAATATAGGGTTCTCAAAGTTTCATGTTCGTGAGTGTTATAAGTCGATTATTCACTTGGGCGTTGATACTTCTGGATGAAAGTTCTATAGTAGGTGTAGAGGTACACTGTTCTATGGTAGGTGTAGAGGTACACTGTTCTATGCAACAGACTAAAATATCACAGCTTATTATATGGCGAATAATTAATGTGCATAGTGTTAGTCTGCTGGTGCATTAGTTTGCCGTGATAATAGGTCAGCAATAATATTATCAGTACCCTTGATGTGGCGGATTTCAAAGTCGAAATCCTGAAGAAGAAGACACCATCTTGCCAATCGATGGTTCTTTGGAACACCTTGATTAAGTACCAGCAGTGGCGAATTATCGGTTAAAACAACAAAATGCGAACCTAAGAGGAACTTAGATAAACGACGCATACAAAAAAGTAGACTTAATGCCTCCAACTCAACTGTGGAATAACGGATTTCTGCCTTTTTCAGCTTCCGGCTGACATAGAGTATTGGATGTTTTACGCCTTGATATTCCTGCACCAGGCATCCTCCAATTGCGATAGCACTTGAATCTGTGGTCAGAATAAAAGGTATATCTATGTTTGGTAATCTTAATACGGGTGGGTTAGAAAAAATTGATTTCAATTTGCACATTACATCCTCTAAGCGGATACTCTTACAAAATTTTTCTGGATGATCTTTTGTCAACAGATTAGAAAAAACTGATGTGAGTTCCGCCCAGTTTGGTATAAACTTGGCATAATAGTTTATGAGACCTAACAGGCTTCTGACCTGTTTCTTTGTAGTTGGAACTTGTAGGTTCAGAATTTTTGATACAATTCTGTCATCTGTCAATAGTTTGCCTTCGGAAATCCTATGACCTAAAAAGTCTATCTGCTTATAGCCTATTTCAACCTTGGAAGGTTTGATAGTAAGTCCAAAAAGAAAGATTTGATTAAAGACTTGTTGGAGTGTAAGTAAGTGAGAAGTCATGTCTGGAGAATGGACACATATATCATCAATATATGATTGCACGTCCTTGATACCGTGCAATAACAGTCTAGTTAACCTGACAAATGTGGTGGGAGCGTTCTTTAAACCAAACGGAAGATATCTCCATTCGTACAGCCCAGCGGTGTAGAGAACACTGTTATATGCCTTGAAGAGGGAGATAGTGGTACTTGCCAGTAACCTTTAGCTAAATCAAGTTTAGAAAAGAAGGATGATTGAGACATATTCAAAATGAGGTCTTCACAGCTGTACATTGGCTCAGCATCTGTCGTGGTTATAGTATTTAATTTCCTGTAATGTATGCATAGACGAATGGTTTGGTCCTTCTTTTTCACCAGAACAATTGGCGAAGAGTACTGGGACACAGATTTCTGTATTATTTTATTTTTTTCTAAGTCCAAAATTTCTTTATCTAAATTTGCCCTATAATGTAAAGGAATTGAATATGGTCTACATCTGATATGTGTTAGATCTGTCAACACAATTGAATGTGTTATTTTGTCAGTCTGTCCAGGTTTGTTTGAGAAGATAGTTTTATAGTCGTTAAGAAGAGACAAAATGTCTTGTCGCTGCTGTTGTGACAAAGTGTCAGAGATTTGTATGTCCTTCATCGTACTGTCGTCGTTCATAATTGGTACTGGAATTTCCGTATTGTCTACGTCCGTTTGATTTATTACTGACGCTACTGTTTGTAAATTGTCTTCAATGTCATTGTCGTCGTCGTCGAGAATAATAGTTGCTAATGTGTCGTTAAATTGGTCGTAGTTGTCGTTATCCCATATTGTCGGTACTGTGAATATGTTTTCGTCGTCTTCGTTGTCATAAGAATGAGTCGTTAATGATGCTTCGTTTAGATCTTCGTTTGTCGAGGTGTCATTCAGTCGGGTAGTTGTCGTTTCGTTTCTGTTGTCATTCTTGTCAGTTTGGTTATTGTCATCTGTTATCTGCGTCTGCTTGTTCGTGTCACTGTCATTTCTAGAATAGTACGGTTTTAACATATTTACATGGAATATTTTCAACTTTCCATTCAAAGAAATTTCGTAGTCAACTTCCGAAATCCTTCTTACAACTTTAAATGGTCCCTGCCAAGAGGTTGATAGTAAATCTCTCTTGTCAGGTAGTAATAGTAAAATATCTTGATTTGGTTGTAATACAATCGTTTTTGCCCCTTTGTTGGCGTACTGCCTGTACCTAAAACCTTTCTCCTGTAATGATGTTCTGGCCAGTATACAGGATCTAATGATTTTGTCTCTGGTGTCAGTGACCAAATCATAGGTGGAAACTGGTAATTGGGTGTTTACGGGTTGTGATATTATATCTTTGTAAATAGTGAGAGGTCCTCTTGGGTTCGCTCCATATATCAATTCAAACGGAGAGAACCCCGTGCTTGATTGTGGGACTTCTCTGTATGCGAACAGCACCGTTGGGAGAAGTATATCCCAATCGGCTGGATTTTCAGCTGTCACTTTGGATAACATATGTTTTAGGTCCCCATTCAATTTCTGACAAATTCCATTTGCGGCCGGTCGATAGGGACTTGTAAAACATTGTTTTATGCCTAGTAACTTAGTTACCGATTGGGTGGCATTAGATATGAATTGCGTTCCTCTATCTGATATTATCTTCTCCGGAAAGCCAAAACGGGAGAATATCTATAATAATACGTCCGTCACATCCTTAGAGGAGATAGATTTTAATGGAATCATTTCTGCCCACCTTGAACACAAATCAACGAGTGTAAAAATGTATCTATTTCCTTTGTTTGAGATGTGGTTCAAAGGACCCACTAAATCAACCGCCACGATTTGAAATGGTCTCGAGGCAGTTGAGGTTGATTGAATTTCTGCCGTAGGGTTTTTACCTTTCTTAATTAGTTTTTGACAGATATCACATGATTTACAATGGGTTTTTATGTCTTGGCAAAATTTAGGCCAATAAAATTGGCTCAGGACTCTGGCCCTGGTTTTTTCATAACCCATATGACCTCCGAAAGGTGAGTCATGGGCTATCTGTAGCACTTTCTCACGATGTGACTGAGGTAGAACCACTTGCTGTAACGTGGTTTGATCTCTGGTATATAATCTTGTTAGAATATTGTTATTTAGTCTGAATGTCCAAGAAGCGTTTTTAGACAATTTTGGCTTCAATCCTACTAGTCGAAAGTATTGCGAAAGGGTTGGATCTGCTTTTTGTTCTTCTATAAACTCGGTGGTGGTAATATTGGGTGAAATGATTTGTAGCGACTCCTGAAGTTGGTCGTTGTGGGTTTTGTGTGTCATTTGTCTTGTCACTATATTAGCGTATTGTGTATGTTGTTGCACATTTACAGGTTCAATATTTTGTGGATCGATGGCGTCCTCAATTCGAGGTGTTGATTTGATGGTGTCATTGAAAGATTCAACCGCCCCTGTGTTCTGCACCTCTGTGAATTCGTTTCGAATTCCGTCATCGGTTGTCTCCTTTGTGCTTTTGGCAGTTTGAGACATGCACGCGTGGTTTTTCCTTTTGGGATCGCTGTTAGGTTTTTGGATACAGTTTTTCTGTTCCCATTCTCTGATTTCTTTTTCGGAGCAAGATCTTATGTTAGGAAGATGCCCAAGGATAATTTCATCGGCAGGATTTTCCAGTACTGCGCATAGCACTTGTCCTGATATAAAAGGTGTTCGAATTTCGGCAAGTGCTAGGGGGTATCTTTCGATAGTGCCTGCGAATGTGCGACACGTTACGTATTTGTGTGTGTAGTCTTTGTCATTAACTAATGTTCTTTTAATTCCACAAAGAGTCGCCCCGCTATCTCGTATTAGTGTACATTGTTTGTTATTAACAAAACCTGTTGCAAACTTTAACTTGCCTGTTGATGTTAAGGCTGCGTTGGCCATTTCGTTAGACACTGGGATTGTGTGGCCGCATAACAAATTTGTATCAAGCTGAAATTTTCTGCAAGTGTTACATGTGTTATCAGTGATGGTGTTAATGATTTCTACTGCATTACCTAACTCACTCGCACTTTCATTCTGGGTGTCGCATTCGTTCTGTTGTTCAATTTCTTCATCTGAGGATGTGTCTATTAATGCGGCATTGGCCTGCTTCATCATCTTTCGCCCGTCGCAACGTCCTGAATAATGCCCATAACTCGAACAAAAATAACATTTAACCGCTCTCTGATATGCGTTCCTTTTGTTCTTTTGTTTTTCCACTATCATTTAGAGATGATGTGGATAATTCGGTGATTTGTCACACATCGCGTACTGTTCGTGTGTCAGATGACAATACTGACACATGACTGGTTTTGTGAACTTAGAGCGTTGTTTGAACCTATTTTCATTTGGTTTTGAATATTTGGTGTTTGTAACCGCTGCTGTTTCATTTTGGCTCATATTTAACTGAAAAATATCGCGGTTCGCTGTAAAATATGCGCTCCCCTTAGTTTCTATTTCTTGGATAGTTTTAGAATCATTTTCCCTTAGAAGTTTAGAAAAAGGTGTTGGTATTATGCTAATAATTTTATCAATTATAATTAGCTCCTTCAGTTTATCATGGTTGTTATTTGTTTTTGCTGAGGTTATCCATTTTGTACAAATATCTTGGACTGTAGACACGTAGTCTATGAAAGTTTGGTTAGGTAATGGGGTTAATTTTGAGAACTGTAGTTGATAGCCTGCTGTATCTAGTGAAAAATGTTGGAGTATTCTTTGTTTTAAATAGTCGTAATCTTTCCTCATGTCTTGTGGAACTGTCTCTATCACTTTTAAGGGCTCTAATGCTAAATTTCTCATCAGAATAAATGACCAGTCGACTTTTGCGACCTTATGGTAAGTCATCAAACACTCGAAGTTCTCTAAGTATGCGCTTATTGAATCTCCTGAACAAAACGGCTTGACTAGGCCTTTATATTTGTTGTATATTTGTTCATCTTCTTTACTTCTAATTTTGTTTATTGACATTTCTAAGTTGGAGTCAATTTCCATTTGTTTCAGTTTTATCTGTGTTTCTGCGTTTAATTGGGCTTGCTTGGTTGCAGCTTCGAGCTCCATTTGCATCTTCTTCTCATGAGCCTGCAGTTGCATTTTCTTTTCTTCAGCTTCCATTTGCATCTGCATCTTTTTCTCTTCAGCCTCAATTTGCATCTTTTTCTCTTCTCTTTCTGCTTGCATCTTTTTATCTTCTCTTTCTGCTTGCATCTTTTTCTCTTCAGCCTCAATTTGCATCTGTATCTTTTTCTCTTCAGCCTCAATTTGCATCTGTATCTTTTTCTCTTCTCTTTCTGCTTGCATCTTTTTCTCTTCCCTTTCCGTTGCTCTGTCTTCTCGTGCAATATTTTCTGAATGCGTCTTTTGTGCCCATTCTGAAAGTTTTTCGTCAGTGTATCCTAACCTAATTCCTAATTCAATGCACTGTTCTAATGTTGACATCTTGTATTTTAGTTATTGTTTACTTTATTGAAATTAAATCCCTTTGAAATTAGTCTGGGTGTACAAAACTTGGTTATCCCCCTTAATGTTTACATTCAAATTTACACGAGTAGGTTTACTTGGTTATGAGATTAGCATATATATCAAAATCAATACAAAGAAAAATGTTACATCAATGAATCATGGATGAGTATCGCTTAGGGATATAATGAGCATGAAATGACACTCATCTTAATTTTCCTGGTTTCTCGAATGTAGTCTTGTTTGGTTTTCCTGTTTTCTCGCCACTGCTGGAGGACAGGTTACATACACACGATATTTCGCGGAACAATCTGATGTTGGAATCAAAAAAAAATTAGTAACTGTCAATGTAATTGTCACAGTCATGTTAATGTCAAATTTCATGAACATCATCATAATTTCAAATATTAAATATTTTTGTAGAGGGACTACAATAGCTCATTCACAGATGATACTGTGATAGCTGCAAAGTTTTAGATATATTTTACTTGGCAAAACAAAGAGCTGCCCGGAAAGTAAAGCTTGTGCTTGCCAATCCCGGCTTGCCCCCAAATAACCTGTCACCGTCCTAGATATCTAGGGGAATGATACTCGGGCTCATACAGGCAACAAACTCCGTTCATATGCAATCTAACATCATTTATTATATTATGTTACAGTAAGCTGGCGAAGAGAGTTTTCGCAAGCCAGCAATCTGCAAGTTGCGTATCACAGGAGTTTACAATAAACATAATTATTACAACAACTCTATCAGCTATCTAACATATGCATAAGACCCCTAAATACACTTGGGTCGCAATCCGACACGGGTGGTAACTCTCTCCGAGTTTCTCGTGGACCCCGCAATCGGCGGGCCCCATCGGTGTCCACGGGACTGTGGACACACTGACCGGTCCTTCGAGAAGGCTCTGGATTATTCGAGCCTTCGAGTGACTCGGTTCTTTCCCTTTAGCTGGAGTTCTACCCCTTCTCCACTCTCTCTTAATTCTATGTTGGTACCGCCCTTATGTGAGACTGTGACACCATCCATGATTTCCCTCTTATCAGTCGCTGACCCTTAACTGCGTCCAGCGCCTCATGCAGGGGGTGGTCTGTGTCTGCAGCTACTCTGAGGTATGCCTTCGTCTGCATCTCCTTGAGTCTACCAGCAACAGTCGGCAGACCAAGGATGAAACGCATACACACTACTGGGGTGTCTCTGGTGCATCCCAGAATGACCCGCATAGCTTCGTTCTGTATGCGCTCTAACTTCACCAGCTGACTCTCTGAGACAGTGAGCAGTCCTAATCCATAATCAATTACTGAGAGGATCAAGTGCCGGTATAGTGTGAAAAGCATTCTCTGCTCTGTGTCCATTGCAGCCATAGTTTTAAGTGCACTGAGTCCCTTTTGAGATCTTGTCACAACCGTCTCCACATGGTCCTTGAAGGATAGGCTCCTGTCAAATGTGATCCCCAGATACTTCAGTTTGTTCTCTCTGCTGACATTTCTACTATCGCGAGGCTTGGTACATCAGCTCTCACAGTCCTGTTGTCCAGAGAGCACCACAAAACAGCCGCCTTTTCAGGGTGGATGACAGCACTCATTTCTGTGCACCAGTCAATCACTTTATCTACTGTCGCCTGTAACTCCTGGGCTGTTTGCACCCCATCTCTCCCCTGCCTATATGCAAGAATATCATCTGCAAATGTTAGTATTCTTCCAACCCCTGGTGCTTCTAGGTTTGCAATCTTGCTCGTATACACGTTAAAGAGCACCGGTGAGACTGCAGATCCCTGTGGCAGTCCCGGGGTTAAAATATGTGGCTCTGAGGTCCATGCACCCAGACGGAGAGCAACCCGACGAGAATGCAGGACGGCTGCTATCCAGTTCACCAACCAGGGATTGACCCCCCTTCTCCATCAGTGCGGTCATCAAAATATCATATCGAACTCTATTGTACGCATCTATATTACATAGATATATAGATTTGAACCACATATATGCTTAGTTGGTTGGTTTCGTTATGTTTGCGTAATATACACATATTATTTTGTGTGTGAACACTTGAGCCAATAACCGATATTATAGCACTCCGGACAGACTCCAGACTCCAGGTCACAGATTGTGAGAATTGTATGGATTTTTCTGTGTGTGCCCTGGTCATTCGGGAATGTGGGGAAATGAACAGGCTGATAAGCTGGCAGGGAATGCACCTCTTGGTGGTAGATTACCTAAGGACAAAGGAGAAGTGGCCGAGCGCCTGTGTGGACCAGGTGGAAAAGGCGGGGGCACAGATTGAGAACACTTATATAGAAAGAATGATATTGCGGGGGTCAGCAGGGGTTCTGTAAGAATATCGAAACTGTGAGGGAAGACAAGGATATCTTTCAATCAGATGGCGGTGGGATCTATTAGTATTATGACTCTTCGCTGGCTGGTGAACGAGGGGATGGAGCGTCTATGGAAATGTCCTCAGTGCAGTGATGCCGGTTCTTAGCTCAACTCAACTCAACCCAGGCCGATAGAATGACACTTGAAATGTATTGAATCAGCACCACCAAGCAAACTGAACCACACACAAAAGTATTCCTCCTTTTCTTCGTTATTCTTTGGAGGGAATTACGTTCAATCTAACTTTGTACCTCATTGTTCAATATGCCGACTTTAGCATTCATTTGTGTCAAGTTAACTTCCTCTAGATCAAAGCTAAGGATTTTTCTTTTCTACTAAAGACCATTAGTAATAGTATGTTTATAAAATCATTGGCGAGACATACAAATTATCAAGGTAATAATTAGCAGTTATATTTGGTCAAACATTTAATTAACTCACCCATGGTATGATGTCTGTAACTACTTCTCTTTAGTGAGGCTGGTATTGATGATGTTATTAATCAGCTGAATTTTCGCGTTTGTATCGGTCATCCTGAAGTGCAGTCGACTCTTTGCGATTGTAAGTTTTGAAAAGAACTGCTGACGGCAGTAAGTAGTTCCGAACACCGATGCATATTTCAGTGTATGTCTCCTCAACGTGGGAAATTTATCATAGCTTATGTTACATTTTTAGAGCTCAAGCTGCCATGACAGGGCCCGACCCAATGATTTCAAGGAACGTATACGGCCCGCGGGCAGATTCTATCCAAGGCAGTATGATCTATCTACGTGTGGGGTAAAAGTTAGTTGCATATTCTTCACAGGACGCCGCAGTCAGCTCCTGCATTGGTTTTGGCTGTTTGTGACTCCTAGGCAAGTGTACGTACAGTAGTTTGCAATTGCTTGTTGAACGACAGGCACGCATACTATTATATGGAAGGCAACGCAAGGCGGTTTGCTGCCAAATCGTCCATAGATGTGTTTTGAATGTTATATGTGGGATTATAAATTGCACCCGTAACCCCTTCGCCACAGAACCGGCTACCTGTGTGTAGATTTAATTTAATTAACACGTTTGCCAAGGCAGCTGTATGTGGCCTAGTCTTTGCGATTTAAAGCCGCCGTGGGATGTTTAGCTGTATTAAAATGCTGACTTCTCGTCCTTGACTTGGCGATGTAAATTACAAATACCTCAGAAGTCGAAGCGGATTCGTCTGATGGCGAGGGATACTGGTAATAGAGAAAGCTAATCCACACGCAAATATCAGTCCAGTGCCGTCCCCAGTAGTGGCAACTACTAGAAGTAGTAGCCTATGTGGATTACACTTTAGTTCAATGCGAGCGAACGAAAAATTAAAAATTAAAAAAAAATAAATAAATAAATAATTAAAAATTAAAATTAACAACAAAAAACTTCCTCATCTTGCACACCGAAACTTCTATTTTTCGCCCTTATCCGACAAGGTGAGTTAATTAATCTCACTACCCAAAAGATCTGAGAAGCGCGTGGCATCATTAGAAACCATTGGTTCTTGCCAAATGTACCAATCTTATGCTGCGAGATGAACCAGGTAACTTCTAAACCTTGGGTGGGGGCTCGTCCGGGATCTTCTCTTTGTTCTGACATCTCGTAGGAATAGGTTATAGTGTCATCTGTCCTATACCTATTGTCTACTTGACGAGTAGGGCTACTGAAACCTTTCTCTTCGATGTGGACAGACATTTAGTTAAGTTAGTATAGATACATAGTTACAGTGTTGGTTGGAGTACAGTTAGCATTGTGATTGGGTATTGCATATCTATACTGATCCGAAGTTACACTAAGCATGGCTACTCGTACTTTAGATTTAGCTAAGGTGCGGGCATCTGCAACTGAGATGGGATTGGAAGGTGAGGAGTTCAAAGCCTATGTACTGGAAGTAGAGAGAGACTTCAGAGCAGAAGAGAGGGAGCGAAGAAAGTCAGAAATTGAGCTTGAAGCTCGAAAGTTAGCACCTGAAGAGCAAAAGTTGGTGGCAGAACAACAGGCACAACAACTTGCAGCTGACCTAGAGTCTGAGAAATTAGAAGCTAGGAAATTGGAAATAGAACATGAGTTCCGTATGAAGCAACTTGAGGTAGAGGCTAAATCTGTTGGTGATTCTGAGGGAGCAGTAGGTGGAGTAGCTTTACCTAGCTCATCAGCAGCCAGCAGACCAGCTTACCATGCTATGAAATGGCCGTTTCCACCATTTGAACCGGACCAAGAGAAGATAGATCAATTCTTAGAGAAGTTCGAGGCAATGTGTAAAGCTATGGGCTTAGAGCCTGAGCGTTGGAATCTTAAGCTTTCCCAAGGACTCCGTGGCACCACGTACGAAGTGTATGCGCGTCTTCCCCCAGGGATGGAAAATGATTATCCAACCCTGAAAAAGATTCGAAATGACAGCCCATGCTTACAGGCGGAGGTTCAGAACTTCCAAGAGAGAACCAGGTGAGACGTTCTCGGCCTATAGTGTGAGGCTGAACTCATACCTGTTGAAATGGATGGCGTTGGCCAATTTCAAAGAGGATTATGAGAGTCTGAGAGAGTTGATGGTGGTGGATCAAATGAAAATGCAGATGTCCAAGCCTTTAAGGAATTTCTTAGAGGAAAATGGGGCAGAAAGGCTAGACATAGTAAATAAGTTAGCTGAACGGTATGTGGAAGTCTATGGTGAGACTGGGGATTCCAGTCAGACTGATTCACAGAAAAGGCAGAAGGGGCTTGATCAGAAGCCCAAGACCAAAGGTCCCAAAGAATCATCCAATGTAGCAGATCCTGTGGTAAAAGACTCTGGTAAGAAATCCGAGAAGCAAAGCCCTCCCGCCTCCCCAAAACGGAAGTGGAGTAAGAGGTGGTGTAAATACTGTAAGTCTCCTTCCCATAATACTGTAGATTGTCTGAGGAAGCCAAAGGACTTGCACTTTGCGTGTCTCGCCTCTAATAGGGGTAGACCTAGCGAGACCACACCTAAGGGTCGGGAGAAACCAAAGTCTGAGAAATCACCTGTGGTCGAAACGATAGAGGTGAATGGGAAGCAGGTGGAATGTCTATACGATACAGGATTGCAGTTTGAAGCTGTAATCTCATCCCACCTTGTGAGCCCAGGGCAGCTCACCGGCGAGACAAGAGAATTCCAGCTGGCCATGAAGAGCTCCGTAGCTAGGAACTTGCCGATTGCTCGGATTGACATTCGGTGCAAGTATGTTACTGGTAGCATCAAGGCGGCTGTGCTGCCTGATCCTATTTACCCTTTGATCCTCGGTCGTCCACATGTATTCCTGGGGGACCCCAGGGAACATTGTCTAGTGAGCGCTAGGCAGGCCAGGGCTAAGGATGGAGAAAGGCAGTGTGGTAAGTTGATAGACCATTCTCTTGCGAGGTTAGTGAGCAGTGCTCAAAGTAGGGACCAGAGTTTGCGTCCTTACTTACTGGAGGTGTCCCAAAGTTCTGACCCGCCAACTCCGGGTCAGTTCTATGTAGAAAACCGGTTGCTTTATCGTAGAGCCGGGCAAGGGGATAGCCAGTACGGTCAGATGGTAGTCCCTACTGAATACAGATCCCGCTTGATACATAGAGTGCATACCTTATCCTTAACCGGACATAAGGATGTGGGGACAACAGTCCAGTGTCTTTCCAGCCACTACCACTGGCCTGGAATGACAGGCGACGTGCGGAGATATATCCGGTCGTGCCCAACGTGTTGTTTGGCAGCACCAAAGCACAGGACCAGAAACGGTTTATCTCTGCAGATTGGAGATAGGGTTCTCGCGCTTCTCCCAATCGAGGGGGCGGAATTCGAACTCGGATGGCAGGGCCCTTTTCCTGTGGAACGGATAATGTCCCGATCCACGTATGAGGTGAAGGTCCTCGGGGAATTGCGTAAGTTCCATTGTACTGTCCTTCAGAATTTGGAGAGGTCCGAGGTAGTTTCTCCAGAAGGTAGTGCGACTACCATCGCGCTAGATTCGGTTCTGGGTCCAGACGAGGGCGAGGAAGACTCAGTCCTACGCAGTACATCCTGTGGGGAGGGTCTGCGGTCTCCTGAGCTTTCAACCGTAGATAGGGCGAACAGGCTCCGTCGGGAAGAGGCCCATGGTGTTAAGCACACTGGGAATCGAGGTCGGACAGGCGAAGTCACATCTGGCACGACGGGATCGTCGGGTGACTCGATACGCCGACAGGCTCACTGTCCTTACTCGCGGGAGAGAAGGCAGGAGCAAGGGTACTCCAGACGAACCTGGAGTAAGCGACCATTCATTTCGGTCGACATCCGCGAACAGTTCACGAGGGTGATGCCGAGTCGGGATAGGAAAGATCCTATTGTCGGAAGGGACGAACGAACCTTCAGTAAAGTAACCGATGGCCTACACCAGGTGGATGCGGAACAGTCCAGTGTAGAGGACAGATCCTGTAAGCCAATCACCAGGCCGTTACGTTTCGGGCCTAATCGCTGGAGATAACGTATGTTTGAGGCAGTGGTTGGTGAGCCAGCATCCATACCATTCTGGTAGATCTCCCCAGGGAAAGGGAACGTTATGGAACGTCTTTTCCTGGAAATCCAATCTGGATAGAGTAGAGGTTCAGAGTTCAGACCGATCTTTGTCTAGTGAGTTCGACCGGGTCGACCATCTTAAGTGGGGGCCTATGTGACGGAACGCCTACAGATCGGCAGATCTCTGCATAATATCCCTTTGACGGGAGTGCGATGCGTTGGTCTCCCTTGAAATTAATATCAATTAATAGGGGATTTCCCTAGAAAAGTAGTGCGTGGCGGCGCGATTCTAGTTATTTATAGAGAAATCTAGAATGTTCCCCCAAGTGCGTACGTGGTCGAGATCTCTAGGTTCACGAGTGCTTTGTGCAGCACGGGGTGGGTGGAACTTATCGTGACTCTGGTTTTCTCCATGAATCATGGAATTCACGCGGCCCGTGTAGGCAAGTTGAAGGCGCACTGAGTTAGTCGTGATTAGTCGCCAGCCGGACCCCAGCGTAGACAGATCACAGCCACAGGGCTGCTGTAATTTTGATGTCAATGTGCGCGGCCAGAGCGGACATCTGCAGTCAAGTTGGTGATTGTTAAATCACAGGTTAGTTGAATACTTATTCTATTGTTTAACTGTTGTCTTTATGCAGTGCCGACCTCCCCCGAACGAATTAATTGCCGTCGGAAATGAGTAGTCGCGTAGCGTTACAATTTACAGCAGGCTGTCTGCATATTGAATTAGCCTTTATCTATCGGCGACGTAATGTGTTACCTGACGGAACAAGTGGAGTAGCTTCTCCACAGCGAGAAGTGTGTAAATAAAGTAGGCCGAACTGTGCTTTCGAGGACTGGTGAAAATCCCATGTGTTTAGATAGATATATTTGTTAACTGATTGTTTACAAATGAGTGGCAGGGACAGTGATATATATATATATATATTATTACTGCGTTGTGCTAGGGAGATCCCGGTTCTTTACAAGGTGTGTAGTAGTTACTTGTTTGGTTTATTAATTACACATGCAAAGCAGGAAGTTTGTCAGTCATTACAGCGATATGCTAGACGCTGTAAATAATGAGGTAGAACTTATTATTATAGATGTGTAATGTGCTTCGTGACATTAGAATGATAACTTAGTTGTTCTATCAGTGGTGGTGATTGTTCGAGGAATCAAGGTGAGATCGGCCGTGGTGTATTTGCTGTGTGAAGATAACAGTGTTATTCCGCGTAAGCAGAATGGTGTTACATCGGTAGGATAACAGTTGATAGGAAGTATTTATGATACTATTGTTACTGCTGGTTTTCATGTGCGTCCGCTAGAATGACCGTGCGTGTTCCATCTTACGTTTGTCTAGGTAGCCGACTGGGAAGTAGGCCGGTACGCCCAACCCGTTAGGTTACAGGTCCGACCCAAAGCGATCGTGCATGTCCGATGGTTGAACATACCCGATCGAGGGTGATGCGGCACTCCTTAATTCGAGGCCGTTAGGTCTAGATAGATCGAAGAGTTGAACCTAACCGTTTCTGTCTCTAATATTCTACTCTTCTGGAAACCTGACTCTGTTCATGGAGTACTGGGAATACTGCCGGGAAGTAGTAGTAGATGAGGGGAATAATCCCCCCCCCAAAAAGGTGGAGCCAGAGTGTGGTGGTGGAGAGTCTGGAGGCTTGCTACATTGGATGACGTGACTTAGGTCGTCACGGGACAAGGTGCACGGGACCCAAAGTAGCTGTGGGAAAGTGTAATGGTGGATGGCCACCAAAGCTGTGCTCGACCGGCACAGGTATGACTGACCTGGAAGATAGTCAGTGAATAAAAGGGCAACTCAGGATCTGGGACAGGGATCCCAGAACTGACACTATGGCTGTGATATGAGTTTGTTATTTAAGTGTAACAATTCATGAGTTCTCCTTGGTTAATACTATAGTAATGAATTATCAGGAGTATAATTTATTATGGTCATATAGTTATTAATGTGTGTAATTGATCAGTCCATGGGTTAAGGGATTGGTGAATTGATGAGTCTGTCAGGAAGGTGATGTCCGGCTGGACACCCTCTCGATAAAGTAATCACTACACTGAAAGGGAAGTAAGTGTATATGTTGATTGATGATGGAAGATGAAACCGGATTGGACTGGCACCAGGTGGAAGAAGCTTTGACAGAGTCATACAGTCGACTCTGGTGCTATGGGTTATTTGTAGCCCAGAAGTGTTACTTGAATGAACAGGTGTGCTATTGCTTTCTCTAATATCATTATGCCTATACATTATGACTACTAGTAGATCTATGATGTGATGATTTCATACTCATGTTGGTAGACATGAGAAATGTCTGAGAGGCAGGGGACATGGTGGAGATGATGTTAGTCTTTGTTGTAGTTGAGTACTCACACCAACCTCTCCGTGTTTCAGGATCTGTTATGACTATACTGAAGAAGATTCGAGAGCTTCACCATGAGCTCTATGGGCCCACTCATTCCAGTGCCTATCAAGAAGTTGATTGAGGCCATACTGGGAGTGGTCTTCTGATTCTGCGAGATCAATGTTGGAAGGAGCTGAGTGCTGAATATGTCGGTAGGTCTAGGTTAGGACCTCCGCCAAGAGTCCGACGAGTGTCATACGATCCCGAGGGGATCCAACACTGAAACGTCTGGTGATTCTAGCCAGTGAAGCACTGGTGAAATTGAAACTCAGTGTAAACCTTGGTGAATGCAAGGTCATGAACTTTCAAGTTGAGCAAAGTGATCATTGTTACCGGTCATCATGGACTCTGTTATGCTTCCGGCCCGGCTGGGTTGTCATGGGACACCGTGTATTATTTATGCTTGAATAGTGTTTCTACATTGGTTTACCTTTTTGAAGCCAACAGGTGGTCCAGTGACCTAAGACATTGAGTACATACGTGGTGGGAACACCAGGTTGACATGTTTGTTAAGGTAGGGAGCTACCTCATTCCAACGTGGTGAACTGTTGACAGTGTATGCTAGGTTGAGCTAGATACCCAACGACCAGGGTAGTTACATGATACTGTGTGAAGATGTATTGATCCAAGGACATGGAAATAAGGTGAAGTGTTTAGTCACCTGATAGACTTTGCCAGTGGCATTTTGTGTTCATGTGGAGCAACCGCACATTTTGTAGGTGACATATCAGTGTGTGGGTCACTTATGAGATAGAAGAGTGACCAGGCTCTTGTGTATTTTGATACGGTGCTACATGTACTTTTTCTGCAAGTGGGAGACCGCTAATATTCTAGGGTCGGCCCAGACTTCATCAGGAGTGTGACGAGCGAAATAGTACGACAGCAAGGAAGGATCCTTGTTCATCGGTGCTGTGTCAGTCAGGCAGTGGTACTGCGCTTGATCAGCCCGTGATTGGTTCTCTGTGTGAAGAGGGAACTTTGGAGAGGCAGCAGACCTTGGAGTTCCGGTCCACTGGAGGAGCCTGGGTGAGTCGCTACCACGACTGGACAACCGCACGAGCTATCGTCCGCCTCCATGATGAAGAATCCTCATCTGCATATGTGCTCTTGTACATAGTACCTTTTAGTCTGGCTTTCAGCCATCCTTCTCTGTGTTGTGGTTGACTTAGTTCAGAATTAAATTTTTGTTTTCTTAGCTATGACTTTGTGCAGTGATATGACTGGTGTCTGGTCCGAGCACCCTTGGGGTAGGGAACCCTAGGTGAGAAAGGGGAGGTCCAGCTGTCCCGGCTTGTGTGGGGCCTGGTAGATGAAGAGTGCTATTGAGGTGGTTGGAGCAAAGGCTGGGGATAGTATCTATCATGGCAAACCAGTCCAAGCCCCGGCGGTCTTGTCACAAGATAGAGTGGGGTGGCGAAGTGGCTAAACACTCACCTCCTACCCAGGTGGTTATGGGTATGATGCTCTTCGGGGTGGGTCGAATTGTTAACAATGATAATCTGGGGTCCCAGCCTAAAATATGTACCAGAACATGCCTCAGGAAGTAAAGAGGGTGGTGTGATACTGATCATATGACCCACAGAGTACCGATTGGTTCATAAACTTGAGTCTAGCACCAAATGCAAAATGGGTCTTAAGGCGGGTAATTCCTTAACATGAGTCAGAAACGTTAACTCCCTCATGAAGAGTATTCTTAATCACAGAAAGGAAACTCTCAACATGCGAGATGAGGAGCTTAAGGAAAAACTACAGGCTCCATTAGACAAGGCAGAATGAGAAATAATGGCGAAAGAAATAACATAACACCACTGATGCAATGAATTTATTATAAAAAGGTGATGCACAAAGCAGTTCGGATATCTGGTGAGAATGAGCCCCAGTTAGCTACAGCTGTGCGCCTACGCTCCATGAAGCTCCGGCTATATTACTACAGGAGGATCCATGATAAGATGGATAGATCCTACCAGTACAACGACTAGTTCGGCGGTGTTAGGCTTGATCAAGATCGAACGCGTCTTCTTAACGACAGCGTGGACCAAACCTCGTTCAAATGAGAGCACAAAGACAGACAGACAGACAGACAGACAGACAGACAGGCGAGCAGATAGACAGACAGGCAGACAGGCGGGCAGACAGACAGACAGACAGATATGCAAGCGTGCAGACAAACAGGCAAGCAGGAAAGCGGGCGGGTATACAGAAAGACGGGTGGACAGACAGACGGGTGGGTGGGAGGGGAAGAAAGACAGATAGGCGGGCAGACAGACAGACAGGCAGGCAGGCAGGCTCTCAGACAGGCAGGCTCTCAGACAGGCAGGCTTGCACGTAGACAGACAGACAGACAGGCAGGCAGGCAGGCAGACAGACAGACAGACAAACAGACAGACAGACAGACAGGATTTTGATTTGGAGATAAGCACCGAAAAGACAAAGTTCATGATAATTCGCCGAACACCAATGCACTATAGCGGAAATATAAATGTAAAATCATTAAAACAAGTTAGAGATTATAAGTATCTAGACTAGATAGAGAAATACGAGTAGATATGAAAATACAGGATACCAACAACATCAACTATCAAATTGCACCCAGTCTAAAATATGAAATATTAAAGTTACCAATGCCAGAAACTGGCCGTCCTTGAAACATACAGACGTAAAATCACAGCATGTGAAATGAGATACATAAAAACGCAGCTGGAAAAGAAACAACAAGAGGGGATAGAGAGACAAATAAGAAACTAAAATAAGAAAACACTGATTACTAACTTTATGTAACAAATAATTTAATGGTTTTGAAATTTGAGATAGGTAGAATGGAAAAAGATCAACAAGCGACGAGAGCGTTCTACGTGAGAACATCGGGATACAAGGTGAGAGGTCGACCCGGGAAGAGCTGGCTAGATGGAGTAAAAGAGACAATGAAGAAATCAAATATGAAGTTAGTACAGATAACATCACAATAGCAATGATCAATGCCTTAGAAGAATATGGAATAGACCAAGTCACCAGATTGCTGAGCGCAATATACGGTAATAATACGATACTGGAGACATACCTCCTGAAATATGTAATTCTATATTTATTGCAATCCCGAAGAAATAGGAGCCTTGGAATGTGATCAAGATAGAACAATTAGTATAAGGAGTCACATCACGAAGATTTTGCTGAGAATTATCATGAAAATAGTTAGGGAGATAATACAACCTGAAATAGGAGAAGAATAATGTGGGTTTGTAGAAGGCAAGGGCACAGTAAATGTTGTGTATATACTGAGAGCAGTAATATAACGTTCTATAGAAGTAAACAAAGATCTATACCTTTGCTTTATTGACTACACAAAGGCTTTCGATAAACTGAGACACGTCGACATGTTAAGGATGCTTGAAGATCTACAAATTGATGGAAAAGATCTTAGACTTGTAAAAAACATATATTGGAAACAACAAGCTGCCATTATAATTGATAACAATGTAGGTCAATATCAGCCTATTAAAAGAGGTGTGAGACAGGGATGTATACATAATGTCTCATGGCAATGAGCAGTCAAGATGAAAAGCATCTGGTGGATGTGGAAATGTGGTTTCTGAGAAAATGCAAAGAATACCATGGACAGACAGAAAAACCAATGAACAAGTCCTTCAAGAAACAAATGAAGATCAAAACTATGTTTTACCGTAGTGAATTTGAATAACGAAGACGCAAACCATAAATTGTACGATTTATTGTCTGGCATATTTCGCTGCATCTCGTCAGGTACATACTGCAGAAGTCACACAACGAAGAGTAAAATAACTAGATTCATCTTTCAAGCTGAAATATACACATGTTCGCACAGTAATATCAATTGTTTACTGTGGTAATTTTTAATGGACTAAAAATTTAGCGGAAGTAGAAGAAGAAAAAAAAGAAGAAGAAGAAGAAGAAGAAGAAGAAGAAGAAGAAGAAGAAGAAGAAGAAGAAGAAGAAGAAGAAGAAGAAGAAGAAGCTGGATGGATTGAGACGGTGGCATGGAGGAATATTATCAGCATGGTTTATCCAGAACACCAAAGACCGAGATCTGTAGAGAGACAGAACGCCTACGTCAGCTGGTATGGCACTTGATGATGATGATGATGATGATGATGATGATGATGATGATGATGATGATGATGATGATGATGATGATGATGATGATGATGATGATGATGATACTGTATTCAAAGAACAGTAAACGATTGGTCAGATATAGTGAGGCCTTAGCAGTTTTGTGGAAATAGAAAAGTTTCGTTTTATCTTATAGATTTGAGATTACCGTGGGGATAACAAATACTGTAGCCTACTGCACATGCGAACAATAACAGTGTCTCCGTGTTTTAAGTATTTCAGCGAAAGTATAATTAATTTATGCCGTCTCCCTGGCGAAGAAGTTAAGGACACTGTTCGTAATCCCGTATACCCACGTACGAAACACAGCTATACAAGATTCTTCAGCGGATCGCGTCGCGTTGGTTTCTTACGGAAAGGTACGTGAGCCGGTCGTTCAGAAAGCAATGGCAAACTATTGAACGTAAAGCTGCCAAGACATCAAAAGCAGCTGATAAATGCTGGTGTTGACTGTAATGTCCTGTATATAGTTTATGCACACACAAAAATTCATATATTCACTTCATATGACAGAACACTGTAGTATGCATCTGACGAGATGCAGCGAAATATGTCAGGCAATAAATCGTGCAATAAATAAGCTTTCCTTTGCAGGCGATCAGTGTTTGTTATACAGTGACGAGCGGATCTTCTGATCTACTAAATATACTGATAAATAGTACACCTCTGAAACAAGTTACAGAATTTAAATATCTAGGAAGTATGATCACAGAAGATGGCAGAATAGACAGAGAAATCGAAATCAGATATAAAAAAGCAAGTGAACTTATATATCGACTATCACATATACAGAACCATACAAATATGCTTATGCCCACAAAACGACAGATAATAAATAGTATATTCACATCACCATGTTACCAATGTCAAACTTGTACATTATCCAAACCATACCTACACACAATCAACACCTGCGAGATGAAGTGCTAAAGTAGAGCTAAAGGAGAGCTACCAACGTAATTATCCGAGACAGAATAAGAAATTATATTATCTGACAGACAGTGGGATCAACACCTTGTGCCACATATATTGAAAGGCAGAAGATCAAATGGTTCGGCCATCTCACTTGAATGCAACACCATTAACTACCAGCACTGGTGCTACACAAAAGAAGTTCTGTCACGAGAGCAAGTGGACGCCCAAAAAGAAAATGGATTGATGACATCAAAAACAGTGTACATTTCATTTAGTCTCATTTACACGAAGTGACACTAATCAGCTCTACCCATCGGACGCTGAAGCGTCAACTATCCCTCTCCACGGCGCCTGGTGGCAACAGTTGAAAATGATGATAATGATATAGCTCTTCAGTAGACACCCGAAGAAATGCAGCGAAATATACCAGGCAATAAATCGCGCAATATAACTTTTGTGACTTCTGTTGAAATATGCTTTCAAAATTATGTTTTCCCGTAGTGAATTTGAATAACGAAGACTAAAACAATAGATTGCACGATTTATTGCCTGGCATATTTCGCTGCATCTCGTCAGGTACATACTGCAGAAATCACACAACTTACGTGAATTAACTAGATAAATCCTTCAAGTTGAAATATACACAATTTCGCACAGTAATGTCAATTATCTACCACGGTAATTTTAAGCTGACTAACATGTCTTTCTGTTTGCACAATTCTGGCTTGCGTTGATTGATCATAATTGCTTCTGCAAATTTTAACAAGCGAGTACTTTGTGTGTTAAACAACACGCGAAAGGCAGTGTCTCTGTCAACCACATGGCCGCTTTCGATAATATGCCTACCAATTGAAGACGCCGGGAGCTTCCGGTGTGTCGGCCTCACGAGGCTAGCATCTCCTGTGTGTTGTATCTTGTTGACCCACTGAGGTATGTGTTCTGACACTCGTTTGTTAAGCTGTCTCTCTGTTCTACCAATGTAGAAGGCCTGGCATCTACATGTGAATTGGTAAATACAATTGTTTGTGGCGTACAGAGGAACAGGCTCTTTGACTGCTGGTGTAGGAATCGGTACGGTTTTATATCTAATGACTGGAGTTGCAGCACAGAATGTTCGGCCTACTGCTGTAGTAAGCCGGTCTTGTAGACGTTGCATTACGTCATCCCCTCGAAAGGTTAGCTGGATGAATACCTTGAGTTTAGGAACTGTAGTTACGTCTGGGTTAGGTTTGGGCTGTTGGCAGTGGCGCTTTATAAATCCTGTGGAGTACCCATTCAGGTTTAAGACTTTCTTCAGAGTTTCAAATTCCTCTGTCAGTGTGTCCTGGGTGCATATCTTTCTAGCACGATCAAACAGGATCCGTACTAAGCCCTGTTTGTACTGGACAGGTGTGAAGCTCTGAAAATTTAGGTATTGGCCAGTCCATGTTTCTTTGCGATACACAGATCTTTGAATTGTGCCGTCTGCTCTACGTCTCATAAGAATATCTAGGAACGGTAACGCTTCGTTGTGTTCGTGTTCCATAGAGAGATGTTTTTATGCGTCTTGTTCATTGTGGCCTGGAACGATGTTGCTTGTAGCTCGTCTGTGGTGATAATTAGTATATCGTCCACATATCGACGGTAAAAGCCAAGTTGTTGATGTCTGAGGATCTCTTTTCTTCTAAATGTACCATGAAGATGTCCGCTAGAATAGGACCAGGAGGACTCCCCATGGGCACTCCGTCAATTTGGCGGTAGGCCTATGACTTAATTAGAAAATTGAATTGTATGTTGGTGGTACATAGTTGTAGTCGCCTCTCCAGAATAGGTGTTGGTATGCCTAATTTTAGTTGTTTGTCTTCAATGCGTTCCCTTATTATTTTCACTGTCTCCTCTAATGGAACGTTAGTGAAATATGCTTTGTTTCGTATAATCCGGCTAGCCTAGAAAACCATAGCGGAACCCGGGTGATAGTTTTACACGAGCGAGGAGAATGCAGACGTGAAGCTGAGTGTGGAGGAACAGAGAGTCAGTCTACCACACCATGAGCGCTCTAGAGCTGAGAAATCAGGGAAACAAGCTGTTTGCCGCTCGCAAGTATGATGACGCCATCAACTGTTACACCAAGGCTATCGTAAGTTCCCAGAGAAGTCGGTTAGTCTGTAACGCCATTTCGTAAATTCGTAAAAATGTGGCTGAGCTACAGTGTTGACATTTGTGAGAGAAAACGAAACAATGGATGATGATGATGATGATAGTGGTGTTTCTGGACATTTAGACATCGTATTTAAGAAGCCAGATTAGATGTGTGGCAGAAACATCACGTATTTAGCAATTAGTTGTGTTATATTTTGCTAATAAATTTGAAATGAGTGTCATTTTAGTTTGCAACGCAGTGAACGTAAAATAAATATGGCATCTCATCTGAGATACTGAATCAGCCAACTTTTTGATTTCATAATTTCAATGTCAGTGTCCTACAAAATAGGAATGATTCCATTGTCAGTTTCCCAAAAATGGGAATGATTATGCAAATTTACAACAAATTGGGAATGATTATGCCAGTGTCCAACAATATGGGAATGATTATTAATTAAGCAAATGTCAATTAGTTAGTTAGTCAACAGAACAGACCATCTTCATTGAACATCAAACTCAAACCATTCAGTCCGCAAGTAATCAGATCCCCTCAGTAATTAATTGACTAAATCCCTCAGCGTGTAGCAGCTTACAACATCAGTTCTGTGTTGGTTTATTAATATTCTTTGGCTTCCTGCATGTGTGCTCTTGTCTGGCCACACCTCTTTGCTGTGAACTTGCTGTTCTCGCAGTCTGACCATGTTGTACAACTTGTAGATTTACAGTCATCACTTGGTTCTCGCAAAAATCTTACTTCTCGTAGAGCATTCAGTATACGAAGTGACTATTCATACCCCGACTATGAATAAATTGTTCCTTTATTCATAGTGGAACTTTCCCGGCTGGTCACGTGATTTGCCAAGTCACGTGACAATGTATGTGACGTCATCGGGACATGCGAGTGGCTATATTACACATCTTCGCCGATTCCAAATCGTATCTTCAGTAGCATAGTGGTAAGTGTCTCCGCCTGATACGCGGGAGCTTGTGGTTCGATTCCCTGCTGGACACTGTTTTTTTTTAATTCTTCAGCAATTAATTGAGTGAAAGTGACATTTTAATGAACAAATATTAGGAACTAAAGAAGTAAACAGGCACAGTGCAGAATGTGGCTTAGATATTAATATCCAAAAAACAAAAAAACTATGATAATTAGCATTGAAAATGAAAGGTCATCAATGAACATCACAGTAAACGGGAAAATACTAGAACAAGTGACAAGTTTCTCTTATCTTGGACATATAATAACAGATGATGGCAGCAGTGAAATGGAAATCAAAAAGAGAATAGGAATGGCTAAAAATGCTTTCAACGGCATGAAATCAGTATTAACATCTAGAGAGATTAATAACGCATTAAAAATGAGAATTGTCAAATGCTACGTATATTCAACGCTACTGTATGGCGCAGAAGCCTGGACATTGAACAAGCAACTAGAAAGTCGCATAGAAGTCCTGGAGATGTTGATAAGTTAACAATTTAACAATTCTTGAACTCGCCTGGGGACACAATTATTTGTATTGGGGATACCAATCTGGAAAATTATTCTTGATATTTAAACAGCCATACTTCAATTATGTATAAAGTATCCGTTTATTCATACTTCAGCTATGTATAAAGTCTCCCTTCAGTATATTAGCCTGGTCCATGGCTCATCCACCTTCCACAGTAGCCTTACCTGCAAGCCTGTCATCCTGCTATCTTCCTTGTACATCCGCATGCTTTGGCATGAAAATGAAATTAATCTTTGCCAGACTTACCCCCACAAAAACACCACCCACTGTCTTCGGATCCAATCCATCTCTATCTTCTTGAGCATACTCATTGAGTCACTAAGGAAGCATGCCCAAGTGAATGTCTATGTCTCGAGCCATGTTATTGCTTTACTTACTGCCATGACCTTCCTTGCCAGACTACTTGTGGTCAAGGCAAAAGCACCAGAATCTTCCTTTACAATTCTCCCTTCAGTTATCAGTTGGGGTATCTTCATTGCACTCCGGACATGTCCATAGGTGCTCAGATCCTCCCCCCAGCATATGCATCAGCGTCCGGTGGCTAATAGTGCCAGTTCTGTGTTGGTTGACGAGGCGCTTTGTTTTCCCGATGTACTTCTCGCGTCTGGCTGTGCCGATTCTTACTCCCAAGTCTTTCATCCTGGACAGTGATGTGGAATCACTGACGTCAAATTCCTCTGTTCTCGCAATATCTTTGAGGACGTTAATAACATCGGCACGATCCATGGGCTGGCCATCAATAGAGGGTGCAGAGCCAGCCAGTTTATCAGCTCGTTCATTTCCCTCGACTCCTGCATGTCCCGGGCCGAAGATGAAGGTGACTTTACGGACAGCAGACTTCCGCAGCGACTCAGTCCACTGTCTACGTACAGATCCAGCTTCAACCTTCTGAATCATGCTAATTGAATCACTTAGTACACACACGTTGATATAATGCTGTGATTCCAGCCGTATGAAAGCCTGTGTAACTGCCATCACCTCCATCGTCATGCTGCTCGTGGTCATAGAGTGGGCACCACTGGATTCTTGAACGGTTCGGCCCGCTGAACGGGCTGTAAATGCCCACGCATTTCTCTGCTGCTTTACAACAGACCCATCTGTATAGATGAGCACTTCGGGGCTATCTGAGTGTTCATAGATGAGCGCGTTAACCTCTGCATTGACAGCGGCAGGGTTCTGCTCTCTGCACCGTCTGTCGAGTGTGATAATGCAGGAGAAAGTGCACTTAAAAGCCGGAGGCACTGACACCCATTCCTTGCCGGGGTTGATACTGGTAAGACTGCAGACCTGTCTGACGACATCTTCCGCCCGACCCATCCATGACTTGCCCCTCTTTAGCCTGTCACCCTTTTCTCTGAATATAGTGTCATGCAGAGGGTGCTGCTCATCTGCACTTATTTTTAAGTATGCACGAGCTCTCCAGATCTTGATCCCGTGTTCCATTGTCGGGAAGTCAAGGAGGTATCTCATTGCTACACAGCTGGTGTCTCTCGTGCAGCCCAAAATGATGCGCATGGCTTCGTTTTGTACCTTTTCAAGTCTTCCAATCTGTGTAGGGCTGACAGTGAGGATGGCCAGGGCATACTCGATGTGTGAAAGCACAAATCCTTGGAACAGAAGTATTAGCAGTCTTTGCTTGATATTGGCAGTCGCCATGACTCTCATTGCTGACAAACCTTTTCGAGCCTCCGTTATGACATAATCGACATGATCTCTGAAGGACAGGCTACGATCAAGCCTCACGCCAAGATATGTCATTGACTGGGTTCTACTCAAAATGCTCCCATCCATTCTTACTGCCGGCAGGTCTGTTTTCACAATATGGTTGTTTAGGGAGAACCATGTAACCGATGCCTTTGCAGGGTTGACAAGGGCGTCGGCATCAGCACACCATGAGGAAATATGATCAAGTTCGCCCTGCATATCATTGGCAACCGCCTGTCTATCTCGACCCTGTCGAAATTCTCACTACAGCCTGAGATGCAAAAGACCACAAACTTCTCAGTGTCGAACGACTGAACCATCTGTGTAAATGACAGCATCACCCTCTAAAGAGTTCTCAAAGATCAAAGCCTGTACTTCCACCTACACAGCAGCCGGATTTTTTAGTCTGTATTTTCTGTCTAGTTGAATGCAAACTGAAAAGGATGTACAGAATTCTGTTGGCACTTGTACCCACTCCTCGCCAGGTTCTAAGTCATCAAGTGAAATACCTGTTGAAGAATGTCTTTGGCTTGACCCATCTACGACTTTCCTCTTTTTAACCTGCTGCCTTACCTTCTTAATTTCACTATTCAGTGGATGTTGAGTGTTTGCGTTGACTCTGAGGTAGACCTGTGCTAGGCAAATTTGTATTCTGTTCCCCCATGGTTGGAAAATCAAGGAAGTGTATCGCCCTGCATGCTGTATCTCTTGTACATCCAAGTATAATAAGCATAGCTTCATTCTGTATCCTCTCCATCTTATGGCTGAGAGTCTTAATAGCCATCGCAGAACAGAAAGGATGAGATCCTTGCATAGAAGACTTAGATTGCGCTGCTCACAATTTGCCACTGCCATCACCCTCATCACAGCCACACCCCACTTGGGTTATGTTATCACTTGGTCTATGTGCTCATTATAAGCAAGGCTTCTATCAAATCATATTCCCAGCTATTTCACTGCCTGCGTTCTTTCCACATTCTCTATGCAGAGATGTACAGTTGGTGTGGGAGTGTTGACAATATGGTTATTCAAAGAGAACCATGTCACTGCTGCTTACATTGGGTTGACCATTGCACCAGCTTCACCACACCAAGTGCTTATGCAATTGAGTTCTGTTTGTAGTTCCACAGCAACCTGAGCAGTGAGAAAATATACACTCATGAACCAAATGACATAGTCCGGAATCAAACCGAAACCTTCAGAATGCAAACCATGTGATGTAATAACTTCGCCATGGAGGCTTCCTGTAAAGATATCATGTTAGTTAGTTGCATGTCCTTAACAGGACGTAACAGTCAACCCCAGCATTTCTTGCCTGTTCGTGATTCCTGGGCAAGTTTATGTTCAGTAGTTTGCCATTGCTTTATGAATGACCAGCACCCATACCATGTCATAAAAAAACAACGCAATGCAGTTTGCTGCCGAATTGCCCACAGCTCTGTTTTGAATGCGGCATGTGGGATTACGAACCCCTTCGCCATGGAGTCGGCGACATCATGTATGCTTTATAAAAAAATTAACAATTATTGAGTTCTGTCTAGTACATGTATCTTGTTCCATAGATCAAGAACCCAAACACGGCATTGTTTTTCACAAATCGAGCATTGTGTCATCTCAAGTTACGGCAGTGGGACAAAGCTGTTCTGGACTGTCAGAGGGCCCTAGAAATTGACAGGTCATGGGTCAAAGGTCACTTCTTTATGGGGCAGTCATATTTTGAGCAAGGTCTGTTTGATGAAGCAATCGCCGCACTGAAGCGAGGTGAGTGTCAAAGAGTTTTGAATTTTGTTCTTGTCTCTGGGTACTAGTAATAGGTAGTAGTTTATTGGCCCTATTTTTGTTTTCTTTATACATGTTTTTGGAGCTTTTCTAAGACCTTAATTGAAATTCATGTGTCAAAATATTTTTTTTCCAACAGTGAGGTGGCATTATCATTTGGAGGTGATAGGTTCTAATCCCGGCGGGATAACTACATTTTTATGTTGTCTAGTGTGTCCTCTAATAAGGAGTAAGATGTACTGAGCCACAGGCATCATGAAACAGTACCTCAGAAGTTGGATTGGATCTACCAGTGATGGTGAGGGACATTGGTAATAGGGAAAATTATCCACACGCAAAAATCAATCCACAGCACTAAAAGTAATAGCCCATGTATGGACTACACTTGAGTTCAAAGTGAGCGAATGCAAAAAAAAATTGTGGTAAGTTTAATTTATAGTGTGGGTAAAGCCATGATGACAGACCCAGGAATAAAGCCTGGATAACAGTTTTAGGAATAAATCCTGGATGACAGTGCTGGGAATAAATCCTGGATGACAGTGCTGGGAATAAATCCTGGATGACAGTGCTGGGAATAAATCCTGGATGACAGACCCGGGAATAAAGCCTGGATGACAGTGCTGGGAATAAATCCTGGATGACAGTGCTGGGAATAAATCCTGGATGACAGTGCTGGGAATAAATCCCGGATGACAGTGCTGGGAATAAATCCTGGATGACAGACCCGGGAATAAAGCCTGGATGACAGTGCTGGGAATAAAGCCTGGATGACAGTGCTGGGAATAAATCCTGGATGACAGTGCTGGGAATAAATCCCGGATGACAGTGCTGGGAATAAATCCCAGATGACAGTGCTGGGAATAAATCCCGGATGACAGTGCTAGGAATAAATCCTGGATGACAGTGCTGGGAATAAATCCTGGATGACAGTGCTGGGAATAAATTCTGGATGACAGTGCTGGGAATAAATCCTGGATGACAGTGCTGGGAATAAATCCTGGATGACAGGTTTCCAAACTAGTTCTCTAACCACTCCACTACCACATTTTGCCATGAATGATTATTTTCGTGTGTAGTCCTGACATTGTTTGCTTCATGTTGAAATTGTTTGTTTTCAGCCCATGAGTTGGCGAAAGAACAGAAGCTGAATTTTGGGGATGATATCACGAGTGCTCTGAGGGTGGCTAAGAAACGGAGATGGAACCTGATTGAGGAGAAGAGGATCCAGCAGGAGATAGATCTGCAGTCATACTTGAACAGGTTAATCGCAGAAGATAAGGAGAGGTGGGTATTGTTTCTGTACATTGTAGCTTATTGAGCTGTGTGGTGAGGAGTTTAACTCCTCAGCTCACCTCATTATTTCATAATATGTGAGGAGATGCAGTAGCAGTATGGTTAATGCATTTGCTGTCGGTGTCAGTGGTTTGCGTACACCTCTCTGTGGTTGCAATTTCATGTTTCTGACCCGTACAGCTCAGGGGTTGAAAGGAGTGTAACTGGTCAGCTCACCTCATAATCTCAAGTATATGTGAAGAGATGCAGTATTATTGTGGTTAATGCACTTGCTGATTACGTGAGTGGTTTGTGTTCAGGTCTTTGTAGTTGCAGGTTTCATTTTTCTGAACAGTACAGCTTGGGAATTGAACCGGTGTAATAAAATGGGGTCTGGATATGGTCCAGGATTTTCTGGATGTTATCAATTGCAATTACTGTGCAAATATGTGTTCTTGACAACATTGATTATTCTTCTCAGGAATCTCATTTCTGTTGTCATTTTTCTTTTCTCTTTTTCTGTCATGGTCCAGATTTGGCATTGGTAGCACAGAGTTGGTAGAAAGATGTCTTTGTAACTATTGATACATGTTTGTTCTTTAGTATTGATGCCATTTTTCCAATGAGTTGGTTTGCCTTATTGCATCTATTTTCGATCTCGTCTTCTGATTTGCCATTTGATAAAATTATACTTCCTAAGTACTTGAAGCTCTTTACTTGTTTCAGGGGGTGTTCTTTTAGTTAAATCTTTATAGTTTTCTTCTTTGGTTACAGTCATTACCTCTGTTTTACTGATGCTAATTTTCACTTTGTTTAGACTATTCATTTATATATATATATATATATGTGTGGTGGGGAGGGGAGGGTGGAAGAGTGGTTTGGGGGGGGGGAGGGGGGGATCACATATTGATATTGTTATGTTCTCGATAGGCTTCAGAAGTGATGTATGGATGAAATAATGTATGGAAGTGAGAGATCAATAGAACATTACAGTTCTAACTTTGGTGCTAGTTTTATTTCCTGTTCACTTCCTCAAGATTCCAAGTGCAGGCTCCGCTTGTTTTTTGCTTCTTATTTTCATATTCTGATTTGTCTAAACTGCTTCCTAACTAGCATTCAACTCTCTAACATTTATGATAATACCTTTGTCTTTCTCTCCTCCATCACCTTGTCTAGGCTAGCTGGATGTGCATGTGAAGAATTAAAATGAGATTTCATGATTTCTGATATTCCTCAGAAAAATTGATTCTTTGAAGAATGACTCTGGGATGGCCAGCTCTGAGGATGTGGAAGCTATAGTTGAGGATGCAGTAAGTTGATCAAACTTATTATCAGCAATGTCGTTAACATCATCATTTGTTGCATTATTAAGTAGCGGGATGTGCTTTCTGGCTGTCACTTCCATGTGCATGATGTGTATGGACAGAGAAAATAATGAAGATCTGTGACTCGCAAACAAGCAGATTCTCTCTGTCTGTATCTCTCTCTCTCTTTCTCTATCTGCTGCCTGCCTGTCTGTCCGTCCATCTATCCATTTATTCATCTATCTGTCTGTCTATCTATCTGTCTATCTTATCTATCTATCTATCTATCTATCTATCTATCTATCTATTCATTCGTCCGCCCATCCACCCTTCCATCCATCCACCCACCCACCTATCTATCCATCTATCTATTTACCTTACTGTATATACTACCCATCTGTCTGCCTGTCTGTCTCACGCAAATACACAATGGTGTTATCTCTCATGTGGAGTGTTATATTCCTCACCTCTCTCTCTCTCTCTCACACGCACATGTGTACACACAAACGCACGCATGCTTGCACACACGCACGCTCACACACACACACTCTAGCAGCTTCCATAAGTCACGGTCACATTATGCAGAGTTTGGTGTCAACCCGCTTGCACTTCCTTTTAGAAGCCACTTCTATGTCTTTCTTTATTTTTTTTTTTTACTCTAAGAAAAGGATTAAGACATCTATGTATGATGAAAATGTCTGTTGCAAGAAATTCAAAGTAGATCATAAACACACATTCGCGGTTCGGAGCGGGGTCTAAAGATATTGGTTGCCTGGAAACGCAGCTGCTAAAATGACACTATCATTTCAAACATATTACCTCATGTTTAAGGGCCCACTTCTGCAGGGACTCGTAGGGTCCACTTGTCACCAGGGACCCACAGGGCCCACAAGTCTTCAGGAAGCCATGGGGCCGGCCCTCTTGTCATTGGAAACACATGGAGTCCACATGTTATCAAGAACCCATGGGTCCACTGGTCATCAGTTACCCATGGGGCCCACTGGTCATCAGGAACCCATGGGGTCTACTTGTCATGGGGCATGCTGATCCTTGGCCAGTCCTCCACTGGTTACAGCACCTTATAGTGATAGTTTGACAGAAACACAGTGATGAGCATGTTACAGATGTGTAGCAAGTAGCACAAAGGTCATGAAAAAGAATCTCAGTGCAGCAGCACTTAACACTTTACAGGGCACAGCGGCTGATAGCGTCCGTACTACTGAATGGACAAAACAGCTGTATGCGTCCGTGACAACTAAGGGTTGAAAACATGCGATCATCAAGACTGCGAGACTTCCCATTGTTTACGTCCGGTGTTGTTGATAACTTGATAACATGGCCGCCATTTGCAAACATGTTGTTTAAATTTGATCGGATTTTTTTATAGTTTAGGGGTTTTTACGCTTTTTTTTCACAATGGATTGCGACGATTCTTCAAGTGATAGCGCAGATTTCGCTGAGTTCAATTTGAGTGATATTGAAGTGCACAGAGTTGACTATGAATCGGAGATGGATATCTGTGATATTAACGCAAGCAGTGTAACACTTCAGATCTTTCGGACTTTGAAGAAAGCGAGCAGTTGGCACAGAGTGTTTGTAAATAGTGTATAGATGACTGACAATCACAAACAATATGTTGTGTTTTGTAAATATCTGTGTTCATGTATGGATTACCGACAACATTATAGGATTATTTATCTCACACGTGAGTAAAATAAAGTGCATTCGTTTTCCTTCATTTTGTTTTTTATTTTACAAAAATATTTTCACTAACACCTTAGATTTGATGTTTTTACTAACGTAACCCTAACCATAATCATAAACCTGAAAAATCTTGCCCGTTCAGAGGTATCAAATGGAAAAACGTTTGCCCTATAAAGGGTTAATAAGTCGTACAGACATTCTGTGGTCACCTTGTAGAAGAAATGTTCTTCGTTAGTGACTGCAAAATTATCCCGGGCGGACTCTATATGTTGCTACATGAAGATGCATATTGTCACATTTTACTGTAGCTTGTTTGCTTTTGTAGTGCCAACAACATTCTTCATACTGTTTCATTTCTGCTCACACAATAGGAAACAGATTATATGAATGCAAGGCAGTCTTTATGAACTAGCAAATAGATAGTAGTGGTGTGGTTGTTCTTTTCCTTTCACAAATACCACACGTGTCAGACAGAGTTCTACTAGTTAAATTAAGCGGCAGACCTTTTGGCATAAATGTTATTCAAGTATATGCCCCAACAGGAGAATCCAGTGAAGATAGTGTAGAAGAATTTTATAATGACATAGAGTCTGCTTTAAAGAAATGTAAAAATATAGAAATAAACATAGGGGACTTCAATCCAAAAGTAGGAAATCAAGGTGATAGATACACAGTAGGAAACTATGGTTTAGGAGAGAGAAATGAAAGAGGACACAGACATGTAGAGAGGGCAAAAGAGCAAGAAATGATTGTAGGAAACACCTGGTTTAAGCAACACCCTAGAAGATTATGGACATGGAGGAGTCCTGATAGCAGGATTAGAAACCAGATTGACTACATTCTCATTAGCAGAAGATTTAGAAACACGCTAACAGTAGCAAAAACAGTTCCCAGTGCTGATTGTTATAGTGACCACAGATTACTCACAGGAACATTGAGGATAAAGTTGAAGAAAGTCAAGTATATAACAGGAAACACTAAATATGATTTGTGTACATTGAGTAATGACAAGGAAATACAAAACAAACTCAACATAGAAGTACAGAACAGATTTGAAATATTGTCTGATCTAGAGATATTATTCCAGGATGTGGATGATCAATGGGAAACGTTGAAGAATTCAATCAGTTTGGCTGCAGAAACAACTATTCCAAAATTAAAGAAGGTGGGTCGTAAGAAATGGATGACTGAAGAAATTTTACAACTAATGGAAACAAGAAGGCTCAACAAAAATAATTTTGCCAAATATGAAGAAATTCACAGACATGTCAGAATATTATGTAAGGAGGCAAAAGAAGCATAGCTTGAGAAAATCGCTTAGAAATTGAAAAACAACACAACAGTCAAAATACCAAATTAGTGCACAAAAAAATTCAGGAACTTACTAATAAAAGAACAAGTACACCAGCTGGCTGTCTAAAAACTAAAGATGGCAAAATCATAATAGAAAAAGATCAGATTCTACATGTATGGTCAGATTATGTGAAAAACCTTTATGATGATAACAGAGATGAGTAGTATGATATTCAATATAATAATGAAAGACTGCCAATTTTGAAGATGGAGGTTTGAAATGTTCTTAAACATATGAAATGAAAGCTGGCAAAGCCCCCAGTTCAGATAACATCACAACAGAAATGATTAAAGCTTTAGAAGAATATGGAATAGATCAAGTCACCAGACTGCTGAACTCATTATATGATACCGGACATATACCTTTTTAATTATGTAATTCTGATTTTATTGCAATCCGAAAGAAATCAGGAGCCTTGGAATGTGATCAACATAGAACAATTAGTATAATGAGTCACATCACAAAGATTTTGCTACGAATTGTCATGCAAAGAGTGAGGAAGAAGATACAACCTGAAATAGGGGAAGAACAATGTGGGTTTGTAGAAGGAAAGGGTACAGTAAATGTTGTGTATATGCTACGAACAGTTATTGAACGTGCTATAGAAGTAAACAAGGATATACACCTTTGCTTTATTGACTACACAAAGGCTTTCGATAGAGTAAGACATGTCAACATGGTAGATATGCTTGCAGATCTACAAATTGATGGGAAAGACATTAGACTTTTAAAAAACATATATTGGAAACAACAAGCTGCCATAAGGATTGATAATGAAGTGGGACAATATCAGCCTATTAAGAGAGGTGTTAGGCAGGGATGTGTAATGTTTCCAGATCTTTTTTTCCCTATACAGTGAAAATATTTTTAGAAATGTAGAAGATATAAATGGAATCAGCATTGGAGGACGAAACATCAATAACATTAGATATGCAGATGATACAGTATTGATTGCAGACAATGAGCAGGATCTACAACAAATACTAGATGTGGTTGTTGCACACAGTGAACAACTGGGATTAGAATTAAATTGTAAAAAGACTCAGATTATGGTCGTCACTAGGAAGAACGAAATACCACAATGTAATATACAATTAAATGGGAATATTCTTCAACAAGTGAATCAGTACAATTATCTTGGAACAGTCATAACATCTTACGGGAGATGCCTTGTAGAGATTACAACAAGAATCGCCATGGTGAAAGTAGCCTTTAGCAAGATGAAAAACATACTGACCAATAAAAAGATGTCAGCTGAAACGAGAAAAAGAGTGTTGAGGTGCTACATAGAGCCTGTGTATGGATGTGAAACTTTGACAATGAGGAGTCAAGCTGAAAAACATCTGATGGCTACAGAAATGTGGTTTCTGAGGAAAATGCAAAGAATACCATGGACAGACAGAAAAACTAATGACCAAGTACTACAGGAGACAAATGAAAATCGTAAATTGATTAGAGAAATTAGACGTACACAACATTTTTTGGACATGTTATGAGAAGAAATGGATTGGAGAACTTAATGACAACTGGCAAGATCGAAGGGGACAGACCAAGGGGAAGGCCGAGAAGTAAATACCTGGATGGCTTGGCTTCGTGGCATGGTCGAGACAGGAACACTGAGCTGATCCATGACTCTGGTGATCGAGTGAAATATTGAGTCATGACCGCCCACGCTTTCTGGCATGGCACATGATTGATGATTGATTGATTGAGTACTATTTGGAATGAGGTATTTCTTAATAGAGTGTGGAACGAAAATGTATTAAGAACATAAGAGGATATGCAGTCTTGGGAAAACTATCACTGACACCAGGAGATGATGATTATCCTTAGGCATGACGTCATGGCAGCGGGGGAGCTAGTGTCGTGAGCACAGTTGAATGAGGATTCCACATCTGCGTTCGTCATCTCACTAAGTGAGGTAAAGACTGACCACCTATTCCTCCGTGCACTCAGGCTTACAACAAGTGATGGTCCTGTCACATCACAGAAAGGTTCCTGCTTTGGAGCATGTTTTTTAATGACGCCACCATAAGCGATCGAAGTTAGTAGGATGTGTTGACTGAAAGGTTCAAATATAGCAGCTCTGCTGTAAACAGGCACAACACATTTACATCTAAAACAACATTCCAGACGAGCGCAGAAGAAGAAGGAAGAAGAAGAAGAAAACAAATCCAATTTTGGATGAAGTGAGTGGTTGTTGTGGACTTCCACTTATGCCGTTAGGCTTGTGTGTGTGTGTGTGTGTGTGTGTGGGGGGGGGGGGGGGGGGAGTGGTTAATTGATGTCCCAGTGCCTGCCTGTGACTAGTGCCTTTCCTCCAATTTAATCCTTAATTCATTGGTAGTGTTATGAGTGCTGATTCCCTTATTTTATTAGCTTGAAATTTGTCTGTGACTTCAATGTTGTCTCTTGTATGAATTTAACTATCTTATTTTTGTGTGACATGTTTATTTTCATATAAGATTCTAAGATCCAGAAGGCAAGAGTACGAAAGCTTTTGATATGTTGCTATAGTTGCAAAACCTCGCTCACAAAACAACCTTCCGGAAAACTGCTCAATCATAAGCTAGGTGTCCCGCGTCCGATACACCCATCTGGAGATCATCCACCACATCCTGCACCTTCTCTTTGGCCTTCCTCTCTTCCCAGGCATGTTTTTTTTTGGTTCGCATATCCTTGACAGGACATCACTGTCAATATCAGCATCTTTCAGCTGATTGTTGATTTCTTGGCAAGATTACGCTCAGTAGTTTGCCATTGCTTTCTGCGCGACTGGCTCACATACCCTGTTAGTTACCAAAGCAGAGACAACCGCTACCCATTCTCACGCAACGTCACGTTACTCATGAGAGTATACAGGATTACGGAGAAAGTCATGTAACCCCTAGACCAGCTCCCAGGCATGTACCTCTCCATTATTGTTTTCTCCAAACTTTTGTGACGTTTCAAGTGACTAAAATATTTCAATTTTCTTTGTTTTATCGTCTTTAGTAGCCAACCTTCTTCAGTATTCAGTTCTTGAAGTATGGATGCATTTGTTCTTTTCTTTACCCAAGATATTCTTAGAACTTGTCTATAACATTTATATTCAAAGGCACTTATGCACTGTTCAACTTGTTTAGTTAGTGTCCAGGTCTCACTATATCCCACTGATTTATTATTTAATGAATGTTTTGCTATTGCCTACTTATTTTTGAAGATGCATGTGAATCATTAATGTATGTTCATAAATGTTGTCTTATCTCATCTTGTACCTTGTGTTGAGGTGAAGCTGCAGGAGAGTGCCCGCTTTTGGGCTTCATGTATCAAGATTCCCATGGACTCTGCTATTCCCCCCCTATTCATTGTTTATGTCGTCAGCCTCTTCTGCTTTCATTTGGTCTGTACATCGTGTGTTATGGTATACTGTTAGTTTAAATCTGTTACATGGTCAAACCATTTAACTTGCTGCCTTCAGATAAAATCTAGTTCTGCTATAACCCCCCTAGGTACTGTATCCCACTGATTTATTATTTAATGAACACTTGCTGTTGCCTATTGCATTCAAATAATTATGAATTTCTTGTTGCCTTTTAGGACAAGAGAATAGCTGAGGTGAACAGTTTGTTTGCACAGTTGGATGACAGAAGGAAAGTAAGTTCCTAGTGATAGTAGTTTTGAGGGAAAACAATTGTATAATTAGCAGACATCAACAGTTTTGTTTTACAGACATCCATTACTATTCTTTCTAAACCACCGTGACTTGTAATTTGGCCAAAATATTTCAGTGTATGATGTTCAGATCTTGCGTTTGAATATGAGTAGTTTGCTTCCGTTTTGATCTGTTCTGTAACATACAAGATTGGAAGTCCTAAAAATCTTTCTTAGTGATTGCAACATGGCCCACGATTCACATCTGTATGTTACCACAGGAAAGATGCATTTTCTCAACAATTGTACTGTAATTTGTTTGCTGGTATTGTGCAACATGCTGTTAATATGTTTAATCTCCGTACTGCTATGGTTATAAAAAGTCAGGTCTTAGTCAGATATAACTGAGCTAGCATATGACAGTAGATGGTACTACCTGTTTTCTGTTAGCGCCGAATGTTGGGCAGTGCTTTCCAAACCCAACACCACACATTGAGGCAACGGCTTCGAGGGGGAGGAGCATATTTGGGAGGATACAAGCCTTATCCTGGTGTGAGGAATTGCAACCTAAAGACAAAATGTCATGGCGGGGCAGATCAGGCCCTAAGCCTTGGTTGGAAACGTCTAGGATCGAAACTCCAACAGAGTATTGCTTTGCTGATCCGGCAACTTCTGCAGCTTGTCACATTCCAGATGTATTAGTGTTACCTTTCCTCAGGAGTGAACTAGGCAGGCTGAGAGAGGGATCATGCTGCATGGGCAACACATAGTCTCTACAATTCAGCCTGGGCTGTGTGCTATAGCGAGGCATAACTCCATCCCTGGTCTTTACAGGTCTCGGAATCAAAGTGAGAGGTAGCAGTGAAATGATTGTATATAGGTCACACACTGAGCGTGAGAGATGCGTGATGGTGGAAATGACATGCATCCATTGTGGAACATTTACAGCACAAATTGTTCTGATCAGTCACACTTGCTACCGCCATGGGTTGTAGTTATTATGCCTGTTTGAAGCACAATGTAGCAAACTATCATCTGTCAAGATGGCAAGGTGCCAATGATGCTATGGTTAGTTTTCAAACACGACTTATTTTAATAGTTGCCAGTGTTGTTGATTATGGAAGCAAGTTTGTGACATGTGGGCTGGTGGAATAGGGGTATCCCCTAACAAAGGAGAAGTAAGGTGCCCCCTTCTCTCCGCTAGCCTACGGGGACATCCTTGGGCAAGGTGGAGTACAGGTTCAGCTCCCTGATCAGGGTTACATGAAGCCATGTGTGCAGGTGGTGGATGAAGTTGAAGAGCAACTGATAGATAGATGTAGGTTATGGTCTCCAATTCCACAACGGCAGGCAGAGAATCTTTATTTGGGGGGGACAATGGCTACAGTATGGTTACTGCTAAGAAGAAAAGCATTGGCAAACTACCTTTACATTTCCCTAGAAAATCATGCTTTGCCAATTCATAGAGAACAAGAACACAGAGCTGATCCACGACTCTGGTGATCATGTGAGATAGCGAAACATGGCCACCCACACGTATCGATATTTCAATTTCTTCATTTTGGATTGTGATTTGTGATTGGCATGTAGTTTTGTCTGTTAAGTGAGAAAAAGATATTGATTTCACCATCTCTCGATGTGCAGGATCAACTCATCTAATCTCTTAACACTGTTTAAGAGGAGAACCTTGTCATCTGCATATCTGAGTTCTAGAATTCAGTTGCCTACATCGGAATGCCCCAAATTACCTTTGGCCATTGTTTAAATTTCTTATGTTAACATAATTGAAGGATGATTTGGTCATCTAACACAATTATTAGAAAACAGCAGCCCACATCTCCACTGCTTCCTGTATCTTCACCATTTCATTGCTCATCAATCTGTTCTTACCATAGAAACGTGACGTTCCGGATTACCTCTGCGGGAAGATCAGTTTTGAAATCATGAGGGAGCCTGTGATTACACCCAGCGGTATCACTTACGATAAGAAAGACATCATTGAACATCTCCAGGTATGTGGTCAGTGATTCTCTCACTGGGTAAATGGTGTCAGTTGCACAAGTTTGTACTACTGTAACAGTAGTACTAGTAGGAATAGTAGTTGCTGTAATATCAGTAATACTAATGGTCTCTATAATATCAGTAATTCTAGTAGTATCTATAATATCAGTAGTTCTAGAAGTCTCTATAATATCAGTAGTATTAGTAGTCTCTATAATGTCAGTAGTATTAGAGGTCTCTATATCTGTAGTACTGGTAGTCTCTATAATATCAGTAGTACTAGAGTCTGTGGCGAAGTGGTCAAGCCTTTTGACTCGTGCTCCGAAGGTCGTGGGTTCAATTCCGGGCCGCATCCTTTGGTTTGTGAGTTAAATGTTTCGGAGACTCCTTGGGTCGTTGCTACAAGCTACGGAGTTCGTGCTTTGTGCGACGCTTTCCACGCTGCGGAAAGAGACGAGCCAAATGGGATAAAACCCGGTGCAATGAAGTCGACCCTGTAGACTTTAAAGCGACTCTATGATTACTGTATGTGTTCATTATGTGTGGTTACTTTACATGTTAATTTCGTGTGGTTACATTATATGATTTTTATGTGTTGTAACTATATGTTCATTTTGTGTGGATACTGTATCGTATGTATATTTTCAATATATGTGGTTCCTGTATGTGTATTTTTCAAACGTGATTTTGTGGCCCATTGTGTATTTGGGACTAAGCCCATATGTTTATAGACCAGTCTGCAATCAATCAATCAATCATGTGCCATGCCGGAAAGCGTGGGCGGTCATGACTCGCCATTTCACTCGATCACCAGTGTCGTGGATCAGCTCAGTGTTCCTGTCTCGTCCATGCCATGTGGCCAAGCCATCCAGGTATTTTCCTCTCGATATATTCCTCTTGGTCTGTTCCCTTCGATCTTGCCAGTTGTCACCAAGTTCTCCAATCCATTTCTTCTCATAACATGTCCAAAAAATTTTGACTGTCTACGTCTAATTTCTCTAATCAGTTTACAATGTTCATTTGTCTCCTGTAGTACTTAGTCATTGGTTTTTCTGTCTGTCCATGGTATTCTTTGCATTTTCCTCAGAAACCACATTTCTGCAGCCATCAGATGTTTTTCAGCTTGACTGCTCATTGTCCAAGTTTCACATCCATACAAAAGAACAGGCTCTATGTATCCCCTCAAGACTTTCTCGTTTCAATTGACATCTTTTTATTGGTCAGAATGTTTTTCATCTTGCTAAAGGCTACTTTCGCCATGGCGACTCTTGTTCTAATCTCTTCAAGGCATCTCCCATCAGATGTTATGACTGTTCCAAGATAATTGTACCGATTCACTTGTTGAAGAATATTTCCATTTACTTGTATATTACATTGTGGCACTTCTTCCTTCCTAGTGACGACCATAACCTGAGTCTTTTTACAATTTAATTCTAACCCCAGTTACTCACTGTGTACAACAACCGCATCTACTAATTGTTGCAGGTCCTGCGCATTGTCTGCAATTAATACTGTATCATCTGCATATCTAATGTTATTGATGTTTCGTCCTCCAATGCTGATTCCATTTATATCCTCTACATTTCTGAAAATATTGTCACTGTATAGGGAAAAAAGATCTGGAGACATCACACATCCCTGCCTAACACCTCTCTTAATTGGCTGATACTGTCCCACTTCATTATCAATCCCTATTGCAGCTTGTTGTTTCCAATATATGTTTTTTATGTCTGTCTTTCCCATCAATTTGTAGATCTGCAAGCATATCCACCATGTTGACATGTCTAACTCTATCAAAAGCCTTTGTATAGTCAATAAAGCAAAGATGTATATCCTTGTTTACTTCTATAGCACGTTCAATAACTGTTCGCAGCATATACACAGCATTTACTGTACCCTTTCCTTGTACAAACCCACATTGTTCTTCCCCTATTTCAGGTTGTATCTTCTTCCTCACTCTTTGCATGATAATTCTTAGCAAAATCTTTGTGATGTGACTCATTATACTAATTGTTCTGTTGATCACATTCCAAGGTTCCTGATTTCTTTGGGATTGCATAAATACAGAGTTACATAATTCAGGAGGTATATCTCCAGTATCATATAATGTGTTCAGCAGTCTGGTGACTTGCTCTAGTCCAAATTCTTCTAAAGCTTTAATCATTTCTGTTGTGATGTTATCTGCACCGGGGACCTTGCCAGCTTTCATATGCTTAAGAACTTTTCGAACCTCCATCTCCAAAATTGGCGGTCCTTCATTATTAAATCTAATATCATACTATTCGTCTCTGTTATCATCATAAAGGTGTTTCACATAATCTGTCCATACATGTAGAATCTGGTCTTTTTCTATTATGATTTTGCCATCTTTAGTTTTTAGACACCCTGTTGATGTACTTGTTCTTTTATTAGTAAGTTCCTGAATTCTTTTGTGCACTAATTTGGTATTTTGACTGTTGTGTTGGTTTTCAATTTCTAAGCACTTTTCATCAAGCCGTGATTCTTTTGCCTCCTTACATAATATTCTGACTTGTCTGTGAATTTCTTCATATTTGACAGAATTATTTTTGTTGAGTCTTCTTGTTTCCATGAGGTGTAACACCATTTCTTACGACCCACCTTCTTTAATTTTGGAATAGTTGTTTCTGCAGCCAAACTGATTGAATTCTTCAACGTTTCCCATTGATCATCCACATCCTGGAATAATATCTCTAGATCAGACAATATTTCAAATCTGTTCTGTACTTCTATGTTGAGTTTGTTTTGTATTTCCTTGTCATTACTCAATGTACACAAATCATATTTAGTGTTTCCTGTTATATACTTGACTTTCTTCAACTTTATCCTCAATGTTCCTGTGAGTAATCTGTGGTCACTATAACAATCAGCACTGGGAACTGTTTTTGCTACTGTTAGCGTGTTTCTAAATCTTCTGCTAATGAGAATGTAGTCAGGTTTCTAATCCTGCTATCAGGACTCCTCCATGTCCATAATCTTCTAGGGTGTTGCTTAAACCAGGTGTTTCCTACAATCATTTGCTGTTCTTTTGCCCACTCCATGAGTCTGTATCCTCTTTCATTTCTCTCTCCTAAACCATAGTTTCCTACCGTGTATCTATCCCCTTGATTTCCTACTTTTGCATTGAAGTCCCCTATTATGATGTTTCTTTCTGAATTTTTACATTTCTTTAAGGCAGACTCTATGTCATTATACAATTCTTCTACACTATCTTCACTGGATTCTCCTGTTGGGGCATATACTTGAATAATATTTATGCTAAAAGGTCTGCCACTTAATTTAACTAGTAGAACTCTGTCCGACACGGCCCAATATCCTTGAACAGATTTTGATGTTTTCCGGTCCAAAATAATTGCCACTCCCCTATGACGATCTTCACCTCCAGAATCAATTGGTGACATTTTTATCATGAAGTCTGCATTTATTTCACAGAACAAGCCCAGATACTACCCACTTTAAGTTCGGTTGATCTGGGGGATTTGTTTACATAACCATCTTATTGGGCATTTGTTTACATAACCATCTCATTGGGCATTTGTTTACATAACCATCTCATTGGGCATTTGTTTACATAACCATCTCATTGGGCATTTGTTTACATAACCATCTCATTGGGCATTTGCTTACATAACCGTCTCATTGGGCATTTGTTTACATAACCGTCTCATTGGGCATTTGTTTACATAACCATCTCATTGGGCATTTGTTTACATAACCGTCTCATTGGGCATTTGTTTACATAACCATCTTATTGGGGGTTTCTTTACATAACCGTCTCATTGGGCATTTGTTTACATAACCATCTCATTGGGCATTTGTTTACATAACCATCTCATTGGGCATTTGCTTACATAACCGTCTCATTGGGCATTTGTTTACATAACCGTCTCATTGGGCATTTGTTTACATAACCATCTCATTGGGCATTTGTTTACATAACCGTCTCATTGGGCATTTGTTTACATAACCATCTTATTGGGGGTTTCTTTACATAACCGTCTCATTGGGCATTTGTTTACATAACCATCTCATTGGGCATTTGTTTACATAACCATCTTATTGGGGATTTGCTTACATAACCGTCTCATTGGGGATTTGCTTACATAACCATCTCATTGGGCATTTGTTTACATAACCATCTCATTGGGCATTTGTTTACATAACCATCTCATTGGGGATTTGCTTACATAACCATCTCATGGGGATTTGCTTACATAACAATCTCATTGGGGATTTGTTTACATAACCATCTCATTGGGGATTTGTTTACATGACCATCTCATTTGGGGGTTTGAACACGTGGGCTGGCTGGCAAGTGTGCTAGCTACTGTTGTATGTGGTTGCTGTATGTGGTAACTGATGGTATGTTTGTTGTATGTGGTTGCTGTTTGTGTGTATTCCTGTATGTGGTAACTGGTGGTATGTTTGTTGTATGTGTATAAACCTGTTTAACTGGTGATATGTTCATTGTTTGTATATGGTTACTGTAGATGTGTAAATTCATTGTATATCCTACAGAGAGTGGGACATTTTGACCCGGTAACCCGCACAGATCTGACCCAGGAACAGCTGATTCCCAATTTTACTCTGAAGGAAGTCATCGACTCCTACCTGGAGGATAACCCTTGGGCGGAGGAGTACTAGTTTTACTTGCCCGCCTCCTGTCATACCTGTCTTGGATCATCCAGTGTTTCGCTTGTGACCTTACATCACCTCTCATGCATGTCTTGTTTCATCCACTGATTGGTCTCGTTTAAGAAAAATGAGAAATGTAATTGGTCAAATTCTATTTTGTTTTATTATTAATTATTGCCAAGTTGGTTAGCAAAAGTCAGGCAGTTTTTACTAGAATTGTCAGAGCTGTTGCCGTTTCTGAAACATTCGACCACATAGTTTTGTTGGCTTTGGAAAGGCCACTTGGTCTCTTTTGGAAAAGGTCTCTCTCTACTTTAAGTATTAGTTCTTTTTTGATAGATCTCTTGGTGTTTTTTGAATATATCTCTGAATCTTTTGAATAACGATTTCTTAGTCTTCATAGCAGAGTGGTGCAGTGGTTAGCATGCAATCCTAGGAGTCTGAACTTAGGTTGATCCAGCCGAAAATGAACATTAGGAAATATGCTGAGAAATGCATGAGAATAAAAATGGCAAAAGGAGATATCATTGCACTAGGAGCGTTGTGGAGGTGACATTACAACTAGCACCAAACTTGATAATTTAACTTTAATGTTCAATCAATACTTCTGTGTGGTTCAGAAATATGGAGAGCCATTGAAGTAATTCCAAACTAGAAACTGTCATTTACCCGTGACTGTTGAGAATGGACTAAAAGACTGTTGACTAAAATATGATGGCAGAATCACTATGTGGAGCTTAGGGAAAGAACTAGACAGATTAGTTAGTTATGTGTTGGGGTATCATCTTCGCACTCTGGACATGTCCCCAAACATTTGCTTCAATGTCCGGCAGCCAACAGTGCCAGTTCTGTGTTGGGTGACGAATGTGCCCTCTCGTGTCTCTCATTCTGGACAACGGTGTGGATTCACTGGCATCGATGTCCTCCATCTCTCTAAGGGCATTAATAATATTGGTGCAATCCATAGGCTGGCCTCTGCAGGGGATGCAAAGCCAGCAAGTTTAAAGACTTTCATTTCTCTCAACTTCTTCATGCCTGGAATGAAGATGATGGTGACTCTATGAACAGCAGACCTCCGCAGCAATTCAATCCACTGTTTACAGACAGAACCCACCTTGACCTTTTGGATCATGCTCATTGAATCACTTAGCACACAAACATGGTTATTTCTGTGATTCCAGCCATATGACACCCCACATTACTGCCATCACCTCCATCGTCATGCTGTTCATGGTCATCGAGCAGGCATCACTGGCTTCTTGAATGGTGGGCCCGCTGAACGTGCCATGAATGCCCACGCACTTCTCTGCTGCTGTATACAGCTCCATCTCTACAGATAAGCAGATGACAGATTCTAGCGAATCGAGAGTTGAGGAACAGGTCTTGGCGCTGGGCAGGATACACACTGAGAAACCCTGATCATAGCTAGAAAGTAATTTTTCTGAAATACACAGAAACAGAGGGAGACCTGAAATCACATAGTGAAGAGACATGGATAATATGGGGATGAGATGGAGGAAGCTGCAGAAGATAGCAAAAGATATGTGTGAGTTGATTGAGGACCTCAGCTGCTATGGAAGATAAAGGACAGAAAAATGAACAAACTTTATTTACAGAGGGACACAAATTGGGCATGCAAGCCCATCTTACATTCGGCCCTTCCAGGCACTCATCTATTGCACATCAGTTATCTATTATGCAATATTTACATTGGAAAAAAAAAAACAATAATGTAAAATGAATGCTGTAAACATAAATCAAACATAAACAACATATTTTAATGTTGTGAGGCAGGCATACAGACACACATACAAACATGTCCATACATACAACATTCATAAGTCATACACTAAAACATTGGCTCATTCATACTCTCACACACCCTTATATGCTCAATAATATACAAAACCACACACTTGCACATTCCTTCACACAATCACCCCCACTAATTTACATAAACTCACACTTTCACCCACATACACCGGCAACTGTATGAGCATCCTTACAAATAATAAAACTATGTTATGATACATGTGCATTTGTATAACTTAGAGTATATTAATGCCATTGCAATTTTATAATATTAACTGTATGCATATAATCAGTATGAAGTAGTACAAACACTTCTATATTGTACACGTTGAAATCAAGTGGCAGTACAATTAATAATAATAATATGAATGAAAAGCATACACAGAACATCGGAATAGCATGTCAAACAGCATCATGTCTCAGAGAGGGAAATACTCCAGCCAGGTTGATTGTCACAGTAGATTGGTTCCTGGCAGGACAGGCAGCAGCACAAGGGTCAGCACAGGACATTAAGACACCCTGGGGCTAGAATATGTATGAGGACTAAAAGTGTTTCTGACCAGCTGTGATCATAGTGACATTCTGTATAGGACTTGCTACATAATGATGATAATATTTCAAGTATATGTCCTTTACAATAGCAAACTTTTTTTTTTTTTTTGCATATCCTTTACAGGACATCGCTGTCAACATCAGCATCTTTCAGCTGATTGTTGATTTCTTGGCAAGATTACGCTCAGTAGTTTGCCATTGCTTTCTGGAGAGACATGGAGAGAACCGCTACTGATTCTCGCACACATCACGTTACTCACGAGTGTATACGGGATTACGGAGAAAGTCGTGTTACCCCTAGAACAGGGGGGCAATGGCAAACTACTGAAGGTAAACTTGCCAAGAGACCATAAATAGCATACAAATTCTGGGGTTGACTGCGACTCCTGTAAAAGGATATGCGACTAACTTTAACATGTCATTTACATAACGTCACATCAACCCCAGCATATGTTGGCTGGTTGTGATCTGCCAAGCAAAGTTTACATTCATTAGTTTGTCAATGCATTCTGAACAACTCATGCTCATACTATTGTTAAAAAGTCAATACAAGGCAGTCTGCTTCTCAATCGCCTGTAGCTGATTTTGAATGCAGTGTGGGGGATTACAAATTGAGCTGACTAGTCCTTCGGCAGAGATGATTATAGAGAGTACGTTATCAAACATATATAAAATAAGCAGACATGTTGAGCAGCATCTGCTGGCAACAGAAATGTAATTTCTGAAGAACGTGCAAAGAATTCCGAGGACAGTCAGAGAAACTAGTGAGTCAGTTCTTCAAGAAGCAGAAAAACTAACTTGATTTGAGATTTTAGACATAGAAAGTCAAGATCTTTTGGGAATGTTATGAGGATAAATTAACTAGAAAGCTTAGTGACAACTGGCAGGCTTCAGTGGTAAAGAGGCAACAGGAGGACAAAGAACATCGAGAGAGAAGAGTACGCCAGAGGAAGTCAGATATGTGCAGGGTCATAATAACTTTGAATCGGAAATGCAGGAGTGGCCAGCAGGCTGCACCGAGTAGGAGATGCAACAAATTATCCATGACAATTCATGACCAAGTGATGTAATCATCTACATGGATGTGGTTGGTGGGTTTTGGGATTGTGCGTATAGTGCAGAAGAATAGATAGATCATCACAGCCTGGAGAGAATGGTGCTGCAGGGAGTGACCAGAGGATCTGACCGTCACCTAGGACTGAGAAAAGGCCAGAGAGAGACATAATCTGCAAGACTGTTACTGGCACCGCTGTTACTTGTAGTTAGTATTGGGACTCTTTGCTAAGGACTGAGCATGTATGGGAATGTCCTGAGATCTGTAATGTCAGTTCTTGACTTGGTTCAACTCAACTCAGAGATACATAGTCAAAGGTTTGGCCATAATTGGAACAAGAACACAGACCAGGTTGGGGTGAGCATGTGAGAAGCAGACAGCGCTCATCAATGCTTGAGATATGATGCTGATGATGATAAATAATGGCAACCAAAAGGCTGTGAAACCCATGAACTGGGTGGTTGAGAGGCTGGAGTGCCCGGTCTCCTAAGTCTAGAGATACGGGTTGACAATCCTGGTCAGTTGGAATAATTTGATATTATTTTTTTTATTTGTATGTGGGCAGGTTTGTGTGTGTGTGAGAGACAGAGTATGTGGGTAGATGAATGGGTGTGTAAGTGTGTGAGAGATGTTATTTTACATTTATTTTTTCATATAAAAGGGCATGATCTTTGAATAATTGCAATGTAATATTGAAATAAATTCACAAGTCTGTGAATAATCATCACATTTTAAATGCACTAAAATGACCATGGTTTGTTTTATTATATTTGTTAGTAAAAATATGTGTGTGTGTATGTGGGTAGTTGGCTGGGGCAATCAGGCGGGTGCACTCATGTAACGCATATGAGATGGTGCAAAGAGGGAGGTCAGTGGAGGAAGCAATGGAAACCTGTAAGGAAAGATTTTTGATAGGAAAATTTTGGAGTGGATGTTGTTTTTGTGTGTATTGTTTCCTTTGTTGCTTACTTAGTACAATAACTGATTGAGTTGCTAAATTAGTATGGTCACTGATTGAGTTGCTAAATTAGAATGGTCACAGATTGTGTTGCTAAATTAGTTTGGTCACTGATTGAGTTGTTAACTTAGTATGCTAATTGATTGAGTTGTTAACGAAGTATGCTAAATCGAGTCGCTAAATTATTATGATAACCAATCAAGTTGCTAAATGAATCGCTTAAAAAAAAATGTTAAATGAGTGAGTAGCTAAAGTAGTGTGCTATCCGATTGAGATAACTGTTAGTTAGTATGCTGTCTGATTGAATTGCTAAATTATTCTGATAACAAATCTGGATTACTGGAGCCATGTACTGGGTGGCTAAATTAATTGGAAAAAAACTTGCCTCCCCAGCTGAATTAAATTATATCTCATCTGAATTGATGTAACAAAATAATTAATCTAACTGTGCAACTAAATTTCTATAACTAATCAGTGTTCCCAAATGTCTATGATATCTGATCAGTGTTGCTAACTTTCTGCATTGACTGATCTGTGTTGCTAAATTTCTATACCTGATCTTTGTTGCTAACTTTCTATGATAACTGATAAGTGTTGCTAAATTCCTATAATTGATCAGTCTTGCTAAATTTCTGTACCTGATATGTATTGCTAACTTTCTATGATATCTGATCAGTGTTGCTAAATTTCTACATTAACTGATCAGCATTGCTAGATTTCTACAACTGATCAGTGTTGCTAAATATCTGTAACTGACCTGTGTTGCTAAATTTATGTAAATGATCTATGTTGCTAAATTTCTACATTAACTAATCAGTGTTGCTGAATTTCTGTAACTGATCTGTGTTGCTAAATTTCTATAACTGATCTGTGTTGCTAAATTTCTATAACTGATCTGTGATGCTAAATTTCTATGATAACTGATTAGTGTTGCTAAATTGCTATGGCAATTGATCTGTGATGCTAATTTTATATGATGCCTGTTCTGTTTGTAAATGAAAATAATAACTAATTTGTGTTGCTAATGATGTGTGTTTAAACAGATATATCTGATATCTGATTCATGTTGCTAAACGCATATAAATTATCTGTCTTGCTAAAACAATATAACACCTGGCCTGATTGGTGTTAACACATGAATATGATAACTGATCTTTGTTGCTAAATGTGTTTTTGATAACTGACATGAGTTGTACATGAGTATGATAACTGATCTGTGTTGCTAAGTTCTTATTGATCTGTGTTGCAAAATTAGTACACACATCTATTGAGACAAAAATGTTGTAAATATTTCATCTCAGTTGTGCTAAGAAACTATAAATATAACTGTTCTACGTTACTATAACCTCTATCTTGTCTGGTTTGTGTTGGAGTTTTTACAATGTTGCTGGTTGTGTGTTGAGATGTGTATATTTAAATATGTAAGTCGAGGAGAACAATAACATGGCAGATGACTGTTTGTTAGTTAGTTAGTTAGTCATAGTTCCAACCTCATAGCAACGGGTTGTCCCCATTATGCTTCGTTCCTGTGCCAGTGAATATTGCACAAAACGCTGCCCAATGTGAAAAGTGGAAAAGACAGGAGTCTCGACAAACAACAGCCCGAACAGATACACTGTGCATAATGCCACCGCCAGAATGTCAACACAATTGTCCCAAACGAAATGCCCAGTTCATCTCTGATGGAATCGGCAGTCATTTTCCCATCTGGATGTTTCCTAGATGTTCACCCACACAGTCCACGAAAATACAGTTCATCATCTATGGCAGTGGCAGTCAACCAGAAGCCCAGCAGCCACGCATTTCTGCATAAGGCAAAAACCGGTCAACTCTGGGACATAGCCATCTACCATCGCTCCGAACATGCAGTCACGTTCCAAAAAACCTCGGGCAGATTCAAAACATTTCACATGAAACTCACAGCTCACAGTGTCACGCCACGCACTCACTCAGTAGCAGGGTGACGGAACCATCAAGCCTCCTTAGTCGCCTCTTACGACATGCATGGTAGGCTACAGTGTTGCTATTCTTTGCTTCCCTTATGGGCCCTGCAACACACGGGAGATGCCTGTTATTGATTTGTAACCGCCTATCATCTCAAAGAATGACAGGAGTGTGGTTTAACCTAGCCGGTTAAGTGTTAGTTGCATATCCTTTATAAGATGTAGCAGTCAGCCCCAGCCTTTTTTGTCTGTAACGATCGGCACCCATACCATTTTATTTAAAAAAAAACAATGCAAGGCGGTCTAATGCCAAATCGCCCACAGCTGTGTTTCAAAAGCGGAAAGTGGGATTACGAATTTGCATACCCTTTGCCACGGAGCCGGCAACACAGCTGGTAGCTGTGGCAAAACATCCAGAATGCAGAAGGTTACGCAGTTCTGTCTCTCCACTGTTTGAAGCTTGAACTCTGAGCTCAGCGACTGACGATGCTCTTATCGATTGCTCAACTTCCATACACAACACACACACTTTTGAGAATTTTCACCAGTTTCTTTTTCCACAATCAGAAATTCAATTCTAGTTACCTGTGTGTAACGGAAGCTCTCTACACACAGCATTTTAACAGACTACTGTAGTTGTTCTAATTGTCCAAATCTGGTCAGTTTCATACAAAAAATAAGATATAATCCAAACTTAAAGTGCAGAATTTAATGTTTCTATCTTTATTATTGACCGGAAACACTCTTGTGGTGCATTCGTTTCTGACCAACCCTCATAGTTATGTACCGGGAAAGTTGCAATAACATGGCAACAAATGACGTTTGGGTGGGGGTGAATAACCAGAAAATATCCATTTGAAGAAGAGGACAAACAACCAGACAATTCAATTTGAAGAAGAAAAATAAGTAACGATTACTGTGCTGGCCAAAAAGGGAAATAATTCCATTTATGAGGGGAAATAACTGTAATCAGGCACCAGCACTCATGTAGGTTTCTTCCAGCCCTTCTGTTGAAGTTGTCTAAAAGTTGCCCAGAAACTCAGTCAAACAATGCTGAGGTTGGTTGCAACGTTATATAAAAGGACATACTACCAACTAAATGATTACAAATAATCTACAAACATTCACTAACTAGTCAGTTAGTTACATATATCCTTTACAGGCAATTAATGAATCACCCAAAAAACATCCTTTACAGGACATTGCAGTCAACACCAGCATTTTGTGATCTCTTGACAAGTTTACGTTCAGTAGTTTGCCATTGATTTTTGAACGGCCGGCACCAATACCATTTCGTATAAAACCAACGCAAGGCGGTCTGCTGCCAAATATCAATCATTGGTCAGCTCAAGTAGAGAACTAAACAAATTCCTGGGAATCAAGAAGTGACGAAAACACGCTGGATTTGCCATACATTGAGAATAGTATAACTAGAAACGTCATAGTCTCGAACTCGCAGGGCAAAAGAAATCGAAGACCCAGGAACTTATGGAGAAGAGAAGTAGAAACATGATATTCTTCCCGTGTATCATCATCATCCTCATTGTAAGCCAACCTCACATTGGTGATTATGAAATACTTGTTTATTCTCACAGTTCTATGCAGTTGGTAATTCTCTTCTCATATGTTTTAGGTATTTCTTCCACTATGTAGTTACACTCTTCAGGTTTTGTGAGTCTCTCTTATCCCGCTTCAGTGTGTTTTCCTCACCACTTGATTCACTTGTTTGCGTTTGCCAAAGGGATTCAAATGAAAACTTAAAATTCTTTTTGGTGAATATATTCTGAAAAAGTAAAGAACACGTGGATAACTTTTTTATGTAGTCACCACTGCATTCAGTACAAGTCCTCCAGCGCCGATAAAGTGCTTGGATTTCTGTAGAAAAGAACATTCTCTTGATCACATGTGTAATCACTCATGCACCACCTGCTGTGTATCTTCACAGAAGTCACGCCGTTGTTGAAACTTTCTACTCGCTCGTACACCTGCTTTACTGACAGGCATGCATCGCCATTCTGGACCTTCATTGGCCGATGAATTTCTACAGGTATCACTGATCAAAACTCAGATAACAGAACGCTGCTCCTCTTTGGTGCATGGCCAATTGGATAAGAACATGTGTTCTTAAAATCGTGTGCTGATGACGAGGTAAGGGGTTCAACCCCTATACTGGACAGGTGGACTAAAATGTTGACCTATCATCCTTGACTTGGGTACGTAAATTAAATGTACCTCTGAAGTCGGAGTGGGTTTGCATGATGGCGAGTGACACTGTTAATAGGGAAATGTAATCCACACGCAAAATTCAGTCCAGAACTACTAGAAGTAGTGTGTATGGATTATGCTTGAGTTCAAAGCAAGTGAGCGTAAAAAACAATTCTGTAAACTGTCCTTATGACGTCAATGTGTACACAGCTTCTACATCAGAATTGTTGACAACATCAAACAAGTGATGACACAACCACTCTCTCATGTGATAAAGTTCTCTCACCAATGCACAGCTTCTACATCAGAATTGTTGACAACATCAAACAACTGATGACACGACCACTCTCTCACGTGATAAAGTTCTCTCACCTGATGCACAGCTTCTACATCAGAATTGTTGACATCATCAAACAACTGATGACACAACCACTCTCTCATGTGATAAAGTTCTCTCACCTAATGCACAGCTTCTACATCAGAATTGTTGACATCATCAAACAACTGATGACACAACCACTCTCTCATGTGATAAAGTTCTCTCACCTGATGCACAGCTTCTACATCAGAATTGTTGACATCAAACAGCTGATGACACAACCACTCTCTCATGTGATAAAGTTCTCTCACCTGATGCACAGCTTCTACATCAGAATTGTTGACAACATCAAACAACTGATGACACAACCACTCTCTCATGTGATAAAGTTCTCTCACCTGATGCACAGCTTCTTCATCAGAATTGTTGACAACATCAAACAACTGATGACACAACCACTCTCTCATGTGATAAAGTTCTCTCACCTGATGCAAAGCTTCTACATTAGAATTGTTGACAACATCAAACAACTGATGACACAACCACTCTCTCATGTGATAAAGTTCTCTCACCTGATGCACAGCTTCTACATCAGAATTGTTGACAACATCAAACAACTGATGACACAACCACTCTCTCATGTGATAAAGTTCTCTCGCCTGTCATCTCTTCGGCAAGACGAAGGTCTGGCTGGCTACCCAGCAATTCGACACCGCCAAGGAGCACATGGAGTCAACAACAGGCTAAGCACCTGGCAGCGCCGTTCCTTGACGAGGAGTTACAAAAACTCCTGCCACGGTAGGACAAGTGCCTGAATTTTGGTGGTGACTATGTGGAAAAGTAATGCTGTGATGCATGTAACTTATGTATGTATTTAGATGTTTTAAATTTTACCAGCCCACCGGAGGGTGATTTTGGAATAGCCCTGGTATGATCCCTAATGGTTCTGATCCAGTCCCATGACAGACTACAGTGAGAGATATGTAGCTGGAGGTTAGCTGGGGTGAATGGATAAGAACACCAGTTCTTAAACTTTTTGTCTGCTGATGCCGAGGTAGAGGGTTCAACCCTTACACTGGTCAGTTGGACTAAAATGTTGACCTCTCACCTTTGATTTGGGGATACATTTTTTAAATAAATTACAAGTACCTCAGAAATCGGAGTGGATTTACCTTATGGCGAAGAACACTGGTAACAGGGTAAGCTAATCCACTTGCAACAATCAATGTTCAGTGTACTAAAAGTAGTATCACATGTATGGACTATGCTTGAGCTCAAAGTGAGTGAACAATAATTTGTAAAAAAAAAAGATAAGTAGCTTGTGTGTTATAATATTCCTTAGCAGTCTGTGCTGCATTTCAGAGTAATGGAGAGTAGGGTTTCTGGGGGAGGTGGGGATTAAGATTATGTCAAGATCGTGTTAATACGAGAACCAGTTACTTGATATTGTTTGTCCCTCCATACTTTAGTGTTCTGTACTTCTCGCCCTTCTGAAATTCGTTTTATAATGTAAGTAGACCTGCAAATCACATTTTATGTAGACGTGTTCTAGTATGTGTTTATTAAATTTAGCTTCCATTTTTATGTATACTATGTAGGGGTGGGGGGGGGGATTTATAGGGAGGAAATATGAGAGGGGGGAGGGGATGACATTCTGAACATATGGTGAAAATGTGCAAGGGCCAAAAAAGGTTGAGAACCATTGCTGTAAACACTAAGGTACCTTTGGAAAGACAATGAAAAAAGCCCCACCACAGAAGTAAACGGCCATAAAATCCATTTCTGTAACATCCAGAATCTGAGATAAAATAATGAATTGATAAACTAAATTAAAAACAAAAATTATCATTCACAAACAAATAATCGTAAAGTCTACAAATGCATAAATATGCAATAATTTTGGTCACCACTAAATAAAAATAATTAATAAATAAAGTGGTATACAATGCAACCTTTAAAATAACATAAAAACCAGAGTTTATTCAAATGGCAGTGTCATTTATGCCCCTCCGTATCAGATCGTCACGTATCATGTAAAACGCTTGCAGCTCCTGTTCAGGTTTCAGCATGAGGAGATTCTGAATGATATTCTGTAGGTTTGGTACTCTGAGAATTAAAGCAAAGAAATTTTACTTTTAAATGTATTGTTAAGTTGAGTAAAACATTTATTAATTGGTGTCTCCGCAGAAAAGAAGGACTACAATTGTATGCCAGAATCACCAATTAGAAGCTCATGTAAAGAACTAAATAAATACCAGTGAATCAAAAGGGAAAGATGCTGACATTGGGTAAGAAATATACTCAGAAAAGCTGATAATAGAATAACTAGAAAGTCTTTTTCTATATCCTACAAGGCCAACGAAATATATGGAGACTTACAAACACATGGATTGGAGAATTAGAGAAAAAGAGAGATGAATAATTTGGGAAAGGCATGGAGGAAGCTGAAAGAGACAGAAAGAACAGGACAGCTTGGTTGAGTGTCTAAGCTGCAATGGGGGATCAATGACGAAAACAGAAGATATGAAAGTAAAGTAAGGACGTTAAAAAATGTGTGGATTTTTATTTCCAAAGTCAATAAGGCAATGGCTTACCAACATAGTGTCCCTGGTTTAATCTTCAGCTGAGGAGAGTTTTTTGCACCTGATTTTAATTAGGGGTTGAGGTTGAACCAGTCTCATAAACAGCCCTAAGAGATTTCTCTAGGAAGCTTGGGCAATGAGGAAGAAAACTGGTCACCATCATCATCATTAAATGTCTTGCCAACTGGCAAGGGTGATCATGCTTCTTGACATTTTGTAATCTTCAAAAGAATGTATCAATTTGTGTGCTATAATAAAAGGCTGTCAAGAATCTTTTCTCGCCTTCATCCACTATTTCTACTTCCATGGATCTTTTCAATAAACAAACAAAGACTATCTACCAACAGATAGAAAGAAAATGACAGCTACTAATGAAGAATTGACAGGCATATATTCCCTAAGTGAGACATAAACTTTCTGACTCCTCAGTAAACAAGAACACCCTAGCCACACTACTGTAAACCATCATCTTACAAACCATGGATCCATACCCACAAAACATTACTCATATGTACACAGACGGGTCTGTAGTAAGCAACACAATGCTGTAAATAGTGAAATCACAAAACATTACTTATATATACACAGACGGGTCTGCAGTAAGCAACACTAAAAATGCTGTAAATAGTGAAATCACAAAACATTACTTATATATACACAGACGGGTCTGTAGTTAGCAACACCGCCAATGCTGTAAATAGTGAAATCACAAAACATTACTTATATATACACAGACGGGTCTGTAGTTAGCAACACCGCCAATGCTGTAAATAGTGAAATCACAAAACATTACTTATATATACACAGATGGGTCTTTAGTTAGCAACACCGCCAATGCTGTAAATAGTGAAATCACAAAACATTACTTATATATACACAGACGGGTCTGTAGTTAGCAACACCGCCAATGCTGTAAATAGTGAAATCACAAAACATTACTTATATATACACAGACGGGTCTGTAGTTAGCAACACCACCAATGCTGTAAATAGTGAAATCAAGGAACCTACTCCTTGCTTTGAAGTGCACTGGGTATATGGTGCCTGTCCCATCTATGTATAGCACAATGGACACTCAATGAATGATGTGGTCAATATCATGCCAACCACCTTGCGTCTAAGAACACCTCCCGGTGCTTATCAGACTAATTGATAAATTATTGATCTCTTCTGGAGTCAAAGTCTCTTTCTATTATATACTGGGAATGTCCAGTTTTGGGAAATAATAAGCTGACACACCTCCTCAATTTCCATTATGCAATGCACTACATCTAGTGCCTTCAATAAACTGTCAAACATCTGGAAGTCAAAGACACTCAGCAAACACACAAAACTTAAAATCTTCAAATCTTGTGTGATTCCAGTGTTAACGTATGGATGTGAAAGTTGGAAATCAACGGTAGCTTTAGATAAAAAGTTAGACAATTTTGAGAACAAATGTCTTAGAAGACTTCTAAATATCCACTGGACAGAATTCAGAACCAATTCGCAAATAAGACAAGAGACTAAGCAAGATACAGTATCCAATTTCATAAGAAGACGCCGTTGGAACTACATCGGCCATGTACTCAGAATGGACAAGACAAGACTCCCCTACCAAGCCCTCATATGGTCACCGGTAGGGAAAAGAAAACGGGGAAGACCAAGAGAGACCCTACGTAGAACCATCATTAGAGAAGGCTCATTCAATGGCCAAGTAAATATCCAAGATCTACAACAGATAGCAGCGAATCGCCAGGCATGGAGAGACAGGACTTCTGCCCTATGCGCCGCCTTAGGCTCGAGAGGAAAGACTAACTAACTAATGCACTACAGATCTATGAACACATCCTAAGAAATAATTACATACAAGAATGGCTGAATTAGTGGAATACATCTCAAAGAGGATATACACTCTTCAAACATCAAGAGACCCAAACTGTCAGGACCCCATTTAAACTACTACAGAGAAGAAACCAAAGTCTAATCTTCTAGCTGAGAAAAAGCCATGTTCCAGTCAACAAACATCTATTAGAATCAACCAGTGTCAACCAAACAGCAAACACTGCTTCCTGCATATAGGAACTAGCTGAATACTTACTGCTATAGTGCCCACGAGTAGCTGATGTGCAACACAAACATGTACCCACTACACTGTCCTATCATCAATACATTCTTCACTTCAGTGCCACAACTAGCGAGGAACTACTTTTCCCAAAGACACTGAGCTGTCCAGAGCCAGTGTGCTACCAGGGTCCACAAGGGAAGCAAAGAATGGTAACACAGTAACCTACCAATAGCTCCCTCATACCGTAGAAGACTTTAGCTCCCTCATACCGAAGAAGACATTAGCTCCCTCATACCATAGAAGACACTAGCTCCCTCATACCGTAGAAGGCTTTAGCTCCCTCATACCGTAGAAGACTTTAGCTCCCTCATACAGTAGAAGACACTAGCTCCCTCATACCATAGAAGACTTTAGCTCCCTCATACTGTAGAAGACCTTAGCTCCCTCATACCGTAGAAGGCTTTAGCTCCCTCATACCGTAGAAGGCTTTAGCTCCCTCATACCATAGAAGACCTTAGCTCCCTCATACCGTAGAAGACTTTAGCTACAAAATCCAACCAATCATGAACAAGTCTACAAAGGGCTTGGAGTGAGTACCTGAGGACCTATGCTCCAGTGATAGATGGAAGGCAGAAGATGAAGACGAACAGACTGCCATAAAGCTTCCTGCACACAGCTAACGGGATTATATGATCACCTATACAGTACTTGTACTCTTTACATACAGTGCAGTTGTCACTGTACTGTCTTCAGGGAAATGGAAGCACTAGGATATGATTTGTGGTACGTAGTGGTCATGGTCTGAATTTCCTGTTTGCAAAAAAAAGTCATCTTACTGCATGCAGTACATAGTTGACAATTAAATAAAGTTAGTTCCATATCCTTTACAGGATGTCACAGTCAACCCCATTATTGTTTTTTTTAACTGTTTGTGGTTTCTTGGCAAGTTCACGTTCAGTAGTTTGCCATTGCTTTCTGAACGACCGGCGCTTACACCTTTGTATGGAAACCAATGCAAGGCCATCCGTGGGATTATGAATCGCATTTGTAACCTCTTCGCCACAGAGCTGACCTAATTAAATAGGTAACCATTATTTTTCACTTCTCTTTGCATACTACAGACTATACACTGATGTGCACTTTCTGAGAGACTTGGCAAACACATCTCGTTCTGTTCACAACAGAATACTTACTTGACAAAACTTGAATAGTACACATAAATAAAAGTTCCCATTAGAAACTGACAGTCAAAACGGTCCATAAATCCACCATGTCCAGGAATGGTATCACCAAAGTCCTAGGCAAAAAAAGGAAAGCACTTAGAATTCACTAGTCATGTCCAGTTCATATTACTGAATTAATAATATGAATAAAATTGGGTGGAACTGCGGTACAGCTGTGAAAATGTAAACAATATAAAATGACACAAAGTAGTGCAACTTTACATAACAAAATTACGACACATACAGGACGTTGTGGCGAATAGCCTTCATCAGCAAACAAACACATTCACAAACACAACATATAGTCAAGGAGATCTCCTGTGACTACATCAAAAGGTGACGACAGGATGAGAAGAACAAGAGGATGAAAAAATTAAAGCAGTGAAGAGAAAATGAGAATTGGAAAAAATGTTCGTACTTACCTCACAATTCTGATCTGTGTGTAACTCAGAATATCACAGATGTCTTCTTTTTATACCCAACCGAGGGAGTGAGATGGAGGATGATAACGGGGTGATGGGTGTAACGGTTCAGTAAGCACATTGAAAGAAAGGGGGGGGGGGAGGAGGAGGCTGGCGAAGAAGGCCTATCTACTGGAGTGTGATTGGTGTAGACTTTTCTTCTGACCAGGTACCAAATTACTATCTCCAGGGATTATATTGCAGAACTCTCTTTCCTCTTCAAGGCAAGAAACCAGGTGGGCAAGGTGAGGTGTGCAAGACCAGTCAGTACAGGAATTACGTGTCCACAAAGAAGAATATTAGGATGTTGTTAGGTCACGATTCAGCACAGCACTGAGGGACCAGCAGAGAATTGACCTAGGCTGGTCATGTTGCCTGCTTGGGTTTTACGTATTTTAATGTCAATGCTCAGAGGGAGGAACAGCATAGAATTTTAGACAACGCTGAGGTCTTACCAGTCAACTTGTACGGTTTTTCTTGTTTGGCCTACACCCTTTGATATTTTATAAAGTTTACTGAAAAAAGCACACACAATCTGAGATATCTGAAGAAATACTTGATCTATAATCAGTTCACCCAGAAACACTAAACACATCAATAAACTCAATACACCAGCCTCATTTTTCAACTTTAAAAAAAAAAAACGACAATGTTGAGGTCTTACCAGTCAACTTATACTGTTTTTCTTGTTTGGCCTACACCCTTTGATATTTTATAAAGTTTACTGAAAGAAGCACACACAATCTGAGATATCTGAAGAAATACTTGACCTATAATCAGTTCACCCAGAAACACTAAACATCAATAAACTCAATACACCAGCCTCATTTTTCAACTTAAAAAAAAAAAGTTAATATCCATTTAAGCTTATCAATCTCAACATGCACTCCTGTGCACATAAAATATCTAAATACACTCTAATGTCAAGATTTTCGCCAGTACTAGGGAGTTCACGCATAGTGCTGAAACCTTTCTTGTTTTTTATTAGCGTGTCATGGTGTCAAAGCTTAGTGTACATTTTTTTCATTATGCATCAGGCTGGATAAGGGGTGCAGAAAACAAAAGCCAGTACTATGGAGGCAGAAGTTCAGGCTTTATATCTGAGAATTCTTCTGAAGGTCAGGTATCTATGCAGATGGATCTGTTGTTTGACACGTGAGGAGCTCATGGTTACAAAGGAGAACTGAGAAGGAAAACTGTGGAGGTCTAACTAAATCTATAGTGTGGCTGGAGATACAGACTTTCAAGCCTAATAAAAACCAAGGTTGGTTTTTTGGTGCCAGGCCAAGAGGGTGTAAGAAGAAATGAGCAAGCTGACAGGCTTGCAAGCCATGCTACTGTGGTGATATATTGAATGATGTCAGAGAGGCAGAGTGATTAAATGAATAAAAAAGATGCCTGCGAATCCGCAACCTTGACGAGACTGCTAAAACATTAAGTCAAAAGGGGTGAAGCCAGATAAGAATAATAGGGAACCAACATGGAACTAGTGTTGTCTACCACTGAAAGCTGAGGGAGATACTAAGGAGGAGATATGAGCACTTATTGACTGAATGGCTGAGGGAGATACTAAGGAGGAGATTTGAGCACTTATCGACTGAATGGCTGAGGGAGATACTAAGGAGGAGATTTGAGCACTTATCGACTGAATGGCTGAGGGAGATACTAAGGAGGAGATCTGAGCACTTATTGACTGAATGGCTGAGGGAGATACTAAGGAGGAGATTTGAGCACTTATCGACTGAATGGCTGAGGGAGATACTAAGGAGGAGATCTGAACATTTATCAACTGAATGGTCTACTGTGCAGCGAGGATAATCTGATGACTGACTAACAACATTCTCATGCCATGCCCTCCATAATCAAACAGCAGACACAATGAACTACAATGACTTCCAACAATTCTCAGCTCAATATAAGGATCCCTGGACCAGCTAGAGCACACCAGAATATAAATTTAAAAAAAACTGGCTTAGACAACACAACAGCTTGGAACAACAACAAAGTCAACAACTAACATCAGACGATGAAGCATTCAATTTCGAATGAAAACACACCATTTATTCTATAAATATATATACATATGTCAGATCATTTATAGTACTTTGTGTATAAATTAAAGTAAAGCAGTTTCTGTTCTACCAGTCTTACCTTTATTTTGAATGCTCTTTTGAATCCACTAGCAAAGAATCCACCAAATGGTCCTATGACCGATGCAAACAGTGATATGGCAATCGAGTGGAGAATGAATGGATACATGTTAACTGTTTTCTGAATTCCCAGCTGCAACGTAAAAAGGAAACACGCAATTATTAAAACATATTCTAGTTCTGATGTAATGATTTATACCCAAAAGTAGCAGCTCTAATTTTCCCTGGTGCAAGTAAGTAATGGGTTGTGCTCATAGACTCCTGTCTTCTAGGACCAGGCCTTTCATCGCTGTTCTTTCAAGTCACTTTGACATTTAATGTGGCCAAAATATTTCAGTTTTCTAGACATGATGCTGTTTGTGGGCCAGTTGCCTTTGATATCCTGATCTGTTAAAATGTCACTATTTTTCTTCTTCTTCATATATACACGACAATCTAAGAGCTTTTCTGCAACATTTAAGTGCAAAAGCCCTAAATTTGCTGACTTAGAAATGGTCCATGCCTCACTTCTCAAAATGTTTACCAGGCAAAAAATTTGATAAACTGCCAGAAACAATGATACGTCAATAGTTTGATAGTTTAACAACAGCTTATCATTTCCCCACAATTAAGAAGTGGAAGACGAGCTAATACTATTTGCTAGTGATTTCTGAACACTGCATCTTTGGGATGCATTACATTTTGACATTCTCTGTTAATTTCATTCAGCTCCTTGAATTCAGCAGGTTTAATGCATGAGGTTGGTTGCTTGGTGAATTTACCTGAAGATTGACTTCTCATCTAGCTTTTCAATCTGATGCACTGGTGTTCAAGTTGTCTGAGCAATGAAAAATGCTGGGATCTGTTGGAGCGAGGCTGGTGTAGGGAATCTCCTTCTAAACCGGTAGCAGAGTGTCATCTTCAAGGGGGTTGTGTTGCACATTCTCCTCTCCAGGTTCAGAAACCATATACTATGTCAGACTGATACTGGTACCTCACGTCTATGGAGAGCCACATTAGTATGTAACCAGGTCATGGTTCAGCACAGCATGTACATATTGGTATAGATTAGGCCTGGGTTGGTCATGTGTCCTCAAGGGTTGTGTTTTTTTTTGTTGGGTGCTCGCTTGCTTTTCAACTCAAGCGTAGTCCATACACACTAGTTCTAGTATCACTGGACTGAATTTTGCGTGAGGATTAGCTTTTCTTATTATCAGTGTCCCTCGCCATCAGGAAAACCCACTCCAGCTTCAGGTAATTTACGTTCTCCAAGTCAAGGACGAGAGAAGTCAACATTTTAGTCCAAGTGTCTGGTTTAGGGGTTGAACCTCTTACCTCAGAATCAGCACACCGGGTGTTTGAGAACATGTGTTCTTATACATTCGGCCATGCTGACCTCCTTCAATGGGCTTAAGGGATGTCACTGTCAACAGACTCTGACCCAATGCCCGGAGGCAGCTTTATTAATATTGTTAAAACTAGCAGGGACAAGCTGAACTTCTTTGGTGACTTATGGTTAGCTAGCTTCCACAATAAGATTGTGCATGACAACTCTTATACTCAACACTGCAACCTTAACACTCTGCATCTAGTAGAGCTTCCACAATAAGATTATACATGACAACTCTTATACTCAACACTGCAACCTTAACACTCTGCATCATGTCTGCAGCACATACCTTAAACCAATGTTCCTAATGAGAACAGTTCAAATGTCATGTCATCTTACCATGTCTATTTGTTTATCATCTAGGTCAGTGGTTCTCAACCTTTTTTGGCCCCTTCACCATTTGTTCAAAATGTCATCCCCCCTTTCATATTTCCTCCCTATATATTCCCCCCGTCCACACACAGTATATGAAGAAATGGAAGCTAAATTTAACAAGACATACTAGAACAAGTCTAGATGTCTACATAAAACGTGATTTGCAGGTCTACTTACGTTATAAAACTAATTTCAGAAGGGCAAGAAGTGTAAAATATGGAGGGAAAAACGATATCAAGTAATCGGTATTTGTATTAATGCGATCTTGAAATAATCTTAAACCCCCCCCCCCCCCCCCCTCCCCCCGAAATCCTAAAACTCTCCCTTGGGGAGGGGGGGGGGGGGAAATGTCCCCACCGGTTGAGAACCACTGATCTAGGTGATCTCTTCTAATGAATGATTGTAACCGAAAGTCCTCATGATCAACATTTCTTGTGTCTACAACATTTCTTATGAAGTAAACAGACTACATCTACAATGTTTTTCACGACTAGCACTGGGAATGTGTTCTTTTGTCTCTGGCACTGTGAATTCCCAGAGAAAATTTAGCTCGGGCATTTATTTTATTTTCGCTACTGGGCACATACCTTTGGCATTTTGCATCACTTGTTGTAGCAGTAACAGCCACGAGCATAGGTATATTCACAATCAGGGATGAGCTTAAGTTCGTGAATTAATACTCTGGCACTTTAGACAATTCACACATGTGTTCAATCCCCTTCTTCAGTTGCTAATGAAGAGCTCCCAGGCTGATGGAACCAGTAGCAGCCTGATTAAACGTCTACATGCACTTTCCCCAATATGTTGAGTGTCATCTAGATCCTCTACTCGCTGCCCGCTAAATTAGTCTATCTGATGTCTGTATCACATAATGGATCACATGTCTCTTCTGCTGAGCTTTCTAGCATGCCCCAGAGTCTTCACTGCATCAGCCCGTGTCATCAAGTAGCTGGCCACACCAGGGGGCTGCAGCAGTTTGCCTATCAGCTCACAATAAGTGAACTATGGGATAGACCAGCATTTGAATCATCCAACATATGCTGAAGGAGACAAGCATGTACGGATGTTTCTGGAATGATATGCCGCCATTTCTAATGAATAAATTATAGTAGACTGGCTTCACTGAACGTAAAAGTTGCCAAGACATCAACAGCAGCTGAAAAATGCTGGTGTTGACTGCAATGTCCTAGAAATAGGATATGCAAAATGTTTTTAAAAGACGGGCTTTAGAAGTTCATAATTATAAAACAATGGTTGATTTATTTAATCGGCATGACTACAGCTTTCTACTTTTATATTGCCTAGGTTGTCCTCTGCTCTTTACTGAATTCTTTACTTCTATGATTGCTAATCAATACCTGTGAATGTTTTTTGTGTGTGTCGCTCTCTTGCTTTGAACTTAAATGTAGTTCATACACACTACTTCTAGTAGTGCTGGACTGAATTTTGCATGTGGAATGGCTTTCCTTATTACCAGTGTACCTCACCATCAATTTAACCCACTCTGACTTCATAGGTACTTGTAATTTATGACCCCAAGTCAAGGACGATAGGTCAACATTTTAGTCCAACTGTCCGGTGTAGATGTTGAACCCCTTACCTCAGAATCAGCACACAGGATGTTTAAGAACACGTGTTCTTATCCATTCATTCATGCTGACCTGAATTTATTTCACATGCAACATATTTGAGTAAAAATACTGCTACCTTAAAATAAACAAAGCATATTTGTATAAACAGGAGAACTACAAAGCATACTTGCATAAACATGACAGCTACAAAGAATACTTGTAAAAATATAACAACCACATTCAGGTTAACACTGAACAAGCTGAATGGTTTCAAACCCATCCATAAGTTTGGAAAATGCACTCACTGTTTCTGGCAAACTGTACTGTGCAATGAGGAAAACACTGGAGTGCTCACATTCCATGGAAATTGCATCTCTGGATTCATCGTACGTCACAGGACAGACAAAATAGTTGTATTGCAACAGGAAGTAGGACAGCTGCAAAATAAATAACCAATGAGATTACAATTTGTTTTCAATCACTCGCTTTGAACTCAAGAGCAGTCCACACACATGCTGCTACTACTAGTGAGTTCACTGGACTCTTTTTTGCGTGAAGATTAGCTTTTTCTGTTACCAGTGTCCCTCACCATCAAGCCCCTTCTCTTCGGTTTCTAAGCAGCTTGTAATTTATGTCCCCAAGTCAAGGACAAGCGGTCACCATTGAAGTAAAAGATTGACGTGTGAAATAAGCTCACTTTACTGCAATCAGAAGTGGCAGCTTAAATGTGTTACCTTTCTCAGCCATGTCCACTTCGACATCTATGTTTGTTTTCATTATGGCGTCGACACAACAGTTTTTTTTTTTCTGGGCTGAGGAATAAAGGTCACCTGTCCAAGCAGTATCACTAAGTGTGCCGAGTAGGATATTTTTTTAACAGTCTGAGAATCAAACACACATCATAAAGTGTGAGATGAACATTCTGACACCTTCACATCCTATTCCTCAGCTACACCTATCTTTTTTTTTGGGGGGGGGGGGGGGGCTGAGTGGTCTTGAGTATGGTGTCCCCTTGAGTGCTGGAGGTCCCGGGTTCAAGCCCCGGGGAGGGCCGGGATTTTTTTACATGGACTTCTAGTAACAAAATTTCTCCTGGTCTCTGGATGGTGAGATCAGATGCCTGTGTGTATTGCTGCACACGTAAAAAATCCCTTGGCAGTTGGAAATCGAAAAATAGTAGCCTAACGGTGTTGCCCGGGCAAAATTTTGAGTTAAAAATCTACCCAAAGTATTTCAGGATCCTCGCCGGTGCTACGGAGTTCATGCACTGAGCTGAGAATCTTCGGACTCAGGCTTGAGTTTGGAGTAGAACAAAGCAATTATGGATTACACCTGTGTGCCGTGATGTTGATCCGTCGACCAAACTAACTATCTTCTTCTGATAGTGAATGCCATGTGGCGTTGGTCATCATGTCTGTCCACAGCCTTCTGTCATGTGCACTGTCAATCATTTCTGATACTGATGTTCCTCCATGGTAAGATGAGAAACTGTCCAGCATCTTCTCTCTTGGTCTCTGTCTACCTCTCCTCCTCATCAAATTCCCACTGTCACAACATACTCCAGCCTTCCTATTCTCATAATGTGCCCGAAGAATATGGACTGTCTTCTTCTGAAGTGAGAAACCAATTCTCTTTCTGAGTTAACATCTTTCAAGATATCTATAAAGGAATAAACAATAAAAAGCTATAGCTTTTACCAGATAAAGAATTTAAATATTGGTGTATATTCTTCATGTGTGATTGGTTATTCCTAATAATGGGTTTCTTCTTCATCTTCTTCTTCTGCGTTCATCTGGAGTGTTCTTTTTTAGATTAATTGTGCTGTGCCTGTTTACTTGCGCCTTTAGACCGACACATCTGACGTCTGCGGGCATTTGTTGACCGGGTTAACCTTCCCGGATGTTTTGAAGGACATTCCACTCTCACTTTTTTTTGCGTTGTGCCTGTTTATTTGCGTCTTTAGGCCGACACATCCGACTTCTGCAAAATGGGTTTTAAGGCAAGAGAATCAACATCACTGCAGAGGTGTTTCCAAGGCACCAGGGCCGGGTTATATACTGGCCAAGACCTATTGACACGTCCTCGTCGAGCGTCCTGGGCAACAGGTCCCTTCGGGGTCCTGGCTAAAGTCAGTAGGATCGCCGATTCCTCCGAAGTCGGAGAGTGTCTGCCTGTACGGCGAGGAACCACCAGTCTGCACACCAATAAGCCAGACATGGGACAACGGATACTCACGCAAAACTCAGGTCCTGTATGACATCACACTGATGTTGGACAACAGGATGCCTTCATCCGACATACAGGACTTCGCGTTGGAGCTCAAGCCAACGAACACAAGCAAGCAAGCAAGCACTGCCCAGGTTTTGGTTTTATTTCTGCAGAGCGGCCTGTCGCACAGAGCATGAACTCTGTAACTCCAGCGATGACCCTCAGGGGCCTCCCCCACAAAATTGCACTAATGTACTAAATGGTGAAGTCTGGAAACAAACCCACAAACCTTGTAACATAAAGCATCACATGACCACTTCACCACAGTTTCCTGTTTCTATTCTTCAAGTCTACCAATCAACTATCATGTGTCTGTCAAAACTGTCATTTACTTTGTGGTGTATGGCAGGGGGGGTATTTGAGCCTGAGGAATTAAGGCCGCTGCCTGGCTAGTGCAGTCACTGCGAACTGTGCAGGTTAGAGTTTTCTTTTTGCCCCCGACAGAAAAAACTCGACACCTTATCGAGGATTCTAACCCGGGTCTCCCAAGGGAGAATCCAGCATTCTAGCCACTCGGCCAGCGGCTCCTCATGTCATATCATGTGTGATTGCACTTTTTATGTTTAGTTAGACCACACTAAAGAAATATGACAACACATTAGTTTTCTATAAGCTGTGAATATTTGGCTCCTGTGAAAGCATACACATGTATTTTTGTTATGATTATTTTCATTTCCCACCCTCCACAGAGAGAGAGAGAGAGGAGAGAGGGAAGGAGGGAACAGTGACAGACAGAGGGAAAGAGAGGGGTAGTGCTGCTGTGAAAGTGTTAAAAGTAACAATTTGGTAAATGAGAAAAAATATTAACTATCTTTGACTGAAGGAGCTCAGAAAGCTTAAAGGGTTTTACTTATATATGCAATAATTAAACATCAGATGGTGAGTTTACTGGTTCAGACTGAGTTAAAAACATCATAAAAACTGATCAGTGGTGGGAAAATATGACACAGATTTGGTCTACACAATGTTTAACTTTCAAACATATAACTTACCACTACGCCAAATATTATGGTAGAAAATGCACCGCCAATAAATCCTTCCCATGTCTTCTTTGGTGATAATTTAATGAGAGGAGTACGGCCAAAAAAGAAGCCAAAAAGGTAAGCTGTGATGTCATTGCAGATGATCATAGATGCCGGAACAAGTACCCTGCGTACAGTAGAAAAATCAACTGAATAATTTGTTTTATTTTTTTTTGCATATCCTATGCGAGTGTGCCACACCCAGTTATGCACCTCACAAGTCAGTGTATCTGACTTCAGCATGTATTAGTGTCAGGTTTGCTTCTTCTAGACAGACCCCATCCAAGGATGGGTAATGTTGTCAACATCATGCTGGCCTCCGATACTGTCCACGACATTTCCTGCTGTCCATTTTAGGTTGGATTGATCTGGAATCCCAGGCCAAAAAGAAATCTGCCCTGATGGGAATTCAAACACATGAGCACAAGGATTGGCAGGCAAGCATGCTAGCCACTCTGCAACCATGACACCCTGGGTATATGGTGTCCGCTCCATATTTGTATAGACCAATCAGCACTCGATGGGTGATGTTGCTACTAAATACTATGATAAAAAAAATGTATACATAGATAAACCCAAAGTTCTAATAGCATTAATGATTTCTAGCAAAATAGAAATGGAACCTTACCAAATAAGACCTTCAAAAACATTCTGAATAACAAAATGTGACTGGACGACGACAAGTAGAAGTGTAACATGAGTCCATCCAAACTGAAAAACAACAACAAAAAGATATTGCTTTTCATCATGCATATAGTCATCTAGATTGCAATATTCAGAAACAATTTTGAAATGTTTCTCCTTTGCAGGGCACTGTAATCAACACCAGGGTGATTTTCTTGAAAATTTTATACCCAGTAGTTTGCCATTGCTTTCTCAACAAGAAATCAACATTTAAGTCCAAGTGACCATTGCAGAGAATGTACCCACTATCAAACGATCAGTGCAAAGGAAGTTTAGGGGCAAGCGCTCCAACCCATTAAATAAAGCTGACCTCTAAGAAACGATGATACGCTTTAAGTAACAAGATGTGAAGAGGATTCAGAATGTACAATCAGTGACTGTATTTACTCTCAAACAAAGGAGGTACAGTCAGAAACCCAATTTCATACCACCAGCTGTAAATTTAATGGCAATCTTGTGACAAATATTGTCATAGTGAAGTGACAGTTTTTCACATGTACTAGGTAACATCAACACCAGGTATGGTGACCAGCTCTCTTTCACGTCACCAACTTTCTTTGCCAGAAAAAAAAAAAACAAGCTAGTAATCATTTTACAGGACAAGATTGGAGGTGGAGAAGATCAGAGGTTGCAGCTTCATTTGGCTCAAGCAGGACAAGTTCGTCTCACGGTGATGGCTGGATTTTTACAAAACAAAAACAAAAAAGCAAACTGTGGTATATTCCCTCGGGCCCTGTACAAGCGGATCGGACATATGGCCTTCTCGGACAAGGGGGACAATCTTGGAGGACCAGTGTGCATGTTGCAAACATTAAAAACTCTCTTGGCAGTCAGAAATCGAAAAGAGCCGGCTAAATATAGGCCACTGCCAAGGCAACATTTCTAAATTAGAAAAGCTATGAGAAATCATAACATCAGATGGAAGATGAATGACAGAAAACAAGAGCAGAATAAGCCAACTGAAGGCTGCATTTTAGAACATGAGAAGAATCTGTGTAGCAAGAAAGATGGGGATGACTTCCTAGATGCTAACACACATTAATGTAAGGAATCTCTCTGGCCAGTCAGGTTACGACTGTTCTGAAGACCCCGCAGTTCCTTGGAATACCGTCCCCTACAAAGTAATTAATTTACTCCTACACTAGACAAGGACGTTACACACAAGTGAATTCAAAATACTACACAAGGATTTAATCTAGGAACTTCAACAGCCATAAGCAAATACTACAAATAGATATGTGAAATCTGATACTCAATGTCTTACAAAAAGGAGACACAGTTCAGCCAAGCTCTCAGGTATAATGAATAGTAAGTGTTCATCATGGGTTTCCCATAGTCACTGTCTGTAAGTCTGCAGACAGCAATACTCTCACCCGACTGTGTTGGAGTTCCTCCTTCCAGTTTCTGGTGGTGTCTCTAGACTCTCCTTGTCTTAGTGGAGGTGTAGGGATTGATGACTTTTGTGATTCAGCCCAGATGATGTCACTTGAGAACTCGTTTCAGTTGTCGTCAGAACATCTGGTTAGACCCTCTGAAGCATGATAATCTTTGACATATTGTTCATTGTTTCTGGTTAAACATTTCAAACAATGTCCAGTTCAACACTATACACCATAGGTGGTGTCAATGAACACGTCTTCATGCTCAAACATGAGGATAACTTATTGTCTATATTGTCCTTCACTCTCTCATAGACCTGTCTTCTCTTCCTAAAGATACCCATTCTATTTATGTGGTCAGATTATAATGTAGATACCTCGACCCTGGCTGAACTAGATAGTGTAGCCATATTTATACTTAATTAGTCCACAGATGATAATAACAGTGATCAAGTAAATATGTGTTCTTGCTACCCCACACTGCTCTCATTGCTGAAGGCCATTATAATTGTATAATTGAAAACATTGATATTAGTAACATTCATTGGCCTGAATAATAGGTGGAATAATGAAGTCACTTGGCCATAACATAGGCCATGGTGATCAAACGTTGGTGGTTATTCCGCAAACCCAAAAAGGGAGAACCTGAAACAGACAACTCAGTGAAAGTCATCTGCCATATCTCACAGTCACACTCAACAGTTTTGGGGAAACCATCAGAATCATATAGGGTAATCATTCACTACCTGGTCCTATGGCGTGACTGACAGACTTGATCAAGGATAGAGTGTTGTCTAACAGGTGGTTGACTGGAACTGCCTCGTCTGGTAGAACGTCATCTCGCCTTGTAGAGGCCCAACTCATCGAGACAGCTCGGGAGGGCTGTAACCCATTTATACAAGAACACTCTCCATCCCAATTCATTCACCCACACTTGTCTTTTGTCCATAAGAACTAATGGTTTAGGTCTCTTTAAGGTTTGGGGAAGAGACATCTCCCTTGATGTCGCATTAGCCACATAGTATTTCTGTTGACTAATATTATTATGTGGTGTTTTCTGAAGAAGTGTAGTATTGTTATTCAAGGAAATCATTGTCATTTCACACGAAAAGATTTACTCTTCCTATTCTTACCAACTAATAAATAGAGAAGAGAATCTGTTTTGTACATGTATAATTACCTCATGTAGAAGGCTTAAGTTGTTGAAGGATTAATTTCATTACCCATCCTTTAATAATCGGATGAAGTAAAGGAAGGTCCCTATGATCCAAGGGTAGCTATATTACTAAAGCATGGCACTAGCTGATAGTGAAATAATAATTTGATTTTCTCCCTATCTTGTGTATACTCAAATTAAAGCTCCTTTAATAAGGATATCAATACAGCCATTGTAGAAATATACAGACGCTGCAGAATTATGTGGTAGACTGATCAAGCTGTCAAAACACAAAGTCCTTTACTCAAGACAACCATGCAAAATAAACTGGTCACTCATACACTTTTGGCAAACAGTGTAGACGTGACCTTTTCCCCCTGCCTCAGTGCAAGACACGGTAGCTGCCCTTGATAATCGATTCATCTAAACTACAATGTTAAGTTAAGATAAATGTCAATTACCTTATCATATGAAAACCACACCTTGTTCTCTTGCAAACTGAATCTGCAGATTGCAAACTGTTGCACATACAGCCCAAAAGTTGAAGATGTCTTCTAGACATTTTGATGTTACTCTGACTACCGGATCTGCTAATGCTCAAGTATATTATAGCCTCGGACCTGAAGTTGTCCGGGACTCAGTTTTCCTGCCTAGTCACTAAATTGTATTATGATTCCTGTGACTAAGTGAGTGGTTCTAAATACTGTGAAGTATTATTCTACTTTTCTATTTTTAAAGTAGAGTTGTATATTTACAAAGACCCGATAACGAAGAATTCCCTGTGGAGTTTTCCCATCTATAAATAGCTCGGGACCCTGTTTAGACAGGAAATTAAGATGGAACTTGTGGGAATCTCGCCACAGAATGTCAGAAAGAGAGTACTGAAATGTTATAGTAAGCCTGTCCGGCAATGAAGAATATGAATGAACAAATTAGGATGAGTTCGGAGGCAACATAGATGTGGTTTGTCCTGCAGTGAAGTATGTGAATAAACAAATTAGGATGAGCTTACAGGCAGAAGAGATGTGGTTTGCAAATATCTTGGACAGGCAGAGTAGCTAATAACAATTGCTTGGAAGAGGGTAATGACAGCAGAATACTATTTGCAACTATAAGAAAGAGATAAACAGTATTTTTTGGTCATGCAGCAACAAGATAAGCACTGGAGAACATTGTGATGACTGGAAAGACCAGCAGTAGAAGAGGCAGCATGAGATAAATGATGCCTGATGATCTTAAATGATGGCATGGAGGACTATCTTCAACAGACGAATATCTTCAACAGACTAGATCCATAACACCAAAGATAGATCTGTGGAAAGATTTCAAATGCCCACGCTACTTTGCAGAACAAATAATGATGTTAAATGGTCTTCATGTGTATGACTGACTGAATGGCACCTTGCCAATATGATAGACGATATAGTTCTCCATAGTACAAAGCCTGTGCTGAATTTAGAGACCACTTGTTGCCCATGCAGCATGTTCCCTCTCTCGGCCTGCGTAGTTAACTCCAGAGGAAAGGTAACACCAATATGTCTGGAACAAGACAAGCTGCAGAAGCTGCCAGATCAGCAAAGCAATACTCTAACTGCACGCCTGTTGGGTTTTGATCCTAGACCAGTTGCTGACCAAGGCTTAGGACCTGATCTTCCCTGCCATGACATTTAAATCTTTAGGTTGAATTTCCTCACACTAGGGTAAGGTTTGTACCCTCTCAATTGCCCTCCTCCACCCGAAGTCATTGGCACAATGTGGGGTGTCGGGTTTGGTGAGTGCAGCCCGACATTCGGCGCTAACAGAAAGAAGGTAGAACCATCTACTGTTACATGGTAGCTCAATCATATCTGGCTAAAACCTGACTTTCTCAGGTGTATATCCTTGTGATAATCCTGATATGGCACTATATCTTTTCTATTGTTAAATGTTTCATAGACTGTGCAGTTCTTACCAAAGTAAACAGTTTCCGATATTGTCTCGTCACAAGAATAAGCAGCAGCACAAACCCAACAAAGCCTGCAGTGTACAAGCTGAAGGAGATGAATCTTTGGTAGGTAACAAATGGTCTGAGAAAATCCTGAAAAACAAACACAAAGAAATATGAGTCAGTTAAATTACATTGAATTCTAAAACCTACTAAAGTTGGTTTATGAAATCTTCTTCTTCTTCTTGTTCATCTGGAATCAGCCTGGATCTGAAGTTTTGTTTCCTGCACAAACTAGACTGTCATCTGCAGATCCTGCAGGCTTTCAACAGTTTGACATCAGGGATTGTTTCATCCAGCTGAAAATCTTTTCACTGTATCCCCTTCTTTTTCCACCAGAAATTCAAAAAATAGTTATTATTATTCACAATGCTAAAGCTAGCAAGTCGAATTTCTATCACCACACCCCCTCTCCGCCCACCAAACCCCCTTTTTTTCTCACTCACACACACACAAATCTCCTCAACCATAATCACACATGCATGCATGCAGACACTCAAATATGCACACACTCACATAATTATAATAATATTATTTCCTATATCTTGCAGAACTGTCATTGTTTATAATTATTCTTTTGACTTTTGCGTCTTCAGTTATCATTCTTATCTTGAAAGCTTAAGTCTAAACATTTTTAAATACATTCTATGCAATAATCACATTTACTTACTGTTCGAGCCAAAAGGACTCCGAAACGGCCAGTCACAATCTCTCCAACGAAGAAAAAATTAGACACAAACAGAAAGTACCAACTTAAAGTCCGGAACCAAGGCAACTCATATGATCGGTATACAATATAACCAATTGTAATAATCTCATGAAAGCACATTATCTGTATGGCTATTATCTGAAAATGAATAAACATGAACAAGTAATGACATTTTCTTAAATGAAACACTGTTAAATGGTCTGAGACGTCCAGGTGTAACACTATAAAATAACACAAAGTATTGCAGCTTTACAGAACACATATATGGAAAACACAGGTGTGTTTTCCCTAACATGTTCTCTAAAGCTGCATTACTCTGTGTTATTTTATGTTGTTTACATTTCCACAACTTTACTGCAGTTCACTAATTTTATTCAGTTTTAACACAGTACTGTTTGTTTGCTGTTGTTGTTGTTGCATATCCCTTACAGGACGTTGCAGTCAATACCAGCTTCTTTCAGCTGCTGTTGATGTACTAGGCAAGATTACGCTCAGTAGTTTTCCATTGCTTTCTGAGCGACCGGCTCATATACCCCCCGTAAGTTACAAGCGCGGCGCGAACTGTTGCCGATTCTCGCACAGCTGCGTTACTCACGAGAATATATGGGATTAGGGAGAAAGACGTTAATCCCTACGCCAGGACAGTACTGTTAGGGATTAATAAACACTATGTAAATACATCATTATTAATAACTGCTGACTGCAGACTAATGTAACAGTTATAGGATGCCAGGCCAGTCTAAACATGATGTAAACACATCACTATTAATAACTTTGCTGACTGCAGACTAATGTAATAGTTAAAGGATGGGAGGCCAGCCTTTGTGGCCAGACATACAACTTTAACCAATCTCAAACATGTCAATGTATTTAAGTATTTGGGTACTTCGATAACAGAAGATGAAAGATGTATAAAGGTAGTTCAATATAGAATAACCCAGTCAAAGCAGTATTTCACAAGAGGAAGAATATTCTCTGCAATTTATTTTTGTCAATTGAGGTGATGAAAAGAGTTACTAAGAGCTATATTGAGCCAATCCTGATGTATGGAAGTGAATCATGGATAATTAGCAGAGAAGTGAAAAATTATGTGGAAGCTATGAAGATGTTTTATATAATAATGATGAGAACACTGTGGATGCACAGAAAGAGCAATGAAGGTATCTTATAACTTACAAAGACGCAGTGGTGACATCAAAAAATGATACATTTCTTCTTGACTGTTTCAGAATATATTCACCCAAAAAAACACCAAAAACACATTTAAGGTTTTCATTTGAAGTGCTCTCATAGCTATGTATATACTTTTATTAGCCTTTTCCGGGCAACTGTTTGTAGTTACTCTGGCAGTCCAAATTGTTTGCAACATTTGTCTCAGAAAGCACACCTCTGCTGTTCTAGATCTCATCCTAGTTTGCTCATTCACATTCCAAAACTCTGCCCTACAGCAGAACAGGTTTCATATAAAATTTTAGAACTCTCTAGGACAGTGGTTCTCAACCGGTGGAGAATCCCCCCCCCCCCCCCCCCCCCCCCCGGGGGAATTTTAGGGTTTCCGGGTGGGAGGGGTAAATTAAGATTATTTCAAGATCGCATTAATAGAAGAACCAGTTACTTGATATTGTTTTCCCCTCTAAATTTTACGATTCTGTACCTCTTGCCCTAATGAAGTTCGTTTTATAACGTAAGTAAACCCACAAATCACGTTTTATGTAGATTTCTAGACTTGTTCTAGTATGTGTTATTAAATTTAGCTTCCATTTTTATGTATACTGTGTAAGGGTGGGGGGGGGGGGGGGGAATTCATAGGGAGGAAATTTGAAAGGGGGAGGAATGACATTCTGAACATATGGTAAAGAGGGGGGGGGGGGGCATGCACCAAAAAAGGTTGAGAACCACTGCTCTAGGAGCTGTGGTAGCGAAGTGGCTAACACGCTTGCCTGTTGACCCAATCTTGCTTACTAACACATGAGATTCTAGTCAATTTAGAGCTTAGTGTGAGTATTAACTGTTGGTTTGCATGGACTGAATTATACAGGTGAATGGACACATGTTGATTGAATGTGTTGGCAAGTGGTATTATGACTCTTTCTAGTGTTTAGTTTAGTTTAGTCAATGGATCAACATCACGGCACATGAGTGTAACCCAGAAGTGCTCCATTCTACTCCTTACTCAAACCCGGTTCCAGAGAATCTCCACTCAGTGCACGAACTCCGTAGCACCGGTGAGGATCCTGAAATGCCTTGGGTAGATTTTCAACTCAAAATTTTGCCGTTAGGCTATTCTTTTTCGATTTCCAACTGCCAAGGGATTTTTACGCGTGCAACAATACACATGGGTGTCCGATCTCACTATCCAGAGACCAGGGGAAATTTTGTTACTAGAAATTCCCGTGACCTACAGCACTCAAGGCAGGACACCACACCTCGAGACCACTCAGCCCCCCCCCCCCTCTTTCATCCTTGTGTACTCATAGTGTCAAGACTTGCGATTCATTGTCGAAATAGCGTTGTATAGTTTGTTATAGTGAATTAGGGTTTTAGTGTGTTTTGTTGTATCATTAATTATTGTTGCATGATGAGCTTGAATCCTCTCTAGGTGGGATCTTTTTCACTGAACTGGGCTCTCAGACTGACCTAGTTAACATGGGTAACAGGAAATTACACTGGAATTAAATCCCCCAGGCATGATACTGAGCACATGACCCGTCACATGCCAACTGCTTTAAACATATGGGGTTGGCATCATATACCTATGTTTCATGCTGGAAAACGGGTTCTTTACTTTTTGTTTTACTTATTACCGTAAATAGATTTCATATTAGGAAAATTATAGGATTTTTATTATTAGGATTCATCATCATCAAGTGCCCTGCCAGCTGGCGTAGGCGTTCATGTCTCTCCACAGATCTCGGTCTTTGGTGTTCTGGATCAACTCTGTTGATGATACTCCTCCATGCCACCGTCTCAATCCGTCCAGCATAATTTCTCTTGGTCTACCTCTGCCTCTCTTCCCCTCGATCTTTCCAGTTGTCACGATGTTCTCCAATGCCTCTCTTATTAGGATTATAGGATATAATATTAGGAGTTTTATATTAGGAAATGCAGCATTTGCTTGACCTATTCTTCACTTAATCTATGCTTTGTCATCATCTATCTGATGTTTATGATTGCCTCCAAATATTTGAATTTATTGACATTGTTAAGCATTTTTCCTTTCATTATAATATCACATTTTGGAGTTACCTTTACCTTTGATATAACCATTGTTTCTGTTTTCTTCATACTTAAGGAAAGCCTTTGTTTTGCATTTTCTATTATTAATATTTTCTAAACAGTTATAGATCTTTATCATTTTCTGCTATCAATATTGTGTCATCTGTGTAATGCAGATTGTTTATATTATAGCCACCAACTCTTAGTTCTGATCTGCATATTTAAAAGAAAAACCTTTAATAGAATTTAATTAAATTTTGCTGCACTGTTTATTAAACCAATTTTCTTTCACCTTTATCTCTAATTCTGTATTTATCTTGTCATATTCTTCTTCATTATTGTTACTTTGGTTTCTTTCTGTTCATTAACTTTTAGATTTCCTCAGTCATCCACTTTCTCTTAGTTTATGTCATCTTTCCTGTATTATCACTTTGCTTGTTGGGTAGACAGAGTAATTTAGCATCTCCCATTTATACTTTGTATTTTAGGTCAATCAATCATGTGCCATGCTGGAGAGCATGGGTGGTTATGTTCTGCCATCTCACTCGATCACCAATGTCGTGGATCAGCTCAGTGCTCCTGTCTTGACCATGTCATGTGGCCAAGCCATCCAGGTATTTTCTTCTCGGTCTTCACCTTGGTCTGTTCCCTTCGACCTTGCCATTTGTCACTTTGTTCTCCAATCTATTTCTTCTCATAACATGTCCAAAAAATTTTGACTGTCTACGTCTAATTTCTCTAATCAATGTACAATTTTCTTTTGTCTCCTATGTAGCCCCCTTTTGGCTCTATGTAGCCCCTCAACACTCTTATTCTCGTTTCAATTGACATCTTTTTATTGGTCAGTATGTTTTTCATCTTGCTAAAGGCTACTTTTGCCATGGCGATTCTTGTTCTCTTCAAGGCATCTCCCATCAGATGTTATGACTGTTCCGAGATAATTGTACCGATTTACTTGTTGAAGAATATTCCCATTTACTTTTACATTGTGGTATTTCGTTCTTCCTAGTGACGACCATAATCTGAATCTTTTTACAATGTAAATCTAACCCCAGTTGTTCACTGTGTGCAACAACCGCATCTACTAATTGTTGCAGATCCTGCTCATTGTCTGCAATCAAGACTGTATCATCTGCATATCTAATGTTATTGATGTTTCGTCCTCCAATGCTGATTCCATTTATATCTTCTACATTTCTGAAAATATTTTCAGTGTATAGGTAAAAAAGATCTGGAGACATTACACATCCCTGCCTAACACCTCTCTTAATAGGCTGATAATGTCCCACTTCATTATCAATCGTTATGGCAGCTTGTAGTTTCCAATATATGTTTTTTATAAGTCTTATGTCTTTCCCATCAATTTGTAGATCTGCGAGCATATCCACCATGTTGACATGTCTAATTCTATCGAAAGCCTTTGTGTGGTCAATAAAGCAAAGATGTATCTACCTTGTTTACTTCTATAGCACGTTCAATAACTGATCGAAGCATATACACAGCATTTACTGTACCCTTTCCTTCTACAAACCCACATTGTTCTTCCCCTATTTAAGGTTGTATTTTCTTCCTCACTCTTTGCATGATAATTCGTAGCAAAATCTTTGTGATGTGACTCATTATACTAATTGTTCTATGCTTATCACAGTCCAAGGCTCCTGATTTCTTGGGGATTGCAATAAATATAGAGTTACATAATTCAGAAGGTATATCTCTGGTATCATGTAATGTGTTCAGCAGTCTGGTGACTTAATCTATTCCATATTCTTCTAAAGCTTTAATCATTTCTGTTGTGATGTTATCTGCACCAGGGGCCTTGCCAACTTTCATATGTTTAAGAACATTTCAAACCTCCATCTTCAAAATTGGCGGTCCTTCATTATTAAATCGAATATCATACTGTTCCTCTCTGTTATCATCATAAAGGTTTTTCACATAATCTGACCATACATGTAGAATCTGATCTTTTTCTATTATGATTTTGTCAGCTTTAGTTTTTAGACAACCTGCTGATGTACTTGTTCTTTTATTAGTAAGTTCCTTAATTCTTTTGTGCACTAATTTGGTATTTTTACTGTTGTATTGTTTTTCAATTTCTAAGCATTTTTTTCTCAAGCCATGCTTCTTTAGCCTCCTTACATTATATTCTGACTTGTCTGTGAATTTCTTCATATTAGGCAGAATTATTTTTGTTGAGTCTTCTTGTTTTGATTAGTTGTAAAATTTCTTCAGTCATCCATTTCTTACAACCCACCTTCTTTAGTTTTGGAATAGTTGTTTCTGCAGCCAAACTGATTGAATTCTTCAACATTTCCCATTGCTCATCCACATCCTGGAATAGGATCTCTACATCAGACAATATATCAAATCTGTTCTGTACTTCTATATTGAATTTGTTTTGTATTTCCTTGTAATTACTCAATGTACACAAATCATATTTAGTGTTTCCTGTTATATACTTGACTTTCTTTAACTTTATCCTCAATGTTCCTGTAAGTAATCTGTGGTCACTATAACAATCAGCACTGGGAACTGTTTTTGCTATTGTCAACGCATTTCTAAATCTTCTGCTAATCAGAATGTAATCAATCTGGTGTCTCCTTCTTCTTCTTCTGCGTTCATCCGGCGATTTTTGTTGTTGTTGATATGATTGCGTTGTGCCTGTTTACAGCACAGCTGCGTTCGTGCGCCGTTAGGCCGACACATCAGACTTCTGTGGGCATTTGTTGACCGGGTTAACCTTCCCGGGGAATCTGGTTTCTAATCCTGCTATCAGGACTCCTCCATGTCCATAATCTTCTAGGGTGTTGCTTAAACCAGGTGTTTCCTACAATCATTTCCTGCTCTTTTGCCCACTCTACAAGTCTGTATCCTCTTTCATTTCTCTCTCCTAAACCATAGTTTCCTACTGTGTATCTATCACCTTGATTTCCTACTTTTGCATTGAAGTCCCCTATTATGATGTTTATTTCTGAATTTTTATATTTCTTTAAAGCAGACTCGATGTCATTATAAAATTCCTCTACTCTATCTTCACTGGATTCTGTTGTAGGGGCATATACTTGAATAACATTTATGCTAAAAGGTCTGCCGCTTAATTTAACTAGTAGAACTCTGTCTGACACAGCTCAATATCCTTGAAAAGGTATTTTAGGTATCTCATTGTATATGTTTCTCGCAATCTCTCTGTTATTTTTCTGATCTTAGAATATCTTTAACTCTAATGTTTTTTGACCTTTTTCTTCTCTTTTCAATCTTACTTTTATTTGTCCACTTAGTGGGATATGATTGCAGATACAGTCAATTGCAGGCATTGTCGTCACATATATCAGAATATTTCTAAAAAAATTTCAAAGACCAGTGCAATACACACAGAAAATATGGACATAACTCACTACCATTATGCATTATTAGTATGTAAATGGGCTTACTTTTTTACTTTCTATGACACTATTGTCTTTTTATTTATTTCACTTCTTAGTTGTTTCTCTTCTGCTCTTGTGTATTAATGTGCCTTCTTCTTCTGTCTTTGAAATATAATAGTTGCTTTACATCTGACAACATTTACAAAATAAAATTAAAAAATAAACATTTCAAAACCTACCAAAAGTACAAGAGCTAGTGGTCCAAGGTATATTAGGAATGTGAATAAAAATATCATCAGGCACGAAAAAATTCCTCGAATTATCCAGTTCCTCCATCTAGATAAGAACAAATATTTGAAGCAGTTTTCAGATAAAATGCACAACGGTTTGAATGAAAACATGACAGCATGAGTGTGATAAATGGCAGCTATGAAGCAATTAAGAGTAAATGGTTGCACACATTAAACTGCATATTCCTGGTTATGATGACAGATCAAGTTTCAGAGTGGCTTTTCTGACATCCCATGATCTGTCCGGTCCCATCTCCACAATTCAACACTACTGTATGGAACGGAAGCCTGGAAATTGAACAAGCAACTGGAAAGTCGAATAGAGGCCTTGGAGATGTGGATATACAGAAGAATATGTCATATTTCATGGAAACAAAAACAATCAAATACAGAGGTTCTAGAAATACTGAGAATGAAAAGAGAATTGATGAAAGAAATAAAAAAAGAGGCAAGTGAAATATTTTGGTCATGTTAAAAGACATGACACTCTTATAAAATCCTTACTGGAGGGCAAGGTTGAGGGCAAGCAATCAAGAGGCAGACAACAACACACGTGGGAAGAAAACATCAAGAGATGGACGAACATTAATCTGACAGCATGTACAATCAAGGCAAGAGACAGTGTTGGAGATCCATTGCAGCCAACCTTCAATGTGGAGATGGCATCTGATTGATTGATCTCCACAGGTGCAGATATACAAACCAGCTAGGTAAGTAAAGGACCCTGTTACACACCTGGAGTCATATTTGGCACATGGTGTCATCTCCATATTTGAATAGACCAATCAGCACTCTGTGGGTGATCTCTCAATATGAATATCATCATGGTCACCTTTACTTCCCAAGATGTTTTCTGGTACCCAATATAGGCTTTTAAAATCTACCTTGGTGGGGATTCTAACTCATTACCACCTGGCTGGCAGGCAAGTGTGCTAACCACTGTGCTACCACAAATCCCTTTTGGGTATATGGTGCTAGTCCCATATGATTATAGACAAATCAGCACTCTATGTGTGATGTGGTCTATATGTGTATACATCAATCAGCACTCTATGTGTGATGTGGTCTATATGTGTATACATCAATCAGCACTCTATGTGTGATGTGGTCTATATGTGTATACATCAATCAGCACTCTATGTGTGATGTGGTCCATATGTGTATACATCAATCAGCACTCTGTGTGTGATGTGGTCTATATGTGTATACATCAATCAGCACTCTATGTGTGATGTGGTCCATATGTGTATACATCAATCAGCACTCTATGTGTGATGTGGTCCATATGTGTATACATCAATCAGCACTCTATGTGTGATGTGGTCCATATGTGTATACATCAATCAGCACTCAATATGAGATGTGGTCCATATGTGTATACATCAATCAGCACTCTATGTGTGATGTGGTCCATATGTGTATACATCAATCAGCACTCTATGTGTGATGTGGTCCATATGTGTATACATCAATCAGCACTCTATATGAGATGTGGTCCATATGTGTATACATCAATCAGCACTCTATGTGTGATGTGGTCCATATGTGTATACATCAATCAGCACTCTATGTGTGATGTGGTCCATATGTGTATACATCAATCAGCACTCTATATGAGATGTGGTCCATATGTGTATACATCAATCAGCACTCTATGTGTGATGTGGTCCATATGTGTATACATCAATCAGCACTCTATGTGTGATGTGGTCCATATGTGTATACATCAATCAGCACTCTATATGAGATGTGGTCCATATGTGTATACATCAATCAGCACTCTATGTGTGATGTGGTCTATATCTGTATACATCAATCAGCACTCTATGTGTGATGTGGTCTATATGTGTATACATCAATCAGCACTCTATGTGTGATGTGGTCCATATGTGTATACATCAATCAGCACTCTATGTGTGATGTGGTCCATATGTGTATAGACAAATCAGCACTCTATGTGTGATGTGGTCCATATGTGTATACATCAATCAGCACTCTATGTGTGATGTGGTCTATATGTGTATACATCAATCAGCACTCTATGTGTGATGTGGTCCATATGTGTATACATCAATCAGCACTCTATGCGTGATGTGGTCCATATGTGTATACATCAATCAGCACTCTATGTGTGATGTGGTCCATATGTGTATACATCAATCAGCACTCTAGGTGTGATGTGGTCCATATGTGTATACATCAATCAGCACTCTAGGTGTGATGTGGTCCATATGTGTATACATCAATCAGCACTCTATGCATGATGTGGTCTATATGTGTATAGACAAATCAGCACTCTATGCGTGATGTGGTCTATATGTGTATAGACCAATCAGCACTCTATGCGTGATGTGGTCCATATGTGTATACATCAATCAGCACTCTATGTGTAATGTGGTCCATATGTGTATACATCAATCAGCACTCTATGCGTGATGTGGTCCATATGTGTATACATCAATCAGCACTCTATGTGTGATGTGGTCCATATGTGTATACATCAATCAGCACTCTATGTATGATGTGGTCCATATGTGTATACATCAATCAGCACTCTATGCGTGATGTGGTCCATATGTGTATACATCAATCACCACTCTATGTGTGATGTGGTTCATATGCGTATACATCAATCAGCACTCTATGTGTGATGTGGTCCATATGTGTATAGACAAATCAGCACTCTATGTGTGATGTGGTCCATATGTGTATACATCAATCAGCACTCTATGTGTGATGTGGTCCATATGTGTATACATCAATCAGCACTCTATGTGTGATGTGGTCCATGTGTATACATCAATCAGCACTCTATGTGTGATGTGGTCCATATGTGTATACATCAATCAGCACTCTATGTGTGATGTGGTCCATATGTGTATAGACCAATCAGCACTCTATGTGTGATGTGGTCTATATGTGTATACATCAATCAGCACTCTATGTATGATGTGGTCCATATGTGTATACATCAATCAGCACTCTATGCGTGATGTGGTCCATATGTGTATACATCAATCAGCACTCTATGCGTGATGTGGTTCATATGCGTATACATCAATCAGCACTCTATGTGTGATGTGGTCCATATGCGTATACATCAATCAGCACTCTATGCGTGATGTGGTCCAAATGTGTATACATCAATCAGCACTCTATGTATGATGTGGTCCATATGCGTATATATCAATCAGCACTCTGTGTGATGTGGTCCAAATGTGTATACATCAATCAGCACTCTATGTGTGATGTGGTCCATATGTGTATACATCAATCAGCATTCTATATGAGATGTTGTCCATATGTGTATACATCAATCAGCACTCTATGTGTGATGTGGTCCATATGTGTATACATCAAACAGCACTCTATGTGTGATGTGGTTCCTATGTGTATACATCAATCAGCATTCTATGCGTGATGTGGTCTATATGTGTATACATCAATCAGCACTCTATGTGTGATGTGGTTCCTATGTGTATACATCAATCAGCACTCTATGTGTGATGTGGTCCATATGTGTATACATCAATCAGCATTCTATATGAGATGTGGTCCATATGTGTATACATCAATCAGCACTCTATGTGTGATGTGTTTCCTATGTGTATACATCAATCAGCACTCTATGTGTGATGTGGTCCATATGTGTATACATCAATCAGCACTCTATGTATGATGTGGTCCATATGTGCATACATCAATCAGCATTCTATACGAGATGTGGTCCATATGTGTATACATCAATCAGCACTCTATGTATGATGTGGTCTATATCTGTATACACCAATCAGCACTCTATGTGTGATGTGGTCTATATGTGTATACATCAATCAGCATTCTATATGAGATGTGGTCCATATGTGTATACATCAATCAGCACTCTATGTGTGATGTGGTCTATATCTGTATACATCAATCAGCACTCTGTGTGTGATGTGGTCATATCATGCCATTTGCCTTGACTTTCTGGTAGCCATTTTAGGCTGGGTCGATTAGGTAGCCCGATCAACTTTATACAATCCACAATCCAGATATAGTAAGCATAAAATAAGGAACCCAAGGATGTTACACTACTTGATCCCTAGTTAGAGGATTGGATGCCTAGACCTTTGAGAAAAGGGTGTATTAACGCACCAATTTTATAAATTATGTGTCGTGCCTTGTACCCAACTGCAAATTTTCTGCAAAATAAACATAGTTATAGCCATTTTAGTAACATTTTCTTAATTGCTTTTTAATTATACAACCTACATAGTTAAATACCTCTAGAAAAAATAAATGCAACGATACCTTATTCAAGTATGTAGGTCAATTCTAAGCGGAGATATTAATGTTTGTATGTCAGTTTATTATTACTAAAGAATTACTACTAGAATACTAATACTACTACTAATAGAATTTCTAAATTCTGAAGCTCCAAGTAACACTTTCCCACAGGAAGAGGTTCTAACGTGTGAACCACAAATTGAAGAACCTGCATTTGAAGAAATCCTATATGTAATCACACAACTTAAAAACAATAAGGCAACAGGGGCTGATGGAATTGCTGCTGAATTTATAAAGGCAGGTGGCCATGCATTACATCTAAAGCTATACAAACTAATAATAAACATCTGGAGGACAGAAGAATTACCCCATGACTGGAAAGAGTCATTATTGATACCTATCTTTAAGAAAGGAGACAAGTTCCAATGTGAAAATTATAGAGGAATATCACTACTGTCCACAAGCTATAAGATAATATCCGCAGTATTACTAAATAGGACGTAAGATGGTGCATGACGGTGGAAATGACCACGTGTTCACATGCACCCACTGTGAACGGACATTTACAGCGCGAATTGGCCTTATCAGTCACATTTGCTACCGCCATAGGTAAAAGTTATTATGCCTTTTTAAAGCACAAACTATCGTCTGTCAAGACGGCAAGGTCCCAACTATTACTAAACAGACTAAAACCATATTCAGAAGACATATTAGGTGACTACCAGGTGGGTTTTAGACAAAACAGATCAACAATAGATCAAATATTTATCTTACGACAAATAGCCGAGAAAAATTGAGAATATAAAAGAGATCTCCATAACATGTTTGTGGATTTATGGCTTAAAAAGGCTTATGATAGTGTCCGTAGGAATAGTCTATGGAATGCTATGCAGGAATTTGGAATACCAAGGAAGTTAATCAACATGACCAGACTATGCATGGAAGATACTTATAATATAGTAACATATAAAGGCAGGAAATCAGACCCTTTCCAAATAACCTCTGGCTTGAAACAAGGTGATGCAATATCGCCGCTACTCTTCAATTTGGCTCTAGAGAAAGTTGTAAGGAAGGTAAAGGAGGAATGTGATATTGGAGGAACATAAGCTGCTTGGTTATGCAGATGATATAGATATTATAGGGGAAAATGAACAAAAGACATTGGAAATATTGACTCACTTAAAGGGAAAAAGCCCAACAGATGGGGCTGGTTATCAACCAAGATAAGACAGAATATATGGTAATTTCAAGAGAAGGAATGGCTAAAAACTCTGGCCACATACAAATAGATAATATGACCATTAAAAGAACGGAAACATACAAATACCTGGGTACAATCTTCAACTGCTCCAACATCATAAAGGAAGAAATACAAGCTAGAATCAATTCTGGAAATAAGATATACTATGCACTACAACATCTACTAAAATCAAATGCGCTATCTCGTAACACCAAAATCACAGTATACAAAACACTGATCAGACCAGTTGTGCTGTATGGCTCTGAAACCTGGAGTACAACGAAAGGAGATGAAGCCTTGTTACAAATCTTTGAGAACAAAGTCTTAAGACGCATCTTTGGACCCATTAGGGATACACAAAGTGGAGAGTGGAAAAGAAGAAGTAACAAAGACATTTATGATCTGTTTAAGTCCCAGCTAATCACTGGTATCATGAAGGCTAATAGACTACAATGGCTGGGGCATACAGAAAGAATGTAGGACAATAGGGAAACAAAACTCGCTTACACTTAGGAAATAAATGACCCCAGACCCCGAGGTAGACCAAGAAGACGGTAGAGAGATATATATACAGACCTACAAGCACTTGGAATCAACAACTGGCAAGAGAAGGCAAACCAGAGAGACAAATTTTATCTGCAGCAAAGAACCTCAATGGCTCGGAACACTGAAGAAGAAGAGAAGAAGAATGTCAGTTTATTATTTAATATGAGCAGAGAGGAAAATACTATTTTACCCCTTTGACAAAGTGTGACCTAAACACTCACATTACTGCTGGTAACACTTACACTAAGGGGAGATTAAAACTGCAGATGTTTCCTAACTAAGGGGGAGCTAACCAATGTCAATTTAGCATCCATTACCAACATACCTTTAAGTAACATTTGATGCCAGACTGACATGGAGAAAACATCAAAAAAGCAGTATCCAAAGCCAGAAGGAAAATAGCCATCCTGAGAAAGCTAAGTGGAACCAGATGGGAAGCCAGTGGGAAAATACTTAGCAAAGTTTATCACCAGAGCATACGACCACACCTGGAATACAGATCAACTGCGTGGTGTTAAGCATCAAAAACCATACTACAAGAGCTGGAAAAGGTGTAAAATCAAGCACTCAGAATCAACACAGGAGAGATACGATCAACCTCTATAGTAGCAATGAAGAAAATGGGGAAGATCCAAGTACTGAGAGAGCGCAGAGATACGAAAACACTAATAGAAGCAGAGAAGTTCCTCAGTCTACCAGGCCACACAATGAAGAACCAATTTGAAAACTTAGGAGCGGTTGAAAAGAAGTAGTTTTATCGACCAGGCCAAACGACTGCAGAGAAACCACCGATCTGTCCACAGTTGGTATCCCCCTGAAAACTATACCAGAGTGAATGCCATGGAAAGATGAACATAGTCTATCACTATAAATCCAGACAAAAGTGAGAGGAATATTTGACAAGGAAGAACAGAACTTAGGCTCAAGAGGAAAGACTAACTAAGAACAGAACAGTGTACAGCGCAGAACAGCCACTCTCAGCTTCCTTGATGAAGAATACCCACAGAAACTCTGGATCCGAGTCTACACAGAGGGTCAGCACAAAATGCTGCTCGAAATGGAGGAGCGGGAGTGTGCATAGAATACCCAAATAATACTCGGGACACAGCCAGATACCAAAGTACTGTCATAACTATGATGCTGAAATTGAGTAAATCAAGATAGCAACAGTGAAATTACTAAATACCAGACATGGTGCTATTGAATGTTGAGAATATCAGGAAATGAGAAAACGAATGCTTAGGTAGTGAGAGCTATAAGTGTTACAAGATCATTATCAAAACCATCAGGAAATTCTTTTCTTTTGCGTTTTGCTTGCTTTGAATTCAAGCGTAGTCCATACATATGCTACAACTTCTTGTGCACTGGACTGGTTTAAGCATGACCATTTGTGAGGTAGGGGTCAGCCAGCATGAAGAGGGACACAGGACATTCAAGACATATTAATCATGATGTGTGTGAGGTAAGGGGTGGCCAGCATGAAGAGGACACAGGACATTCAAGACACTTTAAGCATGAACATGTGTGAGACAGGCAACTGGCAGTGGGTCGAGTATCTCTTTCAGTGGCTGTGGTGAGAGCAACGAGGACTTGCTACATGATGATAATGAAGAAAAGAAGTGGAATAGATAAACTAGTCACACGAGGGAATATGCTAGGCAAGAGAGACAGAGACAGATGTATGCTGAAACTGAAACACCTGAGAACAAATACTATAAGCAACACCAAATTCATCAAACTATCAGAGACAGAGAAGACTAAAGAGTCAAGGTATCTGGTTCAGGCCTGGCAACTGAAGCAGAAGTTGTCTATCCATCACTCTATGCCTACTAAGCTAAAGCTAAGGTCAACCTATGGCTCAAGTTGCACATGACAATGAAACAATGACAAGGTAATATGTTAGCTTTCACTTACCTTCAAATCATCATCATGTGCCATACAATGTGGCATATATTTTCATGTCTCTCTAGACATCTCGCTCCTTGATGTTTAGTTTAGTTGACAGATCAACATCACGGCACACGGGTGAAACCCATAAGTGCTCTGTTCTACTCTTAACTCAAGCCTGAATCCGGAGAAACTCAGCTCAGTGCATTAACTCCGTAGCACCGGCGAGGATCTTGAAATACTTTGGGTAGATTTTTAAATCAAAATTTTGCCCGGGCAGCGCTGTTAGGCTACACTTTTTCAATTTCCAACTGCCAAGGGATTTTTTACGTGTGCAACAATACACACAGGTGTCCGGTCTCAGTACCCAAAGACCAGGGGAAATTTTGTTACTAGAAGTCCACCTGAAAAAATCCCGGCCCTCACCGGGGCTTGAACCCGGGACCTCCAGCACTCGAGGCAGACACCATACCTTGAGATCACTCAGCTCCCTCGCTCTTTGATGTCTTGGATTAACCCTATTGATGACATTCCTCTATGCCATCATCTTTGAACTTCCAGATCATTTCTTTGGGTCAGCCTCTGCTACTGCTGATCTGTCCTGTCATCATGAGGTTCTCCAATGGCTCTCTTCTCATTATATAACCAAAGAAACTGTCCCTTTCTTATAGTTGTGTATACTGTTCTATTGCCATCAGCCTCTTCCAGGAATACATAATAAAACAAGTTTCATTTTCACAATGAAGGATAGGTTGAATGAATGTCCAGCAATTTCCATCACCATTATCATCAATTCTAGCATCCTCCATCCGGTCTATCTCGTGGTTGATCTTCTTTCCTTTAAACCTTTGGCTTCCAATTGTAAATTCTTCTTCTTCTTCGTTCACACTCAGGCGTCAGTATGAATTAATCCAAAGAAAGCAGCAGTCAACTTAAGCTTGTTGACATCTCCATAAAGTCTGTCCTTAAATGAAGTGGGCGCATACCAAAATATTAACATTTTAGTTTTCTTTGAAATATGATTTTCAGCAGGGCATTATTTCTTTTTAAGATGCTCAAAATATTTTATTTGTTACCTTCATCTCATTTAATAATTCTCTTTCATATGTAACATGTGAGGAACACTCCGCATCTATCCCCTTTAATTGATTCTATCTAATGACGTGCCCTGAGTACAGTAGCAGTGGTTCTCTAATTCTAAGTAACCAAGTATCCCCATTACAATGTTTCTTTCCTTGCCAGTTCTGTAAAATAATGCCCCAAAAAATTTCCCATTTACTTAGTTGTCAAAAGCCTAGGAACTAACCGTAATTTGTTACCTTGGAGAAAAATCCTTCAGACAATTGTCCAGTGTTTTATCAGAGGCCTGGGATGTCTGGGAGGCTGGTTTAGAAGGTTTCACTGCCAGGTCATCTTCATCTGTGTCTGAAGTTTGTGATGCAGCTGTTGCCTTCCAAGAATAAGACACAAAGAAAATACTACAGCAGAGAAAAGACAGCCATATTTCCCTATTGTAAATGTTAACAAATACAACAATGACATTGTTAGATCAGGTGTTCCTAAACTGTTCATGATAGTTAGTTAGTTAGTCGACAGATCATCCTCATTGCACATCGAACCATTCAATCCATAAGTGCTCGGATCCCCTCCTCAGCAAATCCCGCAGCGTGTAGCGGCTAACGACACCAGTTTTGTGTTGGTTTATAAATCTTCTTTGGCTTCCTGCGTAGTGTTCTTGTTTGGCCACCCCTCTTTTAATTTGCTGTTCTCGCAGTCTGGCCATGGTTGTAGATTCACAGTCATCACTTGGTTCACGCAAAAGTCTTACTTCTCATAGAGCATTCAGAATGTCAGCCTGGTCCATGGCACGTCCGCCCTCCACCGTAGCCTCACCTGCGAGCTTGTCAGCCCGCTCATTTCCTTGTACTCCTGCATGCCCTGGCACGAAGATGAAACTAATCTTTGCCAGCCAAGGCCGCTCCAGAGACAGCAACCATTCTCTTTGGATCCACCCCACCCCTATCCTCTTGATCATGCTCATTGTGTCGCTAAGGAAACATGCCCTAGTAAATGTCTGTGTCTCGAGCCATGTTATTGCTTTACTTACTGCCATGACTTCCATAGTCAGGCTACTTGTGGTCTCAGTGAAAGCACCAGAGTCCTCCACAATTCTCCCTTCGGCCCGAGCCGTAAAGGCCCATGAGCTTCTCACATGTCGGACGACCGACCCATCTGTGTAAATGACAGCATCACCGTCTAGCGAATTCTCGAAAATCAACGCTTGTACTTCAGCCTCCACAGCAGCTGGATTTTCTTGTCTGCATTTTCTTTCTAGTTGGATGCAAAATGAAAAGGATGTGCATAAATCTGTTGGCACTTGTACCCACTCCTCGCCAGGTTCTAAGTCCTCAAGTGAACACACCTGTTGAAGAATGTCTTCGGCTTGACCCATCCATGACCGTTCTCTTTTTAACCTGCTGCCCTTCACCTTCATAATTTCACTATGCAGTGGATGTATGCAGTGGATGTTGTGTGTTTGCACTAACCCTGAAGTAGGAGAAGTGTTTGGGGATTCTTAGCAAAAACTAATGGTCGACATTTGGTGCAGGAGAGGCTGGCGTATGATGCCACAATATCTAGCTTAAGAATGGAGGTGGAGGCGGTCAGTGCATCTTTCCGCTGGATAGAGAACATGATACATACACACATTGTGATTGTAACTGACTCAGAAAGCATGCTGAGGAGGGTGAGGACAGGCAGGCTTCGTGCAGAGTGGCTTGCTTCACTTCGGAGGTCACGACTAGCAAGCATCACCTGGATATTTTCTCAGGGGCATGCCGGTGTGCTGGGGAATGAACAGGCGGACAGATTGGTTGGCTCGGCAAAACTTGGTGGAATATTGATGCATGACAAGGCAGACATGGTTGCGGCCTTGTGGGAGTACGTGTACACCTCGGAGGAGCAAACGGATCAGCATAGTCTGGTAAGAATGAGGCAGCGAGGTGTGACGAGGGATCTGGCTGACGCTCGACGCTCAGAGAAAAGGCAAGACGGACATATAATCAGATTGCTACTGGAACTATTAGTGTTGGAACTCTTCGCTGGCTGCTGAGGATGGGGACGGAGCACTTATGGGAATGCCCTGAATGCTGTGATGTTGGTTCCTAAATTAATCAATCAATCAGGTAGGCGCATGCTTTGCAAACTTGTATTCTGTCTTCAATGGTTGGAAAATCAAGAAGGTAGCGCATCGCTCTGCATGATGTATCTCTTGTACATACAAGAATAATGCGCATAGCTTCATTCTGTATCCTTTCCATCCTTTCTATCTGCTTACGGCTGAGAGTCAGGATTGCCATTGCATACTCAAAAACAGATATGACCAGCCCCTCGTACAGAAGACATAGATGGCGCTGCTCACAGTTTGCTGCCGCCATCAACCGCATCGCAGCCAAACCCCACTTGGCCTTTGTTATCACCTGGTCTATGTGCTCATTATAAGCAAGGCTTCGATCAAACCGTATCCCCAGGTAATTCATTGCCTGCATTCTTTCCACCGTCTCTGAACACAGCTTTACAGTTGATGTTGGAGTGCTGACAATATGATTATTCAACGAGAACCAAGTCACTGTTGCCTTTGTTGGGTTGACCATTGCACCAGCTTCATCACACCGAGTACTTATGCAATTGAGTTCGGTTTGTAGTTCCACAGCAACCTGCTCTCTATACTTACCCTGACGATACACTAAAACATCATCGGCATATGACAATGTCCTGCTAGGTCCAGTGATCTGCTCACTGGTGATTCTCACTGTGTAGGCGTTGAACAGTACCGGAGATAATGGTGATCCCTGTGGTAGGCCAGGATATATTGTTGTTGGTTCCGAAGTCCAACTGCCACATCTAAAAACTACTTTCCGTTGGAAGAGGGCTGCAGCGATCCAACTAAGGAGGAATGGACTTACTTTTAGTTCAAGAAGCTGAAACATTAAAAAATCCAATGGTACTCTGTTGTACGCATCCTCAAGATCAATCGCTGCAGCAAAGGTTTCAATGCCTGAGTGGAAACCTTCATAGACATCATGGGCAAAAACTGCTGCATTGGTCCAGGTTTCTCGTTTTGGACGGTACCCACCCAGGGTAGGTGGGAAAACACCTTGCCTCTCTAGCTGGCTTGATATTTTCCTGGCAATTACCTTCTCCAGCAGCTTGCCTATTGTATTCTGCATGGTTATAACTCAATATCCCTGAATTTTTGTGTGGTCTTTGCCAGGCTTTGGCAAGGGAATCAGATAGCTGTGTAACCACTCTTCCTTGATGCTAGCACTCCCTATACTGTTGTTGTACACGTCTGCTAGTTTCTCTAGCTCATTGTCGGTACACCTATTGATGTCGTATCTTATACCATCAGGCCCTGGAGCACTGTTTTTTGATCGTCGAAGCACAGCCTTGATTTCTTTCACTGTCACTGTGTCTTCATCCGAAGTGTTCTGGGCCTTGCACCTGTCTGAGGTGACCTCCTTGGCAAGATTTCGGCCTCCCATGTCTGTCTGGTTGCTCTGCTCCAGACAGCGTTCAAAGAGGGCTTGCCCTTGTCCTCGTCAGACCTCTGCCAGATGAGGTCAGCACCTTGGAAGTCAGAAATGCTCTTATTCTTGACTACCCGACTCATGCTTTTATGTAGTCGCCAGAACAATTTCAGTGACTTGTCTGTGCTTACTCTTTGATACACCTCTGCCCATTTTTCACTTTTAACCACCTTGACCAGTTTTTTTAAATAGCTTACTAAACTGTTCATGATGCCAGTCAGAAGCCTTCTGACACATATATCTATGCATAGCCTGCACTGTGGCTTAGGGACAGTGAATGCATGTCACAATTCCCGACATACAGTCAAGTGTTCAAAATCAGCTGCAGGCGATTTGAAAGCAGACTGCTTTACGTTGATTTCGATGGTATGAGACGTCAGTCATTCAGAAAGCAATGGCAAACTACTGAATATACAAACTGCGTAGTAAATCACATATAGCCAAAACATGTTGGGATGACTGCAACATCCAGTAAACGACATGCAACTAACTTTGGGCAACATGCATACTTTAGTCAAAGAGAATATGTGAGTGTTTGGTAGCTGCAAGCAAATCTGTGTGTGGGCAACACACATAGCACATCCGGTCCCCAACATGGAGGATAGGTGTTTTGAGCTGTTAAGGCCTCTGGAATGTTTATGCTTGTAGCTATGGTTTGCTTACACATTATCCTCATGTTGGACTAGTAGTGTATGGTTCTGGTTCCATCACCCTGCTACTGAGTTGAGTGTGTGGAGCAACACTGTGAGCTGTGAATTTATGCAGAGTGCTTTTACATCTGTCTGCAGTTGTTTGTAGTGTGAACGGCATGTTCAGAAACATGGTGGCTGGATGGTCGCTGAACTAACTGGGCCTTATGCAGTAATGTGTGGCTGCTGGTTTTCTAGTGACTGCCGCTTCCATCGACTGTATTTTTCATAGTGGACTTTTTTGTTGGCATTCTGGCATCGGCATTATGCATAGTATACATGTGCGGGCTGTTGCTCTGGCGAGACTCCTATCTGTTCCACTTTTCACATGGGGCAGTGAGGAACATGTTGTGTGATATTCACTGGCACAGGAACGGAGCCAGGGGGGATGGACTCCCCTTGATCAGATTTTTGTCCTAAACCTGCGATTGGCCTAGCAAGCCAGCAGAGGATTTTCATCCTACTCGTAGAAAAACTAAGAATTATTATCAGACTGACCCAAATGGATATAAACCCGGCAATGTTAATGGACTACGAGATAGAACTGTGATTCAAAATACAAGCACAATGAACATCTGCGATTTTAATAATAAAGATGAAGAACTTATAGAAATAATGGAAAAGGGGAAAATTGGACTGATGGAAATAGCGGACACAAGAATAAAGAGGAGTGAGTAGAGTGAGTGTGTCGTGCCCACTCCTGATAACCTCTATTAGAATCCCATCATTATCTGGATGGAGCTTGCCAGATGCAAGTTCATTAACTTCTGTTATGGTGGGTAGTGTTTGCAAGTGGTCAAGAGTTGGCAGGGCTTCTAATTCTATGGCGTTGCCGTTGAGGGCATCATCCGCTAGTTGAGTTTGGTCTCACTTGAGTAAATCTCCAAATAGTCAAATCAAATAGTGCTCTACCCATTTGCTGTGTCTTCGTACTAAGTAATAATAGTAATTACTAATTACTAACCAGGCTTCATTTTAAAAAAAAAATCTAAAACAAAAAGTAAACGCACATGAAATAATAATATTGTATTATTGCCATATCTATTCTTTCTTACCGATGTTTCGTTACCAACGCCATTTATTTGTTCAACACTTGATGGACTAACATGTCGCGGCCTCAGCTCTGAGCTGATCGTTGTCGTTGAAGACATCATTTGCTCATCAACAAACACTCTGACTCTGGTTTATCCCCAGTCACCGGTTCAACTGCCCAGCTTCAGAGACAAGAATTTCAAGAATCAATAATCATTCAAGGGTTTTTCAATTAATTTACTACCTACATGCATATCGTATGAAACATAATACTATTAATTAATGATATAGTATAATAATATTATGCATTATTATTATTAATACAGATTGTATGTGAAGGGAATACATGCCGAAACACCAAAAACAGGGTGTATTTTTTTATGACTGTGGTGCAGTTAATATATTGCCGTTCCAAGTTTTGTATTTACCTATTATGTTGCACTGTGTTGCATGAACTCCACAGTAGGTAAAAACAAAACTTGGATCGGCAATATTTTCAAACACTGCACAGTCGTGGCTATTTTCCGGTTTCCGGTTCTAGGTCAAGATGGCGAGACATGTTTCTTTCTAGCTCGGCTTAAAACGGTTGATCGGCGGTCCGACAAACTACCATCGTAAAACTTCCCGTTGTTTCAGAACCAGATTTCTGGCTCTAAATGTTATGTTGTTCGCTGAAATTTGTTGAATTCCAAGGATATTTCATGCCCCCACTAGATGCCTCCTGCGAGTCATTCACCATGGAAGAGATTAAAGCAGCCATCAAAAAATTGAAGAACAACAAAGCTGTTGGTGAAGATGAAATCTCAGGAGAAATGCTCAAAGCAGCAGATGAGAACACCTTACAACGTTTGTTACAGCTGATCAATGAAATCTGGCAAAGCGAATCCCCACCACAACAGTGGATAGATGGTGTAATTTTCAAACTGCCTAAAAAGGGCGATATGTCTGATTGCAATAATTGGCGTGGTATCACTCTATTGTCAGTACCAGGAAAACTTTTTTGTAGCATGTTACTTGAGAGATTGAAAAAGGCGATAGATGAAAGGCTCAGAGAGGAACAAGCAGGCTTCAGACCAAAACGGTCATGCATAGACCACATTTTCACCCTCAGAATAATAATTGAAGACTCCATAGAATTCCAGTCGAAATTAATCACCAACTTTGTCGACTTTCAAAAAGCCTTCGACAGTATCCACCGTCCTTCACTTTGGGATCTACTTAACATCTATGGTTTTCCTACCAAATATACCAACGTCATAAAATCTTTCTACAAAGAAACACGTTGCTGCGTAAGAACAGAAACAGGCAACTCTGGCTGGTTCTCAGTCGAAACAGGAGTGAAACAGGGTTGTGTTATCACCGATGCTTTTTGGAATAGCTATCGACTGGGTCATGCGCAAATGCACAAACAACACAAATATGGGTATCCATTGGGTTGACAAAATTCTAGAAGACCTGGACTTTGCCGACGACATAGTGCTTTTGAGTTCAACACACCCGGATGCCCAAGAGAAAATAAACCACCTCCAAAATGTTTCAGGGCAAATTGGTTGCCAAATTAACACCACAAAAACAAAGACTATTGATCTTACCAACAGTTCAGATGACACCAAATTGAACAGCTACGTTCTTGAAAAAGTCAACAGTTTTACATACCTAGGAAGCAAAATGACATCTACAGGGGACTCAACACCAGAAATATCATCTAGAATCGCACTGGCATCTAGTGCCTTCAATAAACTGTCAAACATCTGGAAGTCAAAGACACTCAGCAAACACACAAAACTTAAAATCTTCAACTCCTGTGTGATTCCAGTGTTAACGTATGGATGTGAAAGTTGGAAATCAACGGTAGCTTTAGATAAAAAATTAGACAATTTTGAGAACAAATGTCTTAGAAGACTTCTAAACATCCACTGGACAGACTTCAGAACCAATTCGCAAATAAGACAAGAGACTAAGCAAGATACAGTATCCAATTTCATAAGAAGACGCCGTTGGAACTACATCGGCCATGTACTCAGAATGGACAAGTCAAGACTCCCCTATCAAGCCCTCATATGGTCACCAGTAGGGAAAAGAAAACGGGGAAGACCAAGAGAGACCCTGCGTAGAACCATCATTAGAGAAGGCTCATTCAATGGCCAAGTAAATATCCAAGATCTACAACAGGTAGCAGCGAACCGCCAAGCATGGAGAGACAGGACTTCTGCCCTATGCGCCGCCTTAGGCTCAAGAGGAAAGACTAACTAAACTAACAGTCGATTATGTGGTTGTTTCGGGATTTGAAATTTAAATATTGAGCACAACCCACTACTGGCAACGCTGATCGCATTCCGGTATGAACCTAAGGCCTATCCACGTCAATATGGAAGCACTATACTCGAGTTTCGCCCTTGTTTGAGCTCGTCAGTAGTGCATATCCCTGACCGGATCCGGAAACAGTCCCGGATCACGCGTGTGAAGCGGATGTGTAACCACGCGGCACACACTGGACACACCAAATTATCACAACAGAACACCACAACGCTACCCATCGTAGGCTATGCTCAAGATTGCCCAATCGCCGCGACCGACGTCCGTCAATCGATGGGACCCGAACGATCAGGACTTCTCACTGGCAAGGAACACCAGGCCTCCTAAATCCAGTGAGCAATAATAAATTGATTATGTGGTTGTTTCGGGATTTGAAATTTAAATATTGAGCACAACCCACTACTGGCAACGCTGATCGCATTCCGGTATGAACCTAAGGCCTATCCACGTCAATATGGAAGCACTATACTCGAGTTTCGCCCTTGTTTGAGCTCGTCAGTAGTGCATATCCCTGACCGGATCCGGAAACAGTCCCGGATCACGCGTGTGAAGCGGATGTGTAACCACGCGGCACACACTGGACACACCAAATTATCACAACAGAACACCACAACGCTACCCATCGTAGGCTATGCTCAAGATTGCCCAATCGCCGCGACCGACGTCCGTCAATCGATGGGACCCGAACGATCAGGACTTCTCACTGGCAAGGAACACCAGGCCTCCTAAATCCAGTGAGCAATAATAAATTGATTATGTGGTTGTTTCGGGATTTGAAATTTAAATATTGAGCACAACCCACTACTGGCAACGCTGATCGCATTCCGGTATGAACCTAAGGCCTATCCACGTCAATATGGAAGCACTATACTCGAGTTTCGCCCTTGTTTGAGCTCGTCAGTAGTGCATATCCCTGACCGGATCCGGAAACAGTCCCGGATCACGCGTGTGAAGCGGATGTGTAACCACGCGGCACACACTGGACACACCAAATTATCACAACAGAACACCACAACGCTACCCATCGTAGGCTATGCTCAAGATTGCCCAATCGCCGCGACCGACGTCCGTCAATCGATGGGACCCGAACGATCAGGACTTCTCACTGGCAAGGAACACCAGGCCTCCTAAATCCAGTGAGCAATAATAAATTGATTATGTGGTTGTTTCGGGATTTGAAATTTAAATATTGAGCACAACCCACTACTGGCAACGCTGATCGCATTCCGGTATGAACCTAAGGCCAGTGCCAGGTTCTCCTTGCCAGTGAGAAGTCCTGATCGTTCGGGTCCCATCGATTGACGGACGTCGGTCGCGGCGATTGGGCAATCTTGAGCATAGCCTACGATGGGTAGCGTTGTGGTGTTCTGTTGTGATAATTTGGTGTGTCCAGTGTGTGCCGCGTGGTTACACATCCGCTTCACACGCGTGATCCGGGACTGTTTCCGGATCCGGTCAGGGATATGCACTACTGACGAGCTCAAACAAGGGCGAAACTCGAGTATAGTGCTTCCATATTGACGTGGATAGGCCTTAGGTTCATACCGGAATGCGATCAGCGTTGCCAGTAGTGGGTTGTGCTCAATATTTAAATTTCAAATCCCGAAACAACCACATAATCAATTTATTATTGCTCACTGGATTTAGGAGGCCTGGTGTTCCTTGCCAGTGAGAAGTCCTGATCGTTCGGGTCCCATCGATTGACGGACGTCGGTCGCGGCGATTGGGCAATCTTGAGCATAGCCTACGATGGGTAGCGTTGTGGTGTTCTGTTGTGATAATTTGGTGTGTCCAGTGTGTGCCGCGTGGTTACACATCCGCTTCACACGCGTGATCCGGGACTGTTTCCGGATCCGGTCAGGGATATGCACTACTGACGAGCTCAAACAAGGGCGAAACTCGAGTATAGTGCTTCCATATTGACGTGGATAGGCCTTAGGTTCATACCGGAATGCGATCAGCGTTGCCAGTAGTGGGTTGTGCTCAATATTTAAACTAACAGTCGTTAAAAATACACCTTATTCTTAATACACACAAAGATACTATTACTAACATTCAAATATTATAATATTACTAGCGATTGCATTTTCTACAGCAAACCGATCCGAAACAGGAAACTGCGCCTGCGCATGAAGGATCCACTGGGTCCCCCAAAAATGGCTATGAAACGACCCTGCATGCATCCGACATCATTCATTCATTCAAATATCACGTGGCAATAACAAACGCCATCTTAGTTTCTGCACAATAGATTCCTCTAATATTCTGGGCATAGCGATTGGTTGAAATTATAATGTCTTTAAAATAAATTCAATTATTTGGCAAACGATAAGTAATTTTCTTTTTTTTTCTTTTTTTTTTTTTTCTGGCGCTGTTTATAGAAAGTCATTATTTTAGATGGATTTTCGAATTCTGCATCCATTTTCACATATATGACGAGACACCAACTAGGCTGGCAATGAGATTGGGGGACCCTGACACAGCCATTAACCTGACACTTTAGTTTGGTTTAGTTTAGTTTAGTCGATGGATCAACATCACGGCACACGGGTATAACCCATAAGTGCTCCGTTCTCCTCCTAACTCAAACCTGAGTCTGGCGAAACTCAGCTCAGTGCATGAACTCCGTAGCACCGGCGGGGATCCTGAAATACTTTGGGTAGATTTTTAACTCGAAATTTTGCCCGGGCAGCGCCGTTAGGCTACTCTTTTTCGATTTCCAACTGCCAAGAGATTTTTTTTTACGTGCGCAACAATACACACGGGCGTCCGATCTCACTACCCAGAGACCAGGGGAAATTTTATTACTGGGAGTCCACGTGAACAAATTCCCGGTCCTCACCAGGGAATGAACCCGGGACCTCAAGCACTCGAGGTGGACACCATACCTCGAAACCACGCAGTCCCTCTGACCTGACACTTGTATCCCAATAAGCATACAAATAAAATGGAGTGTCGTTTGGGACCATGGAAGCGACCGCTTCTCCTGTTCTATGCTGATACCTAAGTTCAGCACAGTGAGGGCTATAAGAGCCCGCAGAGCATTCAGTTATGACTGCACCACTCTTCGCTCTTGGGACGCCTTATATCACAAAGGCGATATAAACCAACAAGGAGAATCTTCACCCAACCACCATGATGGACACCAGAGGTGGAGGGAAAAGAGGGCGGCCATAAGGCATTGGCAGAGGGTGCGGAGAACAAGAAATGCAGTTGACACAGAATTGGAGGAGGCTGAAGGGTATAAAAAAAAGAATAGTAACGGTGCAGGATGGTTAGCGGGGTAGGGGTATCCCCTATCAAAGGAGATGTAAGACGCCTCCTTTCCTCCGTTAGTCTACGGGACACCCTTGGGCAAGGTGGAGTACCCGTTTATCCCCCCGATCAGGGTTACGTGAAGCCATGGAAGCAGGTGGTGGATGGAGTGTGAGAGCAGCCGACAGATTGTTGTTGGTTATGGTCTTGCACTCTGCGGCGATAGGCAGATGATCTCATCAGTAGAGACAATGGCTATGGCCACCGACTAGTACAGTCACAGCCCAGAAGGAAAGCAATGGCAAACTACCTTCTGCAAAACTTGCCAAGAAACCATAACAACCATGAAAGAAAACATAATAAGAAAGAGATCTGGTGGCGAGACCCCCAGGCCAGGCAGATTAGATAACACTGGGGAAGAGTGTGACACAGGGACCAGTACTAGTAATCGTGATGACGGAGTTAATCCTGACTGTGTTACCAAGGAAATCCCCTGTGCCAGACTAAGAAACAGAGTGAGAATAGCAACGTGGAATGTGAGAAGTCTGTATTAGGGAAAGCTTAAAGTAGTGTGTGATGAGATTGAGAGGTTAAATATTCAAATTTTTGGAATTAGTGAACATCGCTGGAGCGCCAAGGGACATTTTACAACTGAAAATGGAAGCATTTTCATTTATTCTGGTAGAGATGTCGGAGGCCAGAGTGGAGTGGCATTTTGTTTAGATAAGACAACTGCAAAAGCTTTAATGGGATATAATCCAGTTAGTGATAGAATCCTCACTATTAGACATAAAGGCCGTCCAAAAAAACACAACTCTCATACATATATATGCACCTACTTCAACAGCAGAAGAGGACGAAATTGAAGATTTTTACAACACACTACAAGACACATTAAATAAGATTGGTCATAATGATATAGCAATAATAATGAGAGATTTTAATGCAAAAATAGGTGCAGGAAGAGCTGAAAATGAGAGACACGTTTTAGGAAAATTTGGATTAGGAAATAGAAATGATGCAGGTGACAAATTAATTGAATTTTGCACAGAAAATGAGTTAACGATAGCCAACACGCTTTTTAAACAACATCCAAGAAGACTCTTCACATGGAAGTCTCCAGACAGTTTTACAAAATATCAGATAGATTATATTGTAATGTTGTGTTGTTGTTTGTCCATCAAGAATGATGATGACCATTCATTTCATCCAGTGGGGTTGAAGGTGTGGAGCCGTGGGTTCTAAGATGGCTGATAAGGCCTATTTAGACGTTGGATGAAGAATGACTTGCGCGATGACTTGGATTAAAGTGAGGAAGAGTTGCGCAATTCGTCAACCTCACTCTCTCGCCTGAGTCCATTTGAGTCCAGTGGCAAGACAAGTCGAGACGATTGGAGACGAATACAGGTGCAGTGGATGACCAGGGCGCTCTACGTGCCTTGCCGTGCTCATTACGTTCCACAACGCTTTGCAGGTAAACGCCGTCTTGCCCGTTGAATCAGGAATGATTTCTTCCGCGCAGTCTGCCGAATCCTGTCTTCACATGCAGGGTAGGCATACCCTAGTTTACCTCTTGGTTTGACACCAAATCGGATACCCATGCCTGGTTTAGCCAGCCTCTCACAGCTGTTGCCCGGGGGGTGGCCGCTGTCGCATGCTGACAGCTACTAGGAGCCACAGGCACGAGCTGGGTGTCAGACTTGGACCAGTGGGGGATGGGTCCTGAAAGGACATGAGAGCCATCCTTACCAAAGGTGCTACCAATGCCTGACACCCCGTACCCCCCCAATATTACAATATTGTAATACAAAGAAGATGGAGATCAAGAATAACATCTGCAAAAACCCTACGAAGTGCAGACTGTGATACAGATCATCAGTTATTAGAAGCAGATCTGAAATTAAAACTCAAAAAGCTTACCCGAGGACCAAGGCCACTTCGTTTTGATCTCACAAAAATACCAGATGCATACAACATAGAAGTTAGGAATCGCTTTGGGGTCTTGATGTCTGTACAAGAAGAAATGACACCTGATGAACTGGCAGTACAAGCTAGAGATATCTTGATAACTGCAGCCAAAGATTTCATTCCGACCAAGAAAAAGCTACTTAAGCCATGGATTACATCAGACACGTTAGAATTAATAAAACAACGAAGGGAGCTGAAACAGAAAGGAGATGAATCGTATAACAGCAGGATGAAGTATAAATCTTTAACTCGAGAAATAAGAAAGAACACAAGAAAGGACAAAAATCAATATATACAAGATTGCTGTACCAGAATAGAGCAATATCATAAGACTGGAAGAGATTATGAAATGTTCAAAGAAATGAAGTTATTGACAAGAAATATTCAACCTCAATTGAATGTTATCTGTGACAAGATGGGAAATACCTTAACAGAATCTAGACAAATTCTAGAAAGATGGCAGGAGTACTGCAGTGGAATGTATGATATGAGTGACAGTGAGGATATGAATGAGATACATGAGCCAATGACAGCAGAGACAGAACCTGAACCCTCATTAGATGAAATTGCTTGGGCTATAAAGAACCTGAAGAATGGTAAATCACCTGGATGTGATGAGATACCAGCTGAACTAATTAAAGCGGGAGGAGAAGAAAGCATACACATATATCACGCATTATGTAAAAAGATTTGGAAATATGGTATATGGCCAAAAGATTGGAAGAGAACTATCTTCATTCCAATACCAAAAAAGGGCAACCTGAAATTATGCACCAACTATAGAACTGTTGCCCTGATCAGTCATGCAAGTAAAATTATACTAAAAGTCATAATGCGATGACTTCGTAAGAAAATGGAAGAAGAGATTAACGTGGTTCAAGCTGGATTTAGACAAGGAAGAGGAACAAGAGATCACATATTCAACATGCGTTTAATAATAGAGAAGTGCAGAGAATTTAATGTAGACCTATTCTCATGTTTTGTGGATTATTCAAAGGCATTTGACTGTGTACAACATCAGAAACTTTGGGAAATCATGAGGAATATGGGCTTTCCATCACATGTAGTGCCGGTCTCTCTGGCTGAGGGGTTACGACACTTTCTCCGTAATCCCGTTTATCACGCAGTCTCGTAGCGGGTGAGAACTGGGAGCGGTTCGTCCCCCGCTGGTGACTTGCGGGATAACTGAGCCGGCCGCTCAGAAAGCAATGGCAAACTACTGAGCGTAATCTTGCCAAGAAATCAACAGACAGCTGAAAGATGCTGCTGTTGACAGCGATGTCCTGTAAAGGATATGCGAATTTTTAAAAACAAATCACATATAGTACAACTCATAAAAATGCTCTATCTAGACCAACAAGCAGCAGTTAGAATAGATGGCGAGATATCAGATTGGTTTGACATCAAGCAAGGAGTCCGTCAGGGCTGCGTGCTGTCACCCTATTTGTTTAACCTGTACGCCGAAAATATAATGAGAAATGTAAGAGATTATATAAACAGGGAGCTATATGATGCCCTAAATATCGGCGGTCATGACATACACAGAATGGCATAGAAAACCTAATAGCCTCAACCCAATTGAATAATGAAAATCACAACTTATATCTTAACATAGCAAAAACAAAGATAATGCAAACAGATAAAACTACTATGGAGAAAGAAATATACATTAATGGGGGAAAATTGGAAGTGGTGGAAAAATTTGAATATCTTGGGTCATTGATTACCAATAACGGTGACCCAAAGAAAGAAATTAAACGGCGACTATCCATTATTCTTCAAAGACTAAAACAGCTGAATAAATTATGGAGTGGGACAGACAGAACTACAAAAATTAGATTTTTAAAAGCATGCATCTTATGTTAAGGGACTCCATTAATCAAACTAGCAAAGAAGTATTACCAGAGAGAGGCAAAATAGCTAAGAAAAAATGGATGAATGAAGAAATCTTAAAACTGATGGACAAAAGAAAACAGAGTAAAAATGACAAACAAGAATACGCTCAGATAAATAAAGAAATAAAAGATAAATGTGGGAAGGCTAAAGAAAGTTGGTTAAACGAGCAATGCAAAAAAATTGAATTAAATTCCATTAAAGATACAAAAAATATGCACAGACAAATCAGTGAGCTTACAGGAAGAAAAATAAGAATAAATACAGGGTGTTTGAAATCAACAACAGGAAAGATATTATTAGAGGAAGGTGCTATAATGAAGAGGTGGAATGAGTATATAAGAGAATTATATGATGGAGAAAGGGAAGAATTAACAGAAGATAGTAACTTAGAAGGTCCATCTATTCTGAAAGAAGAAGTCGCTGACGCTATGAGACGTATGAAGAAAGGAAAAACAGCTGGGCCAGATGAAATCATAATAGAAGAATTAGAAGTATTGGGAGAATTTGGAGTAGATATATTAACCAAAATGTTGAATGATATTTACAGCAGTGGATATTTATCCAGTGATATGCTGAAATCTGTATTTATAGCTATACCAAAAAGACCAGGAGCAATTGATTGTGAAGATTTTCGTACAATTAACCTGTTATAAACCATATCACTAAGCTTCTACTCAGAATCATAATGAGAAGAATCAAAAAGAAAATAAAAATGGAAATTAGTGAAGAACAGTATGGATTTGTGGAAGGAAAGGGCACAAACAATGCAATTTATACATTACGGACACTAATAGAAAGGTCAATAGAGAAACAGAGAGACATATATTTGTGCTTCATAGATTATACTAAGGCATTTGATAAAGTAAAACATGATGAACTGATTAAAATTTTGGAAGATATCAACATTGATGGAAAAGATTTAAGAATAATAAAGAATATTTACTGGAACCAAGTAGCAGCAATTAAAATGGGAATTAAAGAGGGTAGTTACGAACAGATAAAGCTAGGAGTAAGACAAGGGTGTGTCTTGTCACCAGATTCTTTCTCCCTGTATAGCGAAGTAATAATGAGAGAGATCAAAGAGATGCCAGGAATACTAGTTGGAGGTTATAATATAAATAATATACGCTATGCAGATGACACAGTATTGGTGGCGGATAATTCAACAGACCTACAACAATTATTAGACGTTGTAGTAACAGAGAGTGCAAGGAAAGGACGATCCTTGAATATCAAGAAAACAGTAACAATGGTAATATCAAAGAAAATGGTGACACTACAATGTGACATAGAAATAGAAGGGAAAATCCTTAGCCAAGTGGATAATGTTAGATACCTAAGGGCATTTATAACACCAGATGGAAGATGTACAACAGAGATTAGGAGCAGAATAGGGCAGGCAAAAGCCGCATTTCAGAAAATGAAGAGTATCTTATGCAATAAGTCGCTATCACTGAATGTAAGAAAGAGAGTACTGAAATGCTATGTAGAACCAGTTTTGCTGTATGGCAGTGAATCTTGGAATGTAAATGAACAAATTAAGAAGAAATTGGAAGCAACAGAGATGTGGTTCCTGAGACGAATGTTGCGAATTCCTTGGACTGCCAGAGTAACAAACGACGATTGCCTGAAACAGGCTAATGAAACTAGAACATTATATACAACAATAAGACAGAGACAAACATCTTTCTTCGGTCACGTGATGAGAAGAGAGACATTGGAGAACATCGTAACAACTGGAAAGATCGAGGGGAAGAGAGGCAGAGGCAGACCAAGAGAAATGATGCTGGATGGATTGAGACGGTGGCATGGAGGAATAGGCCTATCAGCAGCAGAGTTGATCCAGAAAACCAAAGACCGAGATCTATGGAGAGCCATGAACGCCTACGCCAGCCGGCACGGCACTTGATGATGATGATCTTTCCCATTGCAACATACGCCTGTGAGACATGGACACTTACTAAACAAGCTGAACAGCGCATAAACGCCTTTGAATATAAATGTTATAGACGAGTTCTAAGAATATCTTGGGTAAAGAAAAGAACAAATGCATCCATACTTCAAGAGTTGAATATTGAGGAGGGTTGGCTATTAAAGACGTTAAAACAAAGAAAATTTAAGTATCTTGGTCACTTGAAACGTCACGAAAGTTTGGAGAGAACAATAATGGAAGGGTTTATGCCTGGGAAGAGAGGAAGAGGAAGGCCAAAGAGAAGATGGGTGCAGGATGTGGCGGATGATCTCCAGATGGGTGTATCAGACGCGGGACATCTTGCTCATGATCGAGAGGTTTTCCGGAAGGTTGTTATGGGAGCGAGGTTCTGCAAAGAACATGCTACTGAATGAATGAATGAATGAACGGTGCAGGATTTTACACTCCAGGCAGCAGAGGCAAAAAGGATGGAGTGGGAACAGTTTATAAATGAAGTCGGTGGGGATGTGACATTGGGTAAATTCTGAAGGCTGCAACGATAGATGCACAGACAGGCGATGTATGGCACACATGGCACCGTTTATGAAGATAACAACCGACCTATGACAACTGACCTGGACAGAGGAGGGGCTCTTCTTGCATGAGTTTTAAACCAGATGGATCAGCAAGATAGAGCTATCAGAGATCTGGTCAGTGAAGCCACTCGCTCTCTTCTGTGTGTTTTTAAGTCGCCCTCTATTATTCCAGGCTCTATGATGAAGGGGTTATGGGGGACAATCGTAATCCCGCACAAATTCGTAATCCCGCACACTGCGTTCAAAGCACAGCTTCAGGCTTTTTGGAAGTAGACCACATTGCATTAGTTTTCATACAATGGTATGCGTGCCGGTTGTTAAGAAAGCAGTGACAAACAACCAAACGTACGCTTGCCTAAAAATCACAAACAGCCAAGAAATGCTGGTGTTGACTGCAACGTCCTGTAAAGGATGTTAACTAACTTTTAATTATGGTTGCATTGGCCTTGTGGGTTATAGAAAAAGGACTTTCTATACACTATTATCAGGTTTTCTTAATGTATGACCTACCCAGCACCATCAGGACCCCCCCCCCCCCCCCAACTCTTGATTCACTGGTATTTGATACACGCCGGAGTTGTTTCATACCACATATTCTATAAGTGGAAGGCTTGTTTTAGGGAGGCTTTCACTATTTTTTTTTTTTACCACTTCTTTAGCAATACTCATGCAGTTGTCAGTGATCTGGTGAAAACAGTGAAAGAGAAATTTCTTAAGTTAATGCAAAATCCAGTATCCATTCTAAGTGTTACCTATAGTAAAAAATAGCCCACCAATTAGCAGCACAAAAGTTTTGCATGAATACTCCATTCAGGGTTGCATTTTGGCTTTTAAAACGCCAAATCTGATAAATCTGACTTTTTAAAAACAGGTTTGGCGTCAAAATATTTTTGGCATTTTTCTTGGCTTTAAAAAAAAACTGTAATGTCATAATAATTAGCTATAAATGCCTCTTTTTTGAATTGGTCAAGTTAATTGTTATCTTGTGTTTAATACATTTTAGCTAAAACAAATGCAAAACAATAAGCTTTGCTTATGCGGCTTTTGGTTCATTCTCCAGAACGAACGTAACAACTAACAAGTATTAAACACGTATGGTTTTCGTACTGTTTGTACTGTTCTATGCGCAGTCACACACTGCGCAGCCACCTTACTGTTCAGTTAAGAACTTATAGGACTGGATGCACGCACAGAGGAATAGGAGGCCAGTCTGTCCCTGACCCTGTGACCAACCTTGCTTATAACATCACCAACGCAGTTCACGGTCAACCTCTCTAGCGCCCGCTGCCCCAAAGCTTAGGTCAAAATTAAAATTTTATTTCATAATCATCGTTATGTGCCATCTCCGCTGTGAAGATGGAAGATACAGGATTCCAGGGCGTTTCTCTCTTTTGTCTTGGATGAACGTTCTCCGTATTTTGACTTTCTCTATGCTATCATGGGAGACTGGGTTGTTAATGTTTGTTGCATATCCTTTACAATACGTCGCAGTCAACCGTGGCATTTTTATGGCTGTTTGTGATTTCTTAGTAAGTTTATGTTCAATAATTTGCCATTGCTTTCTGAACGACCGGCACTCATACCATTTTATGAAAACCAACGCAAGGCGGTGTGCTACCAACTCGCCCGCAGCTGTGTTTCGAACACGGTGTGCGGGATTGCGAAGTGCCTTCGTAAGTCCGTCGCCACAGCGTCGATGGAGCCAAAAAACATAGTGGTTAGACTTACGCCTGCTTTCCTGCTGGACATATGTTCAATGACAATCACCTAAAAGTACAGTAATGACAACAAGGAATCAGTGATGACAACCATCTCACAAATACAGTGATGACAACTATATCAAATTTATAGTGATGACAACCATCTCAAAGTTGTAATGATGACAACCATCTAAAAATTGTAATGATGGCAACCACCTCAAAGATACAGTGATGACAACCATCTCAAAGATACAGTGATGAAAACCACCTCAAAGTTGTAGTGATGACAACCACCTCAAAGTTGTAATGATGACAACCACCTCAAAGTTGTAGTGATGAAAACCACCTCAAAGTTGTAGTGATGACAACCACCTCAAAGTTGTAATGATGACAACCACCTCAAAGTTGTAATCATGACAACCACCTCAAGTTGTAGTGATTACAACAACCTCAAAGTTGTAGTGATGACAACCACATCAAAGTTGTACTGATGACAACCGTCTCAAGTTGCAGTGATTACAACAACCTCAAAGTTGTAGTGATGACTAGCATCTCAAAGTTATAGTGATGACAACCTCCTCAAAGTTGTAATGATGACAACCATCTCAAAGTTGTAGTAATGACAACCACCTCAAGTTGTAGTGATGACTAGCATCTCAAAGTTATAGTGATGACAACCACCTCAAGTTGTAGTGATGACTAGCATCTCAAAGTTATAGTGATGACAACCACCTCAAAGTTGTAATGATGACAACAACCTCAAAGTTGTAGTGATGACCACCACCTCAAAGTTGTAGTGATGACAACCATCTCAAAGTTGTAGTGATGACAACCACGTCAAAGTTGTAGTGATGACAACCACCTCAAAGTTGTAGTGATGACAACCATCTCAAAGTTGTAGTGATGGCAACCACCTCAAAGTTGTATTGATGACAACCATCTCAAAGTGATAATACTAGATCTTCTTAAAGTTAGTCCAACATTTCACACCCCTACATCACTTACTGTTTTCAGATAATCTATTTCTTAACCACAAAGATAAAACTGGGAGTTTTATTATCTTTTAAACCCCAACTAACTAAAACTTAGTAAATGTAATCTTATCGGCCTCACAAATGCTGCCAGAAATGGCTTTCCAGACCGTTTTGCCTAATCGTAAAGAGTTAAGTAGATAACGTTCTTGTTCTTCGATCTACGCCCTGGATTATATAGTGTGTGATCAGCAGTTATTCATGTCGCCATCGTGTCTACAGAACTAGCACTCGTATTCATTTGGTATCTCTCTCATTGTTGAAAGGCTGTAGATTTGTAGAGCCAAACACGACATGGCAGAAACTAACGGTACAGTATGAAATTGACTGTTGTGTTTGGTTCATAAATTTATATTAATTCCTTTCTTAACCATCTGTATAGTGATACCTCTGCGGCGAAAAGTTACGGACGTAATATTCAAACCCGTATACAGCGTTCGATACACAGATGCGGTGGATTTGTCAGCAGACAGCCTTGCGTTGGTTTACATACATACTATGAGTGCCGGTCGTTCAGAAAGCAATGCCGAACTCATCATCATCATCATCATCATCATCATCATCATCATCATCATCATCATCATCTTCCTCTTTTGCCGTCAAGCGTCGTGGGGAGGAATAATTGGCGCTCCAGCGTGCGATGGTTGGCACTGGATAGTGTCATTCCGTGTGATTGTATAATGTCTTTATGTCGTCAATCCATTTTCTTCTCGGGTGTCCTCTTGCTCTCGTCGACGAACTCCATCCATCCATCATGTGCGTGGGATGTCATGTTTTGCCATCTCATTTGATCACCAGAGTCGTGGATCAGCTCCATGTTCCTGCCTCGACCATGCCACGTAGCCATTCCATTCAGGTATCTACTTCTCGGTCTTCCCCTTGGTCTCTTCCCTTTCATCTTGCCAGTCGTCACCAAGTCTCCAAGTCATTTCTTCTCATAACATACCCAAAAATTTTGACTGCCTACGTCTAATGACTCTAATCAGTTTACGATCTTCATTTGTTTCTTGAAGGAAGTTAGAGTGTAGAAGTATCTACCATTTTGTGCAAACTTTCCTCTTCTTCATTAGGGTGTAGAAGTACCTTACGTTTGTGTAATCTGTCCTCTTCTACATTAGAGTGTAGAAGTACCTAAAATTTTTGTGTAATCTTTCCTCTTCCACATTAGAGTATAGCAGTACCTTATGTTTGTGTAATCTCTCCTCTTCCACATTAGAGTGTAGAAGTACTATACGCTTTGTGTAATCTTTCTTCTTCTAAATTAGAGTGTACAGTACTTTACGTTTTTTTTTTTTGTAATCTTTCCTCTTTGTCTCTGATATGTAGAGATTTTGCTGTCTTCCTAAGATTCACGTGTCTATTCTAAGATCTGGGAATATGTTATTCTTATCACAACTTTCCTCTTCTCACTGGCATTCAATTTGGTCAGTCGTGAGGGTCTGTTCAAGGCCCTAAATAATATCGACTGCTTGCCAACTCTTCTGTCCATCATGGAATCATTCCACACAGGCATGAAGGGTATAATCAAGCTTGATGGTGCTAAAATCAAGAGTGGAGTTAAGCAAGGTTGTGTACTAGCTCCCACCCTCTTTGGAATATACTTTTCACTTCTACTGAAATATGTCTTTCGTGATTGCTTGTGTATACATTCTCTCACGCTAGGATGGCGGCCTCTACAATGCTCATAGATTGAACGCCAAAATGACCAAAATTAGGAGGGTACTGATCAGAGATTTGGTTTTCGCAGATGATGCTGCAATTACAACTCCCTCTGTGGAAGGATTACAAAGTCTACTATCTGAATTCTCCTATGCTTACTCTGAGGGGTTAGCAGCTTTCTCCGCTAACCCCGAATACTCTCGTCACGTGACGCGACGAGAATTAGCAGTGGTTCGAATTGCAAAAGTGACTTATGAGAGTATGGAGCCGGTCGCTCAGAAAGTCGTGGCGTGCTGATGAGCGTAATCTAGCCTAGGAATCAACATACAGCTGAAAGATGCTGGGGTTGACCGCAATATCCTGAAACAGGATGGAGACGCGGGAAAAAAAAAAAAAAAAAAAAAATTAGCAGAATGAAGACAAGGATTATGTCACAAGGTGTACATCGGGTACCATCAATCTTTATTGACGACGCAGAACTTTCTTTCTTTCTTTTTTCTTTCTTTCTTTCTTTCTTTCTTTCTTTCTTTCTTTCTTTCTTTCTTTCTTTCTTTCTTTCTTTCTTTCTTTCTTTCTTTAACATTTCTTTCTTTCTCTTTTTCTTTAACATTTCTTTCTTTCTGCCTTCCACTATCTGTGTCTGCCTGGTTTCATTCACTTATTCATTCTTTATTGCTTTCTTTGTTTCCCTCTCTTTTCCTCTCTTCTTCCGTCTTTCTGTTTCTGTCTGTCGGTCAATCAGTCAGTCGGTCGGTCAGGCGGTCTTTCTTTCTTTCTTTCTTTCTTTCTTTCTTTCTTTCTTTCTTTCTTTCTTTCTTTCTTTCTTTCTTTCTTTCTTTCTTTCTTTCTTTCTTTCTTTCTTTCTGTAACATTTCTTTCTTTCTTTCTTTCTTTCTTTCTTTCTTTCTTTCTTTCTTTCTTTCTTTCTTTCTTTCTTTCTTTCTATCTATCTATCTGTCTGTCTGTCTGTCTGTCTGTCTGTCTGTCTGTCTGTCTGTCTGTCTGTCTGTCTGTCTGTCTGTCTGTCTGTCTGTCTGTCTGTCTGTCTGTCTATTTCTGATTCATTCATTCATTGTTACGCAGAAACTCGATGTTTTCTTTGTTCATACGGTATCTGTAACGTAATCTATTAGCCACCAGTAATTGTAACTGAGTCCCCAAGTCTCCAGTAATTGTACAAGACTATGTTTCAGCCCGTTTTGCCAACGGCCCCAATCATAACTTCCTAACGAGCGACTGACAGTCTGTGTTAAGATATTACATAACAATGTCAGTCGTTCCGGATGTCCTGGGGTCATAAACACGAGAGATACACTGCCAGGTATTAATTATTATTGATCAGGTGTCTTGGCTTCACATGATCAATGATAATGTTTTGTTTAGTTGACCGGGCGTCCAAGTACACTTGATTCTTTTAGCAAACCTGTAATTTCGTTTTTGGAGCTGTCAAATAATAAAAACAAACAGTTGTATATCCTTTACAGGACGTCGCAGTTAACCCCATAATTATTTTCGCTGTTTGTGATTTCTTGACAAGTTTATATTCAGCAGTTTGTCATTGCTTTCTGAACGAACGGCACTCATACCATTGTATGAAAATCAGCGCACATCGTTAAAATAAAATAAAACACAAAATCAAGCCCTCTCAGTCGGAACTATAGGAATATCATACCGATATGGGGACATATCCAGTGTTACACGGACAATCATTTAACAATCTTGCTATATTCCACTCTTCTTCCTCAAATCACCAAACAATCATGTGACAGTCTTGCTACATCTCAATCCTCCTTAAATCACCAAACTATTATGTGACAATCTTGTTACATTCGACCCCTTCTGTAAGAAACCACCATGCAATCATGTGACAATCTTGCTACTTTCCACCCTTCTTCTAAGAAACCACCAAACAATAACGCCACAATCTCGCTTCATTGCAGCCCTCCTGAAACGTTTGGAGAACAACGGGACACTGGTAGTAGCAGAAGGCTACGTGTTTGAGTTTGAAAGACGAGGCTACCTGAAAGCTGGGGCTTTTGTACCGGAAGTGGTACTGGAGCACCCGGAACTGGTCAAGTCCTTGTCTGAAGAGTTTGTCCATGCCGGAAGTGACGTAGTGCTGGCGTTTACAGTAAGTTTCTAGAATGTTGGTTGATTAAATGTTGCATGGCCTGAGAAGAACATTGCGATAAACCCCAACTCCAGGTTGATTCACTACACAATTCTGCATTCAGAAGTTTATCATTGCTATCTGAACGAGAAGTCAACGATTAAGTCCAACTAACCGGTGTATGAAACTGTCCCATTACACCCGCCGTCAGCGCACCAGATATTTAAGAACGTGCGCTCTTATCCATTCGATAACGATGCTAGGTGATAAGAGAAATTAATCGTAAACTGTCAAGATTGTTTGGCCATGTTATGAGTAGAAATGCACATGAAACCTTAATGACAACTGCCGGATTTGATGGGTGAAGTGTAAGAGGAAGACAACAATATGTGGAATCATAATGTGACATTCATTGCACTGTTCCGTCAAGTCTATGGCTCAGTACATCCGAAATAGACTAGCATTTGTTCGGGTTTGGTTTCCCTAGCCTTTGACTGTCCCCAGTCTACCTACAAAGCAGAAGGCTTGTGTATCGCTTCGTCTGGTCCCTACCCTTTGACCTGCCTGACATGAGAGATCATGCCAGAAGCTACCGTCTGCAAGTGGATTTATTTTGACACGAAAACTTAGGGCCTTGTCTACCCTCCCACGACATTTAGTCTTTAGGTAGCTTTTCCTCGCACTAGAATAAGGCGTGTACCCTTCCAATTGCGCTCCTCAGCCCAAAGCCGTTGGCACAATGTGGGGTGTCGGGTTTGATTAGCGCCGCCCGACATTCTGCGCTAACAGGAAGCAGGTAGTACGATCGGCTGTCATACGATAGCTCAGTCATATCTGACTAATACCTGAATATTGCTATTATTCTGTTATAATTTCGAATATAAAAAGTGTAATAAGGACATTACGAATGTATTGACAGATGGAGATAGACCCACAGCAGATGATGACGGTGGGCTGTGAGTGTTAGCTTCTCTAATAATCTAGACCAGTGGTTCTCAACCGGTGGGGAATTCCCCCCCCCCCAGGGGGGATTTTAGGGTTTCCAGGGGGGGGGGGATGCAGAACATTTCACGATCGCGTTAATACAAGAACCGATTACTTAATATTGTTTTTCCCTTCATACTTTACAATTATGTACGTCTCATCCTTCTAAAACTCATTTTATAAAGTAAGTAGACCCACAAATCACGTTTTATATGGATGTCTAGACTTGTTTTAGTATATGCTATTACATTTGCCTTCCATTTTTACGTATAATGTGTAGGGGTGGGGGGATTTTTAGGTAGGAAATATGAAAGGGGGGAATGACGTTCTGAAAATATGGCGAAGGGGGGCACGGGCAAAATTTTTGAAAGGAAGGGGGGTAATGACGTTCTGAAAATATGGTGAAGGGGGGCACGGGCCAAAAAAGGTTGAGAACCACTGATCTAGACCACACATAGCAGATGATGACGATGGGCTGTGAGTGCTAGCTTCTTTAATATTCTAGACCACACATAGCAGATGATGACGATGAAGTGTAAGTGTTAGCTTCTCTAATATTCTAGACCACACATAGCAGATGATGACGATGACATGTGAGTGTTAGCTTCTCTAATATTCTAGACCACACATAGCAGATGATGACGATGACATGTGGGTGTTAGCTTCTCTAATATTCTAGACCACACATAGCAGATGATGACGATGAAATGTGAGAGCTAGCTTCTCTAATATTCTAGACCACACATAGCAGATGATGATGATGAAATGTGAGTGCTAGCTTCTCTAATATTCTAGACCACACATAGCAGATGATGACGATGGGCTGTGAATATTAGCTTCTCTAATATTCTAGACCACACATAGCAGATGATGACGATGGGCTGTGCGTGTTAGCTTCTCTAATATTCCAGACCACACATAGCAGATGATGACGATGACATGTGAGTGCTAGCTTCTCTAATATTCTAGACCACACATAGCAGATGATGACGATGAAATGTGAGTGCTAGCTTCTCTAATATTCTAGACCACACATAGCAGATGATGACGATGAAATGTGAATGTTAGCTTCTCTAATATTCTAGACCACACATAGCAGATGATGACGATGAAATGTGAATGTTAGCTTCTCTAATATTCTAGACCACACATAGCAGATGATGACGATGGGCTGTGAGTGTTAGCTTCTCTAATATTCTAGACCACACATAGCAGATGATGACGATGAAATGTGAGTGCTAGCTTCTCTAATATTCTAGACCACACATAGCAGATGATGACGATGGGCTGTGAGTGCTAGCATCTCTAATATTCGAGACCACACATAGCAGATGATGACGATGAAATGTGAGTGCTAGCTTCTCTAATATTCTAGACCACACATAGCAGATGATGACGATGAAATGTGAATGTTAGCTTCTCTAATATTCTAGACCACACATAGCAGATGATGACGATGAAATGTGAGTGCTAGCTTCTCTAATATTCTAGACCACACATAGCAGATGATGACGATGGGCTGTGAGTGCTAGCTTCTCTAATATTCTAGACCACACATAGCAGATGATGACGATGAAATGTGAGTGCTAGCTTCTCTAATATTCTAGACCACACATAGCAGATGATGACGATGAAATGTGAGTGCTAGCTTCTCTAATATTCTAGACCACACATAGCAGATGATGATGATGGGCTGTGAGTGCTAGCTTCTTTACTATTCTAGACCACACATAGCAGATGATGACGATGGAGTGTGAATGCAAGCTTCTTTAATATTCTAGACCACACATAGCAGATGATGACGATGGGCTGTGAGTGCTAACTTCTTTACTATTCTAGACCACACATAGCAGATGATGACGATGGGCTGTGAGTGTTAGCTTCTCTAATATTCTAGACCACACATAGCAGATGATGACGATGAAGTGTAAGTGTTAGCGTTTCTAATATTCTAGACCACACATAGCAGATGATGACGATGAAGTGTGAATGTTAGCTTCTCTAATATTCGAGACTACACATCTTAGGTTGAGTGGCCAATCCCTTTCTCGCCGCCTTTGCTTGCAAATTCCTACAAGTCTGAAAATTGTCAGGTCCTCCGTTCGAGGAGGGTGGGTCGACCCCAGAACCGCACTGATTGTTATACATTAATCATGCCGCTATGGGAGTTTCTGGGGGAAATGATTAAGCTGCCTGCCTCCTGTTCCTGGGATGTCTGGAGCTACGGAGTTCATGCTCTGTGTGACGCTTTCGGCAGGCAGTCCAAGAGACCGAGTCATATGGGAGAAAACCCGGTGCAACAAACTCGGCTTCTCGCCTTCAATCAATCAATTAATTAATCAATCAGGTGTCGTTCCTCAATGAATGTTGGCAGCAATGGATCTTTAACGCTGTCTGTCTCTCGCCCTGATTGTACATGCTGTCAGATTGATGTTTGTACATCTCTTGATGTTATCTTCCCACTTGTATCGTTGTATACCTCTTGCTTGCTTGCCCTCCAATATGGTTTTTATAAGAGTAATATGTCTTTTAATGTGTTCGACATACGGGGGTAAGTTAATAAGCAAGTCACAAATGGCTGCAGAATAATAACTATGATAAAACTTGAAACCAGTTTATTTTTATACATACACTGTCCCTTTATTTCTCAACATAATTTCCACCAACATTGATGCAATTATCCCATCGTTTTATTAGTCCTCCCAAACCGGCTGCATAGAACTGCGTGCACTGTTTTCCAAACCACTTTTTCCCTTCACATTCAACATCGGCGTCATGTCTCCCGCCAAGGTGGGTTTTCAGTGGGCTTAGCCCCTAGCGATTTTCTATAAATCGGTGCATAGTTGGGTAAAAAAAAAAGTTACGAGGGCAAGTCAATATGTAAGTCACACAGTCATGTGCTATGGCAGGTAAATGAAAACAGGGCACGCAGATTTATGCAGCCGGTTTGGGAAGACTGATAAAATGCTGGGATAAGTGCATCAATGTTGGTGGAAATTATGTTGAGAAATAAAGGGACAATGTATGTATAAAAGTAAACTGGTTTCAAGTTGTTATCATATTTAATTATTTTTCTACGGCCATTTGTGACTTCCGGTACAAATAGTGACGACGTGACGCGTTCATTCTTCGGGGAGACGCTGTTAAGTGTTTTCCTGTGGATTATGTGGTGTTATTTCGTATTCGTTTATTGGAAGTGTTCAAAAGAAGCCACGGAAGGCAGGTGGGGATGAAATTTTGAGGGCAGCCGACAGATATTTGTGGGTTATGGTCTCAAGTTTTGCGACGGCAGGCAGAGGAGCTCGTTCAATGGTCAATGGCTGCGTTCACCCGGCCAGTATGGTCACTGCCATAGAGGAAAGCACCGGCAAACTACCTCTTTAAAAGTGCCTAGTACATTATGATTCGCCTAAAGACTGATCATCGCAAGACAAGGACAGACACATTAAAATTAGCAACGTGGAATGTTAGGACGTTAAACGACGACGAAAAATTAGATAACATAAAACAAGAAATGGAAAGAGAAAAAACTAATATTTTAGGGATGTGCGAAACGAAATGGACAGGAGCAGGCATCAAGATAGATGGAGATTTTAAGATTATTTATTCTGGAGGTGAAGATCGACAAAGGGGAGTGGCAATTATTTTGGACCGGAACAAATCAAACTCTGTTCAAGGATATTGGGCCGTGTCGGACAGAGTTCTATTAGTTAAATTAATTGGCAGACCTTTTAGCATAAATGTTATTCAAGTATATGCCCCAACAGGAGAATCCAGTGAAGATAGTGTAGATGAATTTTATAATGACATAGAGTCTGCTTTAAAGAAATGTAAAAATTCAGAAATAAACATTATAATAGTGGACTTCAATGCAAAAGTAGGAAATCAAGGTGGTAGATACACAGTAGGAAACTATGGTTTAAGAGAGAGAAATGAAAGAGGATACAGACTCGTAGAGTGGGCAAAAGAACAGGAATGATTGTAGGAAACACCTGGTTTAAGCAACACCCTTGAAGATTATGGACATGGAGGAGTTCTGAAAGCAGGATTAGAAACCAGATTGATTACATTCTGATTAGCAGAAGATTTAGAAACGTGTTAACAATAGCAAAAACAGTTCCCAGTGCTGATTGTTATAGTGATCACAGATTACTTACAGGAACATTGAGGATAAAGTTGAAGAAAGTCAAGTATATAACAGGAAACACTAAATATGATCTGTGTACATTGAGTAATGACAAGGAAATACAAAACAAATTCACCATAGAAGTACAGAACAGATTTGATATATTGTCTGATCTAGAGATCCTATTCCAGGATGTGGATGACCAATGGGAAATGTTGAAGAATTCAATCAGTCTGGCTGCAGAAACAACTATTCCAAAATTAAAGAAGGTGGGTCGTAAGAAATGGATAACTGAAGAAATTTTACACCTAACGGAAACAAGAAGACTTAACAAAAATAATTCTGCCAAATATGAAGAAATTCACAGACAAGTAAGAATATTATGTACGGAGGCAAAAGAAGCATGGCTTGAGGAAAAGTGCTTAGAAATTGAAAAACAACACAACAGTCAAAATATCAAATTAGTGCGCAAAAGAATTCAGGGACTTGCTAATAAAAGAACAAGTACATCAGCAAACTGTCTAAAAACTAAAGATGGCAAAATCATGATAGAAAAAGATCAGGTTCTACATGTATGGACAGATTATGTGAAAAACCTTTATGGTGATAACAGAGAGGAACAATATGATATTAGATTTAATAATGAAGGACTGCAAATTTTGAAGATGGAGGTTCGAAATGTTCTTAAGCATATGAAAGATGGCAAGGCCCCTGGTACAGATATCATCACAACAGAAATGATTAAAGCGTTAGAAGAATATGGAATTGATTAAGTCATCAGACTGCTGAACACATTATATGATACTGGAGATATACCTTCTGAATTATGTTAACTCTGTATTTATTGCAATCCCAAAAAAATCAGGAGCCTTGGAATGTGATCAACATAGAACAATTAGTATAATGAGTCACATCACAAAGATTTTGCTACGAATTATCATGCAAAGAGTGATGAAGAAAATACAACCTGAAATAGGGGAAGAACAATGTGGGTTTGTAGAAGGAAAGGGTACAGTAAATGCTGTGTATATGCTTCGATCAGTTATTGAATGTGCTATAGAAGTAAACAAGGATATGCATCTTTGCTTTATTGACTACACAAAGGCTTTTGATAGAGTAAGACATGCCAGCATGGTGGATATGCTTGCAGATCTACAAATTGATGAGAAAGACATTAGACTTATAAAAACATATACTGGAAACAACAAGCTGCCATAAAGAATGATAATGAAGTGGGACAATATCAGTCTATTAAGAGAGGTGTTAGGCAGTGATGTGTAATGTCTCCAGATCTGTTTTCCCTATACAGTGAAAATATTTTCAGAAATGTAGAAGATATAAATGGAATCAGCATTGGAGGATTAAACATCAGTAACATTAGATATGCAGATGATACAGTGTTGATTTCAGACAATGAGCAGGATCTGCAACCATTGGTAGATGAGGTTGTTGTACACAGTGAGTAACTGGGGTTAGAATTAAATTGTAAAAAGACACAGATTATGGTCTTCACTAGGAAGAACGAAATACCACAATGTAATATACAAGTAAATGGGAATATTCTTCAACAAGTGAATCGGTACAATTATCTCGGAACAGTCATAACATCTGATGGGAGATGCCTTGAAGAGATTAGAACAAGAATCGCCATGGCGAAAGTAGCCTTTATCAAGATGAAAAACATTCTGACCAATAAAAAGATGTCAACTGAAACGAGAAAAAGAGTGTTGAGGGGATATAGAGCCTGTTCTTTTGTATGGATGTGAAACTTGGACAATGAGCAGTCAGGCTGAATAACATCTGATGGCTGCAGAAATGTGGTTTCTGAGCAAAATGCAAAGAATACCACGGACAGACAGAAAAACCAATGACCAAGTACTACAGGAGGCAAATGAAAATCGTAAACTGATTAGAGAAATTAGACGTAGACAGTCAACATTTTTTGGACATGTTATGAGAAGAAATGGATTGGAGAACTTAGTGACAACTGGCAAGATCGAAGGGAACAGACCAAGAGGAAGACCGAGAGGAAAATACCTGGATGGCTTGGTCACATGGCATGGACGAGACAGGAACACTGAGCTGATCCACGGCCCTGGTGATCGAGTGAAATGGCGAGTCATGACCTCCCAAGCTTTCCGGCATGGCACATGATTGATTGATTGATTGATTTGTGACTTACTTATTAACTTACTCTCGTATTTCACTTGCCTCTTTGTTATTTATTTCTTGAACTCTCTTTTCATTCCCAGTTTTTCTAGAACCTCTGTATTTGATTGTTTTCTTTCCATGAAATACGACGTATTCTTCTGTATATCCACATCTCAAAGGCCTCTATTCTACTTTCTAGTTGCTTGTTAAATGCTCAGGCTTCCGTGCCATACAGTAGTATTGAATATACGTAACATTTGACAATTCTCATTTTTAATGCATTGTTAATCTTTCTAGATGTTAAAACTGATTTCATGCTGCTGAAATCAATTTTGACCACTCCTATTCTAGTCTTCAACCCCTTTAATCATGCCTCTGCGAAGGATTGAGCCAGGCGCAATGTTTTGGCAGACAAACCCCGAAGTTATTATCCATGACATGTCGATGACATCGATTCGCCAGCAAATGATATCTCTGTGTATTCAATAGTTAGAGAGGAATATCTGCAGCACCGTAGACATTCACACAGTTAACTCTCACCAAGGAAGTTGTGTCTGCACAATAAATCTCGCTTTATCAGTTCGTGTATTCTTCATCCATCTCCTTCTCTTCTTCCGTCTTTTCCTTCTTATCGTCTTCTTCCTCCTCATTCTTCTCCTTATTCTTCTTCCCATCCACCTCCTCCTCCTCCTCCTCCTCCTCCTCCTCCTCCTCCTCCTCCTTCTTCTTCTTCTTCTTCTTCTTCTTCTTCTTCTTCTTCTTCTTCTTCTTCTTCTTCTTCTTCTTCTTCTTCTTCTTCTTCTTCTTCTTCTTCTTCTTCTTCTTCTTCTTCTTCTTCCCATCCTCATCCTCCTACTTCCTCTTCTTCTTTCCATCCTCCTCCTCCTTCCTCTTCCCAGCCTCCTCCTTCTTCTTCTTCCTAACCTCCTGCTCCTCCTTCTTCACAACCTCATCCTTCTTCTTCTTCCCAACCTCCTCCTTCTTCTTCTTCCCAACATTCTCCTCTACTTCTTCTTTTTCTTTCCACCCCCCTCCTCGTCCTTCTTCCCAACCCTTTCCTTCTTTTTCTTCCCCTCTACTTCTTCCTTCTTCTTCCCAACCTCCTCCTCCTATTTCCTCTTCTTCGTTCCTCTTTTGAGAAGAGAGCATCACACCCAGTTATGCCCTTCACAGGTCAGTGTATCCGACTTCGGCATGTATTTGTGTCCGGTGTGTTGCCTCTAGTCAGATTTCATCTAAGGTAACGGGTGCTCTCTAACCATGGGATAACGGTCCTAGTAATTTTATCTTGGATCTGCAACATTTAGTAGATTACGATTGTTGTACACTGTGAACAACTTGGGTTAGAATTAAATTGTAAGAAGACACAGATTATGGTCGTCACTAAGAAGAAGGAAATACCACAATGTAATATACAATTAAATGGGAATATTCTTAAACAAGTGAATCGGGTACAATTATCTCGGAACACCCATAACATCTGTTGGGAGATGCCTTGAAGAGATTAGAACAAGAATCACAAATGCGAAGGCAGCCTTTTGCAAGAAGGAAAACATACTGACCAACAAAAAGATGTCATTTGCAACGAGAAAAAAAAAAGAGTGTTGCGGTGCTACATAGTCAGGCTTGGCCATGGGAATGCTATTCATGGGAGAGTCATAACTTACCATGGGATGGGATGGGACAGAAAAATATATCCCATGGACAAGCCTGTACATAGTACCTGTGTATTTGTATGGATGTGAAGCGTGGACAATGAGCAGACAAGCTGAAAAACATCTGATGGCTGTGGAAATGTGGTTTCTGGGGAAAATGCAAAGAATACCATGGACAGATAGAAAAACCAATGACCAAGTACTACAGGAGACAAATGAAAATCGTAGACTGATTGGATAAATTAGACGTAGACAGTCAACATTTTTGGTCACGTTATGAGAAGAAATAAATTGGAGAACTTGGTGACAACTGGCAAGATCGAAGGGATGAGAGCAAGGGGAGAGTAGAGAGGTAAATACTTGGATGGCTTTGCCGCGTATGGTTGAGACAAGAACACCGAGCTGATCCACGACGCTGGTGATCGAGTGAAATGGCAAAACATGACCGCCCACGCTTACCGGCATGGTATATGATGATGAAGTTGATCCCTTACGGCCTGCTCGTGGCGATTTCCATACGCGCGTGAAGCGAGATGTCATCAGAAACATGGTTTATAACGGAGGGGGGGGGGGGGGGGGGGAAGAAAGCGAGATATCATGAGATACATGGTTTATAACAGGGTAAAGCGAGATGTCATGTGATACATGCTTTCTAACAGGGGAAAGCGAGATATCATGAGATACATGGTTTATAACAGGGGGTGAGGTATATCATGAGATACATGGTTTATAACAGGGGGAGAGGTATATCATGAGATACATGGTTTATAACAGGAAGAAGCGAGATATCATGAGATACATGGTTTATAACAGGAATAAGCGAGATATCATGAGATACGTGGTTTATAACAGGGTAAAGTGAGATGCCATGTGATACATGCTTTCTAACAGGCGGAAGCGAGATATCATCAGATACATGGTTTATAACACGGAGAAGCGAGATATCATGAGATACTTGATTTATAACAGGGAGAAGCGAGATATCATGAGATACACGGTTTATAACAGGGAGAAGCGAGATATCATGAGATACATGGTTTATAGCAGGGAGAAGGGAGATATCATGAGATACATGGTTTATAGCAAGGAGAAGCGAGATATCATGAGATACATGGTTTATAATAGGGGGAGCGAGAAATCATCAGATACATGGCTTATAACAGGGGGAAGCAAGATATCATGAGATACATGGTTTATAACAGGGGGAAGCGAGATATCATGAGATACATGGTTTATAGCAGGGAGAAGCGAGATTTCATGAGATACATGGTTTATAGCAGGGAGAAGCGAGATATCATGAGATACATGGTTTATAGCAGGGAGAAACGAGATATCATGAGATACATGGTTTATAACAGGTAGGAGCGAGATATCATGAGATACATGGTTTATAACAGGTAGGAGCGAGATATCATGAAATACATGAGTTCTTGGAACAATTCCCAGCCCATGCTGAAATCGCACTCGGTATTTTCTGAGCCTGAGGAGGCCACCGTAATCGTTAATCACAGGCTCCCCCATCCCCCCATCCGCATTAACTCATCGATGTGATTTACAAATCAATCAACACCGGAATGCAACTTCCTGACGTCAGGCGTTGGTGACTGACTTCTCGGCTAATGTAAACATTGACCTCATTAATAAACATGATCGCAATTATGTTTTGCATCCTTGTGTAATTTGGTGAATGCTCATGCCTTGCACCCGAGCCTCCATGTCGAGTTGTCTTTAATATGTCGTGACATTTTCACCATGCATGATCGGAGCGTGGCAATATTTGGAAGTTAGGTGGAGCGAGCACATAAACACGAGCATGCGTCAAGTCAAGATGATCGCATCGTATGTCTTTTATGGGCTCATGTGAATTAAGCACCACGTTTAAAAAAGAATAGGACACAGGTGCAGCGGCTGCTCCCCCTTGTTACACCAGCTACGCTACTGTGCACGATGTAAACATTTGCTTATGACAGTGGTTCTCAACATTTGTTGGCCCGTGCCCCCCTTCACCATATTTTCAGAACGTCATCCCCCCCCCCCGCCCCTATACAGTATACATAATAATGGAAGCTAAATGTAATAACACATACTAGAACAAGTCAAGACGTCTACATAAAACGTGATTTGCGGGTCTACTTACGTTATAAAATGATTATAAGAAGGGTGAGACGTACAGAACCGTAAAGTATGAAGGGAAACACAATATCAAGTAATCGGTTCTTGTATTAATGCGATCTAGAAATAATCTTAATCCCCCCCCCCCGGAAACCCTAAAATTCCCTGGGGGGGGGAATTCCCCACAGGTTGAGAACCACTGGCTTATGATATCTTTCATTTACCGTGTTTCTCCGAAAAGAAGACCTACCCACATAATAAGCCCTAGCACAATTTTTCAGGATGCTTTTAGTATAAGACCTACCATTAAAATAAGCCCTAGTTAAGATCGTCAGCTAGAATGAGAGACTTGTTGCCGAATGGACAGTCGGAGTACAGACGCCACTGGTGCGCACTTGATTATGAACAGATGTGGTTCATTATTCAATACGTCACTCGTGTGAAATAAAGTTATCAATGCACTACGAGCAGACTACATGGATAAAAAATGCTCATTTATGAAAAACTGTATTGCTGGACATGAGCGACTGGGACTGGAGTTATGACGATGTTCCAGAAGGGGATGGCATGACTGTATTTGAATAAAATTATAATTTTGTACATGAATAAATGAAGATTTTGTATCTAAAAAAAAATAAATAAGACATCCCCCGAAAAAAAGCCCTAGTGCATTTTTATGCTAAAATTAATATAAGACCCGGTCCTATTTTCGGGTAAACAGGATAGATATCAGTACGGGGGGCCACTGTGGTCACTGAAATAGCATCAGAAATACATTACCAGGTAATCAATAGTCTTCAATAATAAATAACATACTCACATCAACCCAATGCTACTAATTTCAAACTTGGACATTAGCCAAATCACACTTACGGAAAATCAACACAGCGAGATGATATGCTCAAGAAGAGCTGCCATCTTAACTATACGAAACCTAGTACACTGTACACTGGCACCTTGCCGTCTTGACAGACGATAGTTTGTGCTTCAAAAAGGCATAATAATTTTTACCCATGGCGGTAGCGAATGTGACTGATAAGGCCAATTCGCGCCGTAAATGTTCGTTAACAGTGGGTGCATGTGAACACCTGGTCATTTCTACCATCATGCACCATCTTACGTCTCACACGCTCAGTGTGTGGCTTATCTGCAATAATTTTTTCCTTTGTCTTTATTTCATTTCTGATGCTTGCCCTCCATGCAACACGTCCAGCAGCATCTTGCCCCCAATGTGCATTATCAATGCCTGTATGAGTCATGTCCCGATTACACACATCTTTGTATCATAGTAGAGGCCGACCCTGAGATCTCTTACCCATCTGTAATTCGCCAAAAAAGATGTCCTTTGGTATTCTGCCATCATCCATCCTCCTAACATGTCCTATCCATCTAAGTCTACGAAGACTGAACATGGAATAAACCGTCACACAACCTGATCTTTCCAATACTTCAGTATCTGTGATTTTGTCTTGCCACTTAATACCAAGACTTCTTCGCAGACACCGCATATGAAAGCTGTTTAAACGTTTCTCTTGGTGTGAGTAAGTTGTCCAGGTTTCACTGCCATAAAAAAGAGTACTAAGGACACAGGCTTGATAGACAAGGACTTTCGTTTTGGCAGTAAGCTTCCTATTCTCCCAGACTCTTTTTCTTAACCTGTTCATTGTTGTTGCTGCCTTACCAATCCGGATGTTGATTTCCTGATCTAGGGATAATTTGCTATTTACCACTGATCCTAGATATGTAAAATGGTCTACCATCTCTAGCTCGGCGTCTTCAATATAGATTGATGGTACCTCATGTGCACCTTGTGACATAATCTGTGTCTTCTTTTTGCTAATTGTTAAACTAAATTCAGAACAAGCATGGGGTAATGCAGATAGTAGACATTGTAATTCTTCCTCAGAGTGGGTCGTAACTGCAGCATCATCTGCAAAAAGCAACTCTCTGATCAGTACCCTCCTAATTTTGGTCTTGGTCTTCAATCTCTGAGCATTGTAGAGGCCGCCATCTGAGCGTGAGTGAATGTATATACCACCATCCTGATCACGAAAGGTATATTTCAGTAGAAGTGAAAAGTATATTCCAAAGAGGATGGGAGCTAGTACACAACCTTGCTTAACTCCACTCTTGATTTCAAACTCTTCAGAAGTTGCACCATCAAACTTGAACGAGACCTAGTAAGAAATGATATTACCAGACAGACAGTGGAATCAACACCCTGTGCCGCATATAGAGAAAGGCAAAAGATCAAATGTTTCGGCCACCTCGTTAAAATGCACCACAGTAAACTACTAGCACTGGCGCTACATCAAAGACATTTTTGATAACATCATTTCTTACTCTACCTCCGATACATAAATTGGCACTCTTCTCAAGCATCTCATCTCGCGTGTTGAATGAAATAATGTATGAGAGGGATTAGAGAAGATGGGCAGAGTGTCAGACGGGCCAGCGTGCCCAATTCTTAACCCTTTGAAAAGAAAGATTGTTCGTTCGTTGGTTCGTTCGTTGTGTTGATTTTGCGTAAATTTTATTTTGATAATGTCCAAGTTTGATATTGGTTGCATAGAAATGGTGTGAATATGCCAATTATTTTCTGTCGTTATGCAAACATACGTATATTTGAATGTTTCGGTATGATAGTTGATATAAGCGAACTTTCTCCTGACATCTGATTTTCATTGCTCTGTCTATTCTGCCATCTTCTGTGATCATACTTCCTAGATACTTAAATTCTTCAACTTGTTTTAGAGGTGTAATATTTATCACTATATTTAGTGACCCAAAGAGATCTGCTAACCCGCACAACTTCAGCTTTGGTTGTATTTATATGGCACACAGCTTCAGCTTGGGTTGTATTTATATGGCACACAGCTTCAGCTTTGGTTGTATTTATATGGTGCCAACGTCTATTTTGCCCCCTCCGTGGCGAAGAGGTTACGGACGCAGTTCGTAATCACGCATACCCGCGCTCGAAACACGGCTGCAGGAGATTTGGCAGTAGACCGCCTTGCGTATTTTTTACGAAATGGTATGGGTGCCGGTAGTTCAGAGGACAATGGCAAACTACTGAACGTAACCTTGCCAAGAGATCACAGCAGCAGAACATGCTGGTGTTGACTGTGACGTCCTGCAAATGATATGCAACTAACTTCAACTAACTTCTATTTATGAGCTTATGGCGCTAGTGTGTATTGACTAATCGGCACTCGATGGGTGTTGTCAATATTACGACGACCACCTTTACTGCGCTAATTCCAGGACCCATGTTTAGGCTGGGTCGACATGGACCACCAGGTCAATTTATATGAAAACCCCCGCCTCGATGGGGATTCGAACACGCGACCACTGAGCCGACAACCAAGCATCGTAGCCACAACGATACCACAGTTCCCATGTATAGAAATACTAGAATGAAAATACAACATGAAGACAGGCAGGTATGTGTGACTTTTGCCAAAAGGTGACAGATAATAGACACAGAAAAAGTGTATATACTTTACAAAGAACGCAAACCCGGCAAAATAAAGCACAGGGTAAAAATTACAATGATGCATCCTAAAGAGTTGATTAACCGGCTCTCAATTTTAAGCCTTATTAAGCTGTTAGAGTAATATGGCTTTACTGGCTCTCATTTTTAAATCTCATTAGGCAGTTAGAGTAACATGGCTTTAATGCTGTGGCCTATAGATTGTCGGGTCATTTTGATCAGAAGAATTCAAATAGTTAGAAACTGGTTTGTCGGAGTGCTGCTATTTCCCTTTTCCACGATTTACATAGCTTGGAAGTAAAGAATCACATTTGTTTTATTGTGACCGTTTTTCATTTAGAAGAGCTGAGTTTTTATTAGATTTTAGCAAACTCTTTCCATGTTACTTTTGAGCCACTTTAAGTAGTGAACAGTATACAATTTGCTGAATTTTGCACACAATCTTATTATATTTTAGTACTATGGACACAGAGAAAAGCTCAGGATAATCGGGAGAGAGCATGAACTTGAGAAAATGAACCGACAAGCCTTGGAGATTGCTAAAAGTGTTGCCAAGGAAACTGGTACGCTGTTTGCAGGAAATATTTGCAACACTACGGTCTACCAGCTGGACAACAAGGAGTCGCAGAGAAATGCGGAAGCCATGTTTAAGGTAAGTAACTGTTTGGTTTACGAGGGGAAGTCAATAAGGAAGCCACAAATAGCTGTAGAAAAATAACTATATATGATAACAACTTGAAACCAGTTTATTTTTAATCATACACTGTCCCTTTATTTCTTAACATAATTTCCACCAACATTGATGCACGTATCCCATCGTTTTATCAGTCCTCCCAAACCGGCTGCATAGAACTGCGTCCTCTTTTTTAAACCACCTTCTCACTTCACATTCAACTTCGACGTCATTCGCGAAATGTCTCCCGCCAAGGTGGATTGACAGTGTTTATATGGACAAATGGTTGTCCCGTAAAGCGGTGGATAGCTGGGTAGAAAATAGTTACGAAGGGGATAGTCAATAAATAAGTCACACAGTTCTGTGGGATGGCGGGATAATGAAAACAAAGCGTGCAGTTCCATGCAGCAGGTTTTGGAGTTCTGATAAAACGGTGGGATAAGTGCATCAATGTTGGTGGAAATTATGTTGAGAAATAAAAGGACAATGTATGTATAAAAATAAACTGGTTTCAAGTTGTTATCATATTTAGTTATTTTCTACAGCCATTTGTGACTTACTTATTAACTTACCCACGTATTATTTTGCCCCAGGAGTTGTTGTGTCTGCCATAACTTGTGAGATGTGATTGTTTGTTCTGTTGTTTTATGTTGTTGCTACAGCTGTAGTCTGGCATGGCATATGATTGATTTATACAGCTGTAGTCTGGCATGGCATATGATTGATTGATACAGCTGTACTATGTTGTAACTCACGCTCTTTTCAGGGCTGATCTCCCACTGGCTCAAGCCTGACATCCAACTCATGCCTGTGGTGCCTATTAGCTGTCAGCATGCGACAGCGGCTACCCCTCCCCCTCACCCCCTTACCCCGGGCAACAGCTGTGACAGGCTGGCTAAATCAGGCGTGGGTAGCCGATTTGGTGTCAAACCAGTCGGTGAACTAGGGTATGCCTATCCAGCATGTGAAGACAGGATTCGGCAGACTGCGCGGAAGAAATCATTCTTGATTCAACGGGCAAGACGGCGTTTACCTGCAAAGCGTTGTGGAACGTAATGAGCACGGCAAGGCATGTAGAGCGCCCAGGTCATCCACTGCACCTGTATTCGTCTCCAGTCGTCTTGACTTGTCTTGTCACTGGACTCAGATGGACTCAGGCTAGAGAGTGAGGTTGACGAATTGCGCAACTCTTCCTCACTTTAATCCAATTCATCGCGCACGTCATTCTTGATCCAACTTCATATATCGCTTTTGGAATTATCATGACACCTGGGAGACTGCTGCCAAAGACCAAAATTCGTGGCTTACATCATTACGCAAGGGTGTAGTCACTTGTGAAGCAACCAGGACTGCAAGAGCTGTGAAGAAAAGGCTGGACAGAAAAACCACCGCAGGAGATCCTCCTTCCGGAACGTCAAGCATTCTGTGCCCACGTTGTCAAAGAACATTTCAAGCCAAAATAGGCCTTATCAGCCATCTTAGATCTCACGGCTCCATACTTTCAACCCCACTGGATGAAATGAATGGTCAGCATCATTCTTGATGGATAAGCAACATATAACCTGTTCCTACGATGGTAGTATGTTTTGTTGCTATAGTTGTTTTATGCTTTTGCTAATGTTGTTTTATGTTGTTGCTACGGTTGTAGTATGTGTTGTTGCTACAGTTGTTTTATGCTGTTTCTACAGTTGTTTTATGCTTTTGCTTACAGTTGTTTGATAATGTTGCTACGGTTGTTTTGTGTTGCTACTCAGTTGTTTTATGTTGTTGCAAGTTGTTTTATATTGTTGTTACAGTTGTTTTATGTTGTTGCTACATTTGTTGTATGTTATTGATACAGTTGTTTTATGTTGTTGATAAAGTTGGTTTTATGTTGTTGCTACAGTTTATTTTTATGTTATTGCTACAGTTGTATGATGTTGTTACAGTTGTTTTATGGTCTTGCTGCAGTTATGTTATGTTATTGCTACAGTTGTATGATGTTGTTACAGTTGCTTTATGGTCTTGCTGCAGTTATGTTATGTTATTGCTACAGTTGTATGATGTTGTTACAGTTGTTTTATGGTCTTGCTGCAGTTATGTTATTGTCGTAGTAATCCTTTATTACTTTAGTGTCGTCCCTGGAGTGAGGGGAATCAACACCCACAATTTTATTAACCCAATATTATTGTCCTTGAGAAACCACCAGAATCCGTCCACAAAACTCCTTCAGTCTGTAGACACCTCTTTCTTACTCTCACTCACTCCTGGATCATGCCCCCTCTCATTCTTCCCCAACACAACATACTCAACAACTCTAGCTTTAACAAATAAATACAACAAAATAATTTATTAAAGCAAAGAGTATGTGTGTGAGAAATGTGTGTGTGTGTAATGTGTAGAATGTGTGTCGAATATTCTAAGGTGTATGTAGAATCAGACCAGTGAATCAGGAGCAAAGTTACTTACATCACTGTGCTGAGCATACAACAGCACAAAGTATTCCGGACAGAAAACCTCACCAAGAAGATGTTTCTCCGGCCACGTGACGACTTTCTCCGATCACTCTCGAACAATCAGGACGCTGGTCATCAATGATAGACACTGTTCGATATTGGTCTTCACTCTAGCAAACACTGAATTTACATTGTTCAATAATGTTTGTTGATTAGAGAATCTTTCCAATAACTTAAATGTCACATGGGAAAATATAACTGTTCATAAGTCATTGGTTATACGATTTTTCCCATATTAAAAAAAAAAACCTATTAATGTTCCAGGTAGTTATATATATATTGGTATATGTGTTACGCATAGTGTTCTGATTCTACAATGATGTAGCATATCAATCAAGGAAAAATCACACATATGTTCATCAAGTCCTGCTCAGCAGAAGTCAGGTTTCTTCAGACCAACTAGGCCATGAGCCCAGTGTACAAGCCTCTCAGTAACCTCTGTCTTCCATCCGTGAGCCACCATTTTTCTTCAACTTTGATACTAACTTCTTGGTAGTATATCGTATCACCATCAACAAGTAGACCTGTAAGTGGAACCTGTAGAATAGAGAATCCCCTGGTGAGAGCAACTCAATTCTGACCTTAATTAGGTGAGTGTAGGCCGATAGCAGCACTCAGATCTATAACAGAGAACATTGGTCTGAGACATGGAAACACAAGGAAAGATTAAAGGAAACGGGTAGAAACCCAGCAGATGCCCTACTGGAAGATCCTACCATTTCACATTCCCTTCATCCCTCCCAACCATCCTCAATCTCTCTAATTATTATCCCACTACATTGTCCTTAACTCCCTGAGTTAAATGATATATTACACAAGCTAGTTAAAGCTACACAATAGGTTACTAGTGCCGACGCTCCTATAATACTTTCTAGCACCGCACTTATAGAACATTCTATCACCGCACAGTACTGTGCTCTATTCCTAATCATACTCTAAGTTAGATATGATTAATAGACTACCATATGCCTATTCCGGTTGATGATTGAGACTATGCAATCACAGAATGGATCTATGTCCGCCGATAAATATCAACACTTTGACACTATAGTCTCTTTCAATTAACACAACTCGGAATACTGCACCGATCTTTAACACTTCAGAATTTTTGGTCGACTCACTCCAACTTGTTTACCGCAACTGGTTTTAAATCGGGGCTTGCGTGACGTCACCAAAAAAGTCTAGACGCTGATCAGTCCAGAGTCTGGCTTTTTCCCTGTTTTAGACTGGCTGGAATCACCCCGCCGTCTAGTTTGCTTTCATCGGGGAAATCTTTGTCTCGTACAACAAAAGTTCTGTCTGTCTGTGAGCCAGGGGATTTTCCCCCACATCACAGAATCCATCCGACGTCTGTCCAGACCTTCCGTCTGCAACTTCAAAGGCTGTCTACCGCCTTGCAGACGGATGGCGCCTTTGTACGTTTCTCGAACAAACCACATCATACAGAAATGCCGACCGTGTGCAGACAGTTTTCGCGACATATTTTGTTCCTCGGTCCCCTGCTCATCGAAGGATTGCCTGTTTTTGTAGACGAATGTCGGGTCTTGTTTGTCATCGATCGAAATTATCAAGTTTTTCCGCGACAGTTATGTTATTGCTACAGTTGTATGATGTTGTTACAGTTGTTTTATGGTCTTGCTGCAGTTATGTTATGTTATTGCTACCGTTGTATGATGTTGTTACAGTTGCTTTATGGTCTTGCTGCAGTTATGTTATGTTATTGCTACAGTTGTATGATGTTGTTAGAGTTGTTTTATGGTCTTACTATAGTTGTTTCATGTTATTGCTACATTTGTTGTATGTTATTGATACTGTTGTTTTATGTTGTTGATAAAGTTGTTTTATGTTGTTGCTACAGTTGTTTTATGTTATTGCTACAGTTGTATGATGTTGTTACAGTTGTTTTATGGTCTTGCTGCAGTTATGTTATGTTACTGCTACAGTTGTACGATGTTGTTATTACAGTTGTTTTATGGTCTTACTATAGTTTTTTTCATGTTATTGCTACAGTTGGATGATGTTGTTATTACAGTTGTATGATGGTGTTATTACAGTTGTTTTATGGTCTTACTATAGTTATTTCATGTTATTGCTACAGTTGTATGATGTTGTTATTACAGTTGTATAATGTTGTTATTACAGTTGTTTTATGGTCTTACTATAGTTATTTCATGTTATTGCTACAGTTGTATGATGTTGTTATTACAGTTGTTTTATGGTCTTACTATAGCTATTTCATGTTATTGCTACAGTTGGATGATGTTGTTATTATAGTTGATTAAATTGTTGCTACAGTTGTTTATGTAGTTGCTACTTTGTTTTATGTTGTTGCTACAGTTGTTTATGTAGTTGCTACTTTGTTTTATGTTGTTGCTACAGTTGTTTATGTAGTTGCTACATTTGTTTATGTTGTTGCTACAGTTGTTTATGTTGTTACTACAGTTGTTTATGTAGTTGCTACACATGTTTTATATTGTTGCTACAGTTGCTTATGTATTTGCTACATTTTGTGTATGTTGTTGCTATAGTTGTTTATTTAGTAGCTACATTTATTTTATGTTGTTGCTACAAATAATCAAAGTGCTCTTAAAGAGATAGGGAAACACACAATCTTGTAAAATTCATGAACTACGAAATGTGCAAATGGTGTTGAATACACGAACCAGGAAATGTCCAAAATTTACAGAATACATGAACTAAGAAATGTCCAAATTTTTCAGAATACATGAATTAAGAAATGTCCAAATCTGATAAAATACATAAACTAAAAAATGTCTAATTCTTGTAAGTACATGAACTAAGATATGTCACAATCTAGTAAAATACACGAACTAAGAAATGTACAAATCTGGTCAAACACACGAACTAAGAAATGTCAAAATCTGGTAAAATGCATGAACTAAGAAATGTCAAAATTTGGTAAAATACTAAGAAATGTAAAATATTATAAAATACACGAACTAAGAATTGTCCAAATCTAATAACATATATGAACTAAGAAATGTCAAAATCAGGTAAAATACATGAACTAAGAAAGGTTCAGTTGAAAAACTAAGTTGCATATCCTTTACAGGACGTCACAGTCAACATAAGCATTTTTGCACTTGTGGTCTCTTTACAAATTCGTTCAGTAGTTTGCCATTGCTTTCTGAACGATGGGCACCCATACCATTTCATAAAAACCAGCGTAAGACGGTCTGCTGCCAAATCGCCCACAGCTGTGTTTCGAACGCGGGTATGCAGGATTACGAACTACGTCCGTAACACCTTGGTCACGGTTGCCAGGCAAGAAATGTTCAAATCTGGTAAACTACACGAACTAAGAAATGTCCAAAAGTGGTAAAATACATGAACTAAGAAATGTAAAAATCTGATAAAATACCTGAACTAAGAAGTGCCCAAATCTGGTAAAATACCTGAACTAAGTAATGTCCAAATATTGTTAAATGCATGAACTAAGAAATGTCCAAATGTTGTAAACTACATGTACTAAGAAATGTCCAAATCTGGTAAAATACATGAACGAAGAAATTTTTTAATGTTGTAAAATACATGAATTAAGAAATGTCCAAATGTCCAAAATATTGTCAACCACATGAAATAAGTAATGTGCACATGTTGTAAAATGTTCAAATGGTGTAAACTACATGAACTAATAAATGTCCAATTATTGTAAACTACATGAACTAAGAAATGTCCGAATGCTGTAAAATGTCCCAATTTTGTAAAATACATGCAATAAGAAATGTCCCAATTTTGTAAAACACATGAACTAATAAATGTCCACCTGCTGTGTTGCAGGAGCAGATAGAGTGGGCTGTGGAGGCTGGGGTGGACTTCATCCTAGGGGAGACGTTTTCTGAACTTGGGGAAGCAATGCTCGCCTTAGAGTCTATAAAGAAATATGGTCAAGGTGGTGTATCATACCTATCACACAGTGGTTAAATTAGTTGTTTATAATGTGCAGTATCAAACAATAACAGAAGTTGACGCAAATAGTAGAAGACAACAACAGCAGAAACAATCAATTTAACAACACAAACTGTCTATGTTACAATAGACACAGTCAATGTCACAACACACATCGTCTATGTTACAGCAGAAACAGTCAATGTTACAACACAAACAGTCAACGTTACAGCACAAACAACCTATGTTACAGCACTAACTGTCTATGTTACAGCACAAACAGTCAATTTTACAGCACAAACAGTCTATGTTACAAACCAAACAATCGATGTTACATCACAAACAGCCAAGTTACAGCTCAAACAGACTATGTTACAGCACAAACAGTGTATGTTACAGCGCAAACAGTCTATGTTACGGCGCAAACAACCTATGTTACAGCACAAACAGTCAATCTTACAGAACAAACAGTCAATGTTACAGCACAAATAGTCTTGATTACAACACAAACAGCCAAAGTTACGGCACAAACAGCCAATGTTACAGTATAAACAGCCAATGTTACAGCACAAACAGTCTATGTTACAGCACAATCAGTCTATGTTATAGCACAAACAACCTATGTTACAGCACAAACTGTCTATGATACAATACAAACATTCTATGTTACAGCACAGTTTCTATGTTACAGCACAAACAGTCTATTAAAAAATTGGATTTTTTAAAAATGTTTCAGCTTCTCGAACTAAACGTAAGTCCATTCCTCCTTAGTTGGATCGCTGCAGCCCTCTTCCAACGGAAAGTAGTTTTTAGATGTGGCAGTTGGACTTCGGAACCAACAACAATATATCCTGCCTACCACAGGGATCACCATTATCTCCAGTACTATTCAACGCCTACACAGTGAGAATCACCAGTGAGCAGATCACTGGACCTGGCAGGACATTGTCATATGCCGATGATGTTTTAGTGTATCGTCAGGGTAAGGATAGAGAGGAGGTTGCTGTGGAACTATAAACCGAACTCAATCGCATAAGTACTTGGTGTGATGAAGCTGGGGCAATGGTCAACCCAACAAAGGCAACAGTGACTTGGTTCTCGTTGAATAATCATATTGTCAACACTCCAACACCAACTGTAATGCTGTGTTCAGAGTCGGTGGAAAGAACGCAGGCAATGAATTACCTGGGGATACGGTTTGATCGAAGCCTTGCTTACAATGTGCACATAGACCAGGTGATAACAAAGGCCAAGCGGGGTTTGGCAGCGATGCGGGTGATGGCGGCAGCAAACTGTGAGCAGCGCCATCTATGTCTTCTGTACGAGGGGCTGGTCATGTCTGTTTTGGAGTATGCAATGGCAATCCTGACTCTCAGCCATAAGCAGATAGAAAGGATGGAAAGGATACAGAATGAAGCTATGCGCATTATTCTTGGATGTACAAGAGATACAGCATGCAGGGCGATGCGCTACCTTCTTGATTTTCCAACCATTGAAGAGAGAATACAAGGTTGCAGGGCACGCGCCTACCTCAGAATTAACGCAAACACACAACATCCACTGCATAGTGAAATTAGGAAGATGAAGGGCAGCAGGTTAAAAAGAGGACGGTCGTGGATGGGTCAAGCCGAAGACATTCTTCAACAGGTGTGTTCACTTGAGGACTTAGAACCTGGCGAGGAGTGGGTGCAAGTGCCAATAGACTTCTGCACATCCTTTTCAGTTTGCATCCAACTAGATAGAAAATGCAGACAAGAAAATCCGGCTGCTGTTGAGGCTGAAGTACAAACGTTGATTTTCGAGAATTCGCTAGACGGTGACGCGGTCATCTACACAGTTGGGTCGGTCGCCCGACATGTGAGAAGCTCATGGGCCTTTACAGCTCGGGCCGGAGGGAGAATTGTGAAGGAGGACTCTGGTGCTTTCACTGAAGACACAAGTAGCCTGACCATGGAAGTCATGGCAGTAAGTAAAGCAATAACATGGCTCGAGACACAGACATTCACTAGGGCTTGTTTCCTTAGCGACTCAATGAACATGATCAAGAGGATAGAGGAGGGGTCGATCCGAAGAGAATGGTTGCTGCCTCTGGTGCGGTCTCGACTGGCAAAGATTAGTTTCATCTTCGTGCCAGGGCATGCGGGAGTGCAAGGAAATGAGCGGGCTGACAAGCTCGCAGGTGAGGCTACTGTGGAGGGCGGACGCGCCATGGACCAGGCCGACATTCTGAATGCTCTACGAGAAGTAAGACTTTTGCGAGAACCAAGTGATGACTGTGAATCTACAACAATGGCCAGACTGCGAGAGCAGCAAATTAAAAGAGGGGTGGCCAAACAAGAACACTACGCAGGAAGCCAAAGAAGATTGATAAACCAACACAGAACTGGCGTCGTTAGCCGCTACACGTTGCGGGATTTGCTGAGGAGGGGATCCGAGCACTTATGGACTGAATGGTTCGATGTGCAATGAGGATGATCTGTCGACTAACTAACTAACTAACTAACAAACAGTCTATGTTACAGCACAAACTGCCTAAGTTACAGCACAAACAGCCTACGGTACAACACAACCAGGCTATGTTACAGCACAAACAGCCTGTATGTGTCATAATTCTGTTATGTAAAGTTGTACCACTTTGTGTCATTTTATATTGTTTACATTTTCACAGCTTTACCGCAGTTCCACCCAATTTTATTCATATTTTCACTATGTTTACAAGTGCAACTAACTTTACTATCTTCTTCTGTTAATCGTTATATGTTGCTATCTGGGTTTTAGATTCTTCTCATCCTGTCGTCACACCTTAATATAGTCACAGGAGATCTCTGTGACTATGTTGTGTTTTGTGTATGTGTTTGTTTGCTGATGAAGGCTAATCGCCGCAACTCCCTGTATGTGTCGTAATTCTGTTATGTAAAGTTGCACCACTTTGTGTCATTTTATATTGTTTATGTTACAGCACAAACTTTCTATGCTACAGCACAAACAGTCTTTTTTACAACATAAACAATCAATGTTTTAGCACAAACAGTCTATATTACAACACAAACAGTCTATGTTACAGTTGACACCGTCTATGTTACAACAGAAACAGTCAGAAACATGGGACCTGAGTGGACTCGAGGTATGGTGTCCGCCTCGAGTGCTGGTGGTCCCGGGTTCAAGCCCCGGTGAGGATCGGGATTTTTTTCAAGTGGACTTCTAGAAACAAAAGTTCCCCTGGTCTCTGGGTAGTGAGACTGGACAACTGTGTGTATTGTTGCGCTCGTAAAAAAAATCCTTTGGCAGTTGGAATTCGATAAAGAGTAGCCTAACAGAGCTGCCCCGGCAAAATTTCGAATTAAAAATTTACCTAAAGTATTTCAGGATCCTCTCCGGTGCTACGGAGTTCGTACACTGAGCTGAGATTCTCCGGATTCAGGCTTGAGTTAGCTACAGCACAAACAGTCAATGTTACAGCACAAACATCTATGTTACAGCACAAACATCTATGTTACAGCACAAACAGTCAATGTTACAGCACAAACATCTATGTTACAGCACAAACATCTATGTTACAGCACAAACATCTATGTTACAGCACAAACAGTCAATGTTACAGCACAAACATCTATGTTACAGCACAAACATCTATGTTACAGCACAAACATCTATGTTACAGCACAAACATCTATGTTACAGCACAAACATCTATGTTACAGCACAAACATCTATGTTACAGCACAAACAGTCAATGTTACAGCACAAACATCTATGTTACAGCACAAACAGTCAATGTTACAGCACAAACATCTATGGTACAGCACAAACAGTCAATGTTACAGCACAAACAGTCAATGTTACAGCACAAACATCTATGTTACAGCACAAACATCTATGTTACAACACAAACATTTATGTTACAGCACAAACATCAATGTTACAGCACAAACATCTATGTTACAGCACAAACATCTATGTTACAGCACAAACAGTCAATGTTACAGCACAAACATCTATGTTCAAGCACAAACATTTATGTTACAGCACAAACAGTCAATGTTACAGCACAAACATCTATGTTACAGCACAAACATTCTGATACAGCACAAACAGTCTATGTTTGTCCCCACCCTCCACAGGCGTGCCCGCCGTCATCACAATCAAGCCGACCGCTGCCGATGTTACCATCGAGGGCGTGCCCATTGGGGAGGCCTGTCGACGACTGGAGGACGCAGGGGCGGCGGTGGTGGGGTTAAACTGTTGTAGGGGCCCGGCCTCCATGCTGCTTCTTATTAAAGAAGTTAGGGCCGCTTGTAAGGTAATTGCTTTAGGTTGTTTCTGAAGTTACCATTCAGCCAGTGTGTGTGTGTGTGTGTGTGTGTGTGTGTGTGTGTGTGTGTGTGTGTGTGTGTGTGTGTGTGTATGAGTGTGTGTGAGTGTGTGTGTGTGTATGTCTGTGTGTGTGTGTTGCAAGTTTCCTGCTACGGGTGTGTGATGTGATAGTGCCATTACATTTTGTAGGACTACAGCCAGGAGGAAGAAGCGGTCAGTCTCTCCCTCATTGTGACCAGAGACGAGCCCGGAAGTCGAACCCGCGTCCTGTCGTGCTCATGGCATTGTCAGACTAGTCCGCTCCCAGCTTCGCTAGCGCACCCGCCAGATATGTACACGTGTGTGTCTGTGTGTGAGTGTGTTTGTGTGTGAGTGTGTTTGAGTGTGTGTGTGTGTGTGTGTGTGTCTGTGTGTGAGTGTGTTTGTGTGTGTGTGTGTCTGTGTGTGAGTGTGTTTGTTTGTGTGTGTTTGTGTGTGTGTGTGTTTGTGAGAGTGTGTTCGTGTTTGTGTGTGTGTGTGTGTGTCAGTGTGTTTGTGGTTGTGTGAATGTGGGTGTATAAGTGTGTGTGAATGTGTGAGGGTGTGTGGGAGTACGTATGAGAGTGTGTGTGTGTGTGAATGTGTGATTGTGTGTATGAGCATGTGTGAATGTGTGTCTGTGTGTGAGTATGCGTGTGTGCGTGCGTGTATGTGTGTGTGTGTGGGGGGGGGGGGGGGAGTTAAACATCCCCCGCGGGATGATGGGAAACTGACCAATATGGCGTGGGACATATGACTTCAGACATCCCGGCAGGGGGCTGGGGCATTGACCAGTGCGGAATGACTTCTTCACGAGTTGTCACGATTACGGCATTCTCCAAAGAACGGTCTACGCGAAGACGATTTCTTTCACGTGTAGCTAAGCGAATCATATAAACACTTTACAATTCTAAATATAGTTTTCCAATTTATGTCATAATTTAATGAAATTGTCCTGCTTAATTGATGTTTGTCCTTGTTTGTATACTGCACAGGGTCCTATCGCCTGCCTGCCGGTCCCCTACAGGACAAGCTTGGAGTTCCCAAGCATGCAGTCTCTGATTGATCCCTTCACAGGTATCAGGGCGTGATATATTCAAATGTTGGGATTTCGTCACTTAGCTCATATTATGTTCAAATGTGGGTATTTAGTTACTTAGTTCATAGTATGTTCAAATGTGAATATTTCGTTTCTTAGTTCATGATATGTTCAAATGTGGGGATTTCGTTACTTAATTCATATTATGTTCCCATCGAGCGACCATGTTTCTGTTTTCATTTGTGTGAATCTAATAGCCGGGTTTATATTATGTTCATTTGTGGGAAGCGATTTTCCGAGTTTAGGTTATATTGTGTTATGTTCAATTGTATAGACCCAGTGATCATGACTGTGAGTTGTTCAGTTCTATAGACCCTGTGGCCATGATTGTGTTATGTTCAGTTGTATAAGACTCTGTGGTCATGATTGTGAGTTGTTCAGTTGTA
>OY992876.1:79382706-79432706 GCA_963921405.1 Cepaea hortensis
ACGAGGCCCCTCATTCCCCCGTGCTCCTCTCGTGTCCGGCCTTGCCAATTCTTATTCCCACGTTTCTCATTCTGGACAACATTGTGGATTCACTGGCGTCAAAATCCCTCAGCTCGTCATATCTCTCCATGGGCATTAATAATATCGGTACGATTCATGGGCTGGCCATCTTCATGGGATGCAAAGCCAGTCAAACCTGTATGTTTGAAGTTGTGCTTGCACAAACAGATCCAAGAGAGACAGTTATCAGTGATATGCCTAGTTTTTCTGCTTTTTAATTATGGAGAGTACCTTCATCTTAAACAACCGTGTTTTAAAGTATTGTTCGTCTTTTGAACCATTTCCCCAAAGTCTTGTACCTCTTGTTGACATATTCTGAAAGGAAAGAAGAGCCACCCATGGGTAGATAGAGACCGCGACCTGGGATAGAGGCAACAAACCTGAGACAAATGCGTGCCGAAGTCGGACAGACCGACTTTTAAGGTACATAAACGTAGTCTGATAGAGGAAGACAGCGTGAGAAGATTCTTGACAGTCTTGTGTCAAGGCACGGAAGGGAGTCAACACGCGAATTGATCCAAAACATCGGAGATCGTAATGTGTAGAGAGACATGATCGCCCACGCCAGCCGGCAAGGCACTGGGTGGATGAAACGCAGTCTTATTAACACCAAAAGTTAAAAATTAGTTGCATATCCTTACAAGAAGTCGTTGTCAATTCCATAAATTTTTGGCTGTTTGTGATTTCTTAGTAAGATTTCGTTCAGTATTTTGCCTTTGCTTTCTGGACGACCGGTACTCACACTATTGCATGAAAACAAGTGCAAGACGGTATACTTCCAAATCTCCCGCAGCTGTGTCTTGAACGCGGTGTACGGGATTACGAATATTAACACCAACAGAATAATAATAAAGGTATTTGATGCCGGTTTCCGTGGCCAAAGGCTTGCGAACGCGGTTCGTGAGCCGCTTACCAGGCGCTCGAAACGCAGCCGCGACCGATTTCTGCAGCAGACCGTGTCGCGTTGTGTTATAACATGTTGCTGTGAGAGCCGGTCGTTCAGAAAACAATGACAAACTACTGAAAGTAAAAACTTGCCCGGTACATCAACGGCAGCTGAAAAATGCTGGTGTTGACTGCAATGTCCTGTAAGGGATATGCAACATTAAAAAACAATAATAATAACGACCCACGGATAAACTGTGTTAGTGTTATTAATATCAACCGAAGAATAACACAGAACCTCAAACAGACTGATGACTCAATGATGATAACATCAAACAAAAGAACAATAAAGAACATCAGATGAGCAGATAACCCAGTGATATCAACATCAGCTGATAACAACACAGAGCCTCAGATAGACTGATGACCCCGTGTTATTAGCAGAATGTCAACAAGAGGTATACGACCTTGCGGTGGGGGGGGGGGGGGAGAAGGGGGGAGGTCAAAGGTACAATAGCGGACACGGACACAGTGTACATACGTTACAATGAACACAAGTCCGGCAAACGGAAATGACAGTGTAAAACTAACACTGATAATAACAACAGTGTTCAAGTAAGATACAAATAAATGACACCGCAATACTACTCTAACCGTTTCAGTTCTTTTGTGTCCACGATGTCAGGATCACAACATCAAAGCAATGCTATTCTAACAGCTTAATAAGGCTTAACATTGAGACCCAGTTAATCAACTCTTTGGTATGCATTCATCCAGCGGGAATCAATACTGTTGTAGATGCCACTGTATAAATCTTCTGACCATCCTCTGTATATCCATATCGAACCGTTTGCACACTTTCAGCGTTATCATTTTTTATTGGGAACCTTTCACAAATGAACTTCTTAGCAGCCTTTCTAGAAACGGAGCTTTGCAATGGCCTAACAATATTTGACACGAATACTTTTCCTATTTACGTGTTAAGTTTTAATTAAATTTTCTAATTTCATATTTTTATTTAGAACTGTTTGTGTTGTTCCTGATGAAGATTACTAAGATCGAAACGTGTGTTGTGGTGTAACTTATTTTTATCTTATTTTTACGTTGTTATTATCATGGATGCCATTTTTACACTGGGATTTCCGCTTGTCGGACTTCCATTCGTTGTAAGGTATTCACACTGTTTCTGAGTTTAATATCTCCTCTTTTTTGCTAGACGTCACCAACATCTAATTTCTTTTTTTTTTTTAATTTTGTAGTTATTTGGTAATTTTTTTTTTTTTTTTTTTTTAATAAATTGCTCGAAATTGCTGCTCCTCTTACAGGTATTCCATTGTAAATGTTAGATTATGACCGCCGCGGATCTTCATAAAAAGAAATACATTTCATTGCAATATATTCCAGCATGATGTTTTAATTTCGTTCGTCTTATTCCTTAGATTAAATCCACAACTCTGTCTATCTATCGCTCCCTCCCCCTTCTTCCGTTCTTTCATTTAGCCATCCTTCTTTCATAGCAGTGCACATCACTGTCAATTCTATTTGTTTTAATCTGTCTGTTCTGACTTCGTTTCATCCTGTTATCTTTTGTCTGCAAGCCTGTTTGCATTGAAATGTGAATGAGTTCGTGCGTGTTGTTTCATTGTCCGATCCTGACATACCTTTCTGTTATATACGTGCGTCAGTTTGTGCGTGTTATGTTATTGTCCGATATTGGCATACCTTTCTGTTATGTACATACGTCAGTTTGTGCGTGTTATGTTATTGTCCGATATTGACATACCTTTCTGTTATGTACGTACGTCAGTTTGTGCGTGTTATGTTATTGTCCGATATTGACATACCTTTCTGTTATGTACGCACGTCAGTTTGCACTTCAACGTTGGCTGCTCGTTCAGAAAGCAATGGCAAACTACTTAATGTATTTTTTTTAGAAAATCATATGTAGGTTGGGGGAGGGGGGGGGGGGTTAATCGCATTGTCCTTTGCTGGTCACGTGACCGGGTGGCCTGATCAGGTGGTCTGATCAGGTGCCAGGTGGTTAGGTGGTCTGATCAGGTGCCAGGTGGTCTAATCAGGTGGTCTGATCAGGTGGTCAGGTGGTCTGATCAGGTGCCAGGTGGTCAGGTGGTCTGATCAGGTGACCAGGTGTTTAGGTGACCAGGTGGCCTGACTAGGTGGTCAGGTTGTCATGGATCTCAATCCACATTGGGACGGATGTTAAAACTGACAAGATCAACCTAGGCTAAAATGGATACCAGGAACATTCTTAGGAAGTAAAATCTATAAACATTCCTAAATATCCACCAGCATTTCCAAACATCTACAAGTGTTTCCTCACATCTACAAGTATTTCCACATATCTGCAAACATTCCCACGCATTTCCACACATTCCTAAATATTCCCAAACCTCTAAAGACATTACTAAATATTTACACACAGACACGCACGTATACACATACACACATACCTATGCACATACACACACACTTATATACACACATAAACACACACACAGATAAGCACACACACGCGGTGTACAAACAGCAGCCTGCCCGGGCAATGTCGGGCCAGGGCGGGTCTGGTTTGTAATCACGAGGGCGGTACTGGCCCTCCGCTCGTCACCCGGCTTGGTTTGTGCTCACGAGATGAACTGGGTGGTCCACTGATTGCGTGTGAGCTGTCCCCTTATACATCTTGATGGTTTTGTGTGTGCGTGGTCTTTGTGCCTATGGTGTTTGTGTGTATGTATTTGTGTGATGTTTGTGTGCGTGTATGTGTATGAGCGTGGTGTTTGTGTATGTAGTGTTTGTGTATAGCGATGGTGTGTGATGTTTGTGTGCGTATGTGTGTGGCGTGTGTGTGGTGTGTGTGTGTGGTATGTGTGTGGTGTGTGTGTGGTATGTGTGGAGTGTGTGTGTGTGAGATGTATGGTTGGTGTGTGTGTACATGTGTATGTATTTGTGTATGTGCGTATGTGTATGTATGTGTAATGTATGTATTTGTGTGTGGGGTGTGCGGTGTGTATCGTGAGTGTGTGGTGTGTGTTTGATGTATATGTTTGTGTGTGTGACATATGAGCAGTGTTTTTGCGTGGTCTATGCGTGGTGTGTATGTGTGGTGTGTGCATAGGAGTCTTCGTTGCAAAGTGGTCAAGCCGTTTAACTCGGGCTCCGAAGGTTGTGGGTTCGATTCCGGGCCGCGTCCTTCGGTTCAGGAGTTAAATTTTTCGGAGACTCCTGTTGGTCGCCGCCAGAGCTACGGAGTTCGTGCTTTGTGCGACGCTTTCAGCGCTGCTGAAAGAGACCGAGCCATATGGGATAAAACCCGGTGCAATGAAGTCGACCCTGTCGACTTTTAAGCGACTTTTTTTCTTTTTTTAACAAGTAACCACCAAAGAAGATAGTTGGTAAAGGGAAACAAAACATTGTAACAACACATACATTTTGCTGATGAAGAATGGGCAGAAGATGAAGAAGGAGTAGGGGGAGGAGGAGGAGGGGGAGGGAAGGAGGAGAAGAAGGAGGAAGAAAAGATGGAGGAGGAGATAACGAGGAGGAGATGGATGAGGAGGAGGAGAAGAAAAAGAAGGCAGAGGAGGAGGAGGAGGAAGAGAAGGATGAGGAGGAAGAGAAGAAGGATCAGGAGAAGGATGAGGAGGTGGAGAAGGAGGAGGAGATGAATGAAGAGGAGGAGGAGAAGAAGGATGAGATGAATGATGACAACCACATCAATGTTGTAGTGATGACAACCACCTCAAAGTTGAAGTAATGACAACCACCTCAAAGTTGTTTGTATAAAAACCTCAAAGTTGTTGTGATGACAACCACCTCAAAGTTGTAGTGATGAAAGCAGCTCAAATTTGTAGTGATGACAACCACCTCAAAGTTGGAGTAATGACAACCACCTCAAAATGTTAGTGATGACAACCACCTTGAAGTTGTAGTGATGACAACCAACTCAAGCTGAGGTAATGACGACCACCTCAAAGTTGCATTAAGGACAACCACCTCAAAGTTGCAGTAATGATACCCACCTCAAAGGGTTAATGATGACAACCACCTCAAAGTTTTAGTGATGACAACCACCTCAAAGTTGCAGTAATGACAACCACCGCAAAGTTTTAGTTATGACAACCATCTCAACGATACAATGATGACAACCACCTCAAAGTTGCAGTAATGACAACCACCTCAAAGATATAGCTATGACAACCACCTCAAAGTTACAGTGATGAAAACCACCTCAAAGATACAGTGATTACAACCACCATAAAGTTGTAGTGATGACAACCACTTCGAAGTTGTAGTGATGACAACCAACTCAAAGCTGCAGTAATGACGACCACCTCAAAGTTGCAGTAATGACAACCATCTCAAAGTTGCAGTAATGACAACAACCTCAAAGTTTTAATGATGACAACCACCTGAAATTTTTAGTGATGACAATCACCTCAAAGTTGCAATCATGACGACCACCTCAAAGTTGCAATAATGACAACCACCTCAAAGTTTTAGTGATGACAACCACCTCAAAGTTGCAGTAATGACAACCATCTCAAAGTTGCAGTAATGACAACCACCTCAAAGTTTTAATGATGACAACCACCTCAAATTTTTAGTGATGACAACCACCTCAAAGTTGCAGTAATGACAACCATCTCAAAGTTGCAGTAATGACAACAACCTCAAAGTTTTAATGATGACAACCACCTCAAATTTTTAGTGATGACAACCACCTCAAAGTTGCAGTAATGACAACCATATCAAAGTTGCAGTAATGACAACCACCTCAAAGTTTTAATGATGACAACCACCTCAAAGTTTAAGTGATGACAACCACCTCAAAGTTGCAGTAGTGACAACCACCTCAAAGGTGCGATGATGACAACCACCTCAAAGTTTTAGTGATGAAAATCACCTCAAAAGATACAGTGATGACAACCACCTCAACGATACAGCTATGACAACCACATCAAGGTTACAGTGATGACAACCACCTCAAAGATACAGTGATGACAACCACCAGAAAGTTGTAGTGATGACAACCACCTCAAAGTTGCAGTAATGACAACCACCACAACGTTTTAGTTACGACAACCATCTCAACGATACAATGATGACAACCACCTCAAAGTTTTAGTGATGACAACCACCTCAAAGATTTAGTGATTATAACCACCTCAATGTTGTAGTGATTACAACCACCTCAATGTTGTAGTGATGACAACCACCTCAAAGATTTAGTGATTACAACCACCTCAATGTTGTAGTGATGACAACCACCTCAAAGATTTAGTGATTACAACCACCTCAATGTTGTAGTGATGACAACCACCTTAAAGTTATAGTGATGACTATCACTTCAAAGTTGTAATGGTGACAACCACCTCAAAGTTGCGGTGATAACAACCACCTCAAAGTTGCAGTAATGAAAACCACCTTAAAGATTCAGTGATGACAACCATCTCATCATTCAAACTGGAGCCTGTAGACCTGTTTCCGTCATTCTCATCAGCAATGACATTCCTATGACTCTAGCCAAGAATCCCAATGCAGAATTCTGTCCACGATGCGTAAAACCGCCCGTGTACAGTATTGGGCAATCTCTGTTACAGCACCTGTGACCTTCTGAAAGTTAGTCCAACATTTCACAACCCTACAACACTTACTGTTTTTGGATAACCTATTTCTTACCTACTAAGATCAAGCTGGTAGCTTTATTATCTTTTAAACCCCAACTAACTAAAACTTAGTAAACGTAATCTTATCGGCCTCACAAATGCTACCAGAAATGGCGCCCCATAATGTTTTGCCTAATCGTAAAGAGATAGGCAGATCACGTTCTTGTTCGTCGATCTACGCCCTCTATTATATATTGTGTAATCAGCAGTTATTCATGTCGCCATCTTGTCTACAGAACTAGCACCCATGTTCATTTGGTATCTCTCTCATTTTTGAAAGGCTGCAGATTTGTAGAACCAAACACGACATGGCAGAAACTAACGGTACAGTATAATAGTAACTATTGTGTTTGCTTCATAAATTTATATTAATTCCTTTCTTAACCAACTTTATAATGATACCTCTGCGGCGAAAAGTTACGGACGTAATATTCAAACCCGTATACAGCGTTCGAAACACAGATGCGGGCGATTTTTCAGCAGACAGCCTTGCTTTGGTTTACGTACATGGTATCAGTGTCGATCGTTCAGAAAGCAATGCCGAACTCATCATCATCATCATCATCATCATCATCATCATCATCATCATCATCATCATCATCATCATCATCATCATCATCATCAACTTCCAATTTTGCCGTCAAGCGGCGTGGGTTTCTTTCTTTCTTTCTTTCTTTCTTTCTTTCTTTCTTTCTTTCTTTCTTTCTTTCATCCACTATTTGTGTCTGCCTATTTTTTTTAAACATTTACTTATTCATTCTGTATTGCTTTCTTTGTTTATTGCTTTTCTTTTCTTCTTTCGTCTTCCTTTTCTGTCTGTCTTTCTGTCTTTCAGTTTTTCCGTTTTTCTGTCTGTCTGTCTGTCTGTCTGTCTGTCTGTCTGTCTGTCTGTCTGTCTGTCTGTCTGTCTCTGTCTGTCTGTCTCTGTCTGGGTGGGGGATATGGGTGTGGTGTGTAAGTGGGGATGTGTTGGTGAGGGATATATATGTGTGTGGTGCGTGGGTTGGGAATAGTGCGTGGTAGGGGGTGTATGTGATTTGCGGGTGGGGGATTGTGTGGTGGGGGATTAGGTTAAGGCATGTGTGGGTGGGTGGAAGTTGTATGTGTGGGTGATGGGGTGTGTGTGAGTGGATTGCGGATGTATGGGTGGTTAGGGAGCTGTGTGTGTGTGGGTGGGGGGGGGTAGGGACATGTCAGTTGGTGGGGATGTGTGTGTATGGTTTGGGGATGTGTGAGTGGATGTGCGATGTGTGGGTTGGTGGGGGATTGTGTGCATGGGTGGGGAATATGTTGTCGATGGAGATGTGGCTAGGGGATGGGTGGTTTGAGGTGTGGGTGGGGAGAGGATGTGTGAGTTAGGATGTGTATGTGGATGGGCGTGGAATGTGTGGGTTGGTGGGGGAATGTTTGTGGGTGGCGAGTGTGTTTTGGTTGGGGGATCAGGTGAGGGCAGTGTGTGTGGGTGGGGGATGTGCGGGAGGGGGATGGGTCGGTTGGTGGGGTACTTATGTGTCCCTTGGTGTGCGTGTGTGTGGGTAGGTGGGGGTGTGTATGTGTCCCTTGGTGCGCGTGTGTGTGGGTAGGTGGGGGTGTTGTGTGGGTGGGGTGATGTATGGATAGGTGGGAGATGGGCTTCATAACATGGTAATTAGCCTTGTTTATGTTTACAACATAAATTTCACAATGTTTATTTTTCTTCCCATGTAAATGTATAATGCTCTTGATGAACGAAAGACGAGTGATTGGAAGGGCCGAATGTAAGACGGGCCTGCGTGCCCAATTTGTGACCCTAATAAAGTTGATTTGATTTGATTTGATTTGATTTGTTGTCTGTCTGTCTGTCTGTCTGTCTGTCTGTCTGTCTGTCTGTCTGTCTGTCTGTCTTTATGTCTGTCTGTCTGTCTGCCTTTCTGTCTTTCTGTCTGTCTGTCTGTCTTTCTTTCTTTCTTTCTTTCTTTCTTTCTTTCTTTCTTTCTTTCTTTCTTTCTTTCTTTCTTTCTTTCTTTCTTTCTTTCTTTCTTTCTTTCTTTCTTTCTTTAGTTGTGACTGTCTATTTCTTATTCATTCATTCATTAATTCTTTCATTGTTACGCAAAAACAAGATGTTTTCTTTGTACAAACGGTAACTGTAACGTAATGTTTTAGCCTCCAGTAATTGTAACTGGAGAACTTGGTGACAGCTGGCAAGATCGAGGGGAACAGACCAAGAGGAAGACCGAGAGGAAAATACCTGGATGGCTTGGCCACATGGCATGGACGAGACAGGAACACTGAGCTGATCCACGACTCTGGTGATCGAGTGAAATGGCGAATCATGACCGCCCACGCTTTCCGGCATGGCACATGATTGATTGATTGAATTGTAACATAGTCCCCTGGTATCCAGTAATTGTCCAAGACTAGTTTCAACCCGTTTTGCCAACGGCCCCAATCATAGCTTCCTAACGACGCGACTGACAGTCTGTGTTAAGATATTACAGAAACATGTCTGTCGTTACGGAAGTCCTAGGGCCATAAACACGAGAGATACACTGCCAGGTATTGATCAGGTGTTGTCACGAGCTCGCCATGAGTTAACCAGATAATAATACCGACGTTTGCTTGGCGTATATTTTCTAGGCCACAACAGTCGTACTAACAGAGTAAACACAGCTGCACAGGTTACATCGTGTCAGCCCATAAACACATTTGGTGGTGAGTGAGAAGGAAGGGATACAATGCGTTGGCAGTTTATAAACATTTAGAATCACATAGCCTTGCCCGGCTCAGTACATGGAACAGCCCTGTCTGTCAGTTATAGTTCCGGACATCAGGCGAAATGGCTGCTGGGATTGTCACCACTGAACAGAAGCTTGACAGTTTGTCAACAGTCAGAGACAAACCGGAATTGGCAGCGAGAGACAGAAAACAGTGCATCTGTCAATTCTTGGTTTCCGGCACATCGAGAGGATTGACGGGGTTATTCGCAACTCTTTGTGGTAACTCGACAGAAACTCGCTGGCTTGTTTTGAGAATCTAAACTATTACTGACAACTTTGACAGGACTTAAGCCAGGAAAATAGTCTCCTGACAATGGAGGATATGCGCAAATAACACCTGCAGGACGTCACCCATATCACGTGACCAATTTTAGGAGTTTGCCATATAAACCCGAGTTGGGATCAACTAGGGGGGAGTTGACCAAGAACCGTGGATTATGATGGACGTGTTTGTGGGAGAGCTCTACAGTGTTAGATTAATTTAACATTAACTAGCATGTGCCGTTATGGCAAAGTGTAGTAGCCATCCCGGGAATGAGGCGGTTTTTACATAAGGTAGTCAATATAGTCTATTAGTTCTAATTAATATAGACTGTAGCCTTGTTAAACTATAGTGTGATGATTAGCACTGTTAGTGGAAACTAGTTAGAGTAGAATAGTGATAGTAGCTATGCTAGTTAAGAATAGAGTAATGATGGATAATTGGGAGACGGGGAAATTGCCCGCTGGGGTTTTGCACTCTGTATGGGTCATTTCTTATCATAGCCTGATTCGGCTCTAGGTGGGTAGCTAATCTGCTCTATGACTAAGTCTAGTTAGCTAAAGATCATTAAGCAAGGTGATAGGCTTACACTCAGCCGAAAGGATCAGTGACTAGTACTATCACCAGATGTGTTGTTTCTATCCTAGGTTCCCTACCAGATCCAAGGAAACTCTACAAGTTTTGGGAAAGAATTAAAAAACCCATTAGGAAGACCACCAGTTCAAGAGTCACTAGAGTTGCATACAGAAAGTAACTTACGCTAGAAGGAAATTGATTCATCAAAGAGAGTGATGCGTACTGATGCACCACACAGCATCAGACAGTAGTAACGAACTGAAAACATTAAGTCTAATAATTACATAGTGTGATATAATCTCGTGTAATAGAACACAAGACTTGATACTTGAGGCTAGATAGACACGAGGGAGGATCCAGTACAGTAACAATTAACATTAATATGTGTACACACTACAAAAGACTTGTGCAGTTTGTTTAGGAACATTAGGAACTGACATTGGGTAGAGCGCAACCGGTCCATGATTAACTGTTAATACCACCGGTGTCTATTTCGGATGTTCATGAAATTAGATTACCAGAGGTCTACAGAGGCAAAGCATTATCCGGCAAGATGGTTCCGGCAACGGGTGAGACGTACTTGTTCTGACGTAACGTGCTGTGGTCTATCTTTGCTGTGATCAGCTGACTGAGTTGATGTCTGAGAGACAGAGTCTACACACTTTATAGAACACGTCACACATTTTCTTCGCATACACGTCTCATATACGTTACACTTTTATTTTAATAAATTACTCTTTATTAATTTCTAGAAGCAAGAGTTGTTGAGTATGTTGCGTTGGGGAAGTATGAGAAGGGGGCATAGTACGACAGTGAGAGAGAGTGATAGGAAAAGGTGTCCATAGGCTGATGGAGTGTGTTGGACGGAAGCTGGTGGATTCTCCAGAATATTGAGAAAAAAAAAATATTATAATGTGGGTGTCGGATCTCCTCACTCCAGGGACGACACTTTAAAGGAGGACACGACATTATTGGGGGCTCGTCCGGGATCTTAGGACAGCGGGATCTCTCGTAAACGGGATCCTTGGACAGCGGGATCTCTCGTAAACGGAATCTTTGGACAGCGGGATCTCCCGTAAACGGAATCCTTGGACAGCGAGATCTCCTGCAAGCAGGAACCTTTGACAGTGGGATCTTCTGACAACGGGGTCTTTTGACACGGGATCCTTAGTTATAAGAGGGAGATATCATTTTGGAGAATCCAGCTAGAGTGAATGTGGATAGGGGTTAGGACTAATATCTTACCTGTTCACACCTCACACGTCTGCATAGGTCTGTGGTCCTGATTCTACTCTTGTCACTGAGTGAATGTACTGTGTGTGGTAATATCTAGATTTATAGTACTTGTTCATATATCGGTATAGTAATTTGCAGTTATATTGTACTAGACCTGCTAGCTTACCTCTCTGTATAATGGCCACCCCTAAACTTAGCACGTTAGAATTAAAGGCCAGGGGGGAAGAAATGGGATTGGCTGGGTCTTCTCTAACGGATTACATACAGGAAGTGGAGAGAGAGTATCGTCAAGCAGAAAGGGATGATCGAAAGGCCGAGTTGGAATTGAGAAGGATGGAGTTGGAACAAGCAGCTAAGAAATTGGAAGCTGAGCAAGCAACTAAGAAATTGGAAGCTGAGCAAGCAGCTAGGAAATTGGAAGCTGAGCAAGCTGCTAGGAAATTTGAAGCTGAGCAAGCAGCTAGGAAATTAGAAGCGGAACAGGAAGCACAGAAAAGGGAGCACGAATACCGGATGCGGGAACTCGAGCTCAAGAGTCAATCTAATGGAGAAACTGAGGGAGCAGTTGGAGGTTCCTCTATCCCAGGATCAACACCAGTAGGTGGACATGGGTACCATGCTATGAAGTTTCCTTTAGCGGTCTACGAGGAGGACAAAGAGAAGATTGACCAATACCTTCAACGCTTCGAGGCTATGTCAGTTGCTATGGGTCTGGAGCGTAACAAATGGAATCTTAAGCTATCCCAGGGATTACGCGGGACCGGTTACGAGGTTTATACTCGCCTGCCACCAGGACATGAGAACAATTATGACGAGTTAAAGACGGCTCTGCTGAAACGATTCGAGGTTACGTCACATACCTACCGGAAAAAATTTCGAGCAGCGAAACGAGAACCGGGGGAGTTGTTTGCCGCCTACAGTTTGCGTCTAAAATCTTATCTCCACAAGTGGATGGATTTGGCTGGGTTCGCACATGACTATGAGAGTCTGGAAGAGCTCATGGTGGTCGACCAGCTGAAGAAGCAAATGTCTAAACCTCTCAGGACGTTCCTGGGAGAACAAGGAGCAGAACGTATTGACCTCGTGACTAAATTAGCAGAACGGTTCGTCGAGGTACATGGGGAGGCAGGGGAAAACCTTTCCACCAACTCCAAAAGTCAAGAGAAACATGACAAGAAGAAAACCAAAAACTCAGGAACAAAAAAGTGGGAACCTTATGTGCAAAAATCAGAGGATAGTTCAGAGAAGAAGAAGGAGGGAAGCAAGAGCACTTCAAGCTCTACACCTAAACGACCGTGGTCGGAGAAGTGGTGTTCAATTTGTAAGTCACCCTCTCACAATACGAGGGACTGCAAATCGAAGGCTAAGAACCCTCACTTCGCAGCATGTCAAGTGACTTCCAAGGAGGTTGTCACGGAAAATGCCAAGGTCAACAAGGAAGCTCGCCACCAGGAGAGCTCACTCAAGTATGGCAATAGAAAATCTAGGACAGGGAAATGGTGCAACCAATGCCAGTCGAATACGCACAATGCTATTGACTGCAAGGGAAAGTCAGGAGACACTCAATTCGTCGTGTGCTCAGGAAAACCTAAGGTGGAGCCCACCGAACAGGTCGAGGCCGAGGAAGAGACTCCAGACCAGGAAAAACCACCTGTAGTGGAATTGGTAGAGGTTAACGGTCGTCAAGTGGAGTGTTTATACGACACAGGACTGGACGGGGAGGCCGTGATTTCTGCGGATCTGGTACATCCAGAACAATTCACAGGTGAAACCTTGGATATACAGCCTGCACAGAAAAGTGCTGTAACCATGAAGTTGCCCATTGCTAATGTGGAGATTCGCTCAAGGTACGTCACCGGCACCATCAAGGCCGCTGTATTGACCGATCCCATTTTCCCAGTCATCCTAGGTTGCCGGTATGTCTTTCTGGGAATGCCCAGGGAGCCAATTCATATGGGAGCAATGCAGACTCGCTCTCAGACGAAAACGGAAGAGGCAGACGCAATTGTGACTAACCCAATGCCGGGGGAGCTACGAACTGCCCAGAGTGAGGATGATACTTTACGTCCTTGCTACAGAAAGCTGCAGAAAAGTGCTGATCCACCAGGACGGGGGCAGTACTACATGAAGAATAGGATACTCTACAGGAGAGCAGGAAGGGGAGACAACCTATACGGTCAGTTGGTCGTCCCGAAAGCTCATCGGTCCCAGATTCTTCATATGGGGCATACCATCTCCTTTAGTGGACACATGGGTATTGCCGCCACCATGCAGCGGATTTCCTGCCACTACTATTGGCCGGGAATGACAGATGATGTGCGTCGGTATGTGAAGTCATGCCCTGAGTGCCAGAGGGTGGCACCGAAACACTGGACAGCACCGGTGATGTTGGGTGAGATGCCCATCATGAACTCTCCTTTCGAGAGGGTAGCCATCGATATCGTGGGTCCACTTCCCAGGACTAGGAAGAGGAACATGTATATACTCACAATGGTGGATTGCTGTACAATGTGGGGTGAGGCTATACCGTTGACCACGATTGACTCGAAAAGAGTGGCGGACGCACTGATGGAGGCCTTTACCAGATTAGGCTTTCCGGATCAAATTCTGACGGACAATGGATCTCAGTTTTGTGGAAAACTCATGGAGGAGGTATTTAGGGTGTTTCACTCTAACCACATACATACCAGCCCTTACCACCCTCAAGCCAATGGACAAGTAGAGCGTTTCAACGGCACGTTGATGACAATGCTCAGGAAATTAGCGCAGGAAAAACCGGATAGGTGGGATGAATATATCCCAGCAGCACTCTTTGCCTATCGGGAAGTTCCTCATGGCTCAACAGGACTACCACCCGCTACGTTGCTGTTTGGTCGTCCAATCAAAGGACCGTTGGAAGCCATGTTGAGGAGTTGGACTGAAGAGGGGACGTCAGAAGAAGTGATCTCATCCTATCAATACGTGGAGGAACTGAAAGAAAAACTCCACAAGGGATGGACTCTGGCAAATCAAAACTTGAAAAAGGCCAGGAAAAGACATGCGGCTTACTACAACCGTAGGTCTAAAGAAAGATCTCTAGAGGTAGGAGATAAAGTCTTGTTGCTACTCCCAACGGGAAACAACAAACTGGAGATAGGTTGGCAAGGACCATTTCCCGTGGAAAGGGTGATATCCAGAACCAACTATCAGATCCGGATCCGGGGAAAGTCGAAGATTTTCCATATCAATCTCTTGCGGAAATACGAAGAGAGACCCGGAGACAAGGCAGCGCACCTCATGGCCAGGGCAGTTGCAATGGAGACGGAAGTGGGAACCAGCGAGGGCAGGGAATATCCCTTGGTACACCAGGAAACCTATAGGGATGTGAAAGTGAACCCTGATCTGACCTCCCAGGAGAGGGAAAGGATAACCCAGGTTCTCAAGTCTCATAAGGAGATACTGACTGATAAACCAGGACGAACGAGGTTGGTGGAGTTCGAGATGACTTTGACCACACAGGAGCCTGTTCGCCAAAAGGTTTACCCAGTGCCATTCTCTAAAGAAAAGGCCCTGGAGGAGGAAATACACAAATTGCTGGAGGATGATGTGATTGCACCATCCACATCCCCATACAATGCGGGGGTAGTTTTGTTACGCAAACCAAGTGGAGAACACAGGTTGTGTATAGATTACCGACTTCTGAACAGTCATACACAGTTTCAGGTGGAACCTTTGCCGAATCCAACTCAGTTATTCGCTAGGCTCCATAAAGCTCGGTACTTTTCAAAGGTGGATCTGAGTCGGGGGTACTATCAGATACCAGTCAGACCGGAGATTCGACCACTGTTAGCTTTCAGTACACCCAGTGGACACTACGAATTCAAGGTCATGCCCTTTGGACTCAGCAATGCACCTAGTGTGTTTACACGCATGATGAGGACTTTACTAGATCCGTTACAGGATCCATCCATCATCTCATTCATGGATGATATTCTGATTTCCAGTGACAGCTTGGATGACCACTTACAATCCTTGGAGAGAGTGTTTAAGAGGCTCAAGGAAGCAGGGCTTACTGCTCGTCCAACCAAGTGCATGATTGGTTACCAGACTCTGGAATTTCTAGGTCACACCATCACTCCAGGACACATTGTTCCAGAAGAGAAGAACCTGGAGAAAATCAGAAATGCACCAAGGCCAAAAACGAAGAAGGATGTGCGATCTTTTCTCTCGTTGTGTGGGTTCTACCACAAATTTATCCCACATTTCACGGAACTGGGAGCTCCGTTGACGGAAACCTTGAAAAAGGGATTACCGGATCAAATCATTTGGACACCAGAATGTGAGAATGCCTATAGTCAGTTAAAGGAGGCCTTGGTCAGCAAACCTGTATTACAGCTCCCTGACCTTTCCAAACCATTTGTGTTGAGAACGGATGCGAGTGCGATTGGAATTGGAGCCGCTTTGTTACAGGAAGGAAAAGACGATGCTTCGGTTTTGAAACCTGTGGCATACGCAAGTAAGAAACTTCTACAGGCGGAGAGGAATTATTCAACCGTCGAGAGAGAGTGCTTGTCCCTCGTATGGGCAGTGCAAAAATTTCAGCCATATTTGTATGGAGTTAAGTTTCGGGTCCAGTCGGATCATCAGCCCCTGATGTTCTTGGCTACTTCTCAGAAGCTCAACGCCCGTTTGATGCGGTGGTCGTTGTTACTTCAACCATATAATTTCACAGTAGAGTACATTCCGGGGAAGGAGAATGTTGGAGCGGATTTCTTGTCAAGACACCCAGCTCCTGAAGAAGAGGAATGAATCATCTGGATTTAACTCATGGTGGAGAAGAGTGAGATGGACTACTCTCTTAAGAGGGGGCCTATGTCACGAGCTCGCCATGAGTTAACCAGATAATAATACCGACGTTTGCTTGGCGTATATTTTCTAGGCCACAACAGTCGTACTAACAGAGTAAACACAGCTGCACAGGTTACATCGTGTCAGCCCATAAACACATTTGGTGGTGAGTGAGAAGGAAGGGATACAATGCGTTGGCAGTTTATAAACATTTAGAATCACATAGCCTTGCCCGGCTCAGTACATGGAACAGCCCTGTCTGTCAGTTATAGTTCCGGACATCAGGCGAAATGGCTGCTGGGATTGTCACCACTGAACAGAAGCTTGACAGTTTGTCAACAGTCAGAGACAAACCGGAATTGGCAGCGAGAGACAGAAAACAGTGCATCTGTCAATTCTTGGTTTCCGGCACATCGAGAGGATTGACGGGGTTATTCGCAACTCTTTGTGGTAACTCGACAGAAACTCGCTGGCTTGTTTTGAGAATCTAAACTATTACTGACAACTTTGACAGGACTTAAGCCAGGAAAATAGTCTCCTGACAATGGATGATATGCGCAAATAACACCTGCAGGACGTCACCCATATCACGTGACCAATTTTAGGAGTTTGCCATATAAACCCGAGTTGGGATCAACTAGGGGGGAGTTGACCAAGAACCGTGGATTATGATGGACGTGTTTGTGGGAGAGCTCTACAGTGTTAGATTAATTTAACATTAACTAGCATGTGCCGTTATGGCAAAGTGTAGTAGCCATCCCGGGAATGAGGCGGTTTTTACATAAGGTAGTCAATATAGTCTATTAGTTCTAATTAATATAGACTGTAGCCTTGTTAAACTATAGTGTGATGATTAGCACTGTTAGTGGAAACTAGTTAGAGTAGAATAGTGATAGTAGCTATGCTAGTTAAGAATAGAGTAATGATGGATAATTGGGAGACGGGGAAATTGCCCGCTGGGGTTTTGCACTCTGTATGGGTCATTTCTTATCATAGCCTGATTCGGCTCTAGGTGGGTAGCTAATCTGCTCTATGACTAAGTCTAGTTAGCTAAAGATCATTAAGCAAGGTGATAGGCTTACACTCAGCCGAAAGGATCAGTGACTAGTACTATCACCAGATGTGTTGTTTCTATCCTAGGTTCCCTACCAGATCCAAGGAAACTCTACAAGTTTTGGGAAAGAATTAAAAAACCCATTAGGAAGACCACCAGTTCAAGAGTCACTAGAGTTGCATACAGAAAGTAACTTACGCTAGAAGGAAATTGATTCATCAAAGAGAGTGATGCGTACTGATGCACCACACAGCATCAGACAGTAGTAACGAACTGAAAACATTAAGTCTAATAATTACATAGTGTGATATAATCTCGTGTAATAGAACACAAGACTTGATACTTGAGGCTAGATAGACACGAGGGAGGATCCAGTACAGTAACAATTAACATTAATATGTGTACACACTACAAAAGACTTGTGCAGTTTGTTTAGGAACATTAGGAACTGACATTGGGTAGAGCGCAACCGGTCCATGATTAACTGTTAATACCACCGGTGTCTATTTCGGATGTTCATGAAATTGGATTACCAGAGGTCTACAGAGGCAAAGCATTATCCGGCAAGATGGTTCCGGCAACGGGTGAGACGTACTTGTTCTGACGTAACGTGCTGTGGTCTATCTTTGCTGTGATCAGCTGACTGAGTTGATGTCTGAGAGACAGAGTCTACACACTTTATAGAACACGTCACACATTTTCTTCGCATACACGTCTCATATACGTTACACTTTTATTTTAATAAATTACTCTTTATTAATTTCTAGAAGCAAGAGTTGTTGAGTATGTTGCGTTGGGGAAGTATGAGAAGGGGGCATAGTACGACAGTGAGAGAGAGTGATAGGAAAAGGTGTCCATAGGCTGATGGAGTGTGTTGGACGGAAGCTGGTGGATTCTCCAGAATATTGAGAAAAAAAAAAATATTATAATGTGGGTGTCGGATCTCCTCACTCCAGGGACGACACTTTAAAAGAGGACACGACAGGTGTCTTGGCTTCAAATGATCACTGACATTGTTTTGTTTAGTTGGCCGAGCGTCCAAGTACACTTGATTCTTTTAGCAAACCTGTAATTTCGTTTGGAGCTGTCAAATAATAAAAACAAACCATCCATCCATCATGTGCCATGCCGGTAAGCGTGGGCGGTCATGTTCTGCCATCTCACTCGATCAACAGAGTCGTGGATCAGTTCCGTGTTTCTGTCTCGACCATGCCACAAGGCCAAGCCATCCAGATACTTGTTTCTAGGTCTTCCCCTTGGTCTGTTCCCCTCGATCTTACCAGTTGTCACCAAGTTCTCCAAACCATTTCTTCTCATAACATGCCCAAAAAATTGTGACTGTCTACGTCTAATGTCTCTGATCAGTTTACGATCTTCATTTGTTTCTTGAAGGACTTCTTCATTGGTCTTTCTGGCTGTCCATGGTATTCTTTGCATTTTCCTCAGAAACCACATTTCTACAGCCATCAGATGTTTTTCAGCCTGGCTGCTCATTGTCCAAGCTTCACATCCATATAAAAGTACAGGTTCTATGTAGCATCTCAACACTCTTTTTCTCGTTTCAATTGACATCTTTTTATTGGTCAGTATGTTTTTCATCTTGCTAAAGGCTACTTTTGCCATGGCGATTCTTGTTCTAATCTCTTCAAGGCATCTCCCATCAGATGTTATTACTGTTCCGAGATAATTGTACCTATTCACTTGTTGAAGAATATTCCCATTTACTTGTATATTACACTGTGGTATTTCGTTCTTCCTAGTGACGACCATAATCTGAGTCTTTTTACAATTTAATTCTAACCCTTGTTGTTCACTGTGTGTAACAACCTCATCTACTAAATTTTGCAGGTCCTGTTCATTGTCTGCAATCAAGACTGTATCATCTGCATATCTAATGTTATTGATGCATCGTCCCCCAATGTTGATTCCTTCCATATCTTCAATATTTCTGAAAATATTTTCACTGTACAGGGAAAACAGATCTGGAGACATTACACATCCCTGTCTCACACCTCTCTTAATAGGCTGATATTGGCTTACTTCATTATCAACTCTTATGGCAGCTTGTTGTTTCCAATATATGTTTTTTACAAGTAAAAACAAACAGTTGTATATAATTTACAGGACGACGCAGTCAGCCCCAGCATTTTTTTTCGCTGTTTGTGATTTCTAGACACATTTACTTTCAACATTTTGCCATTGCTTTCTAAACAACAAGTACTCATACCATTGTATGAAAACCAGCGCACCGGTAAAATAAAACAAAATACAAAAACAAGTCTTGCGGTAGGAACTTGCCGTGGGTATGTCAATTGTTACACAAACAATCATATGTCAGTCTTGCTATATTACACTCTTCTTCTTCAAATCACCAAACAATCATGGGACAATCTTGCTACATTGAAAGAAATCATCATACAATCATGCGACAAGTTTGCTGTATCCCACCTCTCCTCTGAGAAACCACCATACAATCATGCAACAATCTTGCTACATTCCACCCTTCCTCTAAGAAACCACCAAATAATCACGCGACATTCTTGTTACATTCCAGCCTTTCTGAAACGTTTGGAGAACAACGGAACATTGGTGGTAGCAGAAGGCTACGTGTTTGAGTTTGAAAGACGAGGCTACCTAAAAGCTGGGGCCTTTGTACCGGAAGTGGTACTGGAGCACCCGGAACTGGTCAAGTCCTTGTCTGAAGAGTTTGTGCATGCCGGAAGTGACGTAGTGCTGGCGTTTACAGTAAGTTTCTAGAATGTTGGTTGATTAAATGTTGCATGGCCTGTGAAGAATGTTGCGACAAACCCCAACTCCAGGTTGATTCACTGCTATATGAACGAGAAGTCAACGATTAAGTCCAACTAACCGGTGTATGAAACGATCCCCGACACCCACGCTCAAGACACCAGAAGTTTAAGAGCGAGCTGTCTTATTCATTCCGTGACGTTGCTAGTTGAGAAGAGAAATTAATCGTAAACCGTCAACATTTGTTGGCCATGTTATGGGTAGAAATACACTTTAATCATTAGTGACAACAGGTGGAATTTGATGGGAGAAGAGTAAGAGGAAGACAAAAATATGTTCAACTATAAGGTTAAATGCATTTCACTGTTCCGTCAAGTCTATGGCTCAGTACATCCGAAATGGACTAGCATTTGTTGGGGTTTGCTTTCCCTAGCCTTTGACTGTCCCCAGTCTACCTACAAAGCAGAAGGCTTGTGTATCGCTGACATGAGAGATCATGCCAGAAGCTGCGCTACCGTCAGTATAGTAAGTGGGTTTATTGGAACACACAAAATTAGTGCCCGGTCTGCCCAGCCACGACATTTAAAATCAATTGGGAATCTGTTGAGGCCACTGAAACAGTTACATAAATAAACATACGTAGTATTGTTTGGCGCTCACAGAAGGAGAAGAAGGAGGTAGAGACTAGAGGACGCACTAGACAACATAAACTGTTTTGGCAGGCTTGGGAGAAGCAAGATGTCATCAGATACATGGTTTATAACAGGGGTGAGCGAGATATCATGAGATACATGGTTTATAACATGGGTGAGCGAGAATTCATGAGATACATGATTTATAACAGGGAGAAGCGAGATATCATGAGATACATGGTTTATAACATGGGTGAGCGAGATATCATGAGATACATGATTTATAACAGGGAGAAGCGAGATATCATGAGATACATGGTTTATAACAGGGGTGAGCGAGATATCATGAGATACATGATTTATAACAGGGAGAAGCGAGATATCATGAGATACATGGTTTATAACAGGGAGAAGCGAGATATCATGAGATACATGGTTTATAACAGGGGTGAGCGAGATATCATGAGATACATGATTTATAACAGGGAGAAGCGAGATATCATGAGATACATGGTTTATAACAGGGGTGAGCGAGATATCATGAGATACATGATTTATAACAGGGAGAAGCGAGATATCATGAGATACATGGTTTATAACAGGGGTGAGCGAGATATCATGAGATACATGGTTTATAACAGGGAGAAGCGAGATATCATGAGATACATGGTTTATAGGAGGGAGAAGCGAGATATCATGAGATACATGGTTTATAACAGGGGTGAGCGAGATATCATGAGATACATGGTTTATAGCAGGGAGAAGCGAGATATCATGAGATACATGGTTTATAGCAGGGAGAAGCGAGATATCATGAGATGCATGGTTTATAACAAGGAGAAGCGAGATATCATGAGATACATGGTTTATAACAGGGAGAAGCGAGATATCATGAGATACATGGTTTATAACAGGGGTGAGCGAGATATCATGAGATACATGATTTATAACAGGGGTGAGCGAGATATCATGAGATACATGGTTTATAACAGGGGTGAGCGAGATATCATGAGATACATGGTTTTTAACAAAGGTGAGCGAGATATCATGAGATACATGGTTTATAACAGGGAGAAGCGAGATATCATGAGATACATGGTTTATAACAGGGAGAAGCGAGATATCATGAGATACATGGTTTATAACAGGGAGAAGCGAGATATCATGAGATACATGGTTTATAACAGGGGTGAGCGAGATATCATGAGATACATGGTTTATAACAGGGAGAAGCGAGATATCATGAGATACATGGTTTATAACAGGGGTGAGCGAGATATCATGAGATACATGGTTTATAACAGGGAGAAGCGAGATATCATGAGATACATGGTTTATAACAGGGGTGAGCGAGATATCATGAGATACATGATTTATAACAGGGAGAAGCGAGATATCATGAGATACATGGTTTATAACAGGGGTGAGCGAGATATCATGAGATACATGGTTTATAACAGGGAGAAGCGAGATATCATGAGATACATGGTTTATAGAAGGGAGAAGCGAGATATCATGAGATACATGGTTTATAACAGGGAGAAGCGAGATATCATGAGATACATGGTTTATAACAGGGGTGAGCGAGATATCATGAGATACATGGTTTATAACAGGGAGAAGCGAGATATCATGAGATACATGGTTTATAGCAGGGAGAAGCGAGATATCATGAGATACATGATTTATAACAGGGAGAAGCGAGATATCATGAGATACATGGTTTATAACAGGGGTGAGCGAGATATCATGAGATACATGGTTTTTAACAAAGGTGAGCGAGATATCATGAGATACATGGTTTATAACAGGGAGAAGCGAGATATCATGAGATACATGGTTTATAACAGGGAGAAGCGAGATATCATGAGATACATGGTTTATAACAGGGGTGAGCGAGATATCATGAGATACATGGTTTATAACAGGGAGAAGCGAGATATCATGAGATACATGGTTTTTAACAAAGGTGAGCGAGATATCATGAGATACATGGTTTATAACAGGTAGGAGCGAGATATCATAAAATATATGGGTTTTTGGAATAATTCCCAGCCCATGCTGAAATCGCACTGGGTATTTTCTGAGCCTAAGGCGGCCACCGTAATCGTTAATCACAGACTCCCCCATCCCCCCATCCGTATTAACTCATCTAAAGTGATTTACAAATCAATCAACACCAGAACACAACTCCCTGACGGCAGGCGTTGGCGACTGACGTATCCGCTAATGTAAACATTGGCCTCATTAATAAACATGATCGCAATTGTGAGTTTTGCATCCTTGTGTAATTTAGTGAATGCTCATGCCTTGCATACGAGCCTCCCATGTCTGGTTGTCTTTAATATGACGTGACGTTTGTATCATGCATGATTGGAGCGCGGCAATATTTGGAAGTTAGGAGGAGCGAGCATATAAATACGTGCATGCGTAAAGCCAAGGTGAACGCATCGTATGACTTTTGTTGCATATGTGAATTAAGCGCCACGTTTCAAAAATAGGACACAGGGGCAGCGGTTGCTTCCCTTGCTGTACCAGCTACACCACTGTGAACGATGTATCATTTGCTTATGATGTCATTCATTTAGATATCTGTATGGGGACCATTTTGGTCATTGAAATAGCATCAGACATACATTTACAGGAACTCAATAGCATTCAATAATATATAACATATTCACACCAACCCTATGCTACCAGTGTCAACTTGGACATTAGCCAAATCACACTTTAAAATAATCAATACTGCGAGATGAGATGCTTGAGAAGAGCTGCCAACTTTAACTATCCGAGATCAAGTAACAAATGATGTTATCAGATAGACAGTGGGGTCAACATCTTGTGCCACATACATTGAAAGGGAGAAGATAAAATGGTTTGGCTATCTCTTTACAATGCAATACCATCAACTACCAGCACTGGCCATACGTGGAAGAAGATCTGCTACCAGAGCAAGAAGACGCCCGGGAAGTAAATACTACACATCAAAGACATTGTAGTCACACGAAAAGTCCTTATTAACGCTATTAGTTTAACATGGCTTTATTGGCTCTCAATTTGAAGCCTGATTAAGCTGTTAAAGTAACGTAGCTTTAGGCCTGTGGCCCATAGATCGCCGACTTCATTGTGATAAGAAGAACTGAAATAGAAACGGGTTTGTCGGAGTGTTGTGCTTCTCTTATTCACTAATTACACTGCTTGGGAGCGAAGCATCACATTTGTGTTATTGCTACCGTTTTCCACTTAGAAGCGCAAATGCTGCAGGGTGTTTATTAGACTTTGGCAAACCCTTTCCGTGTCTTTATATCTGGTAATTTGAGCTCCTATCGAGCCACTTAAAGTGGTCAGCAGTATTATACAATGTTCTTAATCCTGCACACAATCTTATTATATTTTAGTACTATGGGCACAGAGAAAAGCTCAGGATAATCGGGAGAGAGCATGAACTTGAGAAAATGAACCGACAAGCCTTGGAGATTGCTAAAAGTGTTTCCAAGGAAACTGGTACGCTGTTTGCAGGAAATATTTGCAACACTTCGGTCTACCAGCTGGACAACGAGGAGTCGCAGAGAAATGCGGAAGCCATGTTTAAGGTAAGTAACTGTCTGATTTATTCCCTTGCCCCAGGAGTTGTTCCTGTCATAACATTTTAGAAGTTGTGAATGTTGGTGTTGTTCTTTTATGTTGCTACTACAATCGTGTATGTTCTTGCTACAGTTGATTTATGTTCTTGCTGCAGCTGATTTATGTTCTTGGTATAGTTGATTTATGATCTTGCTACAGTTGATTTATTTTCTTGCTACAGTAGATTTATGTTCTTGCTACAGTAGATTTATATTTGCCATGACCCTGATGACGTCATGGCATAGTTAAGCCACAATCCAGGTCAGAGAGTAGAGGTTATGGCAGTATTCAGCAAGTGAACACCGGAACCACTTTTCACACAACGTGAAAACGTTGGGGACTCACTTCCCAAATCAACAGGAAGTGGAGTCCAGACAAGGGCAGTCTAAGATTTGGTTTCATTCAGTGCGGACCATATCAAGTTCTAGAGTTATGGCCAAAATTGCGCCACTCTTTTATCATGTGCAAATCGATGTAGCGTTGATGCAATTGTTGAACAAGTGAAATGTATCGTGTTGAATATATTGATGAAAACGCTGCCGGAGTCTTGCTGTTCTATAGTTGCGGTCAACTCGTTATAGAGTGTGTGTAGTATAGAAATCAAGAGTTAACCAGTTTTAGGGAGCCAGAGTATGCGGCTCGTAAATACCATGTTTAAGAACTATAGTTCGTAACTCATAAGAGCGACAGAGTGGCTCTACAACGCATTATGAGGCATATTCGCTCTATGGCGCCAGCGCCCTACCACTCATGTACTCTATTATTCAGCCGCACATATGCGTGTCGCAGTGAATCCCGCTCCCTGGCAATGCTCTTGTTAAAGTTGATTCATGTTCTTGCTACAGTTGATGTAGTTCTTGCTACAGTTGATTTATGTTTTTGCTACAGTTGATTTATTTTCTTGCTACATTAATTTATCTTCTTGCTACAGTTGAAAATATGTTCTTGCTACAGTTGCTTTGTGTTCTTGCTACAGTTGATTTATATTATTGCTACAGTTGATTTATGTTCTTGTTACAGTTGATTTATGTTCTTGCTACAGTAGATTTGTGTTTTTGCTACAGTTGTTTAATCTCTTCCAACAGTTGATTTATGTTCTTGCTACAGTTGATTTATGTTCTTGCTACAGTTGATTTATGTTCTTGATACAGTTAATTTATGTTCTTGCTACAGTTGATTTATGTTCTTGCTACAGTTGATTTATGTTCTTGCTGCAGTTGATTTATGTTCTTGCTACAGTTGATTTATGTTCTTGTTACAGATGATTTATGTTCTTCCTACAGTTGATATATGTTATGCTACATATGTTTAGGTTGTTGTTACAGTTGATTAAGTTGTTGCTACATTTGCTTATGCTGTTGTCTTATGATGGTGCTACTGTTGTTTATGTAGTTGCTACATTTGATTAGGTTGTTGTTACAGTTGAATATTGTTGTTGCAGTTGATTAAGTAGTTGCTAAAGTTGTTAATGTTGTTGCTACAGTCGTTTTATGTTGTTGCTACGAATAATCTAAATGCTCTTAAAGAGACAGGCAGAGAGACACACCATCTTGTGAAATACATGAACTAAGAAATGTACAAATGTTGTAAAATACACGAACTAAGAAATGTCCACATTTTAATACATTAGCTAAGAAATGTCCAAATCCGGTAAAATACATGAACTAAGAATTGTGAACATTTTATAAAATACATGAACTAAGAGATGTCCAAATGTTTTAAAATACATGACTAAGAAATGTCCAAATTTTGTAAAATACATAAACTAAGAAATATCAAATTGTTGTAAAATACACGAACTAAGAAATGCCCAAACCTGGTAAAATACATGAACTAAGAAATGTCGAAACATTGTAAAATACATGACTTAAGAAATGTTCAAATATTGTAAAATGTCCAAATGTTGTACAATATCCAAATTTTGTAAAATACATGAAATAAGAAATGTCCACCTGTTGTTTTGCAGGAGCAGATAGAGTGGGCTGTGGAGGCTGGGGTGGACTTCATCCTAGGGGAGACGTTTGCCGAACTTGGGGAAGCAATGCTCGCCTTGGAGTCAATAAAGAAATATGGTCAAGGTGGTGTACCATACCTATCACACAGTGGTTAAAGTAGTTGTTTATAATGTGCAGTATCAAACAACAACAAAGGTTAACACAAACAGTATCAAACATCAACAAAAGGTTGACACAAACAGTACCAAACAGCAAAATACAACAAAAGTTAACACAATCAGCATTAAACATCAACAAAAGGTTGACACAAACAGTACCAAACAGCAAAAGACAACAAAAGTTAACATAAACAGTATCAAACATTAAGAAAAACAGTATCAAACAACAAAGGTAGACACAAACAGTTCCAAACAGCAAAAGACAACAAAAGTTAACACTAACAGTATCAAACATCAATAAAAGTTGACACAAACAGTACTAAACAGGAGACCATAGCAAAAGTTGACACAAACAGTACCAAACAACAACACAATCCACAAACAGTCTATGTGACAGCACAAATAGTCTATGTTACAGCACAAACAGACTACGTGACAGCACAAACAATCAATGCTACAACACAAACAGTTAATTTTACAGCACAAACAGTCAATGCTACAGCACAAAAAATCAATGTTACAGCACAAACAGTTAATGTTGCAACACAACCAGTCTTTGTGACAGCACAAACAGTCAATGTGACAGCAGAACAAGTCTATGTAACAGCACACAAAGTCTATGTTACAACACAATCATCTATGTTACAGCACAAACGGTCAATGTTACAACACAACCAGTCTATGTAACAGCACAAACAGTATGTGACAGCACAAACAGTCTATGTGACAGCAAAAAAGTCTATGTGACAGCACAAACATACATTTTACAGCACAAACGGTCAATGTTACAACACAATCATCTATGTTACAGCACAAACGGTCAATGTTACAACACAACCAGTCTATGTAACAGCACAATCAGTCAATGTTACAGCACAAACATTTATGTTTCAGCACAAACAGTCCATATTACAGCACAAACAGTCTGTGTTACAGCATAAACAGTCTATATTACAGCACAAATAGTCTATGTTACAACACAGTCTATGCTCAACACAAACAGTCTATGTTTCAGCACAAACAGTCTATGTTACAGCAGAAACACTCTATGTGATAGCAGAAACATCTATGTTGCAACACAAACATGCTATGTTACAGCACAAACAGTCAAGGTTACAGCACAATCAGTCTATGTTTGTCTCAACTCTCCACAGGCGTACCCGCCGTCATTACCATTATGCCGACCGCTGCCGAGGTTACCATCGAGGGCGTGCCCATTGGGGAGGCCTGTCGGCGACTGGAGGACGCAGGGGCGGCGGTGGTGGGGTTAAACTGTTGTAGGGGCCCGGCCTCCATACTGCCCCTTATTAAAGAAGTTAGGGCCGCTTGTAAGGTAATTGCTATAGTTTTTCCCCCCTGAAGTTACTATTCAGCCAGTGTGTGTCTATATGTGTGTATGGGTGTGTGTCAGGTCTTAGTGTGATATGACTGAACTACCGTATGACAGTAGACGGTACTACCTACTTTCCGTCAGCGCCGAATGTTGGGCGGCGCTTACCAAACCCGACACCCCACTTGGTGCCAACGGCTTCAGGCGGAAGAGCGCAATTGGGAGGGTACAAGCCTTATCCTGGTGCAAGGAAATGCAACCCAAAGACAAAATGTCATGGCAGGGCAGACCAGGTCCTAAGCCTTGGTTGGCAGCTGGTTTAGGATCGAAGCTCCGACAGGCGGACAGCTAGAGCATTGCTTTGCTGATTCGACAGCTTCTGCAGCTTGTCTTGTTCCAGATGTAGAGGTGTTACCTTTCCTCTGGAGTGAATTAGGCAGGCTGAGAGAGGGATCATGCTGCATGGGCAACACATGGTCTCTATATTTTAGCCCAGGCTTTGTGCTATGGAGAAGCAATACCTCCATCCCTGGTCTTAACCGGTCTCGGAATCAAAGCGAGTGGAAACTATTACGGGTTATAAGTCATTGTCAATTGGCGTAGACATGGGGCGCCACGCGTTGCCTCTGACGGTGGGAGACACCTACAGGTGTCACTGATCAGCTACCGCGCGCCTCAAGCTGGGCATCCCCCTTCCAATTGGGTGCTGATCCGCCACAGCCTGCCTGCTTCAATGGGTGCTTGGGGCTAGGACAAAATGTGAATCGCAGGCTGTAAAACCAATGCGCCAGGTACTAATAAAAAGCAAAATAGAAACTACAAGCTACGGCTTGAATCCTGGAACGTAAGAACCATGTGTCCAGGATTTTCCACTGACTTGACAAATATTGACGATGTGAGAAAAACGGCTGTGGTTGATGCCGAACTCAATCGTCATAACATTGATATTGCTGGCCTGCAGGAGACTCGCCTTGCTGAGGAGGGATCACTCAGGGAAAACAATAACACCTATTTTGGAAGGGTAAAGGGCAGGCAGAAAAAAAAGTCAACATGGTGTGGGCTTTGCAGTGAAGAATTCGCTACTGGGAATGATTGATATCCAAGCTGGAGGTAATGAAAGACTATTACCCCTGCGCTTGGCAACCTCTTGTGGTTTTGCCACCTTTATCAGTGCATATGCACCGACACTCACTTCCTCTGATGATGTGAAGGATACGTTCTATGAGGAGCTAGATTCTGCGATCAAGGCAGTTCCAAAATCCGACTACATTTATATGCTCGGTGATTTTAATGCTCGTGTGGGCAAGGACTCGAGTTCATGGCCAGTGTGCCTTGGAAAATACAACATCGGTCGCATGAATGAAAATGGGCAAAGGCTGCTGGAGAATTGCACCAGAAATGACCTATGTATTACAAACTCCTTTTTTAAAACTAAAGAGCTGCATAAGGTCAATATCAGTTGAGGTAGACGCTGTTGACCACTCTGCTAAGTAGCAGGTGCTACATACTGACGTAAATAGGAAATATCCTAGAATCCCAAAACCACAACGTTAAGAAAAGCGAAGGAGATGACGTGACAACACAGAATCGTCACAGGGCAATGTCAATAACAACAAAACAGGCTGACTTGGGAGTTTCATCAAGGCGGCAGCTGATATTGATTCTGCAACGATAGGTCGGCTAGATATTGGCTTGATGGCGCATCGGTGGCTGAAAGATTACTTGGAAATGGAAGAGACAATCTATAGAAGCAACACTTATCGTAGCCACAAATAAACAGGTAGACGAACGCAGAAATCTCGATGTTTGTGAAGCGGCACGAAGGACACTTGGCGGATTGAGAGAAGGATTCCGTGAGGATGAACAAGGACATTAGACATTATTAATATTCGAGCGGAGATGGCTTGCAACATTGATCTTAATTATAATATTATTATAATATTCTTACTGCCCAACCTGGTCAGAGCAGGTACAGTAATTAGTTATCGTTGTTGTTGCGTCAAGCCTGAACGCTGCGAAATTAAACGGCGTCATAACTGTTAAATGTCAACTGAGTGGACTCAGTCATTTTAGTTCGTATTGGCTTCGGAACCTGCTATTGCTTTTCGAGCAGTGCATGTTGATCCAGTTATTATTGGAATTATTATACACCCCTGAGATGTCGCATGGCAGCATGGAAACATCTAAGGCCCGGCCATTGGCATCAGCTGGACTTCGTTATCACACGGAGACAACATCTGAACCATACATCATTAACTAGAAGATGCCACAGTGCTGACTGTGATAAGGATCATTCTTTGGTTGTTGCAAGGGTTAGACAGACCAAAGAGAATCTACACAGCTAAACACAAATGTAGCCCCAGGATTAATATTATTAACACTCACGTTCCTGGAAAGTGCTTTGAGTTTCAATAGCAACTTGAAGACGTTTTCACTGATACACCAGACAATTGTACAGTAAGTGAAAAGTGGAGTAAACTTAAGAAAACTATTTATAAAACAGCGGTAGGGGTTTACGGCACTGTGGATCATAAGAGGCAGGACTGGTTTGCGGCAAACAGCTAGATACTACAGCGCTTGATTGATAAAAAGAAGATAGCTCTCTTAAGAAACAAGGAAAGAACAACGCGTAACACTCTCAGTGAGCTGAAGCAAGCTAGGAAGGATGTGCAAAAGGCTGCCAGGCAGTGTGCGAATGACTATTAGATCAAGTTATGCGAGTCCTTCAAATCGCAAGTGATAAGGGAAACATCAGAAGCATGTATGAAGGGATAAAGAAATCCTGTGGTCCAACGATCAAAAGAAGTGCACCACTGAAAACCATGACTGGAGAAATCATAACTGATAAGAAACCGCAGATGGATAGATGGGTAGAGCACTATTTAGAGCTTTACTCAAGTGAGACCAAGCTAGCGGATGATGCCCTCAACGCCATAGAGGCCCTGCCAACTCTTAACCACCTGGACACACTTCCCACCATAACAGAAGTTAAGTGTGCTATAAATGAGCTTGCGTCTGGCAAGGCTCCAGGTAAGGATGGGATTCAAATAGAGGTGATCAGGAGTGGGCAAGACACACTCACTCTACAGATCCACCAGCTAATAGAGCTATGCTGGCGAGAAGGACAAGTCCCACAGGATTTCAAAGATTCAAGCATCATAACGCTGTACAAGAACAAGGGCGGTTGGAGCGACTGTAACAACTAAAGGGGTATCTCACTTCTGTGTATTGGTGGGAAAGTATTTGCCAGAATTGTTCTGCGCAGACTTCAAGTACTAGGAGATCAAGTCTACCCCGAATCACAGTGCGGCTTCCGACAGAACCGGTCTACCATTGATATGATATTCTCATTGCGACAAATGCAAGAAAAATGCCGGGAACAAGATCAACCACTGTTTATTGCCTTCATCGACATCACAAAGGCATTTGATTTGGTCAGTCGTGAGGGTCTGTTCAAAGCACTAAAGAAGATTGGCTGCCCACCAGCTCTTCTGTCTATTGTGGAATCGATCCACACAGGTCAAAGGGTATAATCAAGTTTGATGGTGCAACTTCAGAAGAGTTTAAAATCAAGAGTGGAGTTACGCAAGGTTGTGTACTATCCCCCATCCTCTTTTTGATATACTTTTCACTTCTACTGAAATATACCTTTCGTGATCAGGATGGTGGTATATACATTCACTCACGCTCAGATGGCGACCTCTATAATGCTCAGAGATTGAAGGCCAAGACCAAAATTAAGAGGGTACTAATCAGAGAGTTGCTTTTTTGCGGATGACGCTGCAATTACGACCCATTCTGAGGAAGAGTTACAATGTCTGCTACCTGCATTCTCCAATGCTTGTTCTGAATTTAGTTTAACAATTGGCAAAAAGAAGACACAGATTATGTCACAAGGTGCACAGGGGGTACCATCAATCTTTATTGACGACGCCGAACTAGAGATGGTAGACCATTTTACATATCTAGAATCAGAGGTAAATAGCAATCAGGAAATCAACATCAGGATTTTTAAGGCAGCAACAACAGTGAACATGTTAGCAAAAAGAGTCTGGGAGAACAGGAAACTTACTGCCAAAACAAAAGTCCTTGTCTACTAAGCCTGTGTCCTTAGTACTCTTCTTTATGGCAGTGAATCCTGGACAACTTACTCACACCAAGAGAAACGTTTAAACAGCTTTCATATACGGTGTCTGCAAAGAATACTTGGTATTAAGTGGCAAGACAAAATCACAAATACTGAAGTATTGGAAAGATCAGGTTGTGTGACGGTGTGTTCCATGCTCAGTCTTCGTAGACTTAGATGGATAGGACATGTTAGGAGGATGGATGATGGTAGAATACCAAAGGACATATTTTTTTGGTGAATTACAGATCGGTAGGAGATCTCAGGGTGGCCTCTATTACGATACAAAGATGTGTGTAAGCGGGACATGATTGATACAGTCATTGATAATGTAGATTGGGAGCAAGTCGCCTCTGAACGTGTTGCATGGAGGGCAACTATCAGAAATGGAATAAAGACAAAGGAGAAAATGATTGCAGATGAAGCACACACAGAGCGTGAGAGACGTAAGATGGTGCAAGATGGTGGAAATGACCATGTTTTCACATGTATCCACTGTGGTAAATCATTTGCAGCGCGAATTGGCCTTATCAGCCACACTCGCCACCGCCATGGGTTGTAGTTATTATGCCTTTTTGAAGCACAATGTACCAAACTATCGTCTGTCAAGACGGAAAGGTGCCAATAATGGGTGTGTGCATGGGTGTGAGTGTGTGTATGTGTGTGTGGGTGTATGTGTGTGTGGGTGTATGTGTGTGTGGGTGTGTGTGAGTGTTTGTGTCTTAGTGTTTTAAAGACAGCCTGAAGTATTGAAAGACATTTTGTCCAGTTGTTATACATGATATCTTGTTGATACCTTAGGAAATAATTTGAGAATGCATTTTATCCACTTGCAATGCAGTTTATCCACTTAAAGTTGTCGATTATTTGACAATGCAGTTTATCGACTTCATTCATTTATTTATTCATTCATTCATTCATTCATTCATTCATTCATTCATTCATTCAGTAGCATGTCCTTTGCAGAACCTCGCTCCCATAACACCTTGCCTGTAGTTTGTAGTCTTTGAAGAGAAATTGTTAGTCGTTGTTTAATTTATTTCGTTGTGTCACCATTGCTGGTAATCAATGACCCAAGATATTCGAAATTTCCCACCACCTCCAATATTTCCTCATTAACATACATTGAGAGAGTTTATCCAATTTATACTGTCGATTATTTGACATTGCAGTTTACTCACTTAATGTTGACGATTATTTGACAGTGCAGTTTATCCACTTAATGTTTAGAGTATTTGCTAGATAATATGCTTAGCTGACGTTTGTCCTTGTGTGTGTATTGCACAGGGTCCTATCGCCTGTCTGCCGGTCCCCTACAGGACAAGCTTGCAGTTCCCAAGCATGCAGTCTCTGGTTGATCCCTTCACAGGTATCAGGGCATGTTGTGCTCAAATGTGGGGATTTTGTTACTTAGTTCATGTTATGTTCAAATATGGGGATTTCGTTACTTAGTTCATATTATGTTCCAATCTAGCGACTATGTTTGTGTTATGTTCATTTGTGTGAATCTACTAGCCGGGTTTATGTTATGCTCATTTGTGGGAAGCTATTGTCCGAGTTTATTTATATTGTGTTACGTTTAGTTGAATAGACCTAGTGGCCATGATTGTGTTATGTTCAGTTGATATTCTGTAGTGAATTAGTCGAATAAAACGCATACATTCACGATGGTTTGAATGGTGTACCAAGAGCTATTGCCTCAAGTTATGCCCTATTCCAATACCAGGTCGCCAGGCCTTCCCGATAGACCTGCCTAGTCAGTTGTGTGGTCGGTCAGAGATCAGAGCTTTCGCTGAGTCCTGCAAAGAGATTGGGGTCCAGTACGTTGGCATTTGTTGTGGGAACGCGTCTCATTTTCTGAGAGAAGTGGCTGAGGTAACTGGTTGTTGTTGTATGTTGATGATGAATTTGTTGATGAGGATGTTGATGATAATGTTATTAATGATGATGATAATGATGATGTTGATGATGATGATGATGATGATGGTGGTGGTGGTGATGTTAATGGTGATGATGATGATGATGTTGATGATAATGATTGTGATGATGGTGATGATGTTAATGATGATCATTTTGATGTTGATGACAGTGATGATGATGTTGATGACGATGTTGATGATAATGTTGTTAATGATGATGATAATGATGAATTTCGTGATGATGATGATGATGATGTTGATATTGATGATGATGATGATGATGATGATGAAAATGATTGTGATGATGATGATGGTGATGATGTTGATGATGATCATTTTGATGTTGATGATGATGATGATGATGATGATGATGATGATGATGATGATGATGATGATGATGATGATGATGATGATGATGATGATGATGAACATATTGGTGGACACAGAAAGTTAGACATCTCCGCAGGAGATGTTGTATGTTGGTGATGTTGATAATAACGTCTGTGGCTAGTGTTGTTATAATGTCGTTAGGAAATGTTATCGTCATTATTATTATCATCGTCACCATCAAATTTATCATAATTATTACCATGAACATTAAAACCTCTATCGTGATTATCAACATCACTGAATCAATTATCATTACCGTTATCATCATTGCCATCGTCATTGTGATATACTTCATCACCACGGATGTTAATATTATTATTATTAGTATTAGAAAAAGTGGTATTGGTAGTGGTGGTAGTGGTGGTAGTTGTGTTGGTAGTAGTAGTAGTAGTAGTAGTAGTAGTAGTAGTAGTAGTAGTAGTAGTAGTAGTAGTAGTAGTAGTAGTAGTAGTAGTAGTAGTAATAGTAGTAGTAGTAGAGTAGTAGTAGAGTAGTATTATTAGTAGTAGTAGTAGTAGTAGTAGTAGTAGTAGTAGTAGTAGTAGTAGTAGTAGTAGCAGCAGCAGCAGCAGCAGTAGTAGTAGTAGTAGTAGTAGTAGTAGTAGTAGTAGTAGTAGTAGTAGTTGTGGTGGTAGTAGTGGTGGTGATAGTAGTAGTAGTGATAGTGGTAGTAGTGGTGATGATAGTGGTAGTAATGGTATTGGTGGTGTTAGTAGTGGTGGTAGTTGTGTTGATAGTAGTAGTAGTAATAGTAGTAGTAGTAGTAGCAGCAGCAGCAGCAGCAGCAGCAGTAGTAGTAGTAGTAGTAGTAGTAGTAGTAGTAGTAGTAGTAGTAGTAGTAGTAGTAGTAGTAGTAGTAGTAGTTGTTGTAGTAGTAGTAGTTGTGGTGGTAGTAGTGGTGGTGATAGTGGTAGTAGTGGTGGTGGTTGTGGTAGTAGTGGTTGTATTGGTGGTGGTGATAGTAGGTGTAGTAGTTATTGGTTATGTTGTTGTGCCGTCATGTGTAGCGAAGGTGTGGTGAACACATTTCACAATCTCACACACCGAGCTGGCAATGAGCTGCAGGAGATTTGGAAGCAGGCTGCCTTGTTGCCGATTTTTAACAATGTCATGAATGTTGGTGGTTCAGAAAGCAAAGTCAAACTACTGAACGTAAACTTGCCAAGAAATCACATAACAGCCCAACAATTTAAGAGTTGACTGGACGTCCTGTAAAGGCTGTGCAAATAACTGTCTAACATTACATGAGGAAATGAATGTTACAATGCTCTTCCCCACAGGTCTACGACAGGACGCCTCCCGCATGCAAATACGCCCCGGACATGAGCCAACACATTTTGTTTGGAGACAAGTCCAAGATGCGCGATTATTATACTGGAAAAGTACGGCAAGCCACTGTGGGCAGGGATTCCTAAAGCGAAAACGTCTATTTACCTCAATGGTATATTGATATATGTTTGAAAGCAATGGGTGACAGAATAAGGTATAAATAAAGGTATAAGAGGGGTGGAGTTCTCCTTCTGTCGGTGGAAAACTATACTTTGTTGATTATATATATATATATATATATAATACAATATATGATACTGGAAACATACCTCATGAGTTATGTAATTCTGTATTTATTGCAATCCCAAAGAAATCAGGAGCCTTGGAATGTGATCAACATCGAACAATTAGTATAATGAGTCACATCACGAAGATTTTGCTAAGAATTATCATGCAAAGAGTTAGGAGGAAAATACAACCTGAAATAGGAGAAGAACAATGTGGGTTTGTAGTAGGCAAGGGTACAGTAAATGCTGTGTATATACTGAGAACCGTAATCGAACGTTCTATAGAAGTAAACAAAGATCTACACCTTTGCTTCATTGACTACACAAAGGCTTTTGATAAAGTGAGACATGTCAACATGATAAGGATGCTTGAAGAACTACAAATTGATGGGAAAGACCTTAGACTTGTAAAAAACATATATTGGAAACAACAAGCTGCCATAAGAGTTGATAATGAAGTAAGCCAATATCAGCCTATTAAGAGAGGTGTGAGACAGGGATGTGTAATGTCTCCAGATCTGTTTTCCCTGTACAGTGAAAATATTTTCAGAAATATTGAAAATATGGAAGGAATCAACATTGGGGGACGATGCATCAATAACATTAGATATGCAGATGATACAGTCTTGATTGCAGACAATGAACAGGACCTGCAACATTTAGTAGATGCGGTTGTTACACACAGTGAACAACAAGGGTTAGAATTAAATTGTAAAAAGACACAGATTATGGTCGTCACTAAGAAGAACGAAATACCACAGTGTAATATACAAGTAAATGGGAATATTCTTCAACAAGTGAATAGGTACAATTACCTCGGAACAGTAATAACATCTGATGGGAGATGCCTTGAAGAGATTAGAACAAGAATCGCCATGGCAAAAGTAGCCTTTAGCAAGATGAAAAACATACTGACCAATAAAAAGATGTCAATTGAAACGAGAAAAAGAGTGTTGAGATGCTACATAGAACCTGTACTTTTATATGGATGTGAAGCTTGGACAATGAGCAGCCAGGCTGAAAAACATCTGATGGCTGTAGAAATGTGGTTTCTGAGGAAAATGCAAAGAATACCATGGACAGCCAGAAAGACCAATGAACAAGTCCTTCAAGAAACAAATGAAGATCGTAAACTGATCAGAGACATTAGACGTAGACAGTCACAATTTTTTGGGCATGTTATGAGAAGAAATGATTTGGAGAACTTGGTGACAACTGGTAAGATCGAGGGGAACAGACCAAGGGGAAGACCTAGAAACAAGTATCTGGATGGCTTGGCCTTGTGGCATGGTCGAGACAAAAACACGGAACTGATCCACGACTCTGTTGATCGAGTGAGATGGCAGAACATGACCGCCCACGCTTACCGGCATGGCACATGATGGATGGATGGATATATATATATATATATATATATATATATATATATATATATATATATATATATATATATATATATATATATATATATATATATATATAGTGTATATGTAATTCTGAATATTAAGTTTTAAGAAAATAACAATATGTGTATATATAATGTTTTGACGAAATTTATGTTATCTTAGTCAGTAAAAGAAAACAATAATCATAACAAATCGCATAGTTCGTAGCTTATTTAAACTGAATCACTGCATGTTTGTTTCCACTTGGACTTTTCCTGTAACCTTTGACTTTATGTCTATTGCGATTGAAACAGTGGAAATCCTACAACTAATGTTTCTGTACGTAATCCTCTTGGTGTATATACGTCAGATTCCGTCACGGGAGATCTTGTCCAGCATGTCCTCTATTTCAACACTTGTTTAACCCACAATGAACCGACTTTACGTCAGATTCTTTCACGGGAGATCTTGCTCAAAATGTCATCTATTTTAACACTTGTTTAACCCACATTGAATGGACTCTACGTCAGATTCCTTCACATGAGATCTTGCTAAAAAAAACCTGTCAAAAAACTGCTATTTACCTCCAATCTAGTACCTTGCGGTGTATGGCAGAGGGGTCTTTGAGCCTGAGGAATTAAGGCCGCCTGGCTAGTGCAGTCACCGCGAACTGTGCAGGTTAGGATTTTCTTTTTGCCCCCCACAGAAAAAAAATCCCACACCTTACCGAGGGATCGAACCTGGTTCTCCCGAAGTAGAATCCGGCGTTCTAGCCACTCAGCCAGTTCCGTGTTGGTTGACGAAGCCTCTCATTCTTTCGATGTGCCACTCGTGTCTGGTCGTATCAATTATTATTCCCAAATCTTTCATTCTGGACAATTGTGTGGATTGGCAGGCGCCAAAGCCCTTCACTCTCCGCACATCCCTCTCAGAGCATCCATTGCTGGCCTTCTGCATGGGATGCAGTGCTAGCTCAGTCAGTCTGTATTTTCAGTTGTACTTGCACAAACAGATCCACGAGAGACAGTTATAAGCACTATGTCTTTTTTTCTGTCTTTTAATTATTGAGAGTACTTCCGTCTTCAACAACCGTCGATTAAAGTATTTTTCGTCTTTTGAACCCCCTCCCCAAGGTCTTGTACCTGTTGTTGACATATTCTGAAAGGAAAGAAACCCCACTCACGGGTAGATAGTGTCAGTGACCTTGGATGGAGTCTGTCTAGAGTCTAGAGGAAGCACACCTGACACAAATGCATGCCGAAGTCTGACAGATCGACTTGTCAGCTAAATAAACGTAGTCTTATTAACAACAACAGTTAATAGTTAGTTGCAGATCCTTACAGGAAGTCACTGCCCATTCCAACATTAACGGCTACAGCAGGATATAACTATAGAAAATGAAACAGTTAGATATATATAACTGCTGCGAAAAAGTGAGAGATAATAAACACAGACAATGTATACATACCTTACAACAAATGCAAATATGGCAAACGGAAATCGCAGTGTCAACATAGCAATGCTAATAATAACGTCAAAAGAAGATAAAATTAAGTTAACCATAACACAACTCTAACAATTTTAGTCCTTGTGAGTCGACTGTATAAGGATAACAACATTAAAGCTATGTTATTCTAACAGCTTACTTAGGCTTAAGATTGAGAATCAGTTAAATCAACTCTGTGGGATGAATCCACCCAGCGAGAATCAGTACTGTTGTAGATGCCACTGTATAACTCTGCTGACTTCCCTCTATATATCCACATCTAACTGTAAACATTCGGCTTCATATTTTTTTTTTATTTGGCCCCTTTCACAATTGAACTTCTGCACCGCCTTCATAGAAACGGAGCATGTCCATGGCCTAACAATGTTTGATACCAATACTTATTCTGTTTACGTTTTAATTTTATTTTTAATTAAATTGTCAAATTTCATGTGTTTCATTAGATAGACTTTGCTGTACCGGATAAAGATCAATCAATAAGATCGAAACGTCGATTCGTAGTGTAGTTTATTTTTATCTTATCTTCATGTTGTTCCTATTATCGATGTCATTTTTACACTGGAATTTCCGCTTGCAGTACTTAAGTTCCTTGTAAGGTATGCACAATGTGTCTGGGTTGTTTACACTTTTTGTTCCATTTTATATTTATTTGGTAATTCTTCCTTCTTTTCCCTTTTTTTCTTTTTTTGGTGTGCAAAATTGCTCAAAATTACTGCTTTCTTGCAGGTTTTCCATTTCTCTGTTAGATTATGACCGCCGCGGATCTCCATAAAAAGAAATACAGTTCATAGCAAAATATTCCAGCTTGCTTTAATTTTGTTTAACCCTATACCTTAGATTGCATCCACAACTCTGTCTCTCTGTCTCTCCGCCCCCTTTCTTCCTTTCTTTCATTTAGATATCCCTCTTTCACAGCAGAGGCCATCACTGTCATTACTATTTGTTTTAATCTGTCTGTTGTGACCTCTCGTTTCATCCTGTTATCTTTGTCTGCAAGCCCGTTTGTATTGAAATGGGGTCGCAATAAGGCAGACGAATGCGTTTGTGCGTGTTGTTTCATTGTCTTATCCTACCATACCTTTCTGTTACCTCAGAAATTCACTCTAACGTTGACGTCTCGTTCAGAAAGCAATGGCAAACTACTGAATGTATTTTGTTTAGAAAATCAACTTTGGGTAGGGGGTTAACCGCAGTGTCCTTTGGTGGCCTGGTAGTCAGGTGGCCAGGTAGTCAGGTGGCCAGGTAGTCAGGTGGACGTAGTCAGGTAGTCAGGTGGCCAGGTAGTCAGTTGGTCAGGTGGCCAGGTAGTCAGGTGGCCACGTAGTCAGATGGCCACGTAGTCAGTTGGTCAGTTGGCCAGGTAGTCAGGCGGCCAGGTAGTCAGGTGGCCAGGTAGTCAGGTGGCCACGTAGTCAGATGGCCAGGTGGCCAGGTAGTCAGGTGGCCACGTAGTCAGATGGCCAGGTAGTCAGGTGGTCACGTAGTCAGATGGCCAGGTGGCCAGGTAGTCAGGTGGCCAGGTAGTCAGGTGGCCACGTAGTCAGATGGCCAGGTAGTCAGGTGGCCAGGTAGTCAGGCGACCAGGTAGTCAGGTGGCCAGGTAGTCAGGCGGCCAGGTAGTCAGGTGGCCAGGTAGTCAGGTGGCCAGGTAGTCAGGTGGTCAGGTGGCCAGGTAGTCAGGCGGCCAGGTAGTCAGGTGGCCAGGTAGTCAGGCGGCCAGGTAGTCAGGTGGCCACGTAGTCAGATGGCCAGGTGGCCAGGTAGTCAGGTGGCCAGGTAGTCAGGTGGCCACGTAGTCAGATGGCCAGGTGGCCAGGTAGTCAGGTGGCCAGGTAGTCAGGTGGCCAAGTAGTAAGGTGGCCAGGTAGTCAGGTGGCCAGGCAGTCAATTGGTCAGGTGGCCAGGTAGTCAGGTGGCCAGGTAGTCAGGTGGCCAGGTAGTCAGGTGGCCAGGTAGTCAGGAGGCCAGGTGGTCAGGTGACCAGGGGGGTCAGGTTGCCAGGCGGGCCAGGCGGGTCAGGTGGCCAGGCGGATCAGGTGGCCAGGCGGGTCAGGTGATCAGGTAGCCAGGTCGCCAGGCGGGTCAGGTGGCCAGGCGGGTCAGGTGGCCAGGTGATATGGTGGCCAGGCGGATCAGGTGGCCAGGCGGGTCAGGTGGCCAGGTGATCAGGTGACCAGGTGATCAGGTGGTCAAGTGGCCAGGCGGGTCAGGCTGTCAGGCGGGTAAGGTGGTCAGGTGATCAACCTAGACTAAGATGGATACCAGGAAATTTCTTGAAAAGTAAAACCGACTAGCGTCTATACCATCTATATATATATATATATATATATATATATATATATATATATATATATATATATATATATATATATATATATATATATATATATATATATATATATATAACATCTGTGACATCTATAACATCTACATCTATAACATTTCTATAACAAACATCTATACATCTATAAACATTACTAAATATCTGCCAGGATTCCCAAACATCTACAAGTATTTCCACACATCTGCAAACATTCCGAAACATTCCCACACATTCTTAAATACTCCTAAACCTGCATACAAGGCTAAATATTTACACACACACACACACACACACACACACACACACACACACACACACACACACTCACACACACACACACACAAACATTCTCCATTGGCACCGTGCCGTCTTGACAGACGATAGTTTGTTATATTGTGCTTCAAAAAGGCATAATAACTACAACCCATGGAGGTAGCGAATGTGACTGATAAGGCCAATTCGCGCTATAAATGTTCGTCGGCAGTGGATGCATGTGAACACATGCTCATTTCCACCATCATGCATCATCATAAGTCTCGCACATTCAATGTGTGACTTATCTGCAATCATTTTCTTCTTTGTCTTTATTCCATTTCTGATAATTGCCTTTCATGCAACAAGTTCAGCAGCGACTTGCTCCCAATGTGCATTATCAATTCCTGTATCAATAATTTTCCCTTTACACACATCTTTGTATCGCAGTAGAGACCGACCCTGAGATCTCTTACCGATCTGTAATTCACTAAAAACGATGTCCTTTGGTATCCTACCATCATCCATCCTCCTAACATGTCATATCCATCTAAGTCTACGAAGACCGAGCATGGAACAAACCGTCACACAACCTGATCTTTCCAATACTTCAGTATTTGTGATTTTGTCTTGCCACTTAATACTAAGTATTCTTCGCAGACACGACATATGAAAGCTGTTTCTATTAGTGTGAGTAAGTTGACCAGGCTTCACTGCCATAAAGAAGAGTACTAAGGACACAGGCTTGATAGACAAGGACTTTTGTATTGGCAGTAAGCTTCCTGTTCTCCCAGACTCTGTTTGTTAACCTGTTCATTGTTGTTCCTGCCTTATCAATCCTGATGTTGATTTCTTAATCTAGGGATAATTTGCTATTTACCTCTGATCCTAGATATGTAAAATGGTCTACTATCTCCAGTTAGGCGTCGTCAATAAAGATTGATGGTACCCCATGTGTAAATTGTGACATAATCTGTATCTTCTTTTTGCTAATTGTTAAACCAAATTCAGAACAAGCATTGGAGAATGCAGATAGTATACGCTGTAATTCTTCCACAGAGTGCGCCGTAATTGCAGCATCATCTGCAAAAATCAAGAGTGAGTGAATATATGTATACCACCATCCTGATCACTAAAGGCATATTTGAGTGGAAGTGAAAACTATATTCCAAAGAGAGTGGTAGCTAGTACACAGCCTTGCTTAACTCCACTCTTGATTTCAAACTCTTCTGAAGTTGCACCATCAAACATGATTATACCCTTCATGCCTGTGTGGAACGATTCCACAATAGATAGAAGAGTTAGTGGGCAGACAATCTTCATTAGTGCTTTGAACAGACCCTCACTACTGACCAAATCAAATGCCTTTGTGCTGTCGAAGAAGGCAATAAACAGTGGCTGATTCTGTTCACGGCATTTTTCTTGCATTTGTCGCAATGAGAATATCATATCAATGGTAGACCGGTTCTGTCGGAAGCCACACTGTGATTCGGAGTAGACTTGATCTCCCAGGACTTGAAGTCTGCACAAAATAATTCTGGCAAATACTTTCCAACAATACACAGAAGTGATATACCCCTATAGTTGTTACAGTCGCTCCGATCGCTCTTGTTCTTGTACAGCGTTATGATGTTTGAATCTTTGAAATCCTGTGGGACTTGTCTTTTTCGCCAGCATAGCCCTATTAGCTGGTGGATCTGTAGAGTGAGTGTGTCTTGCCCACTCCAAATAACCTCTATTGGAATCCCATCCTTACCTGGAGCCTTGCCATATACAAGTTCATTTATAGCACATTTAACTTCTGTTATGGTGGTAAATGTGTCCAGGTGGTCAAGAGTTGGTAGGGCCTCTATGGCGTTGAAGGCATCATCTGCTAGTTTGGTCTCACTTGAATAAAGCTCCAAATAGTACTCTACCCATCTATCCATCGGCTGTTTCTTATCAGTGATAATGTGTCCAGTCAAGGATATCAGTTTTATACTTCTTTTGATCATTGGACCACAGGCTTTCTTTATCCATTCATACATGCTTCTAATGTTTCCCTTATCACTTGCATTTTGAATGGACTCACATAACTTGATCCAATAGTCATTTGCACAGTGCCTGGCAGCCTTTTGCACATCCTTCGTAGCTTGCCTCAGCTCACCGAGATTGTTACACGTTGTCCTTTCCTTCTTTCTTAAGAAACCACTACAGCTTTTTTATAACGAGCTTCCTTAAGTTTACCCCACTTTTCACTTGCTGTACAATTTTCTGATGTATCAGTGAAAGCGTCTTAAAGTTGCTGTTGGAACGCAAAACACTTATCAGGATCCTGGGTGTTAATAATATTAATCCTGGGGCTAGATTTGTGTTTAGCTGTGTAGATTCTCTTTGGTCTCAGTCTAACCCTTGCAAAAACCTAAAGAATGATCCGTATCACAGTTAGCACTGTGCTAACTTCGAGTTAATCATGTTTGGTTCAGATGTTGTCTCCGTGTGATGATGAAGTCCAGCTGATGCCAATGGCCGGGTCTTGGATGTTTCCTTGTGACCTTATGCAGGTCTTTTGTTTTAAAAAATGAGTTTATAATACATTGGTCATTTCTGGTGCAATGATCCAACAGCCTTTGCCCATTCTTATTTATGCGACCGATGTTGTATTTTCCAAGGCACACTGGCCATGAACTCGAGTCCTTCCCCACACGAGCATTGAAATCACCGAGCATATAAATGTAGTCAGATCTTAGAACTTCATTGATCACAGAGTCTAACTCCTCATAGAACGAATCCTTCACATCATCAGAGGAAGTGAGTGTCGGTGCATATGCAGTGATAATGGTGACAAAACCACAAGAGGTTGCCAAGCGCAGGGATAATAGTCTTTCATTACCTCCAGCTGGAATTTCAATCATTCCCAGTAGCGAATTCTTCACCGCAAAACCCACACCATCTTGCCTTTTTCTGCCTGCCCTCAACCTTTCCCAAATAAAAAGGTGTAATTGCTTTCCCTGAGTGACCCTTCCACCGCGAGGCGAGTCTCCAGCTTTTGCTTTTGCTTTTGCTTTTGCTTTTTCTTTTATTTCATAAGAAGATTGAGTTCGGCATCAATCACAGCCGTTTTTCTCACATCATCAATATTCGTCAGGTCAGTTGAAAATCCCGGACACATAGTTCTTATGCTCCAAGTTGCTAGCCGTAGCTTGAGGTTTCTATTTTTCTGTTTAGTAGTGCCTGGTGCATTGGTTTTACAGCCTGCGATTCAGATTTTGTCATAGCCCCAAGTACCCATTGAAGCAGGCAAGCTGTGGCGGATCAGCACACAATTGGCCGGTGCTTGAGGCGGGTGGTAGCTGATCAGTGACACCTGTAGGTGTCTCCCGCCGTCAGTGGCAACCCGTGGCGCCCCATGTCTACGCCAACTGACAAGGACTTATAACCCGTAACTGCTATCTCTCGCTTTGATTCCGAGACCGGTTAAGACCAGGGATAGAGTTATACCTCTCCATAGCACAAAGCATGATCTCTCTTTCGGCCTGCCTAGTTCACACCAGAGGAATGGTAACACCAATACATCTGGAACAAGACAAGCTGCAGGAGCTGCCGGATCAAGAAATAAATAGGTATGTTAACCTCCTGCTAGAAGAAACGTACTAAACATCAACACGTTGCACATGCCTTACAAGGAGATCCATCTCGTATCCCGAAATACAGGTGAAAATCCGAAATCAGAAGCACTCAATAAATATATAAAATGAATAATATAATAGAATAAAATACACACAAACGCGTACAATACGACACAAAAGACGGCCGACGTTTCGATTCTCAGAATCTTTGTCAAGGACAGGACAACACGGATAGATAGGACAACGAAATATAAACAAGCACAAAACTAAAAATCACAATCACTATGTATCCATATTGAGAGCTTCTGATTTCGGATTTTCACCTGTATTTCGGGATACGAGATGGATCTCCTTGTAAGGTATGTGCAACGTGTTGATGTTTAGTACGTTTCTTCTCGCAGGACCACATGGATACATAGTGGTTGTGATTTTTAGTTTTGTGCTTTTTTATATTTCGTTGTCCTATCTATCCGTGTTGTCCTGTCCTTGACAAAGATTCTGAGAATCGAAACATCGACCGTCCTGTATGTCGTATTGTACACGTTTGTGTGTATTTTATTTTATTATATTATTCATTTTATATATTCATTGAGTGCTTCTGATTTCGGATTTTCACCTGTATTTCGGGATACGAGATGGATCTCCTTGTAAGGTATGTGCAACGTGTTGATGTTTAGTACGTTTCTTCTCGCAGGGGCTTAATATACCTATTTATTTCCAGTTCATATTGTTATATCCTGCTGCAGCCGCTGCTTTTTCTTTCTATTCCGGATCAGCAAAGCAATGCCCTAATTGTCCGCCTGTCGGAGCTTCGATCATAGACCAGCTGCTAACCAAGGCCTAAGGCATGGTCTGCCCTGCCATGACATTTTATCTTTAGGTTGCATTTCCACGCACCAGGATAAGGCTTATACCCTCCCAATTGCGCTCTTCTGCCCGAAGTTGTTGGCGCATTGTGGGGTGTCGGGTTTAGTAAGCGTCGCCCAACATTCGGCGCTAACAGAAAGCAGGTAGTACCGTCTACTGTCATACGGTAGCTCAGTCATATCTGACTAAATACCTGACATTAACAGATACAAACACTTATACACATACACACATATACCAACACACACACACACACACACACACACACACACACACACACACACACACACACACTTACACTTACACGTACACTTATATTCATACACATAAACAGATAATCACACACCTGTGGCGTACAAACAGCAGCCTGTCTGGGCAATGTCGGGCGGACCTGGTTTGTAATCACAAGGGTGGTACTCGGGCCGGGCTCATCTGGCGGTTTGGGTTGTGCTAACGAGCTGAACTCTGTCAGTGGTCCACTCATAGCGTTTGAGCTGTCCGCTTATTCATCATGATGGTTGTGTATGAGTGTGTGTGGTGTTTGTGTGTGTCGTCTTTGCGTGTGTGGTGCTTGTGTGTATGTATTTGTGTGATGTTTGTGTGTGTATGTGCGTGGTGTTTGTGTGTGTAGTGTTTGTATGTGTGTGTGTGTTTGTGTGTATCTGTGTGTGCGGTGTTTGTGTGTATGGATGTGTGTGTGGTGTGTGTGTATGTGTAGTGTTTGTGTGTAGTAATTATGTGTGTGGTGTATGTGTGTGGTGTGTGTGCGATGTGTGTGGTGAGTGTGTGTATGTGTGAGACATATGGGTGTCGTGTGTATGTGTTTGTGTATGTATGTGTGTGTGTGATGTATGTGGTGTGTGGAATGTGCTGTGTGTGGTTAGTTTGTGGTATGTGACATATGTGTGGTGTGCATGTGTGGTGTGCATGTGTGGCGTGTGTATGGTGTATAAGTGTGGTGTGTTCTTGGTGTGTATATTTGGTGTTTGTGTGCTAATGGTTGATTAACAAGTAACACCCGAAGAAGATAGTTGGTAACGGGAAACAAGAAATTGTAACAACACAGAGAGATTTTGCTGATGAAGAATGGGCATGAAGAAAAGGGGGTTGAGTGGTCTCGAGTGCTGGAGGTCCCTGGTTCAAGCCCCGATGAGGGCCGGGATCTTTTCACTTGGACTTCTAGTAACAAAATTGTCCCTGGTCTCTAGGTAATGAGATCGGTCGCCCGTGTGTAATGTTGCGCACGTAAAAAAATCCCTTGGCAGTTGGACATCTGAAAAGAGTAGCCTAACGGCGCTGCCCGTGCTATATTTCGAGTTAAACATCTACCCAAAGTATTTCAGGATCCTCACCGGTGCTACGCAGTTCGTCTCTTTTCTAAAGTCTCTTTTCGCAGAGCTATCTGCCGAAACCTTCGCCCAGACCGTGACCTCCATCAACGTCTTCAGGCGTCTCCGAGAAAACCAGCACCCGTGAACCGATCGATAAAGTCAGGACTCGAACCCACAATCTTGGTAGTATGAGGCAGGCGGCGTGACAACATCGCATCGAAGACCCGAGGAACTACAACGTCCACAAATATGAGAACCCTTGTTGTTGTATCCCACGCAGTTTCCGTTTCTTTTCATGATTTCCGCTCCAACTGGCCGGAGACATTACCACGTCTGCCCGGTAATGATTATGTTCGATCACAGACGGACGAGAAGCCATGGTTCCCAGGGCCACGTGTGATCGAGTGGCTGTCCTTTGATCGTAGCCTGTAAACCGAAGTTTAAAAATCAGTTGGCACCCGACGACACAGTTAAATATAGGACGAGGTCACACCTGACTATCATTATCCAGTGCCGTGACGGTTGTCAAGGTTGGCGGAAAGAATACATCAAGTAGTCTCTGCACGAAGCCATAATTATAGATTCTGATAGGCTGTATCATGAATATGCATTGGGGAAACCTTTGAGGACAGTAAGATAGTTCACAAATAAACAAGTACATATTGTTTGACGCTCATTGAAGTAGAAGAAGAAAGTAGAGACTAGAGGAAGTATTAAACAGCATACAATTTGAAAACTGTAGTTACCGACTGGAATTCAACCTGTCACCTCCAAATAGCGACAGTATCTTGTTGGTCTGCGTGGAAATACTTTTGTTCTGCAGAGAGGCATCTTCGCCATTAGGAGGTGAAGGGTTCAAATTCCGGTCAGTAAATGTAGCTTCCAAATGTTATGTTGTTTAGTGTTGTATCTACTTCCTTCTTCTAGTTCTATGAACGCTAAACAATACATGTGTGTTTATACGAAGGGGCTTCAAATGAAAACCATAATATTTTTTGGGTAAATATATTCTGAAAAAGTAAAGAACAAATGTATCACTTTTCGGTGTAGTCACCACTGCGTTCAATGCAAGTCCTCCAGCTTTAAAGGTTTTCACTTGAAGGCTGTATTATGACTTTATTGACAGGTTGCAAGACAATGGTATGGTTATTGTAATTTCTATCACACTTTAAAGGTATTCACTTGAAGGCTGTATCATGACTTTATTAACAGGTTACAAGACAATGGTATGGTTATTGTAATTTCTATCACACTTTAAAGGTTTTCACTTGAAGGCTGTATCATGACCTTATTGACAGGTTGCAAGACAATGTTATGGTTATTGTAATTTCTATCACACTTTAAAGGTTTTCACTTGAAGGCTGTATCATGATTTTATTGACAGGTTGCAAGACAATGTTATGGTTATTGTAATATCTATCACACTTTAAAGGTTTTCACTTGAAGGCTGTATCATGACTTTATTGACAGGTTGCAAGACAATGGTATGGTTATTGTAATTTCTATCACACTTTAAAGGTTTTCACTTGAAGGCTGTATCATGACTTTATTGACAGGTTGCAAGACAATGGTATGGTTATTGTAATTTCTATCACACTTTAAAGGTTTTCACTTGAGGCTGTATCATGACTTTATTGACAGGTTACAAGACAATGGTATGGTTATTGTAATTTCTATCACACTTTAAAGGTTTTCACTTGAAGGCTGTATCATGACTTTATTGACAGGTTACAAGACAATGGTATGGTTATTGTAATTTCTATCACACTTTAAAGGTTTTCACTTGAAGCCTGTATCATGACTTTATTGACAGGTTACAAGACAATAGCATGGTTATTGTAATTTCTATCACACTATAAAGGTTTTCACTTGAAGGCTGTATCATGACTTTATTGACAGGTTACAAGACAATGTTATGGTTATTGTAATTTCTATTACACTTTAAAGATGTTCACCTGAAGGTTGTATCATGACTTTATTGTAGTTGTCTTCCAGTGTATGCGTGTCGGCGTGGTGAAGGCGTTACGGACGCAGTTCGTAATCCCGCATACCCACGTTAGAAACACTGCTGTGGGAGATTTGGCTGCAGATCGACTTGCGTTAGTTTTTAATGAAATGGTAGTGGTGACGGACGTTCTGAAAACAATGGCAAACTACTGAACGTAAACTTGCCAAGAGATCACAGCAGCAAATAATACTTTGGTTAACAGCGACGACCTGGAAAGAATATGCAACAAACTTTGTAACTTCCAGCTCATAGCTTTGACGCCATCTAGCCCATGTGTTCGCTACTTGTTTCTCTATTATGGTTTTCAGTGATGTTGGTGAATGCGATGCGATTCCTTGTTTCTTACATGGTTTTCCCACATCACTAAGGGGGTAGTGAGACGTGCAGGTTAACAATTTCTTATACAAACCGAGTCCAGGGTTCGAATCCACCGCGGAGGATCTGGAAACAGATCGCCCTGTGTTGACTTCGATGGTATGATACGTTGGCCGTTCAGAAAACCATGGCAAATTCCTGAACAAAATGGCCAGACAGTCCATCAATGCAGGGGTTGATCGCAACATCCTGTAAAGGACTATGGCGAACTGTATCTCCTTCAGCGGCGACAGTGGTGCTTGATGCAAGTACACACAACACACACACACACACACACACACACACACACAAAAACACAACACACATCACACACACACGCACACACACATCACACACACGCACACACACACACATCACACACACACACACATCACACACACGCACACACACATCACACACACACAATCACATACACACACATAAAGGAAATGTGGCGAACTGTATCTCCCTCAGCGGCGACAATGGTGCTCTATGCAAGTACACACACAAAGCACACAACACACACACACACACACACACATATACACACACACAACACACGCAGACATCACATACATCATACA
>OY992876.1:79487706-79593382 GCA_963921405.1 Cepaea hortensis
TGTTTTGGCAGTAAGCTTCCTGTTCTCCCAGACTCTTTTTGCTAACGTGTTCATTGTTGTTGCTGCCTTGCCAATCCTGATGTTGATTTCCTGATCGAGGGATAATTTGCTATTTACCTCTGATCCTAGATATGTAAAATGGTCTACTATCTTCAGTTCGGCGTCGTCAATAAAGATTGATGGTACACCATGTGCACCTTGTGACATAATCTGTGTCTTCTTTTTGTTAATTGTTAAACCAAATTCAGAACAAGCATTGGAGAATGCAGATAGTAGATGTTGTAATTCTTCCTCAGAGTGGGTAGTAATCGCAGCATCATCCGCAAAAAGCAACTCTCTGATTAGTACCCTGCTAATTTTGGTCTTGGCCTTCAATCTCTGAGCATTATAGAGGCCACCATCTGAGCGTGAGTGAATGTATATACCATCTTCCTGATCACGAAAGGTATATTTCAGTAGAAGTGAAAAGTATATCACAAAGAGGGTGGGGGCTAGCACACAGCCTTGCTTAACTCCACTCTTGATTTCAAACTCTTCTGAAGTTGAGCCATCAAACTTGATTATACCCTTCATGCCTGTGTGGAACGATTCCACAATGGACAGAAGAGTTGGTGGGCAGCCAATCTTCTTTAGTGCTTTGAACATTCTTTAGTGCTTTGAACAGACACTCGCGACTGACCAAATCGAATGCCTTTGTGAGGTCGATGAAGGCAATAAACAGTGGCTGATTTTGTTCCCGGCATTTTTCTTGCATCTGTCGCAATGAGAATATCATATCAATGGTAGACCGGTTCTGACGGAAGCCACACTGTGATTCGGGGTAGACTTGATCTCCCAGGACTTGAAGTCTGTGCAGGACAATTCTGGCAAATACCTTCCCAACAATACACAGAAGTGAGATACCCCTATAGTTGTTACAGTCGCTCCGATCTCCCTTGTTCTTGTACAGCGTTATGATGTTTGAATCTTTGAAATCCTGTGGGACTTGTCCTTCTCGCCAGCATAGCTCTATTAGCTGGTGAATCTGTAGAGCGAGTGTGTCTTGCCCACTCCTGATCACCTCTATTGGAATCCCATCCTTACCTGGAGCCTTGCCAGATGCAAGCTCATTTATAGCACACTTAACTTCTGTTATGGTGGGAAGTGTGTCCAGGTGGTCAAGAGTTGGCAGGGCCTCTATGGCGTTGAGGGCATCATCCGCTAGCTTGGTCTCACTTGAGTAAAGCTCTAAATAGTGCTCGACCCATCTATCCATCTGCTGTTTCTTATCAGTGATGATTTGTCCAGTCAAGGTTTTCAGCGGTGCACTTCTTTTGATCATTGGACCACAGGCTTTCTTTATCCCTTCATACATGCTTCTGATGTTTCCCTTATCACTTGCGATTTTAATGGACTCACATAACTTGATCCAATAGTCATTCGCACACTGCCTGGCAGCCTTTTGTACATCCTTCCTTGCTTGCTTCAGCTCACTCAGAGTGTTACGCGTTGGTCTTTCCTTGTTTCTTAAGGGAGCTATCTTCTTTTTATCAATCAAGGGCTGCAGTATCTGGCTGTTTGCCGCAAACCAGTCCTGCCTCTTATGATCCACAGTGCCGTAAACCCCTACCGCTGTTTTATAAATAGTTTCCTTAAGTTTACTCCATTTATCATTTACTATACAATTTTCTGATGTATCATTGAAAGCGTCTTCAAGTTGCTGTTGAAATTCAAAGCACTTTCCAGGATCGTGAGTGTTAGTAATATTAATCCTGGGGCTAGACTTGTGTTTAGCTGTGTAGATTCTCTTTGGTCTCAGTCTAACCCTTGCAACAAAACCAAAGAATGATCTGTATCACAGTCAGCACTGTGGTAACTTCGAGTTAATGATGTATGGTTCAGATGTTGTCTCCGTGTGATAATGAAGTCCAGCTGATGCCAATGGCCGGATCTCGGATGTTTCCATGTGACTTTATGCATCTCTTTTGTTTTAAAAAAGGAGTTTGTAATACATAGGTCATTTCTAGTGCAATGCTCCAGCAGCCTTTGCCCATTATCATTCATGCGACCGATGTTGTATTTTCCAAGGCACACTGGCCATGAACTCGAGTCCTTGCCCACACGAGCATTGAAATCACCGAGCATATAAATGTAGTCGGATTTTGGAACTGCCTTGATCGCAGAGTCTAGCTGCTCATAGAACGTATCCTTCACATCATCAGAGGAAGCGAGTGTCGGTGCATATGCAGTGAGAATGGTGGCAAATCCACAGGAGGTTGCCAAGCGCAGTGATAATAATCTTTCATTACCTCCAGCTGGGATATCAATCATTCCCAGTAGCGAATTCTTCACTGCAAAGCCCACACCATGTTGCCTTTTTTCTGCCTGCCCTCTTCCTTTCCAAAAAAAGGTGTAATTGTTTTCCCTGAGTGACCCTTCCTCAGCGAGGCGAGTCTCCTGCAGGCCAGCAATATCAATGTTAAGACGATCGAGTTCAGCATCAATCACAGCCGTTTTTCTCACATCGTCAATATTGGTCAAGTCGGTGGAAAATCCTGTTTTTGGCTGGGGGGCTGCCCAGCTTGAGGCGGGCGGTAGCTGATCAGTGACACCTGTAAGTGTCTCCCACCGTCAGAGGCAACGTGTGGCGCCCCATGTCTACGCCAACTGACAAGGACTTATAACCCGTAACAGTTGCCTCTCGCTTTGATTCCGAGACCGGTTAAGACCAGGGATGGAGTTATTGCCTCTCCATAGCACAAAGCCTGGGCTAAAATAAAGAAACCATGTGTTGCCCATGCTGCATGATCCCTCTCTCGGCCTGCCTAGTTCACTCCAGAGGAAAGTTGACACCTATACATCTGGAACAAGACAAGCTGCAGAAGCTGCCGGATCAGCAAAGCAATGCTCTAACTGTCCGCCTGTCGGAGCTTCGATCCTAGACCAGCTGCCAACCAAGGCTTAGGGCCTGGTCTGCCCTGCCATGACTTATTTTGTCTTTGGGTTGCATTTCCTCGCACCAGACCAGGATAAGGCTAGTACCCTCCCAATTGCGCTCTTCCGCCCGAAGCCATTGGCACAATGTGGGGTGTCGGGTTTGGTAAGCGCCGCCCAACATTCGGCGCTGACAGAAAGCAGGTAGTACCGTCTACTGTCATACGGTAGCTCAGCCATATATGACTAAGACCTGACTTACAACTACTACTACTACTACTACTACTACTACTACTACTACTACTACTACTACTACTACTACTACTACTACTACTACTACTACTACTACTACTACTACTACTACTACTACTACTACTACTACGTCTACTACAATAAATAAAATTACAATAACTACTATTACCACAACTACTACTACTAATACAACAGCTACTACTGATTTGAACATCGAAGAAATCTGACTCATAAAGTGCGTCACTTATTGGAAACTGAATTACTTCGTCCCACACCTCCCCCCCCCCCCCACTCCCCTCACACTATCCTCCCTTGGAAACGGGTGTAGCAGCACGTCCTTCCTCCTGGCTGTAACGAGAGCGACGTACTGCACATAATTTGACATCGGTCCTTGGAATTCAAGAAAGATACAGCCAGGGTTGCCATGTTTCTTTGACAGAAAGCATCTAGAAACGGATGTATAGACATCTAGATTGTATAGGTGAAACATCTAGCAAAACATCCGATTGGAAAAAGTAAGAAATTACAGATATCGATGTGGCTTACCCTATAGAATCATGTCCTCATCTTCACTGAAGTCTGTTTCACAAAATCCACAGAATAAACTTAGCATGGATGATGCAGTTGAAGCTTCAGATTTACAATGACTCTGATATGTTTTAGCTGTTTCAGTTTCTTTTACTACACGATCAGGGGGCTGATAAGTTTAACAGCATTTTCCGAGTCTCATCACGCCAAATGTTATTGTCAAGATAGCATTTAAGAGGTCAAGTTTCATCCTATTTCTTAGTTTAGATTTCATATAATTCATGGCACTAAAAATTCTTTCCACATCAGCATTTGAATGGGGTAGTATCATGCAGACATCGCACATTCAAAGAGCTCACAGAATGGGCTGTTACCTGAGGCATCTTTAAATTGTTTTACTTCACTCCAAAAAGCTTCAGTTTCTGTTTTGTTTTACCAGTCAACCAAATTTATTTTGGTTAACTGATATTCTGCTTCCGCCACACTATTATCAGTAGCCCCTGAAAATTTCATAAGTTGACAATTGCCAACATGTTAGTCCTCCTATTCTTTAATGTAAAGCCATGGTAATAATGACTAATAATGTGACACGTGGCTCAATAAGAAACGGTGAATACAACTTGAACATGATTGGCGAACGGGAATCAAATTACAATGTCGACGCTAGAAGAAAAAGTTAATATCCGTGTTTAATGCGGACTTTACAAGGCAGTCACATATGCAAGTTAATAGCTAGATTAGTTTCCCGTACCGCCTGGAAGGGCCTAATTCCTATATTCTACCAACCTTGATGTCGAGCCCTGCCTTTTCCCAACGACGCTTCAGTAATCTTCTTTTCCCTTGCGTTGTTCCAATTCGTCCTCTGTCGTTCTCATCCGAATCTATCGTCTAGCGTTTTCCCGTCTTTACGAAAGAAAACATGGCGTTTTTCCAGATATGTCCTAGGCTAATCATATCCTTGAATGGTTCTACTGCCAGCCTTCTGCCTCTTCAGTAGCCGCCTTAGTCCTTTCCGAACTTAGAAAACACAACCGTTCTGCTCGATGAAAGTCACAGCGTATCCTTTCTGTTGTCAAGTTCACATTCCGTGACGCATCTGGTTTCCCTGGTTCTTCGTGCACTATTTACTTTACTATACACTTGGGTTTTTCCTTTCATCTTTTTCTTCTCTGCATCATTTGATTTGATGTGTGCAATAGCATTATGGTATTATGCCCCCCCCCCACTTTAAATGATCTAATCATTTATATCTATACACATACACTTAATTAATCAACCATGCCTGACAGCAGTGCAGACAATATTCGCTATATGTAGTGCTGAGTATGACTAGTATACTACTATGGCTCCCGTTAACACCCTCAAAAAAAAAAAATTATATGACGGGCACGCCCTTCAATCCACAATCCCACGGTGAACGTCGTGTATCCGGCCTATTGGAGGGCCGGTATAACTAATTATACAATTAGTCCCTAACTTGTCCATATGAACAAGTGTCCTCACTCTGAGTCAAAACTCGGAGTTGGGGACGAGGGTATCAATAGGTACCAAGTAGATAGTCCCAGTTGATGCTCCATCTTGTCGACGGCTTATGTCGAGTGTTTCTTGTATCTAATATCTGTTGGTGAGGTGGATACCATCGTTGTTTAACGAGCTATTTTTGAAGATCTTCTTTATTCCCATCAAGTGTAAGTGTAGTGACTCCTCCTGTGCGGATATCTTCGAACCCATTTAGAGTTATCAAATTCAAATTGTAATATTTAACCATTAATTAACAACTTTAACTATTCTAATTTCATAACTAATTAATGTAATTGTATTAACTATTGTACTAATTACGAATTCATATAAATAAATTCACACATAATATACTAATGTTATTAGACTATTCACTGTCAATGTTCTTCCGATTAATTAAATCACACATAATGTCTTTAATTAAAATACTTAGTTCATTATTTGAATACAAATTCCTGAGGTATCGTAATCGATCCGGTCACATCCATAAGTCTGTCGTTACCACACTTGACTAAGGTCACAGTTCCGTTATTCGAGTGTTCGAAATATGCGGGAATATTTGTCATGTCACGACACTTTATCATTCTATGATGTCTCTGGTAAAATTGAAAAAAAAATCAACATATGTATCTATCTGACTACTTTATATATTAACTTCATACATTTTTATTCTGTTAGTTGCTATGTACATTGCTCATTTTAATTAGGCGCGATCTGTAATATATATATCAACCTTTCTAACATTCTATGAACAATACAACAAATAACAAGAACCAAAGTGTGAATAACTATGAAGCAGACCTATCCATTTACAATCGACTAAGAAGATCTGCACGATTGTTATCATTTCCAGGAATATGACAGATATCGAATTCATAATCCTACAATAACAAAGAGCAACGATGAATTCTGGAATTCTTAGGATGACCAGATTTGAATATCTGTAGAGGTTTGTTATCCGAAAGCACCAGAAATTTTCTACCTAATAAATATCTCGAGAATTTCTCAATGTTCTCAATTAATGCTAAAGCCTTCAACTCAGTGATAGCATAATTTATGTGTGTATCTGATAGCTTTTTACTGAAATAAAGAATATGATGTAACTTTCCCTCATGTAATTGAAGTAACACAGCTGAAATTGCATGGAAGCTGGCATCTGTTTGTAATACGAAATCTTTTGAAATATCAGGCAATTTAAGAATAGGATGGGAACTAAACAGAGTTTTTATCTGTTGTAATAATTTGTCATGATCGTCTGTCCAAACTATTTTTGTAGGCTGACCCTTTTTTAGCAATTCAGAAAATGTTGCCGTCATGTCAGCAAAGTTAAGAATAAATTTCTGATAGTAATTAATCAGACCTAACAGGCTTCTTAATTCCTTTTTTGTCGTTGGAGGTTTGATATTAAAAATTTTAGTAACCACCAGTGGATCAGTCTTTCTAAATCCATTAGAAATTCTATGACCAAGGAATTGTATTTCAGTAAACCCTATCTAAATTTTGCTTGGTTTAGCTTTAAGACCGTGTTGTTGTATCCTCTGACATACTGTTTGAGAATTTGTACATGTGTGTCGATGTCTGTAGTGTGAATACAGATGTCATCCATATACGTCGCAACGTTAGAAATCCCATGGAGTAATCTCCTCATCATGCGCATGAATGTGCTTGGCGCATTTTGTAGACCGAATGGCAGATATGCCCATTCATATAAACCTAATGGAGTACTGAAAGCTGTGATATGCATAGAATCTTCATCCATAGGGATTTGCCAATATCCCTTGGTGAGGTCAATCTTCGAAAATAGTTTCGAGTTTGCCATGCTTTTAATCAACTCATCAATGTTTGGTATTGGTTCTGCATCCAGTAGTGTTAATGCATTCACTTTCCTATAGTCAACACATAGACGCAATGACCCATCTTTTTTCTTCACTATTACCACTGGAGAACAGTAGTTTGAAATGGATTTTCTAATAATCCCACTTTGATCTAGTTCCGATATTTCCGCTGTCACTTTCTCTAAATAAGGTATCGGAATAGGATATGGTTTCACTTTGACTGGACTATCTGAGAGTAAAGTGATTTTATGTTTGATAAGCGATGTCTGCCCTGGCTTATCAGAAAATATTGTGCTAAACTCTTTTATAGCTGCAATAAGTTTCTCTTTGTCTTGTGTTGACAGATTTTGACTTATTTGTATTGTCTGCCAACTATTGTCACTATTGACTGTTGGTGTAGGAATGTGTTGTTTAATAGCGTCTTCTTGCTGTACGTTAATAATCCAACAAGCTGCTTCTATTCTATGTGGTATTTTCTGTGTCACATGTGATGTATTATTGTCGCGTGGGATATATGGTTTCAGCATATTTATGTGAAAAATGTTATGTTTCCCTTGTACATCAATACGATAGTCTACACCACTGACTTTCTTAATCACTTTAAATGGACCTTGCCATGAGGTAACCAAACAGTCACAAGGATCAGGTAGTAATAACCAGACCTCCTCTTCTTCTTTCAAGACTATTGTCTTGGCGTTTCTGTTATCGTACTCTCTGTACTTTTCTCCAGCTTTCTCAAGTGCTGATTTTGCAATTTGGCAAGCCGTGATGATTTTGTCTCTCAATTGTGTAACCATATCATAGGCTTCTCTTTTTGGGTGGTCGTATGTCTTATTTGTAAGCATATCATTGTATAATAACAATGGACCACGAGGATTTGCTGCGTATACCAGATCGAATGGAGAAAAACCTGTAGTAGATTGTGGTACCTCCCGGTACGCGAAGAGTACTGCCGGCAATAACATATCCCAATCTATGGGTCTCTCAGCTGCCACTTTTGCTAGAGTTCGTTTAAGGACTCCGTTGTAATTTTCGTTGACACCATTTGTCATTGGGTGCCAAGGAGAACTAAAGACTTGTGGTATCCCGAGAATTGTCATTGCCTCTTGGGTAGCTGTAGATATAAATTGACTACCTCTATCAGACAGTATGCAACTTGGGAATCCTATCCTACTAAAGATTAGCAATAATGAATCTAGGATGGATCTGCTTGTGATGTATTTAAGTGGAATAGCTTCTGGCCAACGAGTACAAAGATCGTCATGGTCAAGATAAATCTATTACCTCGATCAGTAACTGTGTTCAGTGGACCCACAATATCCACTGCAATCTTCTGAAATGGTCGAGATGCCAGATCAGTTTTCTGAAAGTGTGCTTTGGGATGTTTGCCTTTTTGTGTGGTCATTTGGCATAATGTACATGAACGTACATGTGTGGTAATATCTTTGATATACCGAGGCCAATAGAATTGTGTTAACAATCTGTTAGTGGTTTTGGCAATACCCATATGACCCGCAAATGGTGAGTCGTGTGCTAGTTTTAGTGCCTCGGTACGGTATTTAGTAGGTAGCACTGTTTGTAAGCAACGTGTTGAACCTCTATTGTACCGTCCGGACAAAATATTATTGTCTAAGAAAAATTTTCAATTACCACGTTTAGCCTGTTTAGACGGTTCGTGTAAGTTCTTAAAACAAGATTGTAATGTCGGATCCTGTTTTTGTTCGTTTGGTAAGTCAGCTGTCAATATGATATTCTGAGTATTGTCAATGTATGTCTGAGAATATTGATCTTGTTGTCTTTTTCCTTGAGCTCTTGTGACTGCATTTGTTTGAGTGTGGTCAATCTCCCATTGAATTGCCTCCTCATGAGTGTATCCCTTAGCATTGGGTATGTTCCCAATGAGTAATCCAGCAAATGGATTAGATAATACTGCTGCATTTACTGTGCCTTCGAAATATGGAGATTGTATTGTAATTGTGGCTATCTTATATATCTCAATTGTGCCACCAAAAGTTCTGCAGGCTACTGTGTTGCCTGTATAATCTTCTTCTTTTATCAACCTTTGGTCAGCTCCGACAATTGAAGCCCCTGAATCACGAATACAGGTAGTAGGTTCACCATTCACCCATGCCTGGTGAACTTTCAGTTTGCCATTCTGAATATTAGCGGCATTGGCTTCATCAATTGTTTCAACACATTCGTCAACAGGAATGTCTGTCACAGTCTTTTCAGTCTTGTCATCACAATGTTGTATGATCGCTGCACGTGTCTCCTCCAAGTCATCAGAATCACTACTGGAAAACACATATGCGGTACTTGCTTCTTTCCAAGAATTTCTCATCGGACAAGACCTACTGGTATGTCCGTATGCCCGACACGAGAAGCATTTAATACTCCTCTTGTAGGAATAGTACTTACTTCTTTTCTTTGCCCTGATGTCTCGCAGATACGCTGCATAACCAGAGTGTTGATCACACATTTCAAGATGTCCGTGTGATAACTTGCAATGTTGGCATCGAGTGAAGTGTCCCTTTCTTGGTCTGTCTCCCTCTTTATTGGAGTATTGATATGGACCAATTCTATTCCTACTATTAAATTTCTTAAACTTACCATTGCCTTTCTGGAATTTGGCGCTCGCTCCTATGACAAGCGATGGTTGTGCACAGTTGGCAAATATATCACGGTGTGCATAATAAAATGATTCACCTTTTGATTCCATCTCATTAAGTGACTTACACTTATTTTCAACCAGAAATACAGACATGGATTCTGGTACTGCAGATAACAGTTTGTCTCTTATTATCAGATCCCGAATTTTATCGAAATCAGACGCAATATCAGCTGCCTTCAGCATTTATCAAAGCATGAAGATGTTTCAGAAACAAAATCAAGGAAAGTTTGGTTAGACTTAGGAGTAAGTGTTTTGAACTTTGTACGTAACCCCGATTCGTCTAAACTAAAATGTGCAAGAACACGATCTCGCATATACTTGTAATTGGTACGCAAGTTCTCAGGTATTAATTCAATTACCTTTAAAGGCTCCAGCGCAAGGTGTCGATGAAACAGAATCGGTATGTCCTGTTCAGGAATCCTATAGAATTTTACCAATACCTCGAAATTAGTAATCCAAGAACTTACCGAATCACCTTGCTGGAAATTACGAAATAGACCTTGGTATTTCTTCACTTGATAATTATGTTTCGCTTGTAATTTTTCTTGTTCAATCTCAGCTTCACGATCCATTTCCATTGCTTTAACTTTTAAATTACCTTCAATTTCCTTGTCCTTCCAGAGTGTTTCTGCTGCAAGTCGTTCTTTTTCGAATGCTAGTTGTTTTTTCTTCATTTCTGCTACTGCGGCTATTTGGTTTGCCTTCATTTCCGTCTCTGCGGCTATTTGTTTTTCCTTCATTTCCGTCTCTGCGGCTATTTGCTTTTCCTTCATCTCTTTTTCCAATGCTAGTTTCTGTTTTTCAGCCGCTATCCTCTCACGTTCTAGAGTTAATCCTTTTTCTCTAGCCGCCATTTTCTCACGTTCCAAAGCCATTTCCTTTTCCTTCAATTCCCTCTCAAGTGCCAATTTCTCTTGTCGTTCTTAATGTTCGCGTGCCGCTTGAAGTTCTTTCGCTTCTTTCTCTGCTGCTAACTTCTCAGCTCTTTCCTCGCGTTGCTGTGTCTGAAAATCTTTCAATTCTTGCTTCGCTCAATTTCTCAGGTCCGCACCAGTCAAACCCGACTTTTCACCGATGTCCATGAAGTCTTGAAGTGTCGACATGTTGATTTAATTTAATTATCACCACTCTAGCTGAAAAATGTGCAGAGAAGTGCAAAAATGCAAAGGACTCGATGATATGTAAGTATGTTCAAATCTGAGTAGACAATATAGAAAAGTAAAAATTTTGGGGAAAAAATGTTAAATATAAACTCAACAACAATGTAAACTCGAACAAAAAGAAATTCAGAAACTTAATGCTATAAAAATCTCCTAACTGCTATTTTAGGTAAACAACAGAAAATAGTATTAGAAATATATTCAGTATAAAGAATATATAACACTAGACCGTTAACAACGATAGAAAACGAGTGACGTGTGACGTAAAAACATATTCGTACTTATAAATGACAATAAAATTGACTAACGATTACTTCAGTTACCGCCGCAAACAACCCTAACTTACTACTGCACTATTGTAACAAAACAACAATTAGTTACTTACAATCCGTGAGATTGATACAAATAGCTTCGTACCGACCTGACGATTGTAAGTATATGCGTCTTCTTAAATTAGTACGATAATATTAACTAATTCGAAGGAGAGCACCAACCAACCACCCACTTATCAATTTAGCATCGCTACGCACCTAATTAATGCAATGACACAACGACAAACAAATTAAACTTATACTGGCCTTAATATTGACGGTTGACGTGATTCGTGAGTAGTATCTGACTGGTAGATACCGTGGTGGCTTGTAGATTGGTAACTTGTAATTTACGAATGCTGTCCTAGAATGAGTTGACGCTATGAGCAAATAGTTTACGAATACGACACCCTAGGCATATCGATGCCTGTCACTGATCTCTTCAGCAATCTTAATCGGTGGCGATGTCGGTAGCTAACCAGCTATAACGTAGCACAGTGTAGCTATAACGCTGATCTTGATTTGCTCCGCTCGATCATTCACTACTGCATCCTGTTGCTCTAAATCCTCCTAATGCCTGCTGTGTGGAACGTATAGCGTATTCCTACTGTCCTGGCGTCAGAGTAGCAGTGTAGGTGTAGCTGTAACAAGTCCTGATATAATATATCGTGTATAGTCCAACCTAATATCTCACATAGAATCTCGATTTCCTTGGTGGAGGGAAGCGTAGGTGGTGAAGGTAATCTCCATAATGTATAGCCTCAACCATTTTGACATCCGATGTCACGTAAGTGTCCAGATAAATGTAGAATAAATAATGTCTATAATGTCCACAGACACAGCGAATGTCCCTTACGCCGATAGTGTAACTATGAAAAAGTGTCGGCAGTAAATATAATCATGTAGGTATATCATCCTTCCTTGTTATCTGATGTACGGTATATAATGTGTTAAAGTGTCCAGTGTGTCGTGCCAACTGTTTGTCCACTTTGTAATGGCGACTCCATGTGTGTGTGTACTACGTCTAATTCCAGAACCTGCTTCTTCTGTCCTGGATAAGTAAGTGGTGCTAAGTAGGTGTAATATGTCGTCTGTTAGCTGACAATCAAGCTGTTAGCTGCGTCACTGTATATATGCGACACAAGTTAGCTGCGTCACTGTATATATGCGACACACGAAATCTGTATAATATTCTATTTTAGCAAACTAATATTTGACGTTTGTACAATGCAACTGTAATGTTTGCTCTTGACTTCAATTTCCGGCTTCCGTTCAGTGTTTCACGGTGCGCATATTTGGTAATAGTTGTGCAGCTTTCTTGACGCGCAACTGTTTACATCCAAAGGCGGCAGTCATTCCTTTCTTATAAACCCGGATAGCCCAGTCCCCATGTATGCCAACATGTTAGTCCTCCTTTTCTTTAGTGTAAAGCCATGGTAATAATGACTAACAATGTGACACGTGGCTCAATAAGAAACGGTGAATACAACTTGAACATGATTGGCGAACGGGAATCAAATTACAATGTCGACGCTCGAAGAAAAAGTTAATATCCGTGTTTAATGCGGACTTTACAAGGCAGTCACATATGCAAGTTAATAGCTAGATTAGTTTCCCGTACCGCCGGGAAGGGCCTAATTCCTATATTCTACCAACCTTGATGTCGAGCCCTGCCTTTTCCCAACGACGCTTCAGTAATCTTCTTTTCCCTTGCGTTGTTCCAATTCGTCATCTGTCGTTCTCATCCGAATCTATCGTCTAGCCTTTTCCCGTCTTTACAAAGAAAACCATGGCGTTTCTCCAGATATGTCCTAGGCTAATCATATCCTTGAATGGTTCTACTGCCAGCCTTCTGCCTCTTCAGTAGCCGCCTTAGTCCTTTCCGAACTTAGAAAACACAACCGTTCTGCTCGATGAAATTCACAGCGTGTCCTTTCTGTTGTCAAGTTCACATTCCGTGACACAGCTCGATGAAAGTCACAGCGTATCCTTTCTGTTGTCAAGTTCACATTCCGTGACACATCTGGTTTCCCTGGTTCTTCGTGCACTATTTACTTTACTATACACTTGGGTTTTTCCTTTTATCTTTTTCTTCTCTGCATCATTTGATTTGATGTGTGCAATTGCATTATGGCAACAATATTTAGGTATGTCCTTTACTGGCTGAAGTATGCTGTTAACAGAAAAGAGTTAAATATTTTTCAATGCATCTAAATTTTAAGGAAGTCTCTGCTACAATTGATTGAATTATGAGACAACAAACTCTACAACGCTTTCTTAAGTTGGTCTCTTCATTTTCTGTTAACAATCCTTTTGTTATTAAACCATCAATTTTTAATCCGATTTGGTATCTCGGGTATTGCTTAGGAGCCACATAGCTCTCTATAGTCAATCCATTCATCCATCATGTGCCATGCCGATAAGCGTGGGTGGTCATATTCTGCCATCTCACTCGATCACCAGAGTCGTGGATCAGCTCCGTGTTACTGTCTCGACCATGCCACGTGGCCAAGCCATCCAGGTATTTATTACTCGGTCTTTCCCTTGATCTCTTCCCTTCGATCTTTCCAGTCGTCACCAAGTTCTCCGAGTAATTTCTTCTCATAAGTCTCTATCACATCTCTATAGTGCAAGTGAACAAATCGGTTTTAGAAGTTAGCAATATAATTATTTTACCAATTTAGTGAAACAGCAAAGTGAGATCGGCAAGTAATTTAACTTTACCAACATTTTTAGATTCAAACAGTTTATTTACGTTTTGCACTTCACTTAGAATGGTTTGTAAAAAGAGAAGGAATGTCATTTTTTTTTCCATCACTGTTCATTCCATATAGTATTTCAGCTGTGTAGCACTTTTCACTTTATCTTGTTATTTTGAAGTGTTTCTTCAATTCCATCCATTGGTTCACAATTATTTCAACAGCTAGTTGAATTGATAACCATCTAGTTTTGCAATATGACATAATTTTCAGTGGTAAGGAACTATCATTTAATGCTTTATATAAATTATTGTATTGCTGTTGTCTGACAGCTGATTTGGAGACCCAGTTATGTGTTTCAGCAATAAGGAATTCCAAATTCCTTGGTAAACATTCTGATGAGGCATGTGATAATGCTAGCTGCAAGGAATGACACGCACATTTTATGCGGATTAATGGTAAGATATCTTCCTTCAATTTGGCATAAACGCCATGGTTGATACCAACCATTACCGATGCATTATCAGTACCAACTGCAGCCACATTCTTCAAAACTAAATTTTTACCGACCAAAAGTTTCTTCAGCACCTGAAATATACTTTCTGCATCACACTCTTCCAAGTGAACTAGTCCAAGAAATGTAGAAACTACTTTGTTTTTGCTGTTACTATAATATATAAGACATACTCCAAGCACTTTCAGAACAGAAATGTCATTCGATTCGTCTAATAATAAACTATATTTATTTGTAGAAATATCACTGATCAAATCTTCTTCAAAGTGAGAAAATAATATACTTCTTATAATAGCTGTACACTTGCTGGGATGCATTTTTACCTCATTTAGAACTTTACTGCCAGATTGCTGAGTATTGACCCAAGTTAATTCCAAGTTTAAATAATGGCAGTTACCATAGGGCTTCCAGATACGTGGGCACCAAAAGGAGGACATAATAAGACAAAAAAGAAGACAAAGGAGGACATATTGAATGTTTCATTTGAATCGTTCCATATTGAACCCACAATCAGTACAATTTTATTGCAATAGCTACCAATAAGTGTACCTTACTCTTAGTGAATCGACCAAGAAAAATTTACCTTAAAAAATAAATACAAATTCAATGGAGGCCTTTTTCAAAATGCTAAAAAAAACATTACTTAAACAGCCGATTGTACAATTATTACCTTATAATCTTTATTAATTACACAACATATGACTCGGAGGAGCCAACTTTTCATACAAGATCCTCGTTAGCAACCATGCATAAAACTGTTCACAGGTATGATTCTTCACATTGTACTTTGTGACAATGATGCCCTTTACAGAGTCGAGTAAGAGTCTGTTCCTTTAGTGGTTCACATTTGGTATAAATAGGAAAATTAAATAAATATTATTAAGCAATGGGTTTTAATAAAGAAGTAAAAGTAAATTCAAAAAGAGTAATGAGACAGATACAGATAACAGTTAGAATTACTATAATCGACTAGTTCGCAGAAATACACAGACTTTTGTACATTTTAACAATATAAATATACGGTTGAGTGTAGATACATTGTAAGTTGTAACAATAATACATTAAAAATTACAACATAAAATATAAGAAACGCAGAACATTTTATAAGTTTTTAGCTTTGCCTGCCGGACGGAGAGTTGAGTTCAGTTGAGTTAAGAACCGACAACACTGCACTCAGAACATTCCCATACGTACTCCGTCCCCTCGTTCAACCGCCAGCGAAGAGTCACACTACTAATCGTTCCCACCGCTATCTGATTAAAAGTTCTCCTGGTCTTCCCTCTTAGTTTTGAGATTCTTCCAGAACCCTTGCCGATCCCCCACAATCTCATTCTTTCCACATATGGGTTCTCAATCTGTTCCTCCGCCCCTGGCCCCACAAGCGCACGACCACCTCCCCCCTTTCCATAGGCAAAATTCCACCAAGAGGTGCCTTCCCTGCTAGCCTATCAGCCTGTTCATTCCCTCGTACACCCGCATGGCCAGGGCAAAATATCCATACAATTCTCACGATCTGTGACCTCTGAAGCGTCGAGACCCATTCCACACGAAACATTCCTTTCTCCACCTTGCTAAGCATACTCTTTGAATCCGTAATGAATACAACGTGTGTTAAAGTAGTCTCCTCTAGCCACCGGAATGCCGATGTTACTGCCTCCACCGCCATTCTCATGCTGGAGGTCGTAGTCTCATATGTCAGACTCACCTTTTTCAAGACTCGCCCATTAGCCTTTACAATAAAGCCCCAACCACTACGTCTGTTTCTCACTACTGACCCATCGGTGTAGATGACTATGTCACCTTGATGTGTGTTGCTCTGGATCAGCTGTTGAACTTCAAACTCAATGCGGCCCGCTGCCCATTCTCTGCACTCACGACGGAGAATATTAGGCTAAACAGGAGAACATGACCTCTTTTTACCTGACGCCTGGCAACTCTAAGTTACCATAATTTACGCGAGCCCAGACCAGACAGAAAATGGGTCATAAATATTTTATACAGTACTGGCTGACCCGGCCAGGCTTCGCCCAGCCCCTCGCGGGGAGCATCTCATCTAATTCATATTCGGCCCCTGCTCCCGTTCCCGTTCCCAAAAAAGACGACCCGCCCCGACTTTTCCCAGCCCCTGGCGGAGAGCATCTCATTTAATTCATATTTGGCCCCTGTCCCCGTTGCCGTTCCCAAAAAAAGACGACCCGGCCCGGCTTCGCCCAGCTCCTGGCGGGAAGCATCTCATTTAATTCATTTTCGGCCCCTGCTCCCGTTCCCAAAAAAAGACGACCCGGCTCGGCTTCGCCTAGTCCCTGGTGGGGAGCGTCTCATTTAATTCATATTAGTAGTCATATAAGCTCCCGTTCCCGTTCCCGGAAATATGGCGAACAGATTGGAAGAGAACAATCTTCATCCCAATAATTAAATAGGGCAATCTGTAACTACTGAACGTAAACTTACCTAGATATCACGAAAACCTAATAAATGCTGGGATGACTGTATAGATGTCGAAGAAAAATAAAAAGATGAGTTAGAAAATTTTCACGTATTTAAAATAGTTCATTATTTTTATGAAAACTTTAAAAATCCTTAAAGATTTTATCATTATATATTATAACGCATATGCCTGTAAACAACTGTAGACAAACATTTTATAAAGCTTTGATAACAATGCTACAATTATATATAAAATATATAGCAATGCTACTAAAAGTTATGTCCCTTGATATAACTTTTCTTAAGTTAAGCCCCCTAGCTATATATAAATTATAATGTAAATTACAAAATAAAATTTTATTACGTAAATAGCTGTTTGTAAACTAACAAACTATGACAGTTGGCTGCACGGGAATGATAAGAACACGTTTAGAAAATGTCATCTCAATCGGATGGACCGTTCGCGAACGTATAAATAACATACAGACAGACAGACATTGCATTTTATATATATATATATATATATATATATATATATATATATATATATATATATATATATAGAATAGTTAAATGACACCGAAAGAAAAGAAAAAATCTATAAAATATCTAACTCCAAATGAAAAACATCTGGAATTGCATCTAACATCTGGACGTCTAACACCGATATTAGATGCAGTCAAAAACATCTAGATATAGATGTAAAACATCTGGAATGGCAACCCTGGATACAGCACGTATTCGGCCAGACACCCCGTAGCTCGTACTCTCCACGAATATTACGTGAATCACCAGGGACTCTGCAGTTCAACCATCGTTTTACCGATATCAATATTTCGTTTTCGAGTCTGCGAGATCTAATTTTATTGCCTAGTAGTTGTTCATGGAAATATTACGTGACACCAGGAAAGGCAACGGAAATGAGATCTAATTGTCGCTTTTATTTGAATGAATATTAAGGCTGAAAGTGAGACGACTGGGATGTCACACTGGTGCCAATGACCTAGAAAAGGCAGGTTATGTTCCTGTGTTTTGGGTCTCGTGTGGCAATGGAATGTTGGGTAAGCTATCTATTTCTAGGCTCTGTCTATCAGCTTCATAATTATTATTCATAATCTGCTTTCTCTTCTGCCAACAATGAAGCAACCACCGCTACAGCAATCCCCACTACAGCAACCACCACTACTGCAACCACCACGACTACAACCACAATCAACACTTTCAACTGCTACTACTACTACTACTACTACTACTACTACTACTACTACTACTACTACTACTACTACTACTACTACTACTACTACTACTACTACTACTACTACTACTGCTCCTGCTGCTGCTGCTGCTGCTGCTTCTGCTGCTGCTGCTGCTGCTGCTGCTGGTGCTGTTACTAATAATCTAATTACCACTACCACATTTAGAGTTAATGCTACTTTTACCATGACTACGATCACTATTGTTTCTATATCTACAACTCAAATACTAATACTATCACCACTACCACCATAACCACCACCACCACCACATTAACCACCACTACCACATTAAAAGTTAATATTACTTTTACTATGACTACCACCACTATTATTTCTGTATCTACATCTACAACTCAAATACTACTACAATCACCACCACCACCACCATCATCACCACCACCACATTCACCACCACTACTACTCTCCTCAAAAAGTCAGTTGCATATCCTTTACAGGACGTAGCAGTCAACCCCAGCATTTTTGGGCTGTTCGTGATTCCCGGGCAAGTTTACGTTCAGTAGTTTGCCATTGCTTTCTCAACGTCCGGCACCCATTCTTTTGAAAGTTGCATATCCTTTACATGACGTTGCAGTCAACACCAGCATGTTACTGCCGTTGTTGATGTCGTGGGAAGTTTTACGTTCAGTAGTTTGCCATTGCTTTCTGAACGACGGACTCCCATACCAACACTCTAAAACCAGCGCGACACGGTCTGCTGTCACATCGGTCACTGCTGTGTTTCGAATGCGTGTAAGCAGAATTACGAATTGCGTCCGCAACGCCATCGCCACGTAGACGGCACCATACAATTTCATTAGAACCCAAGGTAAGGCGGTCTGGTGCCCAATCACCCACAGCTGTGTTTCGATCGCGGGTATGCGTGATTACGAACTGCATCCGTAACACCTTGGCCAGGAGCTACTATTACTACTATCGCTAGTACTACCACAACTTCTATTGCAATTAATTAATACTACCACAGTCAAAGTTAACACTACTATTAGCATTACTACAACTATTACTTCTACACCTTCTACATCTAAAACTGAAATACTACTACTGCTTAAACTACTACTATTACCACCACCACCACCACCACAACCACCACCACCACCACCACCACCACCACTACTACTACTACTACTACTACTACTACTACTACTACTACTACTACTACTACTACTACTACTACTACTACTACTACTACTACTACTACTACTACTGCTGCTGCTACTACTACTACTACTACTACTACTACTACTACTACTACTGCTACTACTACACCACAACCACCACCACCACCACCACCACCACCACCACTACTACTACTACTACTACTACTACTACTACTACTACTACTACTACTACTACTACTACTGCTGCTGCTGCTACTGCTACTACTACACCACCACCACTACCACCACCACCACCACCACCACCACCGCCACCTCAACTGCAACAGCTACTTCTACTACTTCGCCTTCTACCACTATCACTACAACTAGAGCTACAATTATTCCGGTCATGCCCAGTATAGCATCTTTTATATTCCTAGCGCCCACCTGCCCCCCTCCCCACACACACAATATAACTAATAATCCCACTACAAGCTACAAAAATAATGTATCTATCAATCAGGATTGTTTAGTCATGCCTAACGATCACTCTCTCTCTCTCTCTCTCTCTCTCTCTCTCTCTCTCTCTCTCTCTCTCTCTCTCTCTCTCTCTCTCTCTCTCACACACACACACACACACACACACACACACACACACACACATAAATCACCAGAAATCTCCAAACTTCTGCAATCAAATATCCGGTTAAAGCCAACTTGCCTCTGGCCAATATGGCGGACACAGATGAATAATAACATGGAAACAAAAAAATTGTTTTCAGCACACTGTCGGTTTACGAATGAATCGCCTTTATCTATTAGCCACACATTCATATTTCATTGTATGTTGTATGCAACATAATTCACTGCGTGTTGTATGGGGCATATTTCACTGTATGTTGTATGGGGCATATTTCACTGTATGTTGTGTAGGACATATTTCACTGTATGTTGTGTAGGACATATTTCACTGCATGTTGTGTAGGACATATTTCACTGCATGTTGTATGGGACATATTTCACTGCATGTTGTATGGGACATATTTCACTGCATGTTGTATGGGGCATACTTCACTGTATGTTGTGTAGGACATATTTCATTGCATGTTGTGTAGGACATATTTCACTGCATGTTGTATGGGACATATTTCACTGCATGTTGTATGGGACATATTTCACTGCATGTTGTATGGGGCAAATTTCACTGCATGTTGTATGGGGCATATTTCACTGTATGTTGTGTAGGACATATTTCACTGCATGTTGTGTAGGACATATTTCACTGCATGTTGTATGGGACATATTTCACTGCATGTTGTATGGGGCATATTTCACTGTATGTTGTATCGGACATATTTCATGCATGTTGTATGGGACATATTTCACTGCATGTTGTATGGGGCATACTTCACTGCATGTTGTATGGGGCATATTTCACTGTATGTTGTGTAGGACATATTTCACTGCATGTTGTGTAGGACATATTTCACTGCATGTTGTATGGGGCATATTTCACTGCATGTTGTATGGGGCATATTTCACTGTATGTTGTGTAGGACATATTTCACTGCATGTTGTGTAGGACATATTTCACTGCATGTTGTATGGGGCATATTTCACTGCATGTTGTATGGGGCATATTTCACTGTATGTTGTGTAGGACATATTTCACTGCATGTTGTGTAGGACATATTTCACTGTATGTTGTATGGGACATATTTCACTGTATGTCGTGTAGGACAAATTTCACTGTATGTCGTGTAGGACAAATTTCACTGCATGTTGTATGGGGCATATTTCACTGCATGTTGTATGGGGCATATTTCACTGTATGTTGTGTAGGACATATTTCATTGCATGTTGTGTAGGACATATTTCACTGCATGTTGTATGGGACATATTTCACTGCATGTTGTATCGGACATATTTCACTGCATGTTGTATGGGTAGCGGCTGTCTGGACTTTGATCAGGCAAGGAAATGAGTATGCTTTGTAGACAATATCAGTCACCTTGATTTTTTTCTTTGATGCCGTTGTGTTTTATTCAATTGTTGGGGGTTTGTCTGTTTGTCTATATGTCTGTCATATCTATCTATCTATCTATCTATCTATCTATCTATCTATCTATCTATCTATCTATCTATCTATCTATCTATCTATCTATCTATCTATCTATCTATCTATCTATCTATCTATCTATCTATCTATCTATCTATCTATCTATCTATCTATCTATCTATCTATCTATCTATCTATCTATCTATCTATCTATCTATCTATCTATCTATCTATCTATCTATCTATCTATCTATCTATCTATCTATCTATCTATCTATCTATCTATCTATCTATCTATCTATCTATCTATCTATCTATCTATCTATCGATCTATCGATCGATCGATCGATCGATCGATCGATCGATCTATCTATCTATCTATCTATCTATCTATCTATCTATCTATCTATCTATCTATCTATCTATCTATCTATCTATCTATCTATCTATCTATCTATCTATCTATCTATCTATCTATCTATCTATCTATCTATCTGTCTATCTGTCTACCTTCCCCCTTAATAATATAGATAATAATAATAATAACAAAACCCTAGTATAACAGCCAGTCCCCTTTTGGTAGGCCAGTATATTCCACATGGCTAATAACAAGTGTCAGACCATTATCTAATATTACTGTGTCGTGTAGTTTTGATGTTCGCATTTTGCCCATGCCTTTATAATGCATATCTTTTATATTGTTGCTGTTCTTTGTTAGCCTTGAATGATGTGTGAATGAAATAATGTATGAAAGAGAGTGATAGAAGGGCAGAATGTTAGACGGGCCTGCGTGCCCAATTCTTAACCCTTTGAAAATAAAGTTTGTTCGTTCGTTCGTTCGTTCGTTCGTTCTGTCTGTCTGTCTGTCTGTCTGTCTGTCTGTCTGTCTGTCTGTCTGTCTGTCTGTCTGTCTGTCTGTCTGTCTGTCTACTTACCTACTTATCTACTTACCTATCTATATATCTATCTATCTATCTATCTATCTATCTATCTATCTATCTATCTATCTATCTATCTATCTATCTATCTATCTATCTATCTATCTATCTATCTATCTATCTATCTATCCATCCATCCATCCTATATACCTACCTACCTACCAACCTGCCTGCCTGCTTGCCTGTCTGCCCGCTCGCCCGCCCGCCCGCCCACCCATCCGTACTTCCGTCCGCCCGCCCGCCCGCCCTCCTGCCTGCCTGCCAGCCTGTCTGTCTGTCTGTCCATCCATCTGTCCGTTCGTTCCACCGTCCGCCCGCTCGCCCACCCGCCCGACCACCCGCCCGACAACCCGCCCACTGGCCTGCCCGCCCGCATGACTGTCTGTCCTTCTGTCCGTCCGTATCTATATCTCTTTATCTCTCTCCTCCGCCCGTCCCACCGCTTGTTTTTCTCTCCTTCTCTCTCTCTTTCTCTCTCTCTCTCTCTCTCTCTCTCTCTCTCTCTCGCTCTCTCTCTCTCTCTCTCTCTATCTCCGTCTTCTCTCCCTCACACTTTCTCTCTGTCTATCTGTCCGTACGTCAATCCCTCCCTCACCCCTATCTTTGTCTCAGTCTCTCTCTCTCTCTCTCTCTCTCTCTCTCTCTCTATATATATATATATATATATATATATATATATATATATATATATATATATATATATATATGCGTGTGTGTTTCTGTATGTGTATTTGTATGTATATATGCACGTGCATGTGTGTGTGTTCCTGTGGTCGTATACGTTCCTATGTGTGAGCGCAGACGCATGTATCAGAGGATCAGCTCACCCTCCCTCCAATACCAACCCGAAATCGCACACGCAGATTTCAATCTTCACTTTTCCAGATTGAAAGCGAGCGCGCCCGGTCACGCGACTCGTTGGAGCAATTTACATGACACTGATGTATCATTTTCTGACGGAACATCTCTGATTTTTTGTTTTCATGGAGAATTAAACACCTTAGTACCTAGACAGATTGTCTGTATTTTATTTTATTTTTATTTGTGTAAATAGCAGGCGTTTTCAAGAAAAATCAACACCACAAAGATGTCTTTCACTGGATAGAAAGATAACTTTTCAAAGGTGGATTGTTCCGCAGCTGTGGAAGTTGTATTCCAATTTTGGTAAAGTTAGAAAACAGATTTGGTAGCTCCAACTAACGTTGGTGTTGTGTCTACTGTATTGTTGGTGATTATTTTAAGATGCTTACAACGTTATTTCCAATATGTGTATGGTCTTCGTACTTTCACTTTAACGTTAGTTGTATAACCTTTACAGGACGTTGCAGTCAACCCCAGAATTTTATTGCTGTTTGTGATTGCTTGGCAAGCTTAAGTTCAGCAGTTTGCCATTGGTTTCTGTTCCACCGACACTCATACCATTTTATGAAGTACCAACTCAAGGCGCCCTGCTTTTAAATCTGCCGCAGTTGTGTCGAACGCGGATTAAGGGATTACGAATTGTGTTCGGAACTCCTTCACCACAGAGCCGATTTTTACTTTATCTATAAATCACTTTATTTTCAAAAGTATCCTCACGTTATACGTGTGAATTTCAAACGTTGTCTATAATTCACATATTTCTGCAATTAGCTTTGAGTTTAATTACGAGAATTTCAAATAATGTCTCTAAATCACTGTTATTCTCACTAGTAGATTAGGAGGTCAGCATGGCCAAATAGATACGACTGTCAACGTCCGGTGTGCTGATGGCGAGGGTTCAACCCATACACAAGTCAGTTTCACTAAACTATTGACTTTTAGTTCTTAACTTGGGATCGTAAATTACAAGTACTTCAGAAGTCGCGCGTGTGTTCGCCTAATGGTGAGGGACCTGGTAATAGGGAAAGCTAATCTACACGCAAACATCAATCCAGTGTCGACTACGCATGACTTCAAAGCTAGCGAGCAACAACAAATTAAGTAGTTTTAAGCTGTGCATTTTATGTAGTCTAAAATCACTGTTATTTCCACAATTACTTTTAAGCTCTACACAAGAATTTCAAATACTGTCAATAAACAGTTATTATTTCCATCCGGGTAAAGGGACTGAGTTATGGTAAACAGTTAGTTTTTCGTTCTCTCACCTTGAAATCGAGCGTCGCCGATACACCTGCTACCATTACCTGTAGTTGCTACTACTAGTGAATGCTCAGGGCTGATTTTTGTGTGTGAGCTACATATTACCAGTGATCATCGCCATCAGGCGAACCAACTGCGACTTCTGAGATACTGGTAATTAAAGTCCCCAAGTCAATGACGAGAAGTCAACATTTACGCCAAACAGACCGCCGTGTGGAAACACAACTTTGAAGTTCGACAAACGGACAAACACACGCGGATACAAGCGATTTTGGTTTAAAACGTTGGATTGTGTCATTATGTGTCTTTTATCCTCCCAGTTATGTTTTGTCTTCATTAGGATTTGGTGATAACAAACAAATTGCCATGTTCTTAATGTTACTGGAATGCAAACACAGAAGCCACAAACTCTATGTTGCACGATTCATATTTCCTGGCAAATTTCCCTACAGCTCGGCAGGTGCATACTGCACGATTATGTATCATGTGAAGTGAATAAATTGAATTATACTTTGGCTGAATACTTAAAACACAAAGTCACTGATATTGTTCGAGTATGTTAATCCCCACGGTAATCGGACATTCACAATGAAATCTTTCGGTTTGTACAAAATTGGTTGGAACTGCTTAATTGTTAATGCTTCGATACATTTGAGCAATCGTTTATTATTTGTTTTTTGTTTGTTTTAAATTTAATTTGTGTGTTTTGTTTCGCGATCCCCCGCTGTGAACTCAAGCGAGGACCATACACTTCTAGTAGCACTGAACTGAATTGTTCATGTGGATTAGCTTTCCCTATTACCATGTTCCCTCGCCATCGGGCGAATGTACTGTGAATGGAATTGTTATTCCTTCGTTTGAATTGTTCGATAAAGTAATAATTCCCTGTCAAGAGAAATAAATTATGACACATCTGCAGTAATGCAATATATCCAGTTTTTTTTTAAAGTTGTCTCTTTGTCACTTTCCAGCTGGGGCAATATCTTATTGTTTCCAATCATATCTGATTTATGTGACATTACTGGGCACAGCAAAGCAACATGGATTTTACTAAATGAATTCTTTCTGTTGTCTGGCGTGTTCTATCGTCTAACTTTGATGTCCTTTACGTTAGCTTCTTGTCCCTTTGAGTGAGCTTTCAGATTATTATTCTTATTCTTATTATTATTATTATTATTATTATTATTATTATTATTATTATTATTATTATTATTATTGATCTTTTTCTGTTCTTCATCTTCTTCTTATTTTCCCCCTCCTTCTCCTTCTCCTCCCCTTTTCCTTCTCCTCCTCCTCATCGTCCTTCTTCTTCTTCTTCTTCTTCTTCTTCTTCTTCTTCTTCTTCTTCTTCTTCTTCTTCTTCTTCTTCTTCTTCTTCTTCTTCTTCTTCTTCTTCTTCTTCTTCTTCTTCTTCTTTCTACTCTAGTTCACCCTCTTCTTTTCCGCTTACTTTTGTCTATCTTGTACTTATCTTTCGCCTCTTCCTCATGTTCTTCCATCTCCTCGTCTTTTTCCATCTCTTCTTTTCTTTGTCTTCATCTCTTCTTCTTGTTTTCTTTTCTTCCTCATCATCTTCCACTTAATCTCGCCCCCCCCCCCCCCTCCCTCTCGTCCACCTCTTCAACGAACACTATCGGACGTCAACCTGAATATATTTAAAGCAAGCAGCAGTCTGTCTACCTGAGAATGTTTGCATCTCCAAGGAATGTGCCCTTAATGGAAGCATGCAATGAGCAGACACTCCACGGAACGCCTGTGTCCATTTCACTGTCGTCCGTGGATTATCCGTGTGATGTACGGATGTCGCATCTCCGATGTCACACGAGTATTTTCGTCTCTCGTTTCTACATCGCTGAAACATATCTTTTTGGGAAAACACTGGAATTTGCGGGGATTCAGTTAGAATAACGAGTTTGCTAAGCCGAAAGCTTTCTTGGCCTGGCTTGGCGTCAGCTGGTATAGGTCTTTGCTCCTAAGGGAGATATAGAACGGGGGAAGGGAACCGACAGACGCTGAGCGGGTCTAGATGTGTGGGTGTGTGTGTGTGTGTGTGTGTGTGTAGCTGGTATGTGTAGACGGGTGTGTATACAGACGAGTGTGTGTGTGTAGACGGGTGTGGTGTGTGTGTGTGTGTGTGTGGACTGGTTTGTGTAGACAAGTGTGTGCGTGTGTCTAAATGGAAGTGTGTGTAGACGGGTGTGTGTAAAGACGGACATATATATATATATATATATATATATATGTCTGTCTGTCTATCTGTCTGCGCGCGCTCTTAAACATCCGGTGTGCTGTTGCATAGTAATGCTATTATCCGTTTTTCTCAATGTACAGCCTATCCAACGCTGTCATCTTTTCTTCACCTGTTGGTTCACTGGTATTTGTCTAGTTCTGTCAATGAGCTCTACATTGGTTCACTGGAATTTGTCTAGTTCTCTCCATGAGCTCCACATTGGTTCACATGAATTTGTCTAGTTCTCTCCATGAGCTCCACATTGGTTCACATGACTGAGTCTAGTTCTCTTCATGAGCTCCACATTGGCTCACATGACTGTGTCTAGTTCCCTCCGTGAACTCCACTTTGGTTCATTGATGTTTGCCTATTTCTGTCCATGAGCTCCAGATTGGTACATAATTCCTAACTCGTCTGCTAATCGTCCACGATGCACTGCCATACACCAGGGCGGGCTTAGTTTTTTTTCGATAATCCGTCATATGCAATTCTTTCAGCTCCTAGACAGGTAGTAAAGCTTTTATCTCTTGCCAACACCTGGACTTGCAAGAACAAATATGTTGTTGATCTTACAATATAACCAAACACAAACACAACACAATATTTCCATATCAAATCCCCTTGGGTAGGACAAAACACACTGCGTAGACAACTTTTGACAAAATAAATGTAAACAGAGCAGGGACAAGTATTGACAGGAATTGTTGTTGTTGTGCTCGCTCTCCTTGAGAGTACACATACTACTCCTTCAAGTGCACTGGGCTGATTATTACGTCTGGATTAGCTTTCCTTATTACCAGTGTCCCTCGCCATCAGACGAATCCGCTCCGACTTCAGAGGTACTTGTAATTTACTCCCCCAAGTCAAGGACGAGTAGTCATTTTTGTCAAACAGCCCGGTTTAAGGGTTGAACCCGCTACCTAGACATCAGCACACCGGATGTTTAAGAGCAAGCGCTCTTATACATTCGGTCATGCCGAACTTTTCCGCAAGGTGTGTATGAAGGACCTTTAAGTTATTAACAAAACTGACCTCTTCCGTAAAGTGAGTACGAAGGATCTTTACATTACTAACAAAACTGACTTCTTCCTTAAGGTGTGTACGAAGGACCTTTACGTTACTCACAAAACTGACCTCTTCGGTAAGGTGTGTGCAGGGGACCTCACATGTTACTAACAAAGCTGTTTGCCTGCAGAAATGGCTCAAGTGACGACACCGTGCTATGTTTACACATTCACGATTATTGATTACCGCTCAGAGTAACAGAAGAAAGAAGTGGTAGTTTGAGAACACACAAAACATGAATTGCATCTCACTGTTCAATCTATTTGCAGGGCACCTAATCAACATAGAACAGTCGCCGCTCCGGGATGAAATTCACAAATAGACAACCACCAAACGTTTGGCCACTAAGACATTTGTCGCACAACCATTGCAACCTGTAAACATACCATGGATTCGATCAACATTTCAGGATCCGTCCTAACCAACTTAACATTTACAAGCGTGAGCAGAACTATGGGCGAAAGTTTCAACATAACACCACCTGCTCTCAACCGAAAGCATAGCGCCAATGGAAGGCAGCCGTTATACGCACAAGTTATTATTGTCTTGATGTATGTCCTAATTATTATCATCGCTGTTGGAGGTAATTTGCTGTTTTCATACGTGATTCTGACTCGCCCGAAAATGCGCTCCGTGACAAATCTCTTTCTGCTGAACCTTGCGATCAGTGATATTGTCAAGGCGGTGATTTGTAACCCGTTCGCCTTCATGGCGAATTTGATACTTCTGCATTGGCCTTACGGCGATTTTATGTGTCCATTGGTTACATACGTCCAGGTAAGGGTTTGTTGTTGTTGTTGTTGTTGTTGTTGCTGCTGTTGTTGTTACTGTTGTTGTGTTATTGTTGCTCTTGTTATTTTTTGCTGTTTTTGCTGTTGTGTTTTGCTGTTTTTGTTGGTGTTGTTGTTGCTGTTGTTCTCGATGCTGTTGCTGTTCTTAGTCGTTGTTGCTGTTGCTACTGCTATTGTTTTTGGTTACCATTTTTGCTGTTGTTGTCATTGTGTCGCTGTTGTTGTTTTTGTTGCTGTTGTTATTGTTGTTGATGTTGTTGTGGTTGTTGCTGTTGTTTATGTTTTTGTTGTTGCTATTGCTACTGTTGTTATTGTTATACTTATTGATTCTGCTACGATTGTTATTATTATTATTGTTTCTACTGTTGTTATTGTTATTGTTTTTATTGTTATTACTACTGTTATTGTTGCTTTTATTGTTGCTACTGTTGCTGTTGTTGCTACTGTTGTTATTGTTACACATTTTTGCTGTTATTACTGGTGTTATTATTATTGTTACTGTTGTTATTGGTATTGGTGTTGCTATTCTTATTATTGTATTCTTGCTGTTGCTGCTACAGTTATTATTATTCTTATTGTTATTGCTACTGTTACTGTTATTGTTGTTGTTGCTACTGCTGCTACTGTTGTTATTGCTATTCTTGTTATTGTTGCCACTTTTGTTGTTGTATTCTTGTTGATGTTGCTACTGTTGTTATGTTATACTTGTTGTTGTACCTATAGTTGTTATTGTTATTGTTGTTGCTATTGTTGTTATTGTTATTCTGTTTGTTTTTGCTAATGTTGTTATTGTTATTCTTGTTGTTGTTGCTACTCTTGTTCTTATTATTCTTGTTGTTGACGATTCTGTTATTGTTAATGTTGTTGTTGCTACTGTTGTTATTAGTATACTTGTTGTTGTTGCTACTGATGTTATTGTTGTTGCTACTGTTGTTATAGTATTGTTGTTGTTACTACTGTTGTTATTGTTGTTGCTACAGTTGTTATTGTTGTTGCTACTGTTGTTATTGTATTGTTGTTGTTGTTACTACTGTTGTTATTATTCGTGTTCTTGCTGCTACTGTTGTTATTGTATTCATGTTCTTATTGCTACTGTTTCATTGTTATTGTTGTTGCTACTTTTGTTATTGGTATTGTTGTTGCTACCATTCATTAATTTCATTCATTCATTGGCACCTTGCGGTCTTGACAGACGAAAGTTTGTGCTTTAAAAAGGCATAATAACTTTTGCCTATGGCGGTAGCGAATGTGACTGATAAGGCCAATTCGCACTGTAAATGTCCGTTCACAGTGGGTGCTACCGCTACTGTTCTTATTGTTATTATTGCTCCTTATTGTTGTTACTACTGTTGTTATTGTATTTGTGTTATTGCTTCTACTGTTGTTTTTGTATTCTTGTTCTTATTGCTACTGTTTTGCTGTTATTGTTGTTGCTACTTTTGTTATTGTTATTGTTGTTGCTACTGCTACTGTTTTTATAGTTAATATTGCTATTGTTGTTGCTACTGCTACATTTGTTATCGTTATTGTTGTTGCTATTGTTATTGTTGTTATTGTTGTTCTTGTTGTTATTGTTGTTCTTGTTGTTGTTGCTACTGCTGTTATTGTTATACTTGTTGTTGTTACTACTACTGTTGTTATTGTTATTGTTGTTCTCACAGTTGTTATTTTTATTGTTATTGTTACTGATGTTATTTAAATATTGAGCACAACCCACTACTGGCAACGCCGATCACATTCTGGTATGAACCTAAGGCCTATCCACGTCAATATGGAAGCACTATACTCGAGTTTCGCCCTCGTTTGAGCTCGTCAGTAGTGCATATCCCTGACCGGATCCGGAAACAGTCCCGGATCACGCGTGTGAAGCGGGTGTGTAACCACGCGGCACACACTGGACACACCAAATTATCACAACAGAACATCACAACGCTACCCATCGTAGGCTATGCTCAAGATTGCCCAATCGGCGCGACCGACGTCCGTCAATCGATGGGACCCGAACGATCAGGACTTCTCACCGGCAAGGAACACCAGGCCTCCTGAATCCAGTGAGCAATAATCAATTGATTATGTGGTTGTTTCGGGATTTGAAATTTAAATATTGAGCACAACCCACTACTGGCAACGCCGATCACATTCTGGTATGAACCTAAGGCTTATCCACGTCAATATGGAAGCACTATACTGAAGGATCCGGTCAGGGATATGCACTACTGACGAGCTCAAACGAGGGCGAAACTCGAGTATAGTGCTTCCATATTGACGTGGATAGGCCTTAGGTTCATACCAGAATGTGATCGGCGTTGCCAGTAGTGGGTTGTGCTGAATATTTAAATTTCAAATCCCGAAACAACCACATAATCAACTGATGTTATTGTTATTCTTGTTATTCTTGTATGTGAATCCCCTGGAATGCTGTCATCTGGACTCTGAAGTCCTCCGATGCACTGCTGTTCATGTTACCCATCTCATAAACGGGCCTAAGAGTGTTTTCTGTACCCCCTCTTTTATGTTTGTTTGCCGCTTTATTTGTATGTGTTTTTGCTTCTTTGTTTTATTTGTTTGTTTGTTAGCTTATCTATCTATTCGTTTGTTTATGTGTTTATTTGCCTCTTTGCTAGTTTGGCGCTTTGAAAGCGTAGCCAAAATGCGCATAGCCTGTAAGAGAAATAACCGTTACAGAAGGAAATGCCACATTACAGTAAAACAGTTAGGCGTGTGTGGCACCTGCGAGAGAGAGAGAGAGAGAGAGAGAGAGAGAGAGAGAGAGAGAGAGAGAGAGAGAGAGAGAGAGAGAGAGAGAGAGAGAGAGAGAGAGAGAGGAGACGCTGACACAATCTGAGTATAGTTAATTTCACACATATATTTCCTTTATTAAAGAAATATATGTCTTTTTGTGTATCTATATTTTATCTCATCGTGAGTCGTTTAGTGTGTGTTGTTGTCATAATATTTATGTATGTTTAGTTTAGTTTGTTTAGTCGAAAGATCAACATCACGGCACACGGGTGTAACCCACAAGTGCTCCGTTCTCATCCTAACTCAAGCCTGAGTCCGGAGAATCTCTGCTAAATGCACGAACTCCGTAGCACCTGCGTGCATCCTGAAATACTTTGGGTAGATTGTTAACTCGAAATTTTTCCCGGGAAGCGCCGTTAGGCTACTCTTTCTCGATTTCCAACTGCCAAGGGATTTCTTTACGTGCGCAACAATACACACGGGTGTCTGATCTCACTACCCAGAGACCAGGGGAAATTTTGTTACTAGAAGTCCAGGTGAAAAAATCCCGTTCCTCACCGGGGCTTGAACCCGGAATCTCAAGCATTCGAGGCGGACACCATATCTCGAGACCACACTGCCCCCCCCCCCCAGCAATATTTATGTATACTACTTGCCTATGTATTTATCTTTCCTACGATCTGGATATAGGCCGACCGACCTACCTACCTACCTACCTACTTACCTACCTACCTAACAACAACCTACTACTTACCTACCTACCTACCTATTTACCTACCTATCCACTTATTTACCTACCTATCCACTTATTTACCTACCAAACAGAAGATGGGCGCACTTTGTGATCTCCAGATGGGTGTATCGGACACGCAAGACATCTTGTTTATGATCGAGAAGTTTTCCGGAAGGTTGTTATGGGAGTGAGGTTCTGCAAAGGATATGCTACTGAATAAATTAATGAATGAATGAACCTAGCAACCTGATTGCTTCCTGCCTAATTATTTAGGCACCAACTTTCCTACCTACCTAATTGCTACCTACCTACCTACCTACCTACCTACCTACCCAGTCTACCTACCTATCTACCTACCTTCTTACCTATCTAACTACCTACCTGTCTAACTACCTAGACGTCTGTCTAACTGTATCTCTGTATGTCTGCCAGGCAGGCTGTCTGTTGGTCTGCCTTCCTGACTTTCTGTCTGTATGACTGTCTCTGCTCCAGTCTGTCTGCTTCTCTAACAGGTAATCTACATGTTTGTCTGTCAGCCTACCTCTACGGTTGTTTGTCTCGTCTAAAACTATGTGAAATGCCCATAATCAACAGCGGAATGCAATTTACATCTACATATACACCCGAGAAACGTAGAAAAACGTGACAGGCCTCTCATATTTACCCTAAGCGGCTACATCGCAATGTCGCCTTGCATTTCCCGTCAGCAGCTCTGACCAATCAGATACCACTCCTCGTAAAAGCCGTATGATGTAGAAGCTAAATTAAATTCCCCTTGACTTCGACCACATCATCAAAGTATCAGAGACACAGATAAGGAAACTCAATTTGGGCTCCTGGTTCCTGATACAGAACGGCCTCAGAACATTCATTCTTGCTGTTTCGTAATGTTCCTGTCTGTCTTAATCGTGTCTTTGTACGGTGAGCGGTCTTTTCTTTACCAGATACAGTGCTAAACAAAAAGTAGGTTTGGAGTTTGGACCAAACAAAAATGGATGGCTGAAAATGGGAAGCTACGACATAAAGGTTGCTAACATAGTAGGAGTCATGTATATCATAACTGTCATTTAATGCCTATGTAGTACCTTGTGGTGTATGGTGGGGAGGGGGGGGGGGGGTTGTGGGGTCTTGAGACTGAGGAAGTAAGGCCGCCTGGCTACTGAGCAGGTTAGAGTTTTCTTTTTGCCCCTGACAGAAAACAAATCTACACCTTACCCAGGATTTGAAACCCGGGTCTCCCGAAGGAGAATCCGGCATTAGCCACTCGGCCAGCCGCTCCTCACGTGGCGTGTAATATATCGAATTAAAGGGGTTTGTATAGGGAAAACTAATATTTATAAGCCAATGGCAGATACGGGAAGTCGCTTATGGCGATAAATCCTCCCTTGGGACTTATCAGTGAGCAGGGTATCTGGTTGGAGCACCCAACGAATGTCCGAAACTCTCGAATGTCTGAAGCATTTGCGGGCGCTGTGGTTTGCGGGCTATGGGCGTATCTCACAATTCCCTGACACAGCGAGGGGTCAAGCACAGCTGCAGACCATGTTCTTCTTCTTCTTTCGTTCGCTTGAAATATGTCTATAACTGTAATGTTGTCTCTTGTATGAATTTAACTTTTTTTTTTTTTGGTTGTTAGTTCACACAGCGGTCCATAGAGTTTATCTTCCATTGTCGTCTCTCTAGGCCAGAAGGTTTGCCTAGATATGTCGTATTTTGGGCAGTCTTTAAGTATGTGCTCTGCTGTCTGCGATTCACATGTGCACATTACTGATTCACCAATCTTGAATTTTGTATACATGAGGTTGCGTAATATATTGTGTCCTGTTCTGAGGCGCAGAATAATGACTTGTTCCGGTCTGTCCATAACGTGGTAGTCGTCTTGAGCAGGTTTGGGTGGCTTTCTGACTGATTTGATCATTCTTTTTTTTTGGTGGTATATAACGGGCACATCAGGCTGTTCTTTTTTGTTTTGCTCATTCCTTAGCCAATCGATCAGCTTTGTCTTTTCGGGGTACTCCACAATGGGGTGGTATCCCCTGTATCGTGACCTTATGCTGACTGCTATGTTCAGAATGTAGTGTCCTTAGTACTGGCAATTTCCCAAACAGGAGCGCCTCAAGTACTGATTTTGCATCTGTCAATAGCACCACAGGTTGTATACCATGGCTGGTATTTACTAATTTCTCTGTTGATATTTTTAATTGCCTCAATTTCAGTATCATAGTTATGGCAGTACTTTCTTGTTGATAGTCTGGCCGTGTCCCTAGTATTATTTGGGTATTCAATGCACACTCCCGCTCCTCCATTTCGATCAACATTTTGTGCTGACCCATCTGTGTAGACTCGGATCCAGAGGTCCTGTGGATATTCTTCATCAAGGAGCTGAAAGTGGATGTTCTGCGCTGTACACTGTTCTGTTCTTCCTTGTCAAATATTCCTCTCACTTTTGTCTGGATGTGTAGTGATAGTCTATGTTCATCTTTCCATGGAGTTCGCTCCGGAATAGTTGTCAGAGGGATACTAACTGTGACTGTGGGCAGATCAGTGGTTTCTCTGCAGAGTCGTTTGGCTTGGTGCATAAAACTACTTCTTTTCAACCGCCCCATAGTTAGGTTTTCAAATCTGTTCTTCATAGGGTGGCCTGGCAAGCTGGGGAATTTTTCTGCTTGTGTTATCATTTTCGTATCTCTGAGCTCTCTCAGTGCTTGTGTCCTCCCCAACTTCTCAATTTCCACTATAGGGGTTGATCTCATCCCTCCTGTGGTGACTCTTCTTCTTCTTCTTTCGTTCGCTTGAAATATGTCTATAACTGCAATGTTGTCTCTTGTATGAATTTAACAGTCTTTTTCAGTTCACACAGCGGTCCATAGAGTTTATCTTCCACTGTCGTCGCTCTAGGCCAGAAGGTTTGCCTAGATATGTTATATTTTGGGCAGTCTTGGAGTATGTGCTCTGCTGTCTGCGACGCCAATCCACATGTGCACATGGCTGTTTCACCAATCTTGAATTTTGTATACATGTGGTTGCGTAATCTATTGTGTCCTGTTCTAAGGCGCAGAATAATGACTTGTTCTGGTCTATCCATAAAGTGGTAGTCATCTTGAGCAAGTGTTGGTGGCTTTATGACTGATTTGATCATTCTTTTCTTTTGGTGGTATGTAACGGGCACATCAGGCTGTTCTTCTTTGGCTCCTTCCTTAGCCAATTGATCAGCTCTGTCGTTTCCGGGTACTCCACAGTGGGATGGTATCCACTGTATGGTGACCTTATGCTGACTGCTAAGTTCAGAAAGTAGTGTCCTTAGTGCTGGCAATTTCCCAGACAGAAGCGCCTCGAGTACTGATTTTGCATCTGTCAATAGCACCACAGGTTGTGTACCATTGCTGGAACCCAGTAATTTCTCTGTTGCTATCTTGATTGCCTCAATTTCAGCATCATATTTATAGCAGTACTTTCCTGTCGGTACTCTGGCTGTGGCCCTAGTATTATTTGGGTATTCTATGTACACTCCTGCTCCTCCATTTCGAACAGCATTTTGTGCTGAACCATCTGTGTAGACTCGGATCCAGAGGTCCTGTGGGTATTCTTCATCAAGGAAGCTGAGAGTGGCTGTTCTGCGCTGCACACTGTTCTGTTCTTCCTTTTCAAATATTCCTCTCACTTTTGTCTGGATTTGTAATGATAGTCTATGTTAATCTTTCCATGGAGTTCGCTCCGGAATAGTTGTTGAGAGGGATACCAACTGTGGGCAGATCGGTGGTTTCTCTGCAGATTCGTTTGGCTTGGTGCATAAAACTACTTCTTTTCAACCGCCCTATAGCTAGGTTTTCAAATCTGTTCTTCATAGGGTGGCCTGGCAAGCTGAGGAACTTTTCTGCTTGTATTAGCGTTTTCGTATCTCTGAGCTCTCTCAGTGCTTGTGTCCTCCCATCTTCTTCATTTCCACTATAGGGGTTGATCTCATCCCTCCTGTGATGACTCTAAGTGCTTGATTTTGCACCTTGTCCAGCTCTTGTAGTGTGGTTTTTGATGCTGAACACTACGCAGTTCACTCTCACCCGTATTACAGGAGTATTTTCCCACTGGCTCTCCATGTGGTTCCACTTAGTTGTCTCAGGATGGCTATTTTACTTCTGGCTTTTGCTACTGCTTTACTTTATTTATGTGCTTTCTCCACGTCAGCCTGTCATCAAATGTTACTCCAAGGTATGTTGGATTTTTATCTTCTCTTAGGGGTGTTCTATTTATCTGGATAATCCCTGCCTTTTGTATTGTAGAGAGGGTAAATAGATTAGTGCTGCACTTGTCAGTGTTTATGCTGACACACCATCTGTTTGACCGTGCAACAAATGAATCTACAGCTCTTTGTACCGATCTGGTGGCCATGATGTATATTCATTTGTGCTCCATAGAACCAGGTCATCAGCGTACATTGCCGCTTTAATTCCATGCGGTAGATTAGCAACGAGATCATTGATGAAGATTAGAAATAAGTGTGTGGGACAAGACTCCGCCCTGGGGAACACCGTGACGCAGTAGTACTTTCTTGCTCTTTAGTCCGTCTATCTGTACTCTGGCTCTTCTGTTGTGCAATCACGCTTTTACCCATTTGTACATTCTTCCATTGACTTTACAGTTTCTCAATTTCTTCATCAGATCATCTTTCCAGACTTTGTCTATGGCTTTCATCGGATCTACCCATGCCGCAAGCACCAGCTTCTTCTTTTGGAATGCATCCTCAATTTCTTGAGCGATGTAGGTTGTCTGATCTTCCGTAGAGTAGCACTGTCTAAAGCCAGCCTGTTGTGGCACAAGGATGTTTTTACTTTCAATGTACCACTGCAGTCTGTGATTGATGATGCGCTCTATTGTTTTGCAGAGACAGCCGGTGAGGCTAATTGGTCTGTAGCTGGAGGCAATGGAACTATCTTTCCCTGATTTTTAGAAGGGGTATCATGATTGTAACGTAAGTAACGTGACGACGGTGAAAATCAGCAGTGGTTCGAATCGCGTCAGTAACATAGGGGTATGTGAGCCGGCCGCTCAGAAAGCAATGGCAAACTACTGAGCGTTATCTTGCCAAGAAATCAATAATCAGCTGAAAGATGCTGATGTTGACAGCAATGTCCTGTAAAGGATATTCAAACATTTATTTATTTATTATTATCATGATTGCTTCTCTCCAGGCTTGTGGAACACTGCCTAAAGTCCAGCTGTTACTGAAGATCTGCAACAGCTTTGCTTTTGCCTCTGTTCCTACGTTCCTGATAATTGCATTGGAGATACCATAAGCTCCTGGTGACTTTCTCATTTTCAGTTTTGATATGGCTAGCCCCAGTTCGCTGATTGTGATAGGTGCCTCCAGAACCTCATGTACTGTTTCATTCTTTCCTGTATGTTGCCATTTCTCTCGAATCTCTTGTTGTTTCTCTGGACTAATTTCTATACTGTTATCTTGTGCGAATGAGTCCGCAAAATGGTCAGCTACTTGCTTTCCTATTACGATGTTTCCATCTTTGTGTAGTGCAATTTTGGGTTTCTCCCTGTGCCCTCATCGTTAAGTTGCTTTACTAGCTTCCACAACTTCCTTGTGTCTCTTTCAAAGTTCAGTGAATCTGTTTTCTCCTGCCAGCTTTTCCGTCTGTCGTGCAGCTTGGCCCTTTGAAATTTGGCTTTTGAGTGCTGGTATTTATTGTGATGCTCTTGGCTGGGTTTGGCCTCTGCTTTCTTTCTACACACTTCCACATCATTATGCAACTGTTCCAGTTCACTACTCCAAAAGGGTTTATAATGTTTACGGGCTCCTCTTAGTACTGTTTCTCGCGCTGCCTGTAGTATGCATTTCCCAAACTCTTCAACTACTTTATGTATGTCTTTCTCAGTGTTCAGGTTTCTAACCAGTATGCTGGTGCGATGTTTGTACATTACCCAGTCTGCTTTCTTGTAGTTCCACATCGAGAGGGTGCTGCTTTCACTTACAAGCTCATTTTCTACAGTTAGACTGGCCAATGTCACTGCCACCAAGTTGTTTCCCAACAATTCGTGTAAAGTTCCACTCTAGGTCTGGTGAATGAAACGCCAGGTCAGGTGTAGTTGTAGTGTGCCATGATCTCGAGTAGAAAGTATGTGGGTCGGACAGCGTGTTAATCAAGATAAATCTTTTCTCATCCTGCCAGTCTTCCAGTCTCTTTCCTCTCTGGTCCATGTGATCATAGCCCCAGCTGTGCGAGAGGCTGTTGAAGTCGCCACACACAATCATTTGTTTTCTTTTAATGGTAGTGTGTCCAATGCCTGTGGGCGTTCACTTGGACAGTAGTAATTGATCGGATGTAGGTCTGTATTGTCTGTCTTAAGTTCAAGTGTCTGATACTCAGCCCCTTCCATGTAGACTTCGATTTGGGAAGCAGTGATGCTATTTTTTACAAGGGTAAGTATCCCACCTTTTCGCCGATCCTTTCGGTCAGATCGGTAACACTGGTAGCCTCTGATTTTGAAGGTTATATTTTCGTTGAGGTGAGTTTCTTGCAAGCAACATATGCTTACTTTTTCTTGGTCCAAGATGTTTTCTAGTTCTATTTTTTTTATTTTTGTTTATTTTTATTTTGCGGACTCCCTACGCATTCCAGTGCATTAATTTTTAGTTGTCTGGTATGGCCAGGCGCTCTATTTTCGGGTCCCCTGGCTCTACAGGACATCTGAGAAGGACCTCCAGTAGTTGTGGTTGGACCCTTTCGGGGCATTAAGCCAGGCACTGCACCTGCCTGGGGTCCAAAGCAGGGCGAGCACCATAACATTTAGCAGTAGTCGACATATCTCAAGGTGTAATTGCGTGGCAGCCTGATTTCTGTGGTGCACCTCTTGGCTGGTTGCCTCCGTAGTCAGAACCTTTCCTTTGCTATAGCAGACTGTGGTTTTACTCGAGTTTAGATGTGTAGGCGCGCACACACGTGTCTGCGCATACATGTACGTGCATACACATCTAGAGTGTACTGGTTCTTTTTTCGGCGCTAGAGACTCGCTGCCGGCTTCCTGGCCTAGAGGTTAGCGACTTTTCTCCGTAATCTCGTATACTCTCGTAGGTAACGTGACGACCGTGAGAATCAGCAGTGGTTCGAATCGCGTCGGTAACTTACGGGGTATGTGAGCCGGCCGCTCAGAAAGCAATGGCAAACTACTCAGCGTAATCTTGCCAAGAAATCAACAATCAGCTGAAAAATGCTGATGTTGACAGCGATGTCCTGTAAAGGATATGAAAAAAAAAGACTCGCTGTCGCCTCTTGTCCTGTTAGTTAAAACAGTTCCACCACGTGAAGGCCAGGAATTGGACTTTTGCTGCAGAGGTGATGAATGCACGAACCATTTGAGGTATTTATGCAAGTTAGGCGCCCTTCCCAACTCTGCGCCCCGGCTTCATTCAGCAACATTTGTAACCGCAGACCATGCTGAAAGCGACTGTCTTGCATTGATTTCGATGGTTTGATTGTCGGTTGTTCAGAAAGCAATGGCAAACTACTGAACAGTCTACAGTCTAGTAAATTCTAAAGAGTCAAAAATATTGTGTGGGTTGTTTGTTGCGTTCGCTCGCTTTGAACTCAAGCCTGGTCCATACACGGGCTATTACTTCTAGTAGATTGTGAGCTTTATTAACACACGACTATAAGAGACAAATTGGACGTTGCGACCAAAGCCTTCGTCAGCACAAGACAAACAAACACAAACCGACACAAACCTACATGAAACACACTATGACAATATTAAACTAATTAAAGGTACTTATCGGAATCTGTATCCTTGCTAGGAAAGCCGGACACGCGTAGGGCTGTCAGTGGATTAATAGTCCGGATGTATGGTACACGGGTCAAAGGTCAAGCGGGAGGGGAGTGGGGGTGGAGAAGCGCCCATGTGGGCGGAAAAGTGAAAATTAGGACCGGCAAAGATGTCGTGGACGCAGTTCACAATTAGCAATTCTCGTTAAGCGCTCAAATCACAGCTGCGGAAGATTACATTGTGTTGGTCCTCACAGAGGGGCATGAGTCGAGGTCGTTCAGAAAACGATGGCAAAACACCGAACGCAAACCTGCCAAGAAAGTTGACTGCGACGTCCTATAAAGGACCTGCACGTACCTAGATGGTGGACTGTAAACTAGGGGGTGGGAGGGGGTGGGGTAAGGAAGTTAAATAAAACTGTGTTGGACATTGAGGCCGTGAAGGGAGAGTGTGCCCAACTGGAAGATGAGACGGTCTTCCTCTGCCTCTCCTCCACTCCAACTTTCCTCTTGCCACGACATATTCCAGCTGTCTCCTTCTCATGACACGCCTATAGAATGTGAACTTCTCCTTTTGCTAGTAACCAGTTCATTTTGTGAGTTAACTCTTTATTTTTTAAGACATCTTCATTTATTCCTCTCTGTGCACGGTGTTCTCATAATACTTCTATACAACCACATCTCAATAGCTTCCACATGGTGCCTCCATAGTTTGCTAATTGTCCATGATTCGCTTCTGTGCATCATGCTTGGTTAGAAACGGCTCTTTAATTCTAGTGTATATGGATCTGTTGTCAAATGTATATTACAAAGATGATTCTTCATTTTGAGACATGCTACTTCTGCTTGGTTATGGTTTGTCATAAGATTGAAAACTAAAGGTTTGTCATAGGCTAGAGCACTGGAAGTTTGTCATTGGCTTGAAAACTAAAGGTTTGACATAGGTTAGAAACAACTAAAGGTTTGTCAGAGATTAGAAAAAAAATAAAGTTTTGTCAAAGGCTAAAAATATTAAGGTTTTTTCAGAGGCTATAAAACTAAAACTGTCATATCCTAGACAATTAAAAGTTTGTCACTGAAAGGAAAACTAAAAGTTTGCCAACTACTAGAAAATGTCAGGTTTGTTATAGGTTAGAAACCTAAATAAGAGGGTAAGTTAATAAGTAAGCCACAAATGGCTGTAAAAAAAATAACTAAATATAGCAAATTGAAACCAGTTTATTTTTATAGATACATTGTCCCTTTATTTCTCAACATAATTTCCACCAACATAAATGCACTTATCCCATCGTTTTATCAGTCCTCCCAAACCGGCTTCATATAACTGCGTGCTTTGTTTTCATTTACCTGTCTTCCCACAGAGCTGTGAGACTTACTTACTGACTCGCCCTCGTAACCTTTTTCTACCCAGCTGTGCACTGCTTCATGGAATAAACATTTGTCAGCATAAACGTTGACAACCGACCTTGGCGGGAGACATTTCGCGAATGACGCCGAAGTTGAATGTGAAGTGAAAACGTGGTTTAGAAAACAGAGCACGCAGTTCTATGGAGCCTGTTTTGGAGGACTGATAAAACGATGGAATAAGTGCATTAATGTTGGTGGAAATTATGTTGAGAAATAAAGGGACAATGTATGTATAAAAATAATCTGGTTTCAAGTTATCATATTTAGTTATTTTTCTACAGCCATTTGTGACTTACTTATTAACTTACCCTCGTACAACTAAACACAAACACGCGGTCACCTCGACACCGCAAGGTATAAGAGGAACATGATGAGTTGAGATGAAAAACACATGGTCGAAGGGTACAGATAATAACACTCTTTAAGTGCCAATAATCTGCAAAACGGGTCATGCTTGGAACAGTTCGCTGTAGATTATAATATACTTGAGAACGTGTAAACCTTGGTTTAGAAAATGTTTATCCAGATTTAACGGATATTTTCTATCTGCCGCATGCCAATGCTAAGCTAAAGCTTCCTAAACTGGATCTCAAATATCAGATGTGAAATGTTCTTCAATACATCAGTAAACATATTTCTGTATTATCATCATCGTCATACTCATAAGCATCATCATCATAATCATCATCATAATCATCATCATCATCATCATCATCATCATCATCATCATCATCATCATCATCATCATCATCATCATCATCATCATCATCATCATCATCATCGCCATTATCATCATCATCTTCTTCTTCATCATCAGTACCTCTGAAGTCGGAGTTTGTTCGCCTGTTGGCGAGGGACACTGTTAATAGGGAAAACTAATGCACACGCAAAATTCAGTCAATCACTACTATAAATAGTATTATCGACTACGCTTGAGTTCAAAGCGAGCGAGCGCAAAAATAAATCATCATCATTATCATCATCAGCATCATCATCATCATCATTATCTTCAGCATTATCAGTATAATCAGCATCATCGTTATCATAATTGTCCTCATCATTATCAATATCATCATCATCATCATCATCATCATCATCATCATCATCATCATCATCATCATCATCATCATCATCATCATCATCATCATCATCATCATCATCATCATCATCATCATTATTATCACCACCATCATCAGCAACAGCATAATCATCATTCCTACATCATTCCGGTGGTGGCAACTTTCACTAGGTGTTATCTTTGTTGTAACATGTGATCAGAAAATGAATCATTGTCTTGTGATAACCTGGTTATGTGACCATTAAATGTTTTGTGATAACGTAACCAGTAAATAACTCTCTCGTGATAGCCTGGTCTTGTAGCCAGTAAATGATTGTCTTATGATAACATGAAGAAGTGACTAGTTCATGACTGTCTTCTAATAATATGCAGAAGTGACTAGTAAATAAGTTTTGTGATAAGGTGACTAGTAAATGACAGTTTTGTAATAACGGGACTAGTAGATGACAGTTTTGTGATAATGGGACTAATAAGTGACAGTTTTGTGATAACGTGGCTAGTAAATGACAGTTTTCTGATAACATGACTAGTAAATACGTTTTGTGGTAACGTGTCACCGGATCTCTTCTCCCTCTATAGCGAAGTAATAATGAGAGAGATCACAGAGAAATCAGGAATACTAATCGGAGGTTATAATATAGACAATATACGCCATGCAAATGACACAGTATTGGTTGCGTCATTTAGACGTCAAAAGATCTAACTCAGTTGTTGGATATTGTAGTAACAGAGTGCAAAGAAAGGACTCTCCTTAAATATCAAGTAAACAGTAACAATGGTGATATCAAAGAAATAGGCGACACCAAAATTTGAAATATAGATAGGGGGAAAATTATTAACCAAGTGGATTGTTTTAAATACCTAGGTGCATTTATAACATCAGATGGAAGATGAACAACAGATATTAAGAGCAGAACAGGGCAAGCAAAGGCTGCATTTCGGAAAATGAAGAGTGTTCTGTGCAGTCAGTCACCATCATTGAATGTAAGAAAGAGAGTGCTAAAGTGCTATATAGAATCTATATTGCTGTATGGTAGTGAATCTTGGAATGTAAATGAACAAATTAGGAAGAACTTAGAAACAACAGGTATGTGGTTTTTAAGACGAATGTTGCGAATTCCTTGGACGGCCAAAGTTACTAACAACGACTGTCTGAACAAGGCTAATGAAATGTGAACATTATATACAACAATAAGGAAAAGACAAATAGGTTTCTTTGGTCATGTGATGAAAAGAGAGGCATTGGGGAACATCGTGACAACTGGAAGGATCGAGGGGAAGAGAGGCAGAGGCAGACCAAGAGAAATGATGCTGGATGGATTGAGACCGTGAAATGGGGGAATATCATCACCAGAGTTGATCCAGAAAACCAAAGAACGAGATTTGTGGATGATGATGATGATGATAAGATGACTAGTAAATATGTTATGTGATAACGTAGCTAGTAAATAACTGTTTTGTGATAACATGAATAGTAAATAACAGTTATGTGATAACGTGACTAGTAAATAGCAGTTATGTGATAACGTGACTAGTAAATAACAGTTTTGTGATAATGTGACTAGTAAATTACTGTTTCGTGGTAACGTGACTTTTAATAATATTTTCGTGATAATGTGACTAGTAAATAACTGTTTTGTGATAACATTACTAGTAAATAATTGTTTTGTGGTAACGTTACTTATAAAACCGACTGCCTTGTGCTTATATTTGCTCTCATCTGATAACAAAGAATCAGCATGAGAGACTTTGCCATCATACCGAGAAACAGAAAAATACAAGACATCTGTATCCTAAACTAGCATACAGGCTGTTCGTGGTACAGCGGTTGAGCAGTCTATCTCGCGCTCCGGGGGTCGGGGTTCGTCTTCCATCTAGTCATTCCGTATGCTAGTGCAGTTTTGCTGCTATTGTTGTTGTTGTTGTTGTTGTTGTTGTTGTTGTTGTTGTTGTTGTTGTTGAATACCCAAGGATGGTCGTCGATAGAGCTACGGAGTTCGTGCTCTGTGTGAGGATATCGGCAGGCCGCCCTGGGGAAACACATTGAGCCATATGGGGTTAAAGACGGTGCAATGTAGTCGATCCTGTTGCATTAAATCCCCTTTGAAGCACAAACAGACATTTAACCAGACAGGCAGACATTCATGCTGACAGACATTCAGACAGACAGACACACCGACATACATCTAACCAGACAGACAGACAGACAGGCAGGCAGGCAGACAGACAGACAGACAGACATTCGTACAGACAGACATTCATACAGAAAGACATTCAGACAGACAGACAGACAGACATGCAGACAGACACACGGACAGTCAAACAGACATACATCTAGACGCACATACATGTATTCAGACAAACATCCAGAAAGACGGACAAACAGACAGATAGACAGACATCTAACCAGACAGACAGACAGACAGACAGACAGACAGACAGACAGACAGACAGACAGACAGACAGACAGACAGACAGACGGGCAGACATACGGGCAGACATACGGGCAGACAGACGGGCAGACAGACGGGCAGACGGGCAGACAGACGGGCAGACAGACGGGCAAACAGACAGATGGGCAGACGGGCAGACAGACGGACAGACAGACGGGCAGACAGACGGTCAGACAGACGGGCAGACAGACGGGCAAACAGACAGATGGGCAGACGGGCAGACAGACAGGCAGATAGACGGGCAGACAGATGGGCAGATGGGCAGACAGACAGACAGACAGATGGGCAGACAGACAGACAGACAGACAGACAGACAGACAGACATTCGTACAGACAGACAGACATTCGTACAGACAGACATTCATACAGAAAGACATTCAGACAGACAGACATGCAGACAGACACACGGACAGTCAAACAGACAGACATCTAGACGCACATACATGTATTCAGACAACATCCAGAAAGACGGACAAACAAACAGACAGATAGACAGACATCTAACCAGACAGACAGACAGACAGACGGGCAGACGGGCAGACAGATGGGCAGACAGACTGGCAGACAGACGGGCAGACAGACGGGCAGACGGGCAGACAGACAGACGGGCAGACAGACGGACAGACAGACGGGCAGACAGACGGGCAAACAGACAGATGGGCAGACGGGCAGACAGACAGGCAGATAGACGGGCAGACAGATGGGCAGATGGGCAGACAGACAGACAGATGGGCAGACAGACAGACAGATGGGCAGACAGACAGACAGATGGGCAGACAGACAGACAGATGGGCAGACAGACAGACAGACGGGCAGACAGACGGGCAGACGGGCAGACAGACAGGCAGACAGACAGGCAGACGGGCAGACGGGCAGACAGACAGGCAGACAGACAGGCAGACAGGCAGGCAGACAGACAGACAGACAGACGGACAGACGGGCAGACGGGTAGACAGACGGGCAGACAGACAGATGGACAGACAGATGGGCAGACGGGCAGACAGACGGGCAGACAGATGGGCAGATGGGCAGACAGACAGACAGACAGACAGACAGACAGATAGGCAGACAGACAGACAGATGGGCAGACAGACAGACAGACAGATGGGCAGTCAGACAGATGGGCAGACAGACAGACAAACAGACAGACGGGCAGACAGGCAGACAGATGGGCAGACAGACAGACAGATGGGCACACAGACAGACAGACATACAGATGGGCAGACAGACAGATGGGCAGACAGACAGACAGATGGGCAGACAGACAGACAGACAGATGGGCAGACAGCCATACAGACAGATGGACAGACAGACAGACAGATGAGCAGACAGACAGACAAACAGATGGGCAGACAGACAGACAGACAGACAGACAGACAGACAGATGGGCAGACATTCGGACGGGCGGGCGGCCTAGCTGTAATTATACCAAAATAAATAGAAGACTGTTGGATATTTCAATTTCAAGTTTAGCAGACGCAAACTTGTTGACGAAGAACGGCGTTTTGTATACACAGACATGTCCACATTCAGACTCGGGTCCGTGTAGAAAGGAGAAGATAACAGCTTCACATTGCAAATTACATTGATAATCATCATTATGTGCAGAGCCTGGCGGAGTAGATGGCCGAGTTTCTCCATCAGCATCTGGTTTTCTTGCTGATGATTAGTTCGAACTTCGCAGGTCTTCAGTGTTACCCAGTCAATCATGTAGCATTTAATTCCGCCAAACTAATTCACATAATCACATCTCCAAGTGATGTTTGTATCAACCTGTGGTTGATTCAGTTTAGTTTTGTGAATTCGCTCGCTTTGAACTCAAGCGTAGTCCATTCAGGTGCTACTGCTTCTAGCGAACTTGACTGATTTTTGCTTGTGGGCTAGCTTTCCTTATTGCCAGTGTCCATTGCCATCATGCGAACCCACTCCGACTTCTGATATACTTGTAATTTACGTCCCCAAGTTAAGGACGGTAATTCATCATTTTAGTCTAACCGACCGGTGTAGGGGTTGATCCCGCTACCTCAGCACCAGCACACCGGAAGTTTAAGAGCGAGCGCCCTTATCCACCCTGCCATGCTGACCCCCATTGAAAAGATATAATATCTGGACTCCAATCCTAGACAGTACTGCTTACAATCCTAGACAGTAGTGCTTACAATCCTAGACAGTAGTGCTTACAATCCTAGACAGTAGTGCTTACAATCGTAGACAGTAGTGCTTATAATCCTAGACAGTACTGCTTACAATCTTAGACAGTACTGCTTACAATCCTAGACAGTAGTGGTTACAATCCTAGACAGTACTGCTTACAATCTTAGACAGTACTGCTTACAATCCTAGACAGTAGTGCTTACATTCCTGCACAGCAGTGCTTACAATCCTAGACAGTAGTGCTTACAATCCTAGACAGTAGTGCTTACAATCCTAGACAGTACTGCTTACAATCCTAGACAGTAGTGCTTACAATCCTAGACAGTACTGCTTACAATCCTAGACAGTAGTGCTTACAATCCTAGACAGTACTGCTTACAATCCTAGACAGTACTCCCGTGTGTTGCCGGGGCCCATAAGGGAAGCAAAGAATAGTAACTCTGCAGCCTACCATGCATGTCGTAAGAGGCGACTAAGGAGGCTTGATGGTTCTGTCGCCCTGCTACTGAGTGAGTGCGTGGCGCGACACTGTGAGCTGTGAGTTTCGTGTGAAATGCTTTTGAATCTGCCTGAGGGTTTTTGGAACGTGACTGCATGTTCGGAGTGATGGCAGGTGGCTATGTCCCAGAGTTGACCGGTTTTTACCTTATGCAGAAAAGCGTGGCTGCTGGGCTTCTGGTTGACTGCCACTGCCATCAACGATGAACTGTATTTTCGTGGACTGTGTGGGTGAACATCTAGGAAACATTCAGATAGGAAAATGACTGCCGATTCCATCAGAGATGAACAGGGTGTTTCGTGGGGGACTGGTGTGTTGACATTCTGGTGGCGGCATTATGCAGTGTGTCTGTGCGGGCTGTTGTTTGTCGAGACTCCTGTCTTTTCCACTTTTCACATTGGGCAGTTGGGAGCGTTTTGTGTGATATTCACTGGCACAGGAATGGAGCGTAATGGGGACGGCCCGTTGCTGTGAAGTTGGAACTGCGACTAACTAATTAACTAACTAGACAGTACTGCTAACAATCCTAGACAGTAGTGCTTACAATCCTAGACAGTACTGCTTACAATCCTAGACAGTAGTGCTTACAATCCTAGACAGTACTGTTAACAATCCTAGACAGTACTGCTTACAATCCTAGACAGTAGTGCTTACAATCCTAGACAGTACTAGACAGTACTTGAAGGAAGGGGGCTCGGCACAGGCGTGGGATTCGCGTTATTCCCCCTCCCCCCGACTCAACAACAACAATACAAGAGCAACAATAACAATAACAACAACCTCAATCACAAACACAACAACTAAAACAATAACATCCACAATCACCACAACCACAATAACCACAACGACAGCGACAGCGACAACCATCACCACCACAACCACAACAACCCAAACCACAACAACCACAATCACCACCATCACCACTACCACAACAACAAAAACCACATGGTAAGATCTGCATGAAGATAGTGGAAGAAACTCATAAAGCCAGCACAGAAAGATCCGTTTGTCTGTTTCTGACCCGGGGACACATGCATTGATTGTTCTCAAATTAGCCCAGATACGTCCAACAGGCGCCGCCATTTACAGAAAATATAACCTAATGGAGAGGCATATAAGAGTCGGCAGCACTGCAAGCACGCGAATAGAGAACGTAAATGCATTACATATATTGGAAATAAATGACAATAAAAGTGACAACGCATAAAAGCAATGCTACAAGCGTATACCCACACATCATCATCATGTGCCACGCCGATAAGCGTGGACGGTCGTGTTTCACCATCTCACTCGATCACCAGAGTCGTGGATCAGCTCTGTGTTCTTGTCTCGACCATGCCACGTGGCCAAGCCATCCAGGTACCCAGACAGCAATGTTTTAACTGATGAAGTGCAAGGAATGATTAATCGTCTTAAATGATTTCTTGTATCTTCAACGGGCTTTTTATCGCTGAAATGTTGTTATTGCATTATAATATAACATATCTGCTACCATTTTAACAACATTCAAGTCATAACCGCGACACACCCTTATATCCCATTTTCCGCCATCAATGTTTGTTTGTTCTAAACCTACTTTCTGTTTTGGTACTGAATCTGTGCACAACTTAAACTTATTCAGACTTATCACTTTCTAGATCAAAACATCGTTGTATGAAATGATATATAAAATGATCATCACTATCAAGTGCCTTGCCGACTGGCGTGTGCGATAATGCTTCTCAACATCTTGCAATCTCCGACTGCATGTATCTGTTTGTACACTGACTCCCTTCCGTGCCGTGACACAAGACTGTCCAGAATGCTTCTCAACATCTTGCAATCTCCGACTGCATGTATCTGTTTGTACACTGACTCCCTTCCGTGCCGTGACACAAGAATGTCCAGAATGCTTCTCAATATCTTGCAATCTCCGACTGCATGTATCTGTTTGTACACCGACTCCCTTCCGTGCCGTGACACAAGAATGTCCAGAATGCTTCTCAACATCTTGCAATCTCCGACTGCATGTATCTGTTTGTACACTGACTCCCTTCCGTGCCGTGACACAAGAATGTCCAGAATGCTTCTCAACATCTTGCAATCTCCGACTGCATGTATCTGTTTGTACACCGACTCCCTTCCGTGCCGTGACACAAGAATGTCCAGAATGCTTCTCAACATCTTGCAATCTCTGACTGCATGTATCTGTTTGTACACTGACTCCCTTCCGTGCCGTGACACAAGACTGTCCAGAATGCTTCTCAACATCTTGCAATCTCCGACTGCATGTATCTGTTTGTACACTGACTCCCTTCCGTGCCGTGACACAAGAATGTCCAGAATACTTCTCAACATCTTGCAATCTCCGACTGCATGTATCTGTTTGTACACTGACTCCCTTCCGTGCCGTGACACAAGAATGTCCAGAATGCTTCTCAACATCTTGCAATCTCCGACTGCATGTATCTGTTTGTACACTGACTCCCTTCCGTGCCGTGACACAAGAATGTCCAGAATGCTTCTCAACATCTTGCAATCTCCGACTGCATGTATCTGTTTGTACACTGACTCCCTTCCGTGCCGTGACACAAGAATGTCCAGAATGCTTCTCAACATCTTGCAATCTCCGACTGCATGTATCTGTTTGTACACTGACTCCCTTCCGTGCCGTGACACAAGAATGTCCAGAATGCTTCTCAACATCTTGCAATCTCCGACTGCATGTATCTGTTTGTACACTGACTCCCTTCCGTGCCGTGACACAAGAATGTCCAGAATTTTCGTTGTCAAATTGATCTAAAAATGCGCAATGGGAGAATACTAGTAATGAGAAAACATCACTCACGTGATGGTCCGACCTTCGTTAGTGAAGCCTCACTTCAAGTGACGCGGCAGTGGCTGCCTCCATCTGACCTCTATGTCAACGCGGCAGTTTGAGCCTCAATATGAAAGCGGCAGTGACAGCTTCAATCTGAACATGGCAACTCCAGTATTTCTTCATCTACTGCCTATAGTACCTTGCAGTGCAGGGCAAGGGGTCTTGAGCCTGGGGAATTAAGGCCGCCTGGCTAGTACAGTCGCCGCGAACTGTGCAGGTTAGGGGTTGTTGTTTTTTTGGACCCCGACAGAAAACAACCACACCTTACCGAGAATTCGAAACCGAGTCTCCTGAAGAGGAAACCAAAATTCTAGCCACTCGGCAAGCCGCTCCTCTAATCTGAGCCTTAGTCAGAGGGCTGCAGTAAGACCTTAAATCTGAGCGAGATAGTGACAGCCTCATTATAAACGAGGCAGTGACAGCCTTAATCTCTACAGGTGTAAACTATGGAAGTAAATACATTTGCAGCCTCATTTTCTCAGAGAGCCTTTCAATGCCTGAGATATGTTTGCCTGGTTTATCCCATGGCATATTGCATTAACTAGAGCTTAAGTTTTCTCCTGTCTTGGTTCTAATCCGATGTAACAATATTCTCATGATCACGGTGATTATAAAGACAGATTTGTAATAATCCGCCAAGGAGGCATTAAGTGAATTGAAGGGCTCAATATTCCATAAATATTTAAGATGTGATAAATATACAAATTAAGAACAGTAAATTACATGACATTACAGATCTATGTTCAAAATTATAGGGAATTGAGGTCTTCAGAAACACAACAGATCATCACGGGAGGAAGGGGAAAGATTTTTATTGCATCTTATAGTCAAGGGGGAATTAATCTTCTCATACCAAACTAGGCGCAACAGAGACGAGTTTCCTGAGACGAGTGTTGCAAATGTCTTTGACACCCAGAATAACTGACAACGATTGCCTGGAAGAGGCTAATGAAACTAGAACATTATACAACAATAAAAAAAAAGAGACACACTACATTCTTTGGTACCAACCAACCAACTCTATTCAAGCCTCCTACCACAGCCCCCCCCCCCCAACCAACTCTCTCCAAGCCTTCTACCATAGCCCCCCCCCCCCCCAACCAACTATCTCCAAGCCTAATACCATAGGCCCCCAACCAACTCTCTCCAAGCCTCCTACCATAGGCCCCCCCAACCAACTCTCTCCAAGCCTCCTACAATAGCCCCCCCCCCTGCAACCAACTCTTTCCAAGCCTCCTACCATAGGCCCCCCCCCAACCAACTCTCTCCAAGCCACCTACCATATCCCCCCCCCAACCAACTCTCTCCAAGCCACCTACCATAGCCCCCCCCCAACCAACTCTCTCCAAGCCTCCTACCATAGGCCCCCCCAACCAACTCTCTCCAAGCCTCCTACCATAGGCCCCCCCAACCAACTCTCTCCAAGCCTCCTACCATAGCCCCCCCCCCCCTGCAACCAACTCTCTCCAAGCCTCCTACCATAGGCCCCCCCAACCAACTCTCCAAGCCTCCTACCATAGCCCCCCCCCCAACAAACTCTCTCCAAGCCACCTACCATAGCCCCCCCCCCTGCAACCAACTCTCTCCAAGCCACCTACCATAGCCCCCCCCTTAACCAACTCTCTCCAAGCCACCTACCATAGCCCCCCCTGCAACCAACTCTCTCCAAGCCACCTACCATAGCCCCCCCCCAACCAAACTCTCTCCAAGCCTCCTACCATAGCCCCCCCCCCTGCAACCAACTCTCTCCAAGCCACCTACCATAGCCCCCCCCCCCTGCAACCAACTCTCTCCAAGCCAACTACCATAGGCCCCCCCCCCAACCAACTCTCTCCAAGCCTCCTACCATAGGCCCCCCCAACCAACTCTCTCCAAGCCACCTACCATAGCCCCCCCCCTGCAACCAACTCTCTCCAAGCCACCTACCATAGGCCCCCCCCTGCAACCAACTCTCTCCAAGCCACCTACCATAGCCCCCCCCCCTGCAACCAACTCTCTCCAAGCCACCTACCATAGCCCCCCCCCCTGCAACCAACTCTCTCCAAGCCACCTACCATAGGCCCCCCAACCAACTCTCTCCAAGCCACCTACCATAGCCCCCCCCCCCCGCAACCAACTCTCTCCAAGCCACCTACCATAGGCCCCCCCCAACCAACTCTCTCCAAGCCACCTACCATAGGCCCCCCCCCAACCAACTCTCTCCAAGCCACCTACCATAGGCCCCCCCAACCAACTCTCTCCAAGCCACCTACCATAGCCCACCCCCCAACCAACTCTCTCCAAGCCACCTACCATAGCCCCCCCCCCTCTGCAACCAACTCTCTCCAAGCCACCTACCATAGGCCCCCCCCCAACCAACTCTCTCCAAGCCTTCTACCATAGCCCCCCCCCCCCAACCAACTATCTCCAAGCCTCCTACCATAGGCCCCCAACCAACTCTCTCCAAGCCTCCTACAATAGCCCCCCCCCCTGCAACCAACTCTCTCCAAGCCACCTACCATAGGCCCCCCCAACCAACTCTCTCCAAGCCACCTACCATAGCCCCCCCCCCTGCAACCAACTCTCTCCAAGCCACCTACCATAGGCCCCCCCCCTGCAACCAACTCTCTCCAAGCCACCTACCATAGGCCCCCCCCCCAACCAACTCTCTCCAAGCCTCCTACAATAGCCCCCCCCCCCTGCAACCAACTCTTTCCAAGCCTCCTACCATAGGCCCCACCCCAACCAACTCTCTCCAAGCCACCTACCATAGCCCCCCCCCCAACCAACTCTCTCCAAGCCTCCTACCATAGGCCCCCCCCCAACCAACTCTCTCCAAGCCTCCTACCATAGCCCCCCCCCCTGCAACCAACTCTCTCCAAGCCTCCTACCATAGGCCCCCCCCCAACCAACTCTCTCCAAGCCACCTACCATAGCCCCCCCCCCCAACCAACTCTCTCCAAGCCACCTACCATAGCCCCCCCCCCTGCAACCAAATCTCTCCAAGCCACCTACCATAGCCCCCCCCCAACCAAACTCTCTCCAAGCCTCCTACCATAGCCCCCACCCCTGCAACCAACTCTCTCCAAGCCACCTACCATAGCCCCCCCCCCTGCAACCAACTCTCTCCAAGCCAACTACCATAGGCCCCCCCAACCAACTCTCTCCAAGCCTCCTACCATAGGCCCCCCCAACCAACTCTCTCCAAGCCACCTACCATAGCCCCCCCCCTGCAACCAACTCTCTCCAAGCCACCTACCATAGGCCCCCCCGCAACCAACTCTCTCCAAGCCACCTACCATAGCCCCCCTCCCTGCAACCAACTCTCTCCAAGCCACCTACCATAGCCCCCCCCCTGCAACCAACTCTCTCCAAGCCACCTACCATAGCCCCCCCCCTGCAACCAACTCTCTCCAAGCCACCTACCATAGCCCCCCCCCTGCAACCAACTCTCTCCAAGCCACCTACCATAGGCCCCCCCAACCAACTCTCTCCAAGCCACCTACCATAGCCCCCCCCCTGCAACCAACTCTCTCTAAGCCACCTACCATAGGCCCCCCCAACCAACTCTCTCCAAGCCACCTACCATAGCCCCCCCCCCAACCAACTCTCTCCAAGCCACCTACCATAGCCCCCCCCCCCCCAACCAACTCTCTCCAAGCCACCTACCATAGGCCCCCCAACCAACTCTCTCCAAGCCACCTACCATAGCCCCCCCCCCCTCTGCAGCCAACTCTCTCCAAGCCACCTACCATAGGCTCCCCCAACCAACTCTCTCTAAGCCTCCTACCATAGGCCCCCACCAACCAACTCTCTCCAAGCCACCTACCATAGCCCCCCCCCTGCAACAAACTCTCTCCAAGCCACCTACCATAGGCCCCCCCCAACCAACTCTCTCCAAGCCTCCTACCATAGGCCCCCCCAAACAACTCTCTCTAAGCCACCTACCATAGGCCCCCCCCCCAACCAACTCTCTCCAAGCCACCTACCATGGGCCCCCACAACCAACTCTCTCCAAGCCTCCTACCATAGGCCCCCCCCCCAACCAACTCTCTCCAAGCCTTCTACCATAGCCCCCCCCCCCTGCAACCAACTCTCTCCAAGCCTTCTACCATAGCCCCCCCCCCCCCCTGCAACCAACTCTCTCCAAGCCTCTTACCATAGGCCCCTCCCAACCAACTCTCTCCAACCCACCTACCATAGCCCCCCCCCCTGCAACCAACTCTCTCCAAGCCACCTACCATAGCCCCCCCCCCCTGCAACCAACTCTCTCCAAGCCACCTACCATAGGCCCCCCCCCAACCAACTCTCTCCAAGCCACCTACAATAGCCCCCCCCCCCCTGCAACCAACTCTCTCCACGCCACCTACCATAGCCCCCCCCCCAACCAACTCTCTCCAAGCCACCTACCATAGGCCCCCCCAACCAACTCTCTCCAAGCCACCTACCATAGCCCCCCCCCTGCAACCAACTCTCTCTAAGCCACCTACCATAGGCCCCCCCAACCAACTCTCTCCAAGCCACCTACCATAGCCCCCCCCCCAACCAACTCTCTCCAAGCCACCTACCATAGCCCCCCCCCCCCCAACCAACTCTCTCCAAGCCACCTACCATAGGCCCCCCAACCAACTCTCTCCAAGCCACCTACCATAGCCCCCCCCCCCTCTGCAGCCAACTCTCTCCAAGCCACCTACCATAGGCTCCCCCAACCAACTCTCTCTAAGCCTCCTACCATAGGCCCCCACCAACCAACTCTCTCCAAGCCACCTACCATAGCCCCCCCCCTGCAACAAACTCTCTCCAAGCCACCTACCATAGGCCCCCCCCAACCAACTCTCTCCAAGCCTCCTACCATAGGCCCCCCCAAACAACTCTCTCTAAGCCACCTACCATAGGCCCCCCCCCCAACCAACTCTCTCCAAGCCACCTACCATGGGCCCCCACAACCAACTCTCTCCAAGCCTCCTACCATAGGCCCCCCCCCCAACCAACTCTCTCCAAGCCTTCTACCATAGCCCCCCCCCCCTGCAACCAACTCTCTCCAAGCCTTCTACCATAGCCCCCCCCCCCCCCTGCAACCAACTCTCTCCAAGCCTCTTACCATAGGCCCCTCCCAACCAACTCTCTCCAACCCACCTACCATAGCCCCCCCCCCTGCAACCAACTCTCTCCAAGCCACCTACCATAGCCCCCCCCCCCTCTGCAGCCAACTCTCTCCAAGCCACCTACCATAGCCCCCCCCCTGCAACCAACTCTCTCCAAGCCACCTACCATAGGCCCCCCCAACCAACTCTCTCCAAGCCACCTACCATAGCCCCCCCCCCTGCAACCAACTCTCTCCAAGCCACCTACCATAGCCCCCCCCCCTGCAACCAACTCTCTCCAAGCCACCTACCATAGGCCCCCCAACCAACTCTCTCCAAGCCACCTACCATAGCCCCCCCCCCCCGCAACCAACTCTCTCCAAGCCACCTACCATAGGCCCCCCCCAACCAACTCTCTCCAAGCCACCTACCATAGGCCCCCCCCCAACCAACTCTCTCCAAGCCACCTACCATAGGCCCCCCCAACCAACTCTCTCCAAGCCACCTACCATAGCCCACCCCCCAACCAACTCTCTCCAAGCCACCTACCATAGCCCCCCCCCCTCTGCAACCAACTCTCTCCAAGCCACCTACCATAGGCCCCCCCCCAACCAACTCTCTCCAAGCCTTCTACCATAGCCCCCCCCCCCCAACCAACTATCTCCAAGCCTCCTACCATAGGCCCCCAACCAACTCTCTCCAAGCCTCCTACAATAGCCCCCCCCCCTGCAACCAACTCTCTCCAAGCCACCTACCATAGGCCCCCCCAACCAACTCTCTCCAAGCCACCTACCATAGCCCCCCCCCCTGCAACCAACTCTCTCCAAGCCACCTACCATAGGCCCCCCCCCTGCAACCAACTCTCTCCAAGCCACCTACCATAGGCCCCCCCCCCAACCAACTCTCTCCAAGCCTCCTACAATAGCCCCCCCCCCCTGCAACCAACTCTTTCCAAGCCTCCTACCATAGGCCCCACCCCAACCAACTCTCTCCAAGCCACCTACCATAGCCCCCCCCCCAACCAACTCTCTCCAAGCCTCCTACCATAGGCCCCCCCCCAACCAACTCTCTCCAAGCCTCCTACCATAGCCCCCCCCCCTGCAACCAACTCTCTCCAAGCCTCCTACCATAGGCCCCCCCCCAACCAACTCTCTCCAAGCCACCTACCATAGCCCCCCCCCCCAACCAACTCTCTCCAAGCCACCTACCATAGCCCCCCCCCCTGCAACCAAATCTCTCCAAGCCACCTACCATAGCCCCCCCCCAACCAAACTCTCTCCAAGCCTCCTACCATAGCCCCCACCCCTGCAACCAACTCTCTCCAAGCCACCTACCATAGCCCCCCCCCCTGCAACCAACTCTCTCCAAGCCAACTACCATAGGCCCCCCCAACCAACTCTCTCCAAGCCTCCTACCATAGGCCCCCCCAACCAACTCTCTCCAAGCCACCTACCATAGCCCCCCCCCTGCAACCAACTCTCTCCAAGCCACCTACCATAGGCCCCCCCGCAACCAACTCTCTCCAAGCCACCTACCATAGCCCCCCTCCCTGCAACCAACTCTCTCCAAGCCACCTACCATAGCCCCCCCCCCTGCAACCAACTCTCTCCAAGCCACCTACCATAGCCCCCCCCCTGCAACCAACTCTCTCCAAGCCACCTACCATAGCCCCCCCCCTGCAACCAACTCTCTCCAAGCCACCTACCATAGGCCCCCCCAACCAACTCTCTCCAAGCCACCTACCATAGCCCCCCCCCTGCAACCAACTCTCTCTAAGCCACCTACCATAGGCCCCCCCAACCAACTCTCTCCAAGCCACCTACCATAGCCCCCCCCCCAACCAACTCTCTCCAAGCCACCTACCATAGCCCCCCCCCCCCCAACCAACTCTCTCCAAGCCACCTACCATAGGCCCCCCAACCAACTCTCTCCAAGCCACCTACCATAGCCCCCCCCCCCTCTGCAGCCAACTCTCTCCAAGCCACCTACCATAGGCTCCCCCAACCAACTCTCTCTAAGCCTCCTACCATAGGCCCCCACCAACCAACTCTCTCCAAGCCACCTACCATAGCCCCCCCCCTGCAACAAACTCTCTCCAAGCCACCTACCATAGGCCCCCCCCAACCAACTCTCTCCAAGCCTCCTACCATAGGCCCCCCCAAACAACTCTCTCTAAGCCACCTACCATAGGCCCCCCCCCCAACCAACTCTCTCCAAGCCACCTACCATGGGCCCCCACAACCAACTCTCTCCAAGCCTCCTACCATAGGCCCCCCCCCCAACCAACTCTCTCCAAGCCTTCTACCATAGCCCCCCCCCCCTGCAACCAACTCTCTCCAAGCCTTCTACCATAGCCCCCCCCCCCCCCTGCAACCAACTCTCTCCAAGCCTCTTACCATAGGCCCCTCCCAACCAACTCTCTCCAACCCACCTACCATAGCCCCCCCCCCTGCAACCAACTCTCTCCAAGCCACCTACCATAGCCCCCCCCCCCTGCAACCAACTCTCTCCAAGCCACCTACCATAGGCCCCCCCCCAACCAACTCTCTCCAAGCCACCTACAATAGCCCCCCCCCCCCTGCAACCAACTCTCTCCACGCCACCTACCATAGCCCCCCCCCCAACCAACTCTCTCCAAGCCACCTACCATAGTTCCCCCCTGCAACCAACTCTCTCTAAGCCACCTACCATAGGCCCCCCCAACCAACTCTCTCCAAGACACCTACCATAGCCCCCCCCCTGCAACCAACTCTCTCCAAGCCACCTACCATAGCCCCCCCAACCAACTCTCTCCAAGCCACCTACCATAGCCCCCCCCCCTGCAACCAACTCTCTCCAAGCCACCTACCATAGCCCCCCCCCCAACCAACTCTCTCCAAGCCACCTACCATAGCCCCCCCCCCTGCAACCAACTCTCTCCAAGCCACCTACCATAGCCCCCCCCCCCCAACCAACTCTCTCCAAGCCACCTACCATAGCCCCCCCCCCCTGCAACCAACTCTCTCCAAGCCTCCTACCATAGGCCCTCCCAACCAACTCTCTCCAAGCCACCTACCATAGCCCCCCCCCCAACCACCTCTATCCAAGCCACCTACCATAGCCCCCCCCCCCCCCCCTGCAACCAACTCTCTCCAAGCCTCCTACCATAGGCACTCCCAACCAACTCTCTCCAAGCCTCCTACCATAGGCCCCCCCAACCAACTCTCTCCAAGCCACCTACCATAGATCCCCCCCTGCAACCAACTCTCTCCAAGCCACCTACCATAGCCCCCCCCCCCAACCAACTCTCTCCAAGCCACCTACCATAGCCCCCCCCCCCGCAACCAACTCTCTCCAAGCCTCCTACCATAGGCCCTCCCAACCAACTCTCTCCAAGCCTCCTACCATAGCCCCCCCCCCCCCCAACTAACTCTCTCCAAGCCACCTACCATAGCCCCCCCCCCTGCAACCAACTCTCTCCAAGCCACATACCATAGCCCACCCCCCTGCAACCAACTCTCTCCAAGCCTCCTACCATAGGCCCCCCCCCCCAACCAACTCTCTCCAAGCCTACTACCTTAGCCCCCCCCCCCCCTGCAACCAACTCTCTCCAAGCCACCTACCATAGCCCCCCCCCCAACCAACTCTCTCCAAGCCACCTACCATAGCCCCCCCCCCCCCCCAACCAACTTTCTCCAAGCCACCTACCATACCCCCCCCCCCCAACCAACTCTCTCCAAGCCACCTACCATAGTCCCCCCCCCCCCTGCAACCAACTCTTTCCAAGCCTCCTACCATAGCCCCCCCCCCCCCCCCAACCAACTCTCTCCAAGCCTCCTACCATAGCCCCCCCCCTCCTGCAACCAACTCTCTCCAAGCCACCTACCATAGCCCCCCAACCAACTCTCTCCAAGCCACCTACCTGAGCACCCCAACCAACTCTCTCCAAGCCACCTACCATAGCCCCCCAACCAACTCTCTCCAAGCCACCTACCATAGCCCCCCAACCAACTCTCTCCAAGCCACCTACCATAGCCCCCCAACCAACTCTCTCCAAGCCACCTACCATAGCCCCCCAACCAACTCTCTCCAAGCCACCTACCATAGCCCCCCAACCAACTCTCTCCAAGACTCCTACCATAGGCCCCTCAACCAACTCTCTCCAAGCCTCCTATCACAGACCCCCCCCCCCTCCCAACCAACTCTCTCCAAGCATCCTACCATAGGCCTTCCCAACCAACTCTCTCCAAGCCTCCTACCATAGGCCCTCCCAACCAACTCTCTCCAAGCCTCCTACCACAGACCCCCCCCCCCCAACCAACTCTCTCCAAGCCTCCTACCATAGGCCCTCCCAACCAACTCTCTCCAAGCCTCCTACCACAGATCCCCCCCCCCCAACCAACTCTCTCCAAGCCTCCTACCATAGGCCCCATCCCAACCAACTCTCTCCAAGCCACCTACCATAGCCCCCCAACCAACTCTCTCCAAGCCTCCTACCATAGCCCCCCCCCCAACCAACTTTCTCCAAGCCACCTACCATAGCCCCCTGCAACCAACTCTCTCCAAGCCTCCTACCATAGGCCCCCTCAACCAACGAGGCTCCAAGCCTCCTACCATAGGCCCCCCAACCATCTCTCTCCAAGCCTCCTACTATAGCCCCCCCCTATCCAATTCCCTCCTAACCCTCCCATCTTTAGCTCTCCCACGCAGCACTACCCTTGCCCCCCCCCATCCAATTCCCTCCTAACCCTCCCATCTTTAGCTCTCCCACGCAGCACTATCCTTGCCTCCCCCCCCCCATCCAATTCCCTCCTAAACCTCCCATCTTTAGCTCTCCCACGCAGACCTGTCCTTGCCCTCCCCCCCCCCATCCAATTCCCTCCTAACCCTCCCATCTTTAGCTCTCCCATGCAGCACTATCCTTGCCCCCCCCCCCATCCAATTCCCTCCTAACCCTCCCATCTTTAGCTCTCCCACGCAGCACTATCCTTGCCCCCCCCCCATCCAATTCCCTCCTAACCCTCCCATCTTTAGCTCTCCCACGCAGCACTATACTTGCCCCCCCCCCCGCCCCCAATCCAATTCCCTCCTAAACCTCCCATCTTTAGCTCTCCCACGCAGCCCTGTCCTTGCCATCCCCCCCCCCCTTATCCAATTCCCTCCTAACCCTCCCATCTTTAGCTCTCCCACGCAGCACTATCCTTGCCCCCCCCCCCCATCCAATTCCCTCCTAACCCTCCCATCTTTAGCTCTCCCACGCAGCCCTGTCCTTGCCCTCCCCCCATCCAATTCCCTCCTAAACCTCCCATCTTTAGCTCTCCCACACAGTACTATCCTTGCCCCGCCCCATCCAATTCCCTCCTAAACCTCCCATCTTTAGCTCTCCCACGCAGCACTATCCTTGCCCCCCCCCCCCCCCGTCCAATTCCCTCCTAAACCTCCCATCTTTAGCTCTCCCACGCAGCCCTATCTTCCCCCCCCCATCCAATTCCCTCCTAACCCTCCCATCGTTAGCTCTCCCACGCAGCACTATCCTTGCCCCCCCCCCCATCCAATTCCCTCCTAACCCTCCCATCTTTAGCTCTCCCACGCAGCACTATCCTTGCCCCCCCCCCCCCATCCAATTCGCTCCTAAACCTCCCATCTTTAGCTCTCCCACGCAGCACTATCCTTGCTCCCTCCCCACATTGTTCATTTCTGTCTTGACGTCACTTCTTCGTGTGTTTTTAGGTTTCCTCTATTTCTTTTTCCTTGATGGTTCCAGTCAGCAATTTTCACCTGGGAGTGGGAGATATGTAGTCTCCTAATGTGTCAGTCTGATCCTCAAATGCCTGGAGACGATCCGTGAGGACGAGCAGTGTAGCATTATCCAATCACACTGTAATTGGTGATCATCATCATGCGTCAGCCGATATGCGTGGACAGTCATGTTTTGCCATCTCACACGATCACCAGAGTCGTGAATCAGCACTGTGTTCTTGCCTCGACCATGCCACCGAGCAGAGCTGTCCAGGTATTTACTTTTCTGCCTTACTCGTGTTCTGTTCCTCTCAATCGTGCCAGTTGTCACTGCCACATAGTGGTCACGCTCACACGCACCACCTAATAGAAATTAGGAGATTCCCAGTCTAACATTAGAATGACTTGACCACCGGGAACTAAGACTGACGTAGGCATCGTTAGGACAGCAACGGAAGGTCACTTCGGAAAACGACATGAAGTCAGCGGTGTGTTTCCTTTGAGCTCCGTGTTTAAAAAAGGACTTGATCGTCTAGGCGAGGCATAATTAATAGAAGCGGAGATCGCCTGTTTATATAGCATTCGTATCATGTGGACCGGGACATAAAGCATAGACGACGAGGTTTTTGTAACGATTTGCGATAGTCCTTGAGAGACTGAGCAATTCCAGACAAGACATAAACAGCTTGGTTGGTATTGACATGTAACGTCCCGTCCCCGTGTCAGGGGCCCGTTGCATTTTACAACAGTGTTATATATCGATTTTCTGAAAAAGGAGATGTAATCCAAAATAAAAGGATTTATCTCGAATTGAAACAGTGTCTTCAAGGTGAGCGACTTTGTTACATATTGTTCTCTAGTTTGAGTTCTAACGCTTTGGCGGTTGTAATGACTTTGAGACAGTCACCATGTTCTATAATTGATTTCTTCTTATACCGTGCCCAAATAATGTTGACTTTCTACGTCTAATTTTTCTAATCAGTTTAGTTTTCATGTGTTTCTTCTAGGACATGTTCAATTGATGTTCTGTCTGTTTGCGGTATTCTTTGCCTCCTGCCACTATTACCCTAGAGTTATATTTGGTTCTTGAAGGACTTGCTCATTGGTTTTTCTGTCTGTCCATGGTATTCTTTGCTTTTGTGACTAGTACTCTAGTTAAAGGAGCGGCCAGTACCTCCAACCAACACTGCTGAACCGTTATTAAATTCCCAGGGCATGTTTCAGTAATGTCGCTTCACCTGCTGAGTGTACAGGTAGTTTCTTTAAGTTGTTGGTTGTTCGTTCGCTCGCTTTGAACACAAGTGTAGTCTATACATGTACTACTAATTCTAGTGCACTGGACCGATGTTTGCGTGTAGATTAGCTTTCCATATTAGCAGTGTCCTTCGACATGAGGCGAACCCATTCCGCCTTCAGAGGTACTTGTACTTAACGTCCTCATGTCAAGGACGAGAAGTCAACATTTTAATCCAACTGACCGGTGTAAGTGTTGAACATGCTAGTAAGGCGTCAGCACACTGATGTTTAAGAACGAGCGCATGTATCCATTCGGCCGTGCTGAACCCCGTATCTTATCATAATTAAGCCAACAAGTCTGTAGCAGCAAGCTGGTGTGGCTACGTGATGTGTTGGGAGTATCACTTTCTTTTGGTCAGAGTGCACGTGGGAATGGATGGTCTATGTTTCCCTCCCGTGGCAAACGACGAGTTCTGGCATCAACCCCTTGTCCAGCCGCGCTCATGCAATAGTCAGTGAAAAGTACTTGATTAGTTCCTACGTTTCTATAGATGTATTTGATGACGTTGTTCCCTCGGTACAGATATATTTTTAATACTGATTCTTTCCTCTTCAACCCTCATTGTTGGGATATTTTACCTTCTGTTTTGTCGTTCCACTTCTAACCTTTGTGTTGGGGTATTTTTACCTTCTGTTTTGTCGTTTCTCTTATAACCTTAGACTTATCCTTCTTGTGTGGGCTGGAAGTAGGTGATAGTCCTTGTTTCCGCTGACCCTCTGCTCAGTTCTTGATGTCTATGCCTCTTGCTGTTTCCACTGAATCCACATTTTTGTAATACAAAACAATCCTCTACAATATGAATAGTAAATACCCGCGAGTTTGAGTAATACCCGATACCCCCAGCCACTCCACCTCTGAATTTCCCGTTGTTAAATTCAAACTCACATTTGCAGCAGTGGCAAGGGGATACCAAATGAGATCATTGACATTGTCTGGCAGAATCGCGTGGTTGCAGATATTGATGCGATCTGTGGTTACAGATACAGATGCGTTCTGTCAAAGGCAGTATATTGATACGTAATCCTATTTTTTTTTAGATACACTTGTGCCCATAGGGATATATAGTTGCTAGATAAACATGTCTTCTGCTATTTCCATTTGAGTCAATCCTTTTTAGGAATAAATTGCTTAATGGAAACTGGACCCGATAAACCCGGATAATCTGAGCTTCTGTCAGTGTAGATTACTAAAGATACATGCTTCTGTCAGACAAGTGGCCTTGTCCCGCTCTTGCAGTTTGAGAATAAGGTGCTTGTCTTTGGATAGGTAATTACGAGAGGGATTCAAGTGAAAACCATACAAGTGTGATATAAATTACTGTAACCACGCGATTGTCTTGTAACCTGTCAATATTTTTGTTAAGGTTGTCAAGAGTGTTCAGCATGTGATATCCCTATGCAGACGAAGATGTGACGTCATAATAACAGTTTAAAGATGGTTACCCCATTTTTGACGTGCACCAAAGAGGGGATTCGTTCTGTGTTTTTAATCAGTGAAGGGGTGAAACCTATAGAAATTCATTGGCGAGTGAAGGTCCAGTATGGTGACGCTTGCCTGTAACTCCAGCAAGTGTATAAGTGGAGTAGGAAGCATGACTTCTGGGACAGCCGACCGAGTCAGGCACACAGAGTAGTCATCCCAGAAAGTTTTTTTTTTTTTTTTAAACAGGATTCCAAACACTTTATCGGCGCTGGGGGATTTGCATTGAACTCAGTGGTAACGACATGGAACAATAATTTGTTCTTTACATCCCCCCCCCCCCCACCCCAAGAATATATGCACACACCCAAAACAAAATTCGTGTATGTTCTTTGTGGCCTTTGGAATGTGAATATATGGAAAAGAAATAGTCCATAAAAGGGTGTTATCAGTGGAAAAGAGTGGCAACAAACTGATGGGGTGATTACCTTGTCAGACAGGAAATAGACAATTACTTGGGCAAAACAAGGCCGCGGTCGATATATATTATCACCGCATAAGTTGCACTTATAGACAAAGTCTAATATTGCAACAAATGATAAGATATGAACACATAATTAAAATATATTACATCAACATAAACTGCAGAGTATGTTCGTATTCATCTCTCTTCATCTCATTTCATCCCCCTTCTTTTGTTTCCGTCTCCCTTCATCACCTTTCATCTGCCTTCATTTCACATCATCTTCCGTATAAGACGGTAACATTATAGAATGTGAATTTAACAACAGGAAATTCAGAGGCGAAGTGGATTAATGGTAACGTGATTGCACTCCCGTTCGCAACGTCAGGGAAGGGCTGGCTATTTATTCCTCGGCGCTCTCAGGCCTAACAAAACATTGCAAATATGATACTTCTTCTGGAACTTCCCACATCCACAGCATCTTCTTGCTACGCGACAAGGTGGCTTTATTCTTTTTTATCGTTTAAACAAAATTTTTTATACTTAGACACCCGGTATACTTAAAACAGCACCACGTGCTGGGAAATTCACAAATTAATGATCGTTTACGAGGATTTGTGAGGAAGCTAACAGGACAGCCCTTGTTGTGATTGGAGTTTGTTCAGGTGAGGGTTAAGTGCGACATGTTTGGCTAGCGAAGTAAGCTTTCTGCTGGTTAGGAGCTTGATTTTTTTCTTGAGATCATCATTGCTGGGGTATTTTTAAACTTCTCTCTCACTGTTTTTATCGATAATCTCTCGTGTGATGTTGGTGATCGTGTCTGTACACAGCTTTCTGTCTCGTGTACTGCCAATCTTCTTATAATCCATACCGTGTGGCGTTGGCGATCATGTCTATCCAGTCTTTTGTGGTGTGTAATGGGAATCATTTCTGATACCGACGTTCTTCATGACTTGTTGTCTAACTATACAGCACTTTCTCTCTTGATCTCCCACTGCCTCTCCTTCCCTCCACCTATCCATTTGAGACGACATACTCCAGCTTTCACCTTCTCATAACTTGTCCACAGAACGCGCACCGTTCTTTTCTGATGCGAGAAACCAGTTCTCTTGGTAAGTTCACTTCTTTCTTCTCGTCCATGGTCTTCTTGTCATTCTTCTATAAATCCGCATATCCACAATTCCACTTCATTACTCACCTGTCTGCTAATTGTCTATGATTTGCATCTGTATATTTTGTTTTAAAGTTGCATATCTTTTACAGGACGTTGCAGTCAATACCAGCATTTTACAGCCGTTCTTGATGTCTTGGCAAGTTTTATGCTCAGTAGTTTGCCATTGCTTTCTGAACGACCGGCTCCCATACGAACACGTTAAAACCAGCGAGATACGGTCTGCTGCCAAATCGGTCAACACTGCGTTTCGAACACGGGTAAGCGGCATTATGAATTGCGTCCGCAACGTCATCGCCACGGAGCCCGTAGGACTGGCTACATATATATGTACTTATAATCAGATTGCTACTGGTACTATTAGTGTTGGAACTCTTCGCTGGTTGCTGAGGATGGGGACGGAGCACTTATGGGAATGCCTCGAATTCTGTGATGTCGATTCCTAAATCAATCAATCAAACAATCAATCAATCATATGTTAATAATTCATTTCTTTAACTCGATCAACAGACGTAAATTGCGGATAATATTCTTCAGCAATATCTTATCTTCGTAACAGCAAAATTATATTAATATAAGCTTTTACAGAATCTCTGAGCCATATAATATTTTCATCGTTTGATCAACAATAACAACAAATGACTTCATTCGGTCTAACTGGCAAATGGCCACCAATGGGGGAATCAATCTGTGAAATGTAGTGTTTGTGTTCTCTTGTTGACTTTCTGCCATTCAGCTTTATGGAGAGTTCTCATCGTAAACAGTCATGCTGGAGTTGGGATTGGTTGGGAGATTGATTGCTGTAATGTGATAATAACATCTCCACTAATGTAGATGATATTCTGCTAGATAAAAGTGATGACACTTGGTGGTTGGTGGACGTTTTGCGTGGATTCAGGGAAAGGTATGACAGACAGACAGAAATCAGACAGACAGACAAACATCAGACAGACAGACAGACAGAAAGACATCAGACAGACAGACATCAGTGGATACCAAATAAGTATACATAAATGTTATGAGAAGAAATGACTTGGAGAACTTGGTGACAACTGACAATATCGAAGGGAAGAGACCAAAGGGAAGATCGAGAAGTAAATACCTGGATGGCTTGGCCACGTGGCATGATCGAGACAGGAACACGGAGCTGATCCACGACTCTGGTGATCGAGTGACATGGCAGTACATGACCGCCCACGCTTATCGGCATGGCACATGATGGATGGATGGAATAGTACGTAATAGTAAGTTATATTACGTAAGTAATATTACGTAATAGCAAGCAATAGTACGTAAGTAATAGTAAGTAGCAGGTCTCCCTGGCGAAGGTTTTAAGGACGCTATTCGTAATCCGGTATACCCACGCACGAAACACAGCTGCCCGAGATTCGCCAGCGGATGGCGTCGCATTGGTTACTTACGGAGCCTGTCGTTGAGAAAGCAATGGTAAACTACTGAACGTAACCTTGCCAAGACAATAACAGCTGAAAAATGCTGGTATTGACGGCAATGTCCTGTAAATGATATGCGAAAAAAGCACTAGAGCAGGCTATTGTGAAACTGTCTAGCAGCCGCTGGTTGGCCGAGTGCCCTGGCACCTGATCAACCAGGCCTCAGCAGGGGGTGGGAGTATTAGCCAGCAAGTGTTTCCCCAGACAACCAGGCAAGATGCTGTCTACACCCGCAAGGTGATGCTAGAGCATAACGTTAGCACACCAACTTCTGATTCGAAAGGTACCGGTTTCACGTCAAGACAAACGAACACGATGACATAATATCTCAGGGTGTTACATCCTCCCCTCCCATACCCATATCTACGGGTAGTAAATAGGCTTACTAATTTTCCCTCATAAGGGCAAAACAAAAACAGGGATATGCAGACGTACGTTACGGGCGCCAAAGGTCTCTTGGTAGGTCACATCGCAAAGAATGCTGCCCATTGTCCAGGTCAAAATTTCAACAAATTAGAAAGCCTACCCATAACAGTATATTTATAGAATATTTGGAGAGAATATACATTTTCTTGCTAGGAGCCTGCGATGTGATTTGGCTGTCACATTTTGTAACATTCACTAGGGTATGTTTTCTATGCTCAACAAGATAGGCATTGGGGTAGATCTCTGGAGCGGTCTCGGCTGGCAAAGACTAGTTTCGTATTCGTGCCAGGGCATGCCGGTGTACGAGGAAATAAGCGGAATGACAAGCTCGCGGGTAAGGCTACAGTGGAAGGCGGACGAGCCATGGACCAGGCTGACATTCTGAATTCTCTAAGAGAAGTAAGACTTTTGCTAGAACCAAGTGATGACTGTGAATCTACAACCATGATTAGACTGCGAGAACAGCAAATTAAAATAGGTGTGGGGAAGCCAAAGAAGATTAATAAACGTCCACAGAAGTGCCTTCAGTTGCTAAACGCTGTGGGATTTACTGAGGAGGGGATCCGAGCAGTTATGGACTGAATGGTTCGATGTGCAGTGAGGATGATCTTTGACAAACTAACTAACTATTGTGTAGGCATACAGTGATAGACAGAATGCATGGAATAAATGGTGGCCTGGTTTTCCCCTAGCTCAGCATGGCACGTACATTGAGTGTTGATGCTTCCATCATGGATGTTAACTGGCACCGTGAGGTCTTGATCTTAAAGTTGTTGCATATTCTTTACAGGACGGAGCAGTCAACCCCAGCATTTTTAGCTGATCGTGATTCCTGGGCAAGTTTACGTTCAGTAGTTTGCCATTGCTTTCTGAACGACTGGCACCCATACCATTTCATAAAAACCAAACGTAAGGTGGTGTGACATGTTAGATTGATGACAGAGGACCTAGTTAGTAGTGTTCTCTGGAAATATATCTTGAATGTAAATAAATAAGATAAAGGATATGATTTAGCACGTTTTGTCTAGAGGTCACTCAAATGAGCTAATCATTCCCGCAATAGCCTTTTTGGAGAACCACTTTTCTTTGGCTCAAACCCCCACTGTGAGACCACTATGTATCTACACAGAAATTTATAAAAGAAGTAAAAGGTTTCTCCAAGACCAAAAAGAAGATCTGAACTATTAGCCCCTGCACAACTGAGGATCCATCTCACTCATTATACTGTTGACAGTGTGCTGTTCGTCCGTCACATTAGATCTCCTTTCTTTATTTTGTCAGTGTGACCTATTTCAGTTTTGTCCAATTGCCTTCGGACTGTAGGATTCAGTGTTTGTAGACAAACTCAACAATAACTGTACATTACATCTGTTGGACAAGACATCTACATGACAGTTTCTTGACAAAAGTGGGACATACATTCACAAGGAATTGGGTACACCAGCCATTGTACAAGACTTACATCATAAGAGATACTTGACAACATCTATACAAGACTTTTCACAATATTTGAAACAACCACAGTACTTAAGACAGTCACCAGAGACAAAACTTGACAGCAACTGTACAAGACATTCTCTTTAGACATGTACTTAAAACACTGATTCACTAAATACACAATTTATTGAGCTGATGGTGAGTCGCGTGATGACCATTGTTTCATCTCCTGGCATGTCAACACCTCAATAATTACATTGAAAATGTATAAAATACGCCACACATGCATGTAGATAAACATGATACAACACCTCCCCTTTTACTCCACCACCCAATAACTAACTCTCCTCCTCCTCTCTAATATCTAACTACACCATTCCGTTACAGTATCTGTATCTATCATCATTTCCTGTCTCTTGGGAATTTAGGAAATCCTATCCATGGGCAACTCAAGGAAGAAACTACTGTTCTGGGTCTGTTGAATCCTTTTATCATCAGCATTGATGTTGGACAAGCTCCAGTTAGCAGCTTCCCCAGAATAAGCTTCATGACAGATTCATTCCTCTTGAAGACAAGATTTGGTATGATGATACGGTACTGCATCTCACGGTTGATCAGACTGCTGGTGAAAGCTGACACTGGGGTACTTCGGATGGTTGAGGATAGCACTCTCCTGACATTGGGAGATGTATACTCGGTACATGCAGAACATGACTTGTCGAAGAGACCCAGAGATAGGAACAACATCCAATATATTGCAGCCCCTCAGTCAGTCTAATCTCACCTACACTTCAAGTCTTCATTCTTAAACACTGTGTGAGCACCAGGCTGGAGATTAACCAAGACAAATCCTAGACAAACCATCTCATGCCTTAGTCATTTCACACGGTTCATTGAATGAGGTTAACACCCAACGACTTGTTGTTTAGTTCTAAGATGAGATATGATCACTGAAGTCTTCAGAACTGTTTATCTCCCTGTTTTTATATCCAGCTGTTTGAGAGCTGAGCTGAAAGCCTCTAAGAAATTCCCATATTGTGGGTTCTAGAAGATTTCACTTATAGAGAGTTGGTTCTGGATTCTGGGACTTCTGGTTAGTTGTCCCAGATAATATATGAAAGGCCTCTCCACCATCATCTTGTTCTCTGTCAATATACAAAATGGCACAACATCTCTTTACATTTGTTAAAAGATGATGTTATCATACATTAACATACACAGATGGAAATGGGGAGGTTAAGGGAGGGTGTTAACCAAACACACCTCTCCTAGTTGATGATGTAGTGATTTCACTGTGATGTACTGTGGTAATCACAAGACTATATGCTGAGACAGGGTAGCTTAACACAATTACAAGCATTTATGTGGTCTAAGTTCCACCATGTTTGAACCACAGTAGACCTGGGCACAAGGAGGACCAGACACAGTACAGCAATCATCATGACATAGCAACATGGGACAGGCATTGTGAAGGGAAATGGAAAATAGGCATTTACAACTGCAATATGTATTATGTTTTAACTAATGGCATTTACCCAATTAGTAGCCCAAACATCACTTCCAGTGGTTGTGATGGTGGTGCATGAATGTCCTATTCCATATACACTCACTCAGCAATGCCAGACCTCACCCCTTTTCTCAGACAGACTTGACTCACAGGTACATCATCTTTATCATCATCATGTGCTCTTTCCCCACTGAGTAATTTTCATGTCTACTACAGTCGGTAACAGAAGCTCAATTGCATAGCAATTGTTCACATATGCACCAAAGCACATATGGGGAAAACATGTTTAGTCCTTGTAAATTTGCATGAGCCATACATTGTATTCAGCCAACTAAGACTCAGGTTCACACACCTATGGTCTTTCTAGGAACTAGTTTATATGAACCAACCAACAGCAGAGGTACCCGTGTAATGCTGCAGAGAGAAATGGTATTCTCTTGAGCTTAATTTTGCCACCAGGTATCACATGAACTTAGCAATTCTGGCGTGCCATCACCGTCCTGTTTACATATTGATATTGAAGCATCTTTCTTTCTACTAATGTGAGAGGCTACTTATCAAAGCACCAGCTCATTCACTCCAACAGTCTCAGCTTTTTACAAAGGAACTTGTACATGTTTCATCACTCACTCCAATTCAGACTGCCATATGTTAACTCGCGAGAGCAAAGGTACAGTTGATTTAAGAATGAGTCATCCTAGGCATGAAGAATGCACAAGGGGTTTGGATTTGCGAATTTGCATGAGTGTACTATACATTCATCAAGCATATGCAACCAGTCACAACAAGGGATTGATATGCACTTGGAGTATACAGCGTGAAAGGCATGTCAAGGTTGAAGAAGCAGTATCCAGAATACTGGCGCACAGAAGTTCTGTTTTTCACTTTCACATTTTATTCACAAAATACTCATATATTCTTCTCTTTCGTTCACTAGGCATCCACAACATTAAAGTATGTTTTAAAGTGGTACCTGTTGTCCAGAGAACAATATATTATAGAATCTTTCAGGGCATTGTTGGGTCATAACATCACAAACTAGCGACCGCTCCTGGTGGAATCCCCGCTCAAACTAATTAGATTTTAAAATATGGCCCAGGAATAGCGTGTGCTCATTACTTATTAGCCAATGAAAAAGCAAGCGCATACCGCTGCCCTGCCCCAACTCGTTCTGGAACATACTATTTCCAAGAATCGTCCTTCTATCTGGAAACGCCGCTCAAATCGAAAGTTTTTTTATGAATGTGTCGGGCTGGGAATGGGGAGTTCTGATCCATCATGCTACAGGTGGTTTGTTGCCAAATCGTCCACAGCTGTGTTTCGAACTCGGGTATTCGGGATTACGAACTGCGTCTGTAGCTCCTTTGCCATGGATCCGGTCTTAATCTCACATTGTGCTTTAAGAAAAAACGGCCTAATAGCTACAAGCCATGGCGGGGACCAAGGGTGAAGTTATACTTCTCCATAGCACAACGTCGGGGCTAACTTGTAGAGACCATGTGTTGCCCATGCTACATGATTGCTCTCTCAGCCAAGTTTACTCCAGAGTCTGGAACAAGGCAAGCTGCAGAAGCTGCCGGATCAGCGAAGCTTACTGTCCGCTTGTCGGAGCTTCCATCTTAGACCAATTGTCTACCAAGGCTTAGGACCTGGTTTGCCCTGCCATGAAATTTAGTCCTTAGGTTGCATTTCCTTGCACTAGGCTAAGGCTTGTACCCTCCCAACTGCGCTCCTTCGCCTCAAGCCTTTGGCACAATGTGGGGTGTCGGGTTTGGCGAGCGCTGCCTAGCATTCCGCGCTAACAGAAATCAGGTTGTACTGTCAAGTTATTATACGTTGTTATACCGTTGTTATACGGTGATCAGTCATATCTGAGAAGTAAATATCTGAGATGAATGTTGCGAATTCCTTGGACTGTCAGAGTAATTAACAACGATTGCCTGAAAGACGTTAATGAAACTAGAACTTTATATTCAACGATAAGAATGAGACAAACAGATTTCTTTCGTCATGTGATGAGAAGAGAGGCGTTGGAGAGCATCGCGACAACTGGAAAGATTAAGGGGAATAGAGCAAGACGCAGACCAAGAGAAATGATGCTGGATTGATTCAGACGATGGCATGGAGGAATATCATCAGCAGAGTTGATCCAGAACACCAAAGACCGAGATCTATGGAGAGCCATGAAAACCTACGCTAGCTGGCAAGGCACTTGATGATGATGATACACAAGACGCAAGGCTGTGCAAATACATTATCACCAAAGCCACAATATGTGGACTATTAGACCTGACTATAAGTCCTATTTAAGAGAGAACTATTGGCTTGTTCAAGGACCCTTCCATTAACTGTACTGTTGAAACTTCGCTTTGGTACTATCTTTGGAAATAATCATCGTTTCTCCACAACAGTAACCAGAACGTAACCAGCAAAAGGACAACAAACACACATTTTTACTTGAATCTGGCAAACAAAACTGAGCTCTCTGGGTTTTTAGCGAGTAGATGGGAAGGCATAAACATCAGAAAGAAGCAGTCATCGCTTTTTTGGACCGCATTAAGTGAAGACAAAAATTAGAACATGTAACAACCAGGGAAGATTTGCGGAAAGAGAGATAGGGAAAGATTTGCGAAACGAGAGATAGGGAAAAATTTGCGGAAAGAGGGATAGAGAACGACAGTGTGAGAAGAGTCTTGACAGTCTTGTGTCATGGCACTGAAGGGAGTCAAGACGAGAATTGATCGGAGATCGTAATTTGTGGAGAGGCATGATCGCCCACGCCATCCGGCAAGGCACTGGATGATGATGATGAGATGGGAAGATGAGTATAAGCGGGACATGATTGTAAAGACATTGATATTGTACCTTGGGAGCTAGTCTCCGCCGATCACGGTGATTGCAGATAGATCACACATTGATCTTGTGAGACGTCAGATAGTGCGTAATTGTGGAAATGACCATGTTTTCACATGCATCCATTGTGGACGAGCATTTACCGCGCGAACTGGTTTCTTTAGTTGCATTCGCTACCGCCTTGGGTTGTTGTTATTGTTCCTTGTTTTTTTAAAGACTGCATAACAAACTATCGTCTGTCAAGACGGTAAGGTATCTATATATTGATTGTGATCTTATTGTCTTTATATATCAGTCCTTTTAGTCTTCTCTCGTCTCATGTGATCTGTATCTTTGTCAGTCGAATTTATCACGTCTAACCTTTTAAAAAAAGACAACAAACACATATATAATGAAATCTGGCAAACAAAACTTAGCTCTCGGCTTTTCTCGTGAATAGATTGGAGTCTGGTTGTTTCCCTCGTGATTTGTGTCTCTGGTGCCAGATGAAAGTGGGCTTTCTGACTAGGAGACAAATGACACTTGGTTTGTGGGCCGGTAACCGGTAAGTTACAATGAAAATTGACCGTTTCTCACAAAGATAACTCGTCACTAATGGACAGTAAGTGGTATCTTATACGCATTGACCACTACTTGTGGTCGCAAGTGGATGCGGTTTAAGATATTTGCTGGGGAAATAATTATGCTTCTGAATGGTATCTTTTCTTTAACTCCCGAAATTAGTTTCAGCGTTCTTCGGTCTCCTCTTTGTCTCAGAAACAAAATCTTTCTGTCTCCAAGTTCTAACTGGTATCTGCGTTCTTTCTTCTCTTCTTTGTCTCAGAAACCCCATCTTTCTGTCTCCAGGCTCTAATTAGTTCTAGCGTTCTTTCTTCTCTTCTTTGTCTCAGAAACCACATCTTTCTATCTCCAGGCTTTCATTAGTTATAGCGTTCTTTCTTCTCTTCTTTGTTTCAGAAACCACATCTTTCGGTCTCCAGGTTATAACTGGTTTCAGCGTTCTTCCTTCTCTTATTTGTTTCGGAAACCACATCTTTCTATCTGCAAGCTCTCACAAGTTTCAGAGTTCTTCCTTCTCTTCTTTGTCTCAGAAACCACATATTTCTGTCTTCAAGCCCTCACGAGTTTCAGCTTTCATCCTTCTCTTCTGTCTCAGAAGCCACAACTTTAATGTCTCCAAGTTCTCACAAGTTTCAGCGTTCTTCCTTCTCTTCTTTGTTTCGCAAACCACACTTTTCTGGCATCAAGTTCTCATTAGTTTGTTTGATCGAATTCCAAGATTAGTTAAAAGTAGTTGCATATCCTTTACAGGACGTAGCAGTCAACTCCAGCATGTTTTGGCTGCTTGTGATTTCGTAGCAAGTTTACGTTCAGTATATTGCTATTGCTTTCCGAACGACCGGAAATCATACCATTTTCATAAAAATATCAACGCAAGACGGTCTGCTGCTGAATCGCCTACATCTGTGTTTCTAACGCGGTATGCCGGATGACGAACTATGTCCGTAACGCCTTCGCCACGGAATAAGCATTCCAAGATAACATTCTTTAAAACCAGTGTTGGATGTCCACTGCCACACATTGTGATCAACCCCAAACGCAAGTTGATTTACTAGGCAATTATTATTTAGAGCAGTTTGCCATTGCTTACTGAACAAGAAATCATCGTTACAATCCAATTGACCTGTGTAGCAAGCGATCACACTACCCGGCCCTCAACGCACCGGAAGTTTAAGAGCCAGCCCTTTTATCAGTTCGGTTACACTGAGATATTTTCCACTCCTACATGTTAGTATTTCTGATTTCTTGTATTTCCATCGTTATTTACTTCCTTGTATTAACTTAAGGTGAAAGTATATGCATTACTGAAATACATTTGAACTTCGTGAGACCAATCACAACGGTTTTTGTCTGTAGTGAATACACTCCATATTGTTAACATTAAAGTACTGTTAAGTATGTAATCAGTCTATTGTCAATGGTTGCCTAGTTACTACTGCGGAAAACCCCACAGAGTATGGCAAATTCGAGAAGTATTATCATTATTTTAAAGAGGCTGTATTCGTTAAACAACATTAGCGAGCAGTTGCCGTCCTGTCTCTAATTATCTGTCGCTTACTTCAGCTAGCTCACATAGGGCTGTATCTGCCGCTCTTGCGATCAATAGAATAGGTTGAATTTCTGCCAGACCTCGTGGATAATAGTGCTCGTTTGTAAACATCCGGTGTGTTGATACTGAGGTAGCGGGTTCAACCCCTACACTGGTCAGTTGGACTAAAATGTTGACTTCTCTTTTTTTTGACTTGGGAACGTAAATTACGATTTCATCTAAGTCGGAGTGGGTTCGCCTGATGGCGAGGGACACTGGTAAGAGGGAAAGCTAACCCACATGCACAAATTAATCCAGTGCCACTAGAAGTAGTGTGTATGTACTAAGCTGGAGTTCAAAGCCAGCGAGCCAACAACAGCACAGTTTTTAAATAATAATAGTTATAAATCCGTCTGCACCCATTCTGTCAATTCATTATTCCTTCTGTGCAAACACCTATCTTATGTTTTAATCGTCAAGCCACAAACAACATATTGCACGATTTATTGGCTGATATATTTCGCTGTGTCTCGCCAGGTGCATACTGCAGAAAACAGTTCAACGTATAATGAAATGGCGTAATGAATCCTGTCAGCCGAAACAAATAAATAAACACACATGCATTATTTGGTCCTAATGGAAGTAGGGGACATCATTACTATTTTTTTTTCCGCGTTTCCATCCTGTTTCAGGATATTGCGGTCAACATCAGCATCTTTCAGCTGTATGTTGATTCCTAGGCTAGATTACGCTCATCAGCACACACCGACTTTCTGAGTGACTGGCTCCATACTCTCATAAGTCCCTGACTCGACTCGCACCGGTTCCAATTCTCGTGCGCTCACGTCAACCAGACATAATTAATATGATTAATATAAATAATTCTTTCCCCAACTTTTATGAGAGCCTAACTATACATGTGTGCTTATTTATGAACTGTCTTGGTGGCCTCTCCAGTTCTCCACTTGATATTTATAAATAGACAAAACACACTGTCATTGAGTGTAATGTCGCCACGGTAGTTTTACACAGACTATCGTGTCTCTCTGTTCATATAGCTGTGGTTTCCCGCGTCGATAGCAGACGCTTGGGTATATCTTAATCCATTTTGGATATTTGTAGTGAAAACACAATTCGCTTCGTCTGCAGCCAATTCCAATTCCAATTCCATTTCAAAAACAAAAATTCCAAATTCGACCTCGTCTAACCTGCTTCATCAGCTGTGGTTATTATTGAGGTATGTGGTTTTTGTGGGTTTATTAGCCCTAATTCTTGTCTTGTGAGTCCTATCTCGGACTGGTTATGTAGCGTTTGTGTCTGTGACGTCAGCAGTGGTCGGCGGCTATCCTTTGTGCTCTTCTGTTATTGTGGTTTTCTTTGTTGGTGTAGGCTCCTGGCTCGTCTGGCTGCAGTCCTTATAAGGACTTTTCGTTATCCCACTCCAGCTGGGGGATCGGTCCGCGGCTGTCCTTTGTGCATGTTTCCACTTGTTTTCTTTGTTGGTGCAGGCTCCTGGCTTGATTGGTTGCAGTCCTTAAAAGGACTTTTTATTTGGTCTTTTTGTCTCCTTTCTTGTGTAGTTTCTGTAGGACCTTTTCGACGTTTTCATTTTCCTCCTAGCGCCTGTTTTCACTGTTGCGTTTGCGTATCTGCTGCCTAGCGTTTTCTTCCTCCATGGTCAGCCATGGGACGATTTCACCGTCCTCGATATAGTACTCGAAGTCGGCCTCACAGTTGTAGTGTACTAATGGGTATTCCATCGGTTTCCCCCGGAGTTTTTTAGGCTTCTTCTTTTCTTTTTCTTCCCAGCGCCTTCTGAATTCCTCACGCTTGAGTTCCTCCTTGTCGACTGGGTATTCTGTGCCTCCTTCAGAGATCCGACGGTATAGTAGTTCCCTCTTGGGCGTTGTGGTTGGGCTGCTGGCTTTAGCTTGCTGTTCAGACTCGGTCTCTTGGGTTTCTTCTTGCGGTTTTTCTGTGAGTTCTTGTGTGGCTTCTGTTGGTTTGTTTTGAAAGAGTTCCATTTCAGCTCTATGCAGTTCTCTTTCGGTCTTGATAATTTGTAGGATTTCTTCGTTCTCCTTCTTTATCTCAGCCATGCGCTGAATCTCTTGTTTGATGTTGAGCTGGATTTCTTTCATGTCGGCCAGCAGCTTCTCATTATCGCTGGTCGGAGTCGTCGTCAGCAGTGCCTTGACTTGCTTCTTCAACTCGTCTATCTGCTTTTGAAGTTGATCTCTTTCAGCTTGTGCTATACCCGTGGCTGTCTCGCCCCTCCGCATTGCTTCCTTGAATGGTGTCTTTGTGATGGTGGCGATCTTTAAGACGTCTCTGTGTCTCTGCAGGTACGGACAGCCCAGGTATCTTGTTCCATGTTTGCCCAGGCAGTTGGCGCACTTTCTTTTGTTGTTGGGTGCTCGGAAGTCCGTGTCCAGCTTGGCCAGCGGACACTCCTTGAAGGCGTGGTGATCGGCGCAGTATCGGCATATTTCCGTCTTACTGCGACACGTAGCTCTACTGTGGCCGGCCTTCTGACATCTGGAACATTGCGTGATTCTTGGTATGAATCTCTCTGGTTGCTGCATTCTCTTGTTGAATGATACTGTGTTCGGCATCTCGCTGCCCTCCGACTTCCGGATTAGATTAAATATGGACATATTCGCGGGCACAATGGCTTCGATGTGCATAACCTGGTGTGTCACTCTACCCTCCAAGGATGAAGGAAGAAGAAGACGAAACATTATCAACATTAGCGCACGCAAAAACTGACAACTAAATTATATCCGTCATATCGGCTAGAGGTGGGAGCTGAAGAATGTCTCAAATTGCGGCTGGAGGTGGGTGAAATGATTGCCTAAATGATGTGGTGCCAATATGAAAGAGAATGACAGAGTTATTCTCTCGCAGACTGGCATGTTGTAATTACAGCCTGAGTGCATTTTAACACCAGCTATTCCTTTGATCTTTATCAGGCGCTTTTTTTGTTTGCTTGCGCGCTTGTTTTTCTTTGACACACTCCTTCCTTCTTCCCCACTCTGCCTCTCTCCATCTCTCTGTCTCTCTTTGTCTCTCTCTCTCTCTGTGTCTCTGTGTCTCTCTCTCTCTCTGTCTCTTTCTCTGTATCTTTCTATCTGTCTGTTTCTCTGTATCTGTGTCTCTTTTGTCTAACCCTCTATGTCTCTCTGTCTGTCTCTCTGTGTCTCTCTCTCTCTCTCTCTCTCTCTCTCTCTCTCTCTCTTTGCCTCTTTCTCTTTCTGCCTCTTTCTCTGTAACTTTCTAACTGTCTGTTTCTCTGTCTCTGTCTCTGTCTCTCTCTCTCTCTCTCTCTGTGTGTGTGTCTCTGTGTCTCTCTCTCTCTCTCTCTCTCTCTCTCTCTCTCTCTTTGCCTCTTTCTCTTTCTGCCTCTTTCTCTGTAACTTTCTAACTGTCTGTTTCTCTGTCTCTGTCTCTGTCTCTCTCTCTCTCTCTCTCTCTCTCTCTCTCTCTTTGCCTCTTTCTCTTTCTGCCTCTTTCTCTGTAACTTTCTAACTGTCTGTTTCTCTGTCTCTGTGTCGCTGTGTCTCTCTGTGACGGGAAACGAACAGGCGGACAGATTGGCTGGGTCTGCACCGCTTGCTGAGGTATTGGTGCAGGATAAGGCAGACGTGGTCGGGGCCCTTTGGGATCGTGTGTATAGTTCAGAAGAACAGTTATATTATCGCAGCCTGGAGAGAATGGTGCTGCAAGGAGTGACCATAGCATCTGGCCGACATTCAGGACTGCGAGGAAAGGCCAGACTGACACATAATGAGACTGCTACTGGTACCATTAGTGTTGGGACACTTCGCTGGCTGTTGAAGATGAGGACGGAGTACGTATGGGAATGTCCCGAGTGCTGTGGTGTCGGTTCTTAACTCAACTCAACTCACGTCAACTCAACGCCTGTAGTATTGATTACTTTATACTTTACGGAACTTGCAAATTGTAACAAATAAAGATCTGAATATTCTTACACGAAATATCCAGGATATGTGAAACAGATAAGTCTGCTTCTATGGTCAGTTGGGTTCTCATGCTTATATTCTGTATTTGCTAAGCCTTTACTGTAATCTTTTCCAGAACACTCTTCTTATCAAACGATTCTGCCTTCTCCTGGCTGTACATTCTCAATCCACATCTTCTCTTTCGTCTGCTCTGCAGTTCTCCTGAATCTTGTATTTCTCTCGCTTCTTGAGTCAGTCCTGTTTTTGAATTGTCCCAGTTTGAATTCCATTGCTGTATATCGTTCTTACATTAACTCATTCAGTGCCAAACAAAAACGTAAATTAGGACCAGACATGGTACACAATGGTGGAGAGATAATACATATACAGACCTACAAGCACTTGGAATCAACGACTGGCAAGAGAAGGTCCACCAGAGAGACGAATGGAGACGGATTGTATCTGCAGCAAAGAACCTCAATGGCTCGGGACGCTGAAGAAGAAGAAGAAGAATGGTAAACAATAAATTAAACAAGTATTATAATGTAAATGTCCTTTCACGGAGCATTGGAATTGCTGGGGAAACCACGAAACAAAACAAATAATACCATGACCCTAGTATGGCGACATATCGTCCTGCTGTCCAAATGGGAGATCACATTTGACGATATAATATCCTTCAGCACTGAATCCATTAAGCACGTATTACAGCATACATCATCATCATCGTGTGACATGCGGATCAGTGTGAGTGATCATCGTTCGCTAGCTCACGCGATCATCAGTTCACAGACATGTCTGTTCTTGTCCAGATTATATGCTTTGGCAAGTTATCTAGGTGTCTGTTTATCTGTCTTCTGTTTGCTCAGTTTCCATTTATGTTGTCAGTTGTCACCAGGTTTTTCCAGTTTTATTTAGCCTGATAACACGCCCCAGAAATCCCAGTAGTTTACGCCTACATTGAACTCAACCGTATTCCATACACATGCACAGAACTGATTTCTACGTGTGGAGTAGCTTTCTCTATTACCAATGTCCTTCGCCATCAGGCGAACTCACTCCGACTTCACAGATACTTGTAATTTACGTCCACAAATCAAGGACGAGAAGTCAGCATGTAAGTTCGACTGACCGGTATAGCGGTTAAACTCTCTACCTCAGCGTAAAATACACCGGATGTTTGAGTTCGACTGACCGGTATAGCGGTTAAACCCACTACCTCAGCGTAAAGTACACCGGATGTTTAAGAACAAAGCTCTTATCCACTCAGCCACGCAACCTCTGTCCCAGGTATTCTTTGCATGTTCTTCAGAAATGACGTTTCTGCTGCCTTCAGATGGTCTGCTTGTTGAACACGTATCGCCTGTACATAACTGTTTAGCTTCTATATAGCACGTCAACACTTTTATCTCTCAATGCAATTGACAGCATTTCGTTGTTATGTTTTCCACCTTCCATAGGCCTATATTCTGCCATGATGATTCTCCTTCTAGTCACTACAAGGCAACTTCCATCCCATATAATGACTGTTCCAAGATAGCTGTAGCCAAGTATCTAAGATGTTGTATTTTTTATTTGGCGTTAGTATTGGGACTCTTCGCTGGATGTTGCAGATGAGGACGAAGCACGTATGGGAATGTCCCGAGTGCTCTGATGATCTTTCAAGCCTCGAAATTAGTAGCTAATTGCAACGAAGAGGTGTGCTAAATATCTCGGGATTTAGTAAGAAATTCTCTCCAAAGCAACATTCGATCTTTCGTTTCTTTGCCTAAGTTTGTGTGTCTGTCTGTGTATCTACACACCCACCAACACTGAGAATAATTGTGTGTGTGTGAGAGAGATCGCGTGCGAGCGAGCGCGCGTGTAAGTGTGTGTGAGTGCGTGTGTGTGTGCGTGTGTGTGTGTGTGTGTGTGTGTGTGTGTGTGTGTGTGTGATGGCGGCTATAAGAACGCGCTCAGATCGTGTATAACTATGCGTTTATGTCTTGTGAATGAAAACGACAGAATCCCTGTGTAAATATGTCTTGGAAGACCCACTCAGCTATTCTTATCATAGACTGTTACATTCTCCATGTGAGACTGCCAGATGTGGATTCTGGCATTTGATAGTTCTGGCGCGCTGCGCTGGGTGTGCCCTTTGCCTCCTCAGGCTCCGGGTCTTGTTGCACGCCTGGATGACTGCTAAGATATTGTTCATGCCGCACACCACACCACATACAGGCAATGTGTGTTCAGTTTCCTTCGCCCTGGTGTGTAGGTGCGTGTGCGCGCCCGTGTGTGTGTAATATTTGTTATCTTATATTAATATAATCCGCTGTTTTGCCGATGAACGTGGGGGATCATGCTGCTGCACATCGTGCGATCTGCACCAGCATGTATCACTTCGTATGCTGACAACTTTCCACGCCGTGGCACAATCTTGTCTTCCGTTATCTCTCTCTCTCTCAAGCTTTCCAGTTGTCACATGTTTCAGTTTTCTCCTTTCATAGTGTGACAAAATACGACGACTGTCTCTTTCTGTTGTTGCAATGCTGTCTATGACATTTAGCCTTTTTCAAAGCAGTTAGATTATTCGAGAAGGAAGACACGGCGCGTGTGTGTGTGTGTGTGTGTGTGTGTGTGTGTGTGTGTGTGTGAGAGATATAGAGAGAGAGAGAGAGAAAGAGAGAGAGAGAGAGAGAGAGAGAAAGAGAGAGAGAGAGAGAGGGAGAGAGAGAGAGAGCATACACACACACAAAGATATGGTTACTTCCGCAGTGGGACAGGCGATATATTACGGCCTTGGTGTGTTGATAGCTTTTGGCCATATTTTACTAAAACATTTTCCTCATTTCCGCTTGGAAATGGTTCCGTCGCCCAACTTCTAAGCTTAGTGTTTTGTGCGACGCTTGAGCTGTGGATTTCACGTGGAAGGCTTTTTCGTCTATCCTTGTTGGTTTGTGTTGTAATCTGCATGTTCAGAAAAATGACGAATAGTCGGTTTCCTAACCAGTTTGTTTGCCTTATGCAGTAATGCGTGTGCAACTACTAGTTTCCAGGTGACTGCCGCTCCATCGACGATGAACTGTAATTCTAGCGGCACGAAAAATGCATGAGAAATGAAATGATATTTAAAAGGTATAATGAGATAAAAACGAAACAAAACCTACAAATGTCTCTTTATGAAGACAAAGAAAGGTCATCCAGAAATAGTGGTTTGTCGGTCTTTATGTCTTAATCAATAATCAACAATCAATATTATTTTGCCAGTTCCCTATCAACGTCTTATGTAATCGTCTCCTATTATCTTAATTATGAGGAGTCACTGTCACTGTGCCTCTGTCTTTCCATTCACGATAATCCCCATGGTTAGCTTGGTACTGTCTTTGTCCACACTGACACGTGTTGTGTCCTTTTATATCTTAATTACTGTCATCATGTGCCCTACCAACTGACGTCGGCGTTCATGTCTCTTCACAGTTCTCCGTCCTTGGTGTTCTGGATCAACTCTGCTGATGATAGTCCTCCATGTCACCGTCTCAGTTCATCCAACATCATTACCAGTTGTCACGATTTTCTCCAATGCCTATCATCTCATCACATGACCAACGAATGACGTTTGTCTCTTTCTTATTATTGTATATACTGTTCTAGTTTCATTAGCTTTTCATGTATATCTTGGCTATTCTAAATGCTTACTTATAATGCTTTGTTGATATTATCTTGACATGCCACGGATATACAATTACTTTCAATACTTAAGGTAGGGTGTGTGTGTGTTTGTGTGTGGGGGGGGGGGGGGGGTCGGTCGGTCGATCGGTAGGTAGCTACGTATGTGTGCATATGTATTTGCGCGAATGTATGTGTGTATGTATGTGTATTTGTGTATGTATATGTGTATGTATATGTGTATGTATGTGTGTGTATGTATTTGTGTATGCATGCGTATGTATTTATGTGTGTGCGTGTGTGTTTTGTAGTATGTAAAGATGTGTGGGTATGTGGATGTTCAAGTGTAAGCATGTATTTATGTATATCTTGGTGACGTGCCTTGATGTGTGTATGTGTGTAAATATGTGTATATATGCATTAACGTATACATGTCATATAACATGCTATTCCATATTATTTGTGCATGCTCATCTTTCATATTTTTATTTTTATTGCCACTTGATATCAATATGTGAAGTATGAAGACTTTTGCACTGCTTACCTCATACTGTTTATATCAGCTTTAGCTAATGTTATCTTATTGCATTGCGTTAATATATTTTAAGATATGTAGCGTATATGTATAACATATTGTCCATTATTGTGTGGATTCTCGTGACAATTGTCGGTGTATTCGTGTGAAAGTGTGAGAGTTTGTGTTTATTAGTTTGAGTGATTGTATGAAGGAGTGTCTGTATGCGTGCGTGGTTTTGTGTATGTTTCAACATATGTGTGTGTGTGTGTGAGAGAGAGAGAGAGAGAGAGAGAGAGAGAAAGAGAAAGAGAGAGAGAGAGAGAGAGAGAGAGAGAGATGGAAACAGACTATAAGTATATGAGAGTAAGTGTTTGTTAGTGTGTTTGTCATTGAGAGTAAGTATATGCGCTTGCGAGGGAGTGTGTATCTGTATGTTTTTGAGTGGGCCCATAACTGTGAGAGTTTGTGTAAATGATATCTAAATGATGTTTGTAGGTATGTATGTACGTATATATGTAGGTATGTATGTGTGTGTGTATGAATGCGTGCGTGTCTGTGTGTCACATAACATTGCAACATGTATTGTTTATGATCACAACATTTATTTGACATTGTTTCTATGTGAATGTAACATGCACAGTAGATAACTTATTACGAAAAGTGAGAGCTTGGAAGGGCTGAACGTAGGACGGGCCTGCGTGTCCAATTTGTGGCCCTTTATAAATGAACTCCGTTGGTTCGTTGGTTCTGGACACATAATCAGACTGAAACTGATACCAGCAGTATTGAGACTCTTCGCTGGTTGTTGAAGATGAGGACGGAGCGCGTATGAGAATGTTGCGATTGTCTCATATACCACTTTCTCTCTCTCTCTCTCTCGCTCTCTCTCTTTCTCTCTCTGTCTCTTTCTTGTGTGTCTCTTTCCTCTCAGTCTATCTTTATCTGTGTGTGTGTGTCTCTCTCTTTTCTCTCTTTCTCTGTTCCTCTCAGTCTTTCTCTGTCTCTGTCTTCTCCTCTCTCCCTCTCTCCCTCTCTCCAACCCCACCCTTTATATAAACACCTCACTATAAACGAAGACAGTACACAGATGATATCAAAATGACATTTAACGGCCTCTCCAGGACAGGTGGAATATTTCGCACGTCAGAAAGAGGCCAAGAAGCGCGCATCAGGTATCTGTCGCCACAACACGCGTTCAAATATAGAAACCTTATTACGAAACAGATACATAGGCGAGGACACAGTATAAAATAGCCAGTTATTTTGGGAGCTTATGGAGGTGAGCTTGGGAGAAACCACAGCATGAAAAATAGATAAGCTGTAAATGATTACATGTAAAACAGAGATGATCAAATGCAAGAAGGGCGTAAAATGTGGAAAGGGGGATTAAAATAGTACGGCATATGTGGAAAGGTTGATGAAATGAATGAGCAGTAGAAGAATGTGACAGGGGGATTATAATAGTGCAAAACATGTAGAAAATGTGGCTAAAGAGAACGAACAGTAGAGGATAAGAAATAGAAACTGAATACTTAATTATAACAGATAAGGGAAAATAATGGCTGCAGCAGCATATGACAAACAGACATGAAAATATATGGGTATATATGACATCTGGGGGGGGGGGAAGAGAACAAAACGAAAGAACGAACGAACAAACTTTATTTTCAGAGGGTTAAGAATGAACACTTAGGTTGCACGTCTGTCACTCTCATTCAAACATTATTACATCCATACATCACTTATGAGACTAACCGAGAAGAACAATATCAAAATATGCATTATAAAGTCATGGGACATGTGTAAAAATCAATACTAAATGTCTCACTAATATTATTTATTGATGTTGCAATTATTATCAGCTATGTGGAACATACTGTACTACCAATAGGGCACTGACTGTTATACTAGAGTTTTTATTATTATTATTATTATTATTATTATATATTAATATTATTATTATTACTATTATTATTATTAATGGGAATGTATCTGTACTGAGATAGTGTTCGAATAGTTTGCGATTGTATATATAGGAATTGGTAATGTTTACAGATATTATAAACTAAATAAACTGTGATAATAAAAACGAATCAACTTTTAAATAAAACAGACAAATACAACACCAACAAAGCGGGTTTCAGACGCTATTGAAGTGTTGTGGACAAATTCACCTATCTTGGCAGCACCGTGTCACAAGCTGCCACAATTGATGACGAAGTGAATGCAAGAATCTCCAAGGCCAGTGCGGCCTTTGGCAGACTGTACAAGAATGTATGGGACAGAACTGGAATAAGCCTGCAAACAAAGCTAAAAGTCTACAAAGCAGTTGTATTATCCACACTGCTATATGCTTGTGAAACCTGGACTGTTTATCAGCGACACGCTAGGAAATTAAACCACTTCCACACAGTCTGCCTAAGGAAGCTACTGAAGATTAAATGGCAAGACAAGATTCCAGACACTGAAGTCCTAGAAAGAGCATCCATGCCCAGTATCCACACCATACTGATGAAGAATCAGATTCGTTGGGCTGGTCACTTGACTCGCATGCCAGATCACAGGCTCCCTAAACGAATTTTTTACAGCGAACTGCGTTGTGGTAAACGCTCCCAAGGTGGCCAGAGGAAACGCTTTAAAGACACTGAAAATTTCACTGAAGGCTTTTGGAATTCATCATGACACCTGGGAGGCTGCAGCCAGAGACCGAAATTCGTGGCGTGCATTATTACGCAAAGGTGCAGTCATATGCGAGGCAACCAGGACTGCAAGAGCTGTGAAGAAAAGGCAGGACAGAAAAACCACTGCAGGAAATCCTCCTCCAGAGACGGCAAGCATTCTTTGCCCACATTGTCAAAGAACATTTCGAGCCAAAATAGGCCTTATCAGCCATCTTAGAACCCACGGCTCCATACCTTCAACCCCACTGGATGAAATGAATGGTCATCATCATTCTTGATGGACAAACAACATTCATGCCATTGCGCATCCTAAGTGCGCATGTGATTGTTCGATACCTGCATTTGTTTATTATATTTACAGTTATTTTGTCTTTATTATCGAATTTCATTTCGTGTTGGTCTGTTTGGGTTGTCCAAATGAAGACTATCAATACGATAGAACATTCAGTTTCGCTGTGTTGTGGTTTAGCTTATTTTTGTTTTTAACAATTTTACTCTAGTTCATTCAGTATTATTATTATTGTTATTTTCTTCGTTGTGATTTCTGTTAACTGGGTTTGAGTTCATTGTAAGTGGTGTTCATACACCATGTTTGTGTTTCTTGATCTATGTTTGTACATTGTGTATGTGTTTTGTTATATCTATGTTTGTACACTGTGTCTGTGTTTCTTGTATCTATGTATATATACACGGTGTCTGTGTTTGTTGTATCTATGTTTGTACACCGTGTCTGTGTGTGTTGTATCCATGTATGTACACTATGTCTGTGGTTTTTGTATCCATGTATGTACACAGTGATTGTTGTATCTATGTGTGTACACTATGTTTGTTGTATCTATGTACGTACACTGTGTCTGTGTTTGTTGCATCCATGTATGTACATCGTGTCTGTGTTTGTTTTATCCGTGCATGTACACTGTTACAAGGAAGCAAATAGAAACTTCTACAAAAAGATAAATGCAATGCGAACCAGAGGAGAACCCTTTGACCCAACTGAAATAATTAACAGCGAAAATAGAGAACCAATAAGTGAACAAAAACAAATCTTAATAAGATGGAAGCAGTATTTCGAACAGCTTCTCAACATCCCATTTGATGTCACAGGACTTCACGAAACCTACATAGATGCCACCGATGAACTAGAACCAGACATACTAAAAGAAGAAATTATAGAAGCCATCAGATTAGCCCCATTGAACAAATCTTCGGGACAAGATGAAATACCAAATGAACTAATTAAATCAGCAAGAGAAGTTGGAACATCATGGCTACATAGACTATTCAACCATGTTTGGGTAGAACAACAGACACCACGAGACTGGGAAAACGCCATAATTATCCCAATTTGGAAAAACTAAGACAGCAAAAGAGATTTCACACAATACAGAGGCATTTCACTGTTGAGTCATACTGGGAAAATATTTTGCAAAATTCTTGAGAAAAGATTACGAGCTACCATAGAACCCTAGCTAAGCGAAACACAACTTGGATTTAGGAAAAGCAAAGGATGCACAGATGCCATTTTTGCTCTTAGACAACTTATAGAAAAATCAATCGAATTCAATGAAACACTCTACTTATCGTTTGTCGACCAAGAAAAGGCATTTGATAGAGTAGATAGAAACAAGCTGTGGGAAATTTTTAAACATTATGGTGTTAGTACACATCTAACAAACTTATGTAGAAGCTTATATAACAACAGTGAATGCATAGTGAGAGCAACTGGAGGACACTCAGAACCCTTCATCATACAACCTGGAGTACGACAAGGTTGTGTGCTGTCCCCTCTCTTGTTCATAACATATATATACAACATATGTGAAGAAACCAGCCAAACATAGATCGCAAGAATACCGCATGACGAGAACACAGAAGAAGAACCATCTGCATATCTAACCTTTAGTGAACTCCTGTTTGCGGACGACCGAGCACTAATAGCAAAATCAGAAGCTGAATTACAAGACGAAATGTGTAGGGAACATAACATGAAGATTAGCACAAGCAAAACAGAGGTAATGACTATAACTAAAGTAGAAAAAACAACAACAATTCACCTAAACGAACATCCTTTGAAACAAGTAAAGAGTTTCAAGTACCTAGGAAGTATAATATCATCAAATGGCAGATCAGAAGACGAGATCGAAAATAGATGCAATAAGGCAAACCAACTCATTGGAAAAATGGCACCAATACTAAAGAACAAACATGTATCAATAACTACTAAGAAAGCACTTTACAATACAATCTTCCTACCAACTCTATGCTACCAATGCCAAACCTGGGCAATGACAGAAAAAGAGAAAAGAAAAATCACAACAACAGAAATGGGATTCCTGAGAAGAATACTCAACGTATCAAGAAGAGATAAGATCAGAAATGAAGAAATCAGGACTAAAGTGGGAGTTATAGCAGCACTAGATTTTATTAGAAAGCAGCAAGTCAGATGATTTGGCCATGCAAGTAGGTTACCAGTCAACAGCATACCACAACAAGCAATGATGTACAGATCAGAACGAGGAAGAGGCTGACCACGTAAACGTTGGACGGAGGGAATAGCAGAGTCCATGGGAATATCGATATATGAAGCCCACAATCGGGCACTCTCACGATGTTTATACTTCACCTCGACACTGCAAGGTACAAGAGGAACATGATGTGATGAGATGATGATGTACACTGTGTTTGTTGTATCTATGTATGTACACCGTGTCTGTGTTTGTTGTATCCATGTATGTACACTGTGTTTGTTGTATCTATGTATGTACACTGTGTTTGGTGTATCTATGTATGTACACTGTGTTTAGTGTATCTATGTATGTAAATTGTGTTTGTTGTATCTATGTATGTAAATTGTGTTTGTTGTTTCTATGTGTGTACACTGTGTTTGGTGTATCTATGTATGTAAATTGTGTTTGTTGTATCTATGTAAGTAAATTGTGTTTGTTGTATCTATGTATGTACACCGTGTCTGTGTTTTTGTATCTTTGTGTGTACATTGTGTTTGTTGTATCTATGTATGTACATTGTGTTTGTTGTATCCACGTATGTACACTGTGTTGTATCTGTGTATGTACACTATGTCTGTGTTTGTTGTATCCGTGTAAGTACGCTATGTTTGTTGTACCCATGTATGTACACTGTGTCTGTATTTGTTGCATCTGTCTATACACACCGTGTCTGTGTTTGTTGTATCTATGTATGTACACAGTGCCTGTGTTTGTAGTACCTATGTATGTACACGGTGTCGGTGTTTGTAGTATCTATGTATGTACACACTGTCTGTGTTTGTAGTATCTATGTATGTACACAGTGCCTGAGTTTGTAGTACCTATGTATGTACACAGTGTCTGTGTTTGTAGTATCTATGTATGTACACAGTGTCTGTGTTTGTAGTATCTATGTATGTACACAATGTCTGTGTTTGTAGTATCTATGTATACACACAGTTTCTGTGTTTGTAGTATCTATGTATGTACACACTGTCTATGTTTGTAGTATCTATGTATGTACACACTGTCTGTGTTTGTAGTATCTATGTATGTACACACTGTCTGTGTTTGTAGTATCTATGTATACACACCGTGTCTGTGTTTGTTGTATCTATGTATGTACACAGTGCCTGTGTTTGTAGTATCTATGTATGTACACAGTGTCTGTGTTTGTAGTATCTATGTATACACAGTTTCTGTGTTTGTAGTATCTATGTATGTACACACTGTCTGTGTTTGTAGTATCTATGTATACACACAGTGTCTGTGTTTGTAGTATCTATGTATGTACACAGTGTCTGTGTTTGTAGTATCTATGTATACACACAGTGTCTGTGTTTGTAGTATCTATGTATGTACACAGTGTCTGTGTTTGTAGTATCTATGTATGTACACACTGTCTGTGTTTGTAGTATCTATGTATACACACAGTGTCTGTGTTTGTAGTATCTATGTATACACACAGTGTCTGTGTTTGTAGTATCTATGTATGTACACAGTGTCTGTGTTTGTAGTATCTATGTATACACAGTGTCTGTGTTTGTAGTATCTATGTATGTACACACTGTCTGTGTTTGTAGTATCTATGTATGTACACAGTGTCTGTGTTTGTAGTATCTATGTATGTACACAGTGTCTGTGTTTGTAGTATCTATGTATGTACACACTGTCTGTGTTTGTAGTATCTATGTATACACACCGTGTCTGTGTTTGTTGTATCTATGTATGTACACAGTGCCTGTGTTTGTAGTATCTATGTATGTACACAGTGTCTGTGTTTGTAGTATCTATGTATACACACAGTTTCTGTGTTTGTAGTATCTATGTATGTACACACTGTCTGTGTTTGTAGTATCTATGTATACACACAGTGTCTGTGTTTGTAGTATCTATGTATGTACACAGTGTCTGCGTTTGTAGTATCTATGTATACACACAGTGTCTGTGTTTGTTGTATCTATGTATGTACACAGTGTCTGTGTTTGTAGTATCTATGTATGTACACACTGTCTGTGTATGTAGTATCTATGTATACACACAGTGTCTGTGTTTGTAGTATCTATGTATGTACACAGTGTCTGTGTTTGTAGTATCTATGTATACACACAGTGTCTGTGTATGTAGTATCTATGTATACACACAGTGTCTGTGTTTGTAGTATCTATGTACGTACACAGTGTCTGTGTTTGTAGTATCTATGTATGTACACAGTGTCTGTGTTTGTAGTATCTATGTATGTACACACTGTCTGTGTTTGTAGTATCTATGTATGTACACACTGTCTGTGTTTGTAGTATCTATGTATACACACAGTGTCTGTGTTTGTAGTATCTATGTATGTACACAGTGTCTGTGTTTGTAGTATCTATGTATGTACACACTGTCTGTGTTTGTTGTATCTATGTATGTACACACTGTCTGTGTTTGTAGTATCTATGTATACACACAGTGTCTGTGTTTGTAGTATCTATGTATGTACACAGTGTCTGTGTTTGTAGTATCTATGTATGTACACACTGTCTGTGTTTGTAGTATCTATGTATATACACACTGTCTGTGTTTGTAGTATCTATGTATACACACAGTGACTGTGTTTGTAGTATCTATGTATGTACACAGTTTCTGTGTTTGTAGTATCTATGTATGTACACACTGTCTGTGTTTGTGGTATCTATGTATACACACAGTGTCTGTGTTTGTAGTATCTATGTATACACACAGTGTCTGTGTTTGTAGTATCTATGTATACACACAGTGTCTGTGTTTGTAGTATCTATGTATACACACAGTGTCTGTGTTTGTAGTATCTATGTATGTACACAGTGTCTGTGTTTGTAGTATCTATGTATGTACACAGTGACTGTGTTTGTAGTATCTATGTATGTACACACTGTCTGTGTTTGTAGTATCTATGTATACACACAGTGTCTGTGTTTGTAGTATCTATGTATACACACCGTGTCTGTGTTTGTTGTATCTATGTATATACACTGTGTATGTGCTTGTTGTATCTATGTATGTACACCGTGTCTGTGTTTGTTGTATCTATGTATGTACACAGTGCCTGTGTTTGTAGTACCTATGTATGTACACAGTGTCTGTGTTTGTAGTATCTATGTATGTACACACTGTCTGTGTTTGTAGTATCTATGTATGTACACAGTGCCTGAGTTTGTAGTACCAATGTATGTACACAGTGTCTGTGTTTGTAGTATCTATGTATGTACACAGTGTCTGTGTTTGTAGTATCTATGTATGTACACAATGTCTGTGTTTGTAGTATCTATGTATACACACAGTTTCTGTGTTTGTAGTATCTATGTATGTACACACTGTCTGTGTTTGTAGTATCTATGTATGTACACAGTGTCTGTGTTTGTAGTATCTATGTATGTACACAGTGACTGTGTTTGTAGTATCTATGTATACACACAGTGTCTGTGTTTGTAGTATCTATGTATACACACAGTGTCTGTGTTTGTAGTATCTATGTATACACACAGTGTCTGTGTTTGTAGTATCTATGTATGTACACAATGTCTGTGTTTGTAGTATCTATGTATGTACACAGTGACTGTGTTTGTAGTATCTATGTATGTACACACTGTCTGTGTTTGTAGTATCTATGTATACACACAGTGTCTGTGTTTGTAGTATCTATGTATACACACCGTGTCTGTGTTTGTTGTATCTATGTATATACACTGTGTATGTGCTTGTTGTATCTATGTATGTACACCGTGTCTGTGTTTGTTGTATCTATGTATGTACACAGTCTCTGTTTGTTGTATCTGTCTATATACACTGTGTCTGTGTTTGTTGTATCTATGTATGTACACCGTGTCTGTGTTTGTTGTATCTATGTATGTACACAATGTCTGTGTTTGTAGTATCTATGTATGTACACAGTGACTGTGTTTGTAGTATCTATGTATGTACACACTGTCTGTGTTTGTAGTATCTATGTATACACACAGTGTCTGTGTTTGTAGTATCTATGTATACACACCGTGTCTGTGTTTGTTGTATCTATGTATATACACTGTGTATGTGCTTGTTGTATCTATGTATGTACACCGTGTCTGTGTTTGTTGTATCTATGTATGTACACAGTCTCTGTTTGTTGTATCTGTCTATATACACTGTGTCTGTGTTTGTTGTATCTATGTATGTACACCGTGTCTGTGTTTGTTGTATCTATGTATGTACACAGTCTCTGTTTGTTGTATCTGTCTATATACACTGTGTCTGTGTTTGTTGTATCCATGTATATACACCATGTCTGTGTTTGTAATATCACTATTTTTTGTCAAGCGGCACATGTACCTGTTCTCACTTCAGACTGGAATACCTCATACTGGAAACTCTAAGCATCGTCATCCCTGCACTTGTGGCATTCCCACACGTCGTCACTGCACTTGTGGCATTCCCACACGTCGTCACTGCACTTGTGGCATTCCCACACGTCGTCACTGCACTTGTGGTATTCCCACACGTCATCGCTGCACTTGTGGCATTCCCACACGTCATCACTGCATTTGTGGCATTCCCACACGTCGTCACTGCACTTGTGGCATTCCCACACGTCATCATGACACTTGTGGCATTACCACACGTCATCACGGCACTTGTGCCATTCCCACGCGTCATCATGACACTTGTGGCATTCCCACACGTCATCACTGCATTTGTGGCATTCCCACACGTCGTCACTGCACTTGTGGCATTCCCACACGTCATCATGACACTTATGGCATTACCACACGTCATCACGGCACTTGTGCCATTCCCATGCGTCATCATGACACTTGTGGCATTCCCACACGTCATCACGGCACTTGTGGCATTCCCACACGTCATCACGGCACTTGTGGCATTCCCACACGTCATCACGGCACTTGTGGCATTCCCACACGTACTCAATCTACCTCATATAAAGTCAGCAACGAGTTCCTCTTGCTGGTGATCCCGTCAGCAGTTATAGTGTGGGTGGGGGGGGGGGGGGAGGCTGTTGGCGGAACAGTTAGGAAGTTTTACTGACAATGGTATGTACACCGGCGGACGAAGGTTCGATACCTAGACTCGTCACTTGCTACGGTAGGGAAAGACTGATCACTTAGTCCTCCGTGCACAGTATCACCTTTCTAACACTTCCAGAACTCTAGCAGGTTACTGCTTAAGGATTTGTTAAAAAGTATTTTTGATTTATCTGATTTAGTGCCGAAGGATAATATATCGCCAAATGTAACCTCCCATCAGGACAGAAGGATGATATATCGCCATACTAAGGCCATCATGTGTATCTGTGTGTGTGTGTGTGTGTGTGTGTGAGTGTGTGTGTGTGTGTGTGTGTGTGTGTTTCCGCCCTGGTATCGCCTGCAATTTCAATGCTCAGTGACCGGAAATTTACATTATAACACATGTTCATTTGATTGTGAACCATATTTAGTCCAAACCTGCATTTTGTTTCGCGCTGAATCAGTTAAATGTCTGCTTGGCTTTTCTTCCACACGTTCAGCATCATCCAGACCTTCCCTCCACTCACTCCCTCCTGAACATGTCTGTCCACATGTGGGCACTCTCGGGTTCCAAATGTTGCTGTTATGTAGCCGGGGACAGGGTTGGGTTGAGCGCCCAACCTTGCTTAAATACTCCAATGGCTCGAGCATTCATCACCACTGTAGCAAAGGTCCAACTCCTGGTGTTCTCGTGGCGGACCTGTTTTAACTAACAGGAGAAGGGGCGGCGGCGAGTCACTTAAATAACCAGATATCTCTATATATGTATGCACGTACATGCATGCGCAGACACGTGTGTGCGTGTCTACACACATTAACTCGAGTGAGACCACAGTCTGCACTAGAAAAGAAAAGGTGCTGAAGACGGAGGCAACCAGCCAGGAGGCGCACCACAGAAATCAGGATGCCACGCAATCACGCCATGAAACATGTCGACTACTGCTAAATGTTATGGTGCTCGCCCTGCTTTGGACCCCCAGGCAGGTGCAGTGCCGGGCCTTATGCCTCTGAAGGGTCCAACCACAACTACTAGAGGTCCTTCTAAAATGTCCCGTGGAGCCAGGGGACCTTAGAATACAGCGTCTGGTCGTACCAAACAAAGACTAAAAAATAATGCACTTGAATGCGGAGGGAGTCAGCAACAACAAAAAATAGAACTAGAAAATATCTTGGGCCAAATCAAATCAAATCAACTTTATTTTAAAAGGGTCACAAATTGGACACGCAGGCCCGTCTTACAATCGGCCCTTCCAATCACTCGTATTTCGTTCATCAAGAGCATTATACATTTACATAAGAAGAAAAATAAACATTGTGAAATGAATGTTGTGAACGTAAACAAGGCAAATTACCATGTTATGAGACCCATCTCCCACCTACCCATACATCACCCCACCCACACACACACACACCTACCCATACATCACCCCACCCACACACACACACACACACACCCACCTACCCCCCCCCCCACACACACACACACCCAGGGACACATACATACCCCACCAACCGACCCATCCCCCAACCAAAACACACTCGCTACCCACAAACATCCCCCACCAACCCACACATACCACGCCCACCCACATACACATCATAACCATCACATCCTCTACCCACCCACACCTCCAACCACCCATCCCCCAGCAACACCTCCATAGACCACATATTCCCCACCCACGCACACACATCCTCCACCAACCCACACATCACACACCCACTCACACATCCCCCAAACCACACACACATCCCCACCAACTGACATCTCCCTACCCACACACACACACACACATCTCCCTAACCACCTATACATCCCCAATCCACTCACACACATACCCGACAACCCACACATACATCCTCCACCCACCCACTCATGCCCTAACCCAATCCCCCACCACACACATCCCCCACCGGCACATCACATACATCCCCTACCACGCAATTTTCCCAACCCACGCACCACACACACACATATCCCTCACCAACACATCCCACACCCACATACCACCAGACATCCCCATCTACACACCACACACATATCCCCCACCCACATACCACACAAAATCCCCACCCACACCCACACATATACCCTCACCCACCCATCGCATATACCCCCACCCACACACGACAAAAATCCCCCACCCACACACACATACCCCACCCACACACATATCCCCAACCAACACACCACACACCTCTCCCAACCCATAAACGCATTCCCAACCCATCCGCCAACACACACTCACCCACACATCCTCCACCACGCACCCACACACCCCACCCACCCCCAACCACACATCACTCGATCACAATACCCCTACCCACACACATCCTCCACCCAATCACGCATCCCACCCCGACACATACACATCCTTCACCCATCTACACATCCCTAAACTAATCACACACCCCCACCCACACATTCCCCACCCACGCACACATCTCCCACGCACACATCTCCCACCCAAACACCCCACCACCCACACATACTTCCCCCAACCACCACACATCCCTACTCACCCAAACATATCCCCCACCCATACACACATTCCACGCACCAATCACACACATCCCCACACCACACACTATCCCCCACCCACAAACATATCCTCACCCATACCACCACAAACATACCCCCACTCACACGCCATGCACACATCCCCCACCAACACACCGCACACATATCCCAAACCCACACACAATACACTTCTCTCCACCCGCCCTTGCATCCCCAATCCACCCTCACAATCCCCTGCCCACACAACCCCGCCACCAACACATACTTCCCCAAACCATCCACACATCTCCACCCACCCACACATATCCCCCACCCAAACACACATCCCCCACACCCGTCCCATACACATATCCTCCACCCATGGACACATCCTCCACACGCATTCCCACACCCCTACTTTCGCCCCTACACATCCCACCAACACCCACAGATATCACTACCCACCAACACCCACACACCCCAACCCATCCAAACGCATACCCCCACACACACATCCCCACCCACACATATCCCCACACTCACACACATCCTCCACACACATCCTCCACACACACTCACACATCCTCACATCTAGACACATGCAAAATGTCTCATGTGAGCATTGAAACTAGTATCAACAAATTCCCACACTTTACTCACACACATACACTGACAATTGTCGTGAGCAGTCTCATAAAAATGTTAAACATGGAGAAAAATGTGTACATAGACAGTGTGTGACGTAAAAAATTTGATGCCAAGAAAAAGTAAGCTTTTTTTTTTTTTTTGTGCTTGCAAGAAACCCACCTCAACGAAAATATGGCCTTCAAAATCAGAGGCTTTCAGTGTTACCGATCTGACCGAAAGTACAGGCGAAAGGGTGGGATATTGACCCTTGTAATAAATAACATAACTGCTTCCCAAATTGAAGTTTACTTGGAAGGGGCTGAGTATCAGACACTTAAACTTAAGACAGGCAATACAGACCTTCATCTGATCATCTGATACGTGCCCAAGTGACCGCCCACAGGCGCTGGACACACTACTATTAAAAGAAAGAAAAATGATTGTGTGTGGCGACTTCAACAGCCACTCGCAGAGCTGGGGCTATGATCACATGGACCAGAGAGGAGAGAACGAACGAAAGAACGAACGAACGAACGAACGAACGGATTTTATTTTCAAAGGGTAACAAATTGGGCACGCAGGCCCGTCTTACATTCGGCCCTTCCAATCACTCATCTTTCGTTCCACAATAACGCATAATACATTCACATAGGGGAAAAAAAGCTTTGTCAAATAAATGTTGTAAACATAAACAATGCATATTACCATGTTATGACACACAGACACCCCAATCATCCTCCCATCCCTCATCCACCCACACACCCCCACCCAGTCACACACACACCCCCAGGCACATATACATCCCCCCACCCATCAACCCAACCCCCACCCACACATCCCCCACCCACGCATCCCCCACCCACACATCCCCCACCCACCCACACAAAGACCCCTAGGTACACATACATGCAGCCGCCCACCCATCACCCACCCAAACATCCCCCACTTACACTCATCTCCCCACCCACACATACATCCTCCACTCATCCCATAACCCATCAACACTCACCCACCCACATATTCACCACACATGCACAGACCATCAACCACCCAGTCAAACACATCCCCCAACCACACATCCCCACCTATACACACATATCCCCGCCAACCCACACATCACGCACCTACCCACACACAAAACTAGCATCCACCCACATATCCCCCAATTTCACATATCTTCCACCAACACACTCTCACCCTCCCACCCACCCACACATCCCACGATCATATACACACACACATCCCCACTCCAACCTACACACACTCACCCACCTACACATCCTCCAGGCATCCCGCACCCCAATCACCCATCCACACACACCCCACCCATACACTCACACACACCCCTAATCACACATCCCTTGATCACATATCCTCCACCCACACACACCCCACCCATACACTCACACACACACACAATCTCCCCACCCATACACACATCCCCCACACACATCCCTACCCACCAACACATCCCCATCCACAAACCTCCCACCCACACACACTCCCACCACCCATACACATCATCCACCCATACATTCATCTCCCACATATATCCATCCTCTCACGAACTCATCCCTCAAACACTCACACCCACACATCCTCCACTCATCAACACATACATCTCCCATCTACCCACCCACACTTACACAACCCATCCACGCAGTCAAACAAACATCCACCACACTCACATACACCCTTTACTCACCCGCGCATTCCACGCCCATTCACAACTACCCCACCTACCCACACAATATCCCTCACCCACAACACATCTCCCCTACCACACAACATCCCATCCATATACACATCCCCACCCTCACACACACATCTCCACACGCATCCCCCATACACATCATCATCCACACATCCCTCACCCACACACACATCTCCCCACCCACCCAGACATCCCCCACCTACAAACACCCTCACCACCCACACATACATCCTCAACCCACCCACAATTACGCCACCCACACACACCCCACCCACACAGACATATCCCCCACGCACACACACATTCCCACACCCATCCCCCACACCCATCACACACCCAACCCCCACCCACACACATCTCTCACACACCCATTCACCGACAAATCCCTCACACACTCGCCCACATACACATTCTCCACCCACACGCCCCCCCTCCACCGACCACACATCCCTTCACCCAACCAATTATCACCCATCCAAACACAACCCCACCACACATACATCCACCCACACCGATCCCCCAGACACACACACATGCCTCATACACACCCACACTCCCTCGAATACACTGCATGCATGTACACATATACACACAAACAAATACGCATACATACACGCACATACACACACATACACACATATACACACGCACATACATATAAACACACATTTACGCACACACACACACATACACACACCCATCCATCCCTACACATACACGCTGCCTCACATAATCACTAAAACTAATATGAATAAACTCCCACACTTTTCACACGCACACACTGTCGACTATTGTGAGCATCCTCGCAATAACATTCTAAATTGGGAAACAATTCGAAAACATGGAAAATATGGAAAATGGTAATGAAAATATGTTATACATTGTTTAACTTAAAAAAAAATAATTTAATAATGGTGCAATTCAGTAGGATAATTCCTAGAATTGACATAAACATGATGAAATAAGCAGTGCACGTTAAATTCAATTGCTAGTGAAAATGCTAATATGAAAGATGAGGATACAGAACAAATGACATGCTTGCGCTCATCTTTCTCTGTCTGTCTGTCTGTCTGTCTGTCTGTCTGTCTGTCTGTCTGTCTGTCTCTCTCTATCTCTCTCTCTCTCTCTCTTTATTTTTCTTTCACGCACACTGACACACTAACTCTCTCATTGTCTCATTCTCTCTCTCTCTCTCTCTCTCTCTCTCTCTCTTCTCTCTCTCTCTCTCTCTCTCTCTCTCTCTCTCATGATTGAAAGATGAGTGATCGAAAGGGCCGAATGTAAGACGGGCCTGCTTGTCCAATTTGTTCCCCTTTTAAAAGTAAGTTCGTTCGTTAGTTCGTTCGTTCGTTAGTTCGTTCGTTCGTTCGTTCGTTCTCTCTCTCTCTCTCTCTCTCTCTCTCTCATGGGTTGGCGGGGAGATGTGTGTGTGGGTGGGGATGTGTGTTTGGCTAGGTGGTTGTGGGTGAGTGTGTGGAGGAGGATATGTGGGTGGATGATTGTTGGTGGGTTATGGGATATGTGGTAGGTGGGAGATGTGTGCAGGTGGGGGTAGTTGTGGGTTTGGAGATGTGTGTGTGGGTGAGGGATGTGTATGGATGTGGGGTGGATGGGTGGGGAGTGTGTGTGTGGGTGTATGGGTGAGAGATGTGTGGGTGAATGTGTGTGGGGGTGTGGGGGTGGTTGAGGGTTGGGGAAGGGGTGCGTGATGGGTGTGGGTGAGGGATTTGGTGATGTGTGTGTGGGTAGTGAGGGTGATTGTAGTTTGGGGATGTGTGGATGGGTAGGAGATGTGTTGGGAGATGTGTGTGTGGGTGAGGGATGTGTCTTTGGGATGTGTGTGGGTGTGGTGTTGTGTGGGAGGGGAGCTGGGTGTGGATAAAGGATGTGTGTGTGGGTGGGGAATGCATGTTTAGATGGGTGGTTGTGGTGTGTGAGTGTGGGTGGGTAGATAGGAGATGTATGTATTGATGAGTGGGTGGAGGGATGTGTGGGTGTTAGTGGTTGAGGGATAAGTACGTATATCTAGGGATGTGTGAGGGGATGAGTGTATGAGTTGGGGATGTGTGTGTGGGTTGTGTGTGCGTGGATGGGAGGTGTGTGTTTGTGAATGGGGGATGTGTTGGTGGGTGGGGATGTGTGTGAAGGATGTGTGTATGGTGGGGAGATTGTGTGTGGGCGGGGATGTGTGTGTATATGGGTAGGGGCGTGTGGTTAAGGGATGTGTGGCTGGGCGATGGGTAGGTGGAGGATGTGTGGTTGGGTAGAGGATGTATGGGTGGGTGATTGTATATGAGTAAGGGTGTGTGATTAAGGGATGTTTGGTTGGGGGATGGGTGGGTAGAGGATGTGTGGGTGGGTAGAGGATATGTGGGTGGGTGAGTGTGTGTAGGTTAGGAGATGGTGGGGGGAAGTTTGTAGGGGTGGGGTTGGGATCTGTGAGTGGGCTGGGGGAAATTGGAGATTATGTGGGTGGGTGCGGAATTTGTGTGTGGGTAGGTGCGGGATATGTGAGTTAGCGGGGAGATGTGTGTGTGTGGGAGATGTGTGGCTGAGGAATGTGTGTTTGGCTTGGTGGTTGGAGGTGTGTGGGTGGAGGAGGATATGTGGGTGAGTGATTGTTGGTGGGTAATGGGACAGGTAGAGGATATGTGAGTGGGTGGGGAGATGTGTGTAGGTGGGCGGATGTGTGTGGGTGGGGGATGTGTGGGTTGGGGAATGTATGTGTGCTTGGGGTGTGGGTGGATGGGATGTGTGGTGGGTGAGAGGTGTGTGTAGGTGGGGAGTTGTGTAGGTGTAGGGATGTGGTGGATGTGTGGGGTTATTATGTGTGTGTGGGTTATGTGTGTGGTTGGGTGGGGGAGTTGGAGTGAATGGGAAATGTGTGGGTGGTTGGTGGATGTGTCTCATAACATAGTAATATGCATGTTTATGTTTACATGTTGATGAAAGAAAGATGAGTGATTGGAAGGGCCGAGTGTAAGACGGGCCTGCGTGCCCAATTTGTTACCCTTTGAAAATAAAAACTGTTCGTTCGTTCGTTCGTTCGTTCCTTCGTTCTCTCTCTCTCTCTCTCTCTCTCTCTCTATCTCTCTCTCTCTCTCTCTCGCTCTCGCTTATACGCACTTACTCTCACACTCGCCCCCTCTTACGCACAAACATACTCACATATTCACTCTCACTCAATCTCTCACTCACTCACTCTCCCACTTATACTCTCTCTCTCTCTCTCTCTCTCTCTCTCTCTCTCTCACACACACACACACATTCACTCATTCACTCTCTAAACCACACTAACTCACTCTCTTACTCGCACACACAGACAAGCAAACAGACACACACTCTCACTCACTCTCACTCATTCACTTTCTCATGCACTCTCTCACTCATCCACTCTCTCACTCATCCACTCTCTCTCTCTCTCTCTCTCTCTCTCTCTCTCTCTCTCTCTCTCTCTCTCTCTCTCTCTCTTACACACTCACTCGCTGTCACACTCACTCACTCACGCAAATACACACATACCAACAAATTCTCTCTCACTCATTCACTCACGCTCCCTTACTCACTCACTCACTCACTCGCTGACTCTCTAACTCACGCTCACTCACTCACTTTCTCACTCTATCACACAGACAGGCAGACACACAACACAACCTCTCTCTTTCTCTCTCTCTCTCTCTCTCTCTCTCTCTCTCTCTCATTCACTTATTCTCTCTCTCAATCTCTTACACATACGTGCACACTCACTCATTTTTACACTCACTCAGGCACACGCACATGCATACTCGCTTACTCTCTCCATCTCATACTCACTTCTCACTCACTCTCTCACCCACTCTCTCACTCACACACACTCAGTGAAGAATGATAATGAAAAAATTATAGTGAAAGAATTATACCACTAGCTGACGTATGGAGGCATATAGTCGATATGGAGTAAGTATTGAAAGAGTTTTCGGTTGAATGTGTAGGGATTCACTGGAGTTTTCAAATCTGGTGGAAGGCTATTCCACAAGTGAGGACCAAAATACCCGAAACAAGTTTTGTAGTAGTCCAATCTAGGCTTCTGAACCTGTAATAAATTTAAGCGCTTACTGTTCATTGCATTAGATTGAATTAACGGTAGAAGATACTCTGGGGTATTTTCAGATATAATTTTATTCACTAATTTGGCTTTGTTAAAAAGGAAGCGCTTTCGAAGTGGTAGATGTCTTAGATGGCTGTATAATTTATTACTTTCAACGTGCTTTATGCCAGAAACTAGACGTATAGCTCGGTTTTGAAGCAAACATAGTCGTTTCATATTAGATTTAGGGCAACCATCCCAGACTGTGAAACAATAATCGAGAGGTGATTGGATATAGGATGCATAGAATATTTTTCGTGTGCTTTCATCCAAGAAGTGCTGAATTTTAGCAAGTTGGTAAACTTGTGCTATTCTCTTGGTAAGGACGAGAACATGAGAGCTCCAGTTTAAATGTCTGTCAATTAAAAGACCTAATGTATTATGTTCATTTACATTAATTATAGGTATCGTGTCCACGTGGAGCTCGAGCGGTGCTCGAGGTATTGCTGACTCTGAAGCGTGTTTCTTGTTGGATAGCGAGTTAATAGCCTCCCATATATTTGTGTTATTTGATTTATCTACAATCAAATTTTTGAAAAATCTTTCTTTATCCTACTAATTTCATATTTAACTTTATTTCTTAGACTTCGGTAATTGATCAATTCTTTATTTTTGTGTGCTGTATCTTGTTCTCTCATGATTTCGAGAACTTCGATAGAGAGACTAGAAGACTGGCAGGATGAGAATAGATTCATCTTGATTAACAAGCCGTATAACACACATACTTTCTACTCGAGATCATGGCACACTACAATTACACCTGACCTGGATTTTCATTCACCAGACCCGGAGTGGAACATTAAACGAATTGTTGAGAAACAATTTGGTGGCAGTGACCACCGGCCAGTCTTTCTAATATAGAAAATGAGCTTGTAAGTGAAAGCAGCACCCTCTCGAGGTGGAACTACAAGAAAGCAGACTGAGCAATGTACAAGCATCGCACCAGCATACTGGTTAGAAACCTGAATACTGAGAAAGACATAAATAAAGTAGTTGAAGAGTTTGGGAAATGCATACTACAGACAGCACGAGAAAGTACCAAGAGTAGCCCGTAAACATGATAAACTCAACTGGAGTAGTGAACTGGATCAGTTGCATAATGATGTGGATGTATGTAGAAAGCAAGCAAAGGCCAAACCCAGCCAAGAGCACCACAATAAATACCAGCACGCAAAAGCCAAATTTCAAAGAGCCAAGCTGCAGGCTAGACGGGAAAGCTGGCAGGAACAAACAGAGTCACTGAACCTTGAACGAGACACCAGGAAGTTGTGGAAGCTAATAAACAACTTAACGATGAGGGCACAGGGAGAAACTCAAAATTGTTCTACATAAAGACGGAAACATCTTAACAGGAAAGCAAGCAGCTGACCATTTTGCGGACTCATTCGCATAAGATAATAATATCGAAATAAGCACAGAGAAACAACAAGAGATTCGAGAGAAATCGCAACATACAGGAAAGAATGAAACAGTACATGAGGCTCTGGAGGCACCTATCACAATCAGCGAACTGGAGCTAGCCATTTCAAAACTGAAAATGAGAAAGTCACCAGGAGCTGACGGTATCTCCAATGAAATGATCAGGAACCTAGGGACAGAGGCCAAAGTAAAGCTGTTGCAGATCTTCAATAACAGCTGGACCTCAGGCAGTGTTCCACAAGCCTGGAGAGAAGCAATCATGATACCCTTCCTAAAATCAGGGAAAGATAGTTCCATTGCCTCGAGCTACAGACCAATTAGCCTCACCAGCTGTCTCTGCAAAACAATGGAACGCATCATAAATCACAGACTGCAATGGTACTTTGAAAGTGAAAACATCCTTGTGCCACAGAAAGCTGGCTTTAGGCAGTGCTACTCTATGGAAGATCAGACAACCTACCTCTCTCAAAAAAATTGAGGATTGATTCCAAGAGAAGAAGCTGGTGCTTGCTGCATGGATAGATCTGAATAACCAAAACCTGCTCAAGATGACTACCACATAATGGACAGTCCAGAACAAGTCATTATTCTGCGCCTCAGAACAAGACACAATAGATTACGCAACCCCATGTATACAAAATTCAAGATTGGTAGAGCACATACTCTAAGACTGCCCAAAATACAACATATCTAGGCAAACCTTCTTTCCTAGAGAGATAACAGTGGAAGATAAACTTTATTGACTGCCGAGTGAACTAAAAAAGACAGTTAAATTCCTACAAGAGACAACATTGCAGTTATAGACATATTTCAAGCGAACGAAAGAAGAAGAAGAAGAAGCTGCACTCTCCACACGATTCCAAAGAATTACGAAATGGGAAACGGCGCACGAAGAGATGATCGTAAGTGATCTATGAGAATAGATAAAATCTACAAGGGCACATCAAATGTTATCGAGTTGATGAAGTGCTAAATAAAAGGACTCTGTGAAGAGTACACGGGATGTCGGAAGTGCAAGTCCCGGGTATTGATTATCTAAGGGACAACTTACGGTCGCGGGTAGGGACAAATGAAACAAGTATTATAAAGTATGGCAAGTAAGAGACGTGTGGGGCAAAGGTGGTCGGTCTGTTAAAAGATGTGAATGAAGTGTAGAAAAGGCTTTGTTGACGTTCAGAAGACTTTCAGAGAAAGCGTGGAGGAAATGCGAAGCATATGTTGAGGACGCGTGAGTGACGTGAAGAAGGAATGCGAATGAATGTTTGAAAGATATGTAGCAGAATTGTTGATGGCATCATCATCATCTTGTGCTATGTCGATAAATGTGGATGGCTATTGCTCCCACATCACGCGATCACCAGCGTCTTTGGTCGTGCCTGTGTTCTTATCTCGATTATACAACGTGCCCAGGCCTTTCAGGGTGTTATCTCTTTGCCTTCCATTTGTACTTTTTCCATAAATCTTGTCAATTGTCGTTAAGTTTTATAGCTTACTAGCTGACCCGGCCCGGCTTCGCCCAGTCCCTAGTGCGGAGCATCTCATTTAATTCATATAAGTAGTCATATAAGTTCTCGTTCCCGTTCCCGACTATCTGTCTGTCTGTCTGTCTGTCTGTCTGTCTGTCTATCTGTCTGTCTGTCTGTCTGTCTGACCCGGCCCGGCATCGCCCAGCTCCTGGTGTGGAGCATCTAATTTAATTCATATAAGTAGTCATATAAGCTCCCGTTCCCTTTCCCGACTATCTATCTGTCTGTCTGTCTATCTGTCTGTCTGTCTGTCTGTCTGTCTGTCTGACCCGGCCCGGCTTCACCCAGCCCCTGATGGGGAGCATCTCATTTAATTCATATAAGTAGTCATATAAGTTCCCGTTCCCGACTATCTGTCTGTCTGTCTGTCTGTCTGTCTGTCTGTCTGTCTGTCTGTCTGTCCTCTCTGTCTGTCTGTCTGTCTGTCTGTCTGTCTGTCTGCCTGTCTGTCTAATCATTT
>OY992876.1:79593582-79666082 GCA_963921405.1 Cepaea hortensis
AGGAGGGAGAAGGAGGAGGGAGAAGGAGGAGGGAGGAGGAGGGAGAAGGGGGAGGAGGAGGGGGAGGAGGAGAACGCAGGAGGAGGAGGGAAAAGGGAGGAGGAGAGAGGAGGAGGAAGAGGGAGGAGGAGAGGGAGGGAGAGGGAGGAGGAGGGAGAGGGAGGAGGAGGGAGGAGGAGGAGAGAGGGGAGGGAGGAGGCGGAGGGAGGAGGCGGAGGAGAAGGAGGAGGTAGAAGGAGGAGGGAGGAGAAGGAGGGGGAGGAGAAGGAGGGAGGAGGAGGAAGAGGGAGGAGGAGGAGCGATGTGGAAGGAGGAGGAGGAGGGAGGAGGTAGAGGCAGGAGGAGGAGGAGGAGAAAGGAGGAGGGGGAAAAGGGAGGAGGAGGGAGAAGGAGGAGGGAGGAAGTGGGAGGAGAAGGAGGAAGAGGGATGAGGGGGAGGAGGGGGAGGAGGGAAGAGGAGGGAGGAGGAGGAGGAAAGAGGAGGAGGGGAGGAGGAAGGAAGAGGAGTGATTAGGAGGAGGGAGGAGGGCGAGGAGGTAGGAGGAGGAAGAGGGAGGAGGAGGAAGAGGGAGGAGGAGGAAGAGGGAGGAGGAGGGAGGAGGAGGAAGAGGGAGGAGGAGGAGGAAGAGGGAGGAGGGAAAGAGGAGTAGAGAGGAATAGGAGGGAGGAGGAGGCATTAGAAAGAGGAGGGAGAAGTAGGAGGGAGGATGAGGGAGGAGGAGGGAGGTGGAGGAAGAGGGAGGAGGATGGATGAGGGGGAGGAGGAAGGAGGAGGAAGAGGGAGGATGAAGAGGGAGGAGGATTGATGAGGAGGAGGGAGGAGAGAGGAGGAGAACGCAGAAGGAGGAGGGGGAGGAGGAGGAGGGAGGAGGAGGGAGAGGGAGGATGAGGGAGGAGGAGGGAGGAAGAGATAGGCGGAGAGAGGAGGAGGAGGGAAGAGGAGGGAGGAGGAGGGAGGAGGAAGAGTAGGGAGGAATAGGAGGGAGGAGGAGGGATTAGGAGGAGGAGAGAGGAGTAGGAGGGGGAGGAGGGTGGAGGATGGAGGAGGAGGAGAAGGGAGGAGGAAGGAGGAGGTGGGAGGAGGATGAGGGAGAAGAGAGGAGCAGGAGGGAGAGGAGGAGAGAGGAGGAGGTGGAGGAGGAGGAAGGAGGAGGAAGAGGGAGGAGGGGGAGAAGGAGGGAGGAGGAAGAGGGAGGAGGAGGGAGAAGGAGGGAGAAGGAGGGAGGAGGAGAACGCAGGAAGAGCTAGGGGGAGGGGGAGGGAGAGGGAGGAGGAGGGAGGAGGAGGAGGAGGAGGGAGGAGGTGGAGGAGGGAGGAGGGAGGAGGTGGAGGGAGAAGGAGGAGGGAGGAGGAGGGAGAAGGAGGAGGGAGGAGAAGGAAGGGGGATGAGGAGGAGGAGGAATGATGAGGAGGGAGGAGGAGGAAGAGGGAGGAGGAGGAGGGATGTGGAGGAAGGAGGAGGAGGGAGGAGGGAGGAGGAGAGAGGAGTAGGAGGAGGGAGGAGGAGAAGGGAGGAGGAGGGATGATGAGGAGGAGGAGGAGAGGAGGAGGGGAGAAGGGAGGGTGAGAAGGGTGGAGGAGGGAGGAAGAGGGAGGAGAAGGAGGAGGAGTGGAGGAGGGATGAGGGAGAAGAGGGAGGAGGAGGGAGGAGGAGGGATGAGGGGCAGGAGGGAGGAGGAGGAGGGAAGAGGAGGAGGAGGGAGGAGGAGAAGGGAGGAGGAAGGAAGAGGGAGTGATTTGGAGGAGGGAGGAGGTAGGAGGAGGAGGGAGGAGGGAGGGAAGAGGGAGGAGGAGGATGGAGGAAAAAGAGGAGGGAGAGGGGGAGGGGAAGAGGAAGCGGATAGGAGGAGGAAGGGGAGGGGAGAGGAGGAGGAGGAGGATTATAAAGCATATGCCTGTAGATAACTGCAGCGAAAAGGTGGGTCTGTCTATCTATCTGACCCGGCGTGGCTTCGCCCACCTCCTGGCGGGGAGCGTCTCATTAAGTTCATACCAAAAAAAAAAAAAATGTTACTTAAAAGAATGTCCTTCCACACACCATCCATTATTTTTAATGAAAACTGGTTTTAATTACCTACATGACTGTCCTGTAGATAACTTCTTTAAGCATAAAAAGATGAGTTACAATGTTATGCATTATGCATTATTTTTTATGAAAACTTTGAAAATGCCTTAAAGATTATATCATTATTTATTATAACTCTTATGCCGGTAAATAACTATAGACAAAGAGTTTATAAATCTGTGAAAACCATGCAACAATATGACTATAAGGTATATAGCAATGTTATTAAAGTTATGCCCCTTGAAATAACTTTTCTAGAGTTAAGTCCCCTTCCTATATTGAAATTATAATGAAAAATGAAATATTAAATAATATTGAGTAAGTAGCCGATTTTGCACTAAAAAAATATGACAGTTGGCAGCGCGGTAATGAGAGGAAGACGTGTAGAAAATTTCATCTCAATCGGATGGACCGTTCGCGAACGCATAAAGGACAGACATACAGACGGAGATTGCCTTTTATATATAAGATTTCTCTCATGACGTGCTCACACAATCTTGACTGTGTTTCTAATGTATGTAATAAATTTACGTTTTTCATTTGTTTCGCGTAGAACTATCTCATTCTTTCAGTTAGTTCTTGTAGAACTGCCTCATTCTTTCAGTTGTTTCTTGTAGAACTGTCTCATTCTTTCATTTGTTTCTTGTGGAACTTTTCCCTTCTTTCAGTTGTTGTTGTTATTATTGTTGTTGTTGTTGTTGTTGGTGGTGTTGGTGTGTGTGTGTGTGTGTCTGTGTGTGTGTGTGTGTGTGTGTGTGTGTGTGTGTGTGCGTGCGTGCGTGCGTGTGTGCGTGCGTGCGTGCGTGCGTGTGTGTGTGGTTTTTTTTTTTTTTAAGAACTGTCCCATTCTTTCAGAAATAAGAAATGTCTTATTCGTTTTTCTCTCCGTCTATGGTATTCTTTGCATTTCCCCCGGAAACCACATGTCCACTGTCTGCTTATTGTCCATGTTTGACATGCACACAACATTATGGGTTCTATATAGCACTTCTAGTTTCTCTTTGCGTGATAGCTTTTCATTCATCATCATCATGTGCCATATCGGTAACTGTGGGCGGACATGTTTCCCATCTCACACAATCATCAAGAGTCGTGGGTCAGCTCTATATTCTTGTCTCCACCATGTCTTATGGCCAAGCCATCCAGATATTTACTTATCTGCCTTCCTCTTGTTCTTTTCCCCTCAGTATTGCAAGTTGTCAACAAGTTATTCAGTTTATGTCTTCTCATATATGTTCCAAAATAAAAATGTTGACTGTCCAATTTCTCTAATAAGTTTACGGTTTTGATTTGCTTCTTGTAGGACTTGTTCATTGGTTTTTCTGTTTGTCCATGGTATTCTTTGCATTTTCATCAGAAACCACATTTCCACTGCCATTAGATATTGTTAAGCTTGTCTGCTCATTGTCCACGTTTCGCATCAATCCATAAGTGCAGGTTCTATGTAGCACTTGACCGCTCTTTTTCTCGTTGCAATTGACATCTTTTTATTGGTCAATATGTGCCAATGAGTGGGTTTGGTGTGAATGGAACTCATACCTGCTTGGGTGTATGTTAGTGCGTGGAGCACGTTTTGGGACGAGTGTCAGGAGAAGATAATTCTCGGTTGAACAGAGGATTACGAGTGAAGACTCGGTCCAGTTGGACGTGTCGTAACGAGTGCTAGAAGAATGGCACAAGTCGAGGCCGTTTGTATATTATATTTTAGTTTTGAGTGATAGCACCTGTTCATATTTTAGTTGAGAATAACTGTGTGGTTAAATGCAATGCGTAAACTGTCGTAAATATGAAGCTGCGAAATACATGATGAAAGCAGCGGGGACTTCTGTTATGTTCTTTAGTCGAACTTGTGGCTTTAGTGCGAGAGTTGAGGAGAGTTAGTGAATAGCAAACATGGATAAGCAATCAAGATTTGATCGCAAAGTATTCAGAAGATAGTAAATCATGGCGCAGTGATCTTTAGCCATTAAATACGGAGCACAGAAATAGCGCCGTGAGAAAATTACAGCCATGGATCTGACTTGCCAGTAGAATGTCAACGAGCAGAAGTGAGCCTAAAGCAGTGGCCTAAAAATAGGTCCATGACAGTATGGTTGACATCTTGCAAAAGTAGGTCCATGACAGTATGTTTGACATCTTGCAAAAGGCAACTATTTGATGTGTAGATGAAATGTGGATGACGTGTAGAAGAACATTAAATCAACTTTAGAGGACAGTATGTTTCACATCTTGCAAAAGGCAACTATTTGACGTGTAGATGATATGTGGATGGCGTGTAGAAGAACATTAAATCAACTTTAGATGACCTCTTCATGAAATGTAGATAGTATGTAGAATAACTGTGGATGATATATAGATGGTATCCAGAAAGAGCCGTGGATGAGCTTGTGATGACATTTCGATGATATACAGATGACATGTAGGTAGCGTGGAGTAAACTGTAGATGACGTAGAGAACACACGTGGGTGATGTACAAAGCAAATGTGGATGACGTGTGTAGAAATGTGGATGACGAATGTGGAAACATGGGTGATATATGTAGATATGTGGATGACGTGTGGGAGACACGAGAATGACATGTGGCAGACGACGTGTGGATGGCGCCACAGAGACTGTCTTTAAACATTTACTTAATATTTTTCAATCCCCTCCCCTTCTTTAATTTTTCTTTCGCTTATCCTATTTACAGGACATCGCTGTCAACACCAGCATTTTACCGCTATTGTTGATCTCTTGGCACGATTACGCTAAGTAGTTTGCCATTGCTTTCTGAGCGACCGGCTCACATACCCCCGTAAGTAACCAGCGCGACGCGATCCGCTACCGAATCTCGTGCAGCTGCGTTACTCTACATGTATATATGGGATTACGGAGAAAGTCGTTAAACCTCTTCGCCAGGGAGACCAGCCTTTCTTTGATTGTCAATATATATATATATATATATATATATATATATATATATATATATATATATATATCTGTGTGTGAGTGTTTGTGTGTGTGTGTGTGTGTGTTTGTGTGTGTGTGTGTGTGAATAATTTCTTCTAGGTATATGCAGACCTTTAATTTAAATCAGGTCTTAATCAGATGTTACTGGCCTACCCTATAAAAGTAGAAGTATTAGCTGCCTTCTGTTAGCCCCGAATGTTGGGCGGTGCTTGCTAAACCCGACACCCCACATTGTGCCAACGGTTTCAGACGGAGGAGTGCAAATTTTTTTTTGGGGGGAGGGGGGGGGGGTGGAGGCAAACCTTACCCTAGTGCAAGGAAATACAACCTAGAGACTAAATGTCATAGCAGGGCAGACCAGGCTCAAATCCTTGGTCGGCGACTGGTCTAGAATGGAAGCTCCGACAGGCGGATAGTTAGATCATTGCTTTGCTGGTCCGGCAGCTTCTGCATCTTGTGTTGTTCCAGGCGTATAGGTGTTACCTTTTCTCTGGAGTAAACTAGGCAGGCCGAGAGAGAGAGAGAGAGAGAGAGAGAGAGAGAGAGAGAGAGAGAGAGAGAGAGAGAGAGAGAGAGAGAGAGAGAGAGAGAGAGAGGAGGTCATGCTGCGTGGGCAACACATGGTCTCTAAATTCAGCCATGGCTTTGTGTTATGGCGCGGCATGACTCCATGACTATTGTCTGTCAAGCCGGCAAGGGGCCAGCGGTTAATGTGAACCGTGACGCTACTGTTTATTTGGTTTCTGGAATTCTAACCCCGGTAGTGTGCCATAGTTTTGTAGCTGTTCACTTTGACTGGGCTATTTCAGACTTGCCTGGAACTATTTCGATCAGATTTCACCGACAGGGCTGACTGAAATATGTCCAGTGGTTATTTCATCGATTCTAACTAACGCTCGACTTTGGCTGTCTTCGTGAAATGCTTTTTCCAGTTGCGCTTATGCAGATTTTACTGTGTGTATTTTCTCGCACTAAACTTAAACTTGTATAGTGATCTCCCATTCCTATTTTTTTTCTAGTGTCAGCCTTCCTTCCTTCCTTCCTTCCTTCCTTCCTTCTTCCCTTCTTTCCTTCCTTCCCCTCCCTCAGTTCCTCCTTCCTTCCTCCATCCAACCCTTCCTCCCTCCATCCCTTTACTTAAAACTTTGATAGCCATATCCCATTCCTATTTTGTCTAGTGACATTATCTTCTTCTTCTTCTTCTTCTTCTTCTTCTTCTTCTTCTTCTTCTTCTTCTTCTTCTTCTTCTTCTTCTTCTTCTCCTCTCCCTTCTCCTTCTTCTTCTTCTTCTTCTTCTTCTTCTTCTTCTTCTTCTTCTTCTTCTTCTTCTTCTTCTTCCCCTTCTCCTCCTCCTTCTCTTCCTCCTCATCCTTCTCCTTCTTCTCCTCCTCCTCCTCCTCTTCCTTCTCCTCCCTTCCTTCTTTCTTTAATGCGCATTTACTTTACATTTTCATAGTTATTTACCATTCCTTTTATTCTAGTGGCATGTTGTTCTTGTGATTCTTCATCTTCTCCTTCTTTTTTCTTCCATCCTTTTTTCATTCTTTTCGTCCTTCAATCCTTCCTTTCCTCCTGTGCATTGACTTTAAACTGTTATAGTTATCTCCCATGGCTATTTTTTTTTCTATTTTGGAATAAAGACATAAGAGTAAATGATTGCAGATAGGTCACACACCGAGCGTGTGAGACGTCAGATGGTGCGTGTAGATGGAAATGACTATATGTTTACATGAATCCATTGTCGATGAACATTTACCACGCGGAATGGTCTGATAAGTCACATTCGCTACCGCCTTGAATTGTAGTTATTATGCCTTTTTTGAAGCACAATGCTTGTCTTAGTTCTATATTCACAAACTAGTTGCATAGTTTGTCTCCTTGTGTATTTAATTTGCGCTCTTGAAGCTTGCTTAACTTTTGTTTGTATTGAACTCTGATCAGCCTGTGCTATCACTTCATTGTTTTATGTCGCGTGTAAACTCAGCTCGGATGGCTGGCAGAATTGCTCGGCTGACTGGCAGAATTGCTCGGCTGACTGGCAGAATCAACAATCGCACATCCCAAGTGTGAGTTTATGCCAAAACAAACGTGCTTTTGCTAATTTACACTGAGAAATCAATGCCATGTTTGACTGTTTGCCAGTGTGGGTGATTTTTGTTTGATTTAGGGTAAGTGTAAAGTGAATAAAAAATGAATTGGTTGTGTAAACGTGTGCTTTTTTTTTTAATTTTTTTTACATCTAATGATTTTGATTAGCGAATGGTTTAATGGTTTGAATGAGTGGGTGCAAAGGCTTGGTGGTGTGATGAATTCATTTAAGTAACAACATAATGAGTTCCAATCTGTTTATGGTTAATTTTCCAGAGAGCCGATAATGTTGGCAGAGGATTCCGTCTATAAGGAAATACTTCCCTTTACTCTGATATTTTGGTAGTATATTTCATCGAATCTCTGCTGCCAAGCGACAGTAAACGTCGCTTTTTGGTGATACAAGCCGTGCTTCGCAGCAGAGTTACAGTGAGAGGAGGCGAGCCCAAGCCCACAATTAAACTAGCTCAAAGGAAACGCTGGCTACCCCGCAGTTGTAAACGGGTTTGAAGAAGTCAGCAAGGTGGAAATGACGTCTTGTGGTGTATAGCGAACCGTTTGTGGGGACTCGACAACAGAGGGAAAACTAATGGTGAAGAAGCTGGCATCCTGGTGTCAAAGAAAAGGTGATGTGATAATTGTGACAGATCACTACACATCAGGCGCACAATGTTCGCCTCCCCGAGGGGTGGGATGGCTTGTGGGCAGGCACACATAGTATATGTGGGACAAGTTCGACCAACGATTAAAAATTATCGAAACTGAAAGGCACAGCAAGGATGTACAACAGGAGAAAGACGCGCGGAGTCATAACCAGAATGGGTCCATCCCTAAAGTGTGGTAAAGAGTTATAGGACCGAAACATTCGGCGAAAAGGGGGGGGGGGGGGGGCTATTCTGTCGAGCCTAAGCTTCACACAGTGCTTGCTTTGCAACGAGTTTTCCTAGCCAACTATAATTATTTTCCCTTTTTTTTGTTGCGCTCCCTCGCTTCCTTTGAACTCAAGCGTAAACCATGTACTTCTAGTGCACTGGAGTGAATTTTGTGTATGGATTAGCTTTCCCAATGCCAGTGTCCCTCGCCATCAGGCGAACTAACTCAGACTTCTGAGGTACTTGTAATTTACGTCCCCTAATCAAAGACGAAAAGTCATCATTTTAGCCCAATTGACCTTTTTACTTACCCGTGATCTCACATCTCCAAAACAAACATTCCGGACGAACGAAGAAGTATAAGAATACTGAGGTTTGAACCCGCAGCCTCGTCTTGGCAGGCGAGTGCACTAACCAGTCAGTGATTAACTGATTCAGTGCCGAAGGATAATATATCTCCAATTATGACCTCCCATTTTACAGAGGGACGCTATATCGCCATACTAGGGTGTTAATGTTTGTGTTTCGTGGTACCTTCCACAGTTTCAATGCTCAGTGAACAGAATTTACACGACGATACCTATTCATTTTATTGTGCACCATGTTTGGTCCACACCTACTGTTTGTTTGGCACTGAATCAGTTACAATACCTCGGCCAGATAAGAAAGCACATCACACGGTGTCAGGAGGTATGTCCGTCAAGACAAGAAGCGTTTGACACACCTCAGTTACAATACCTCGGCCAGATAAGAAAGCACATCACCCGGTGTCAGGAGGTTTGTCCGTCAAGACAAGAAGCGTTTGACACACCTCAGTTACAATACCTCGACCAAATAAGAAAGCACATCACACGGTGTCAGGAAGTATGTCCGTCAAGACAAGAAGCGTTTGACACACCTCAGTTACAATACCTCGGCCAGATAAGAAAGCACATCACACGGTGTCAGGAGGTATGTTCGTCAAGACAAGAAGCGTTTGACACACCTCAGTTACAATACCTCGGCCAAATAAGAAAGCACATCACACGGTGTCAGGAGGTTTGTCCGTCAAGACAAGAAGCGTTTGACACACCTCAGTTACAATACCTCGGCCAGATAAGAAAGCACATCACCCGGTGTCAGGAGGTTTGTCCGTCAAGACAAGAAGCGTTTGACACACCTCAGTTACAATACCTCGGCCAAATAAGAAAGCACATCACACGGTGTCAGGAGGTTTGTCCGTCAAGACAAGAAGCGTTTGACACACCTCAGTTACAATACCTCGGCCAGATAAGAAAGCACATCACCCGGTGTCAGGAGGTTTGTCCGTCAAGACAAGAAGCGTTTGACACACCTCAGTTACAATACCTCGGCCAAATAAGAAAGCACATCACACGGTGTCAGGAGGTTTGTCCGTCAAGACAAGAAGCGTTTGACACACCTCAGTTACAATACCTCGGCCAGATAAGAAAGCACATCACCCGGTGTCAGGAAGTATGTCCGTCAAGACAAGAAGCGTTTGACATACCTCAGTTACAATACCTCGGCCAAATAAGAAAGTACATCACCCGGTGTCAGGAAGTATGTCCGTCAAGACAAGAAGCGTTTGACATACCTCAGTTACAATACCTCGGCCAAATAAGAAAGCACATCACCCGGTGTCAGGAGGTTTGTCCGTCAAGACAAGAAGCGTTTGACACACCTCAGTTACAATACCTCGGCCAAATAAGAAAGCACATCACCCGGTGTCAGGAAGTATGTCCGTCAAGACAAGAAGCGTCTGACACACCTCAGTTACAATACCTCGGCCAGATAAGAAAGCACATCACCCGGTGTCAGGAAGTATGTCCGTCAAGACAAGAAGCGTTTGACATACCTCAGTTACAATACCTCGGCCAAATAAGAAAGCACATCACCCGGTGTCAGGAAGTATGTCCGTCAAGACAAGAAACGTTTGACACACCTCAGTTACAAAACCTCTGCCAAATAAGAAAGCACATCACCCGGTGTCAGGAAGTATGTCCGTCAAGACAAGAAGCGTTTGACACACCTCAGTTACAATACCTCGGACAGATAAGAAAGCACATCACACGGTGTCAGGAGGTATGTCCGTCAAGACAAGAAGCGTTTGACACACCTCAGTTACAATACCTCGGCCAAATAAGAAAGCACATCACCCGGTGTCAGGAGGTTTGTCCGTGAAGACAAGAAGCGTTTGACACACCTCAGTTACAATACCTCGGCCAGATAAGAAAGCACATCACACGGTGTCAGGAGGTATGTCCGTCAAGACAAGAAGCGTTTGACACACCTCAGTTACAATACCTCGGCCAGATAAGAAAACACATCACACGGTGTCAGGAGGTATGTCAGTAAAGACAAGAAGCGTTTGACACACCTCAGTTACAATACCTCGGCCAAATAAGAAAGCACATCACCCGGTGTCAGGAGGTATGTCCGTCAAGACAAGAAGCGTTTGACACACCTCAGTTACAATACCTCGGCCAAATAAGAAAGCACATCACACGGTGTCAGGAGGTATGTCCGTCAAGACAAGAAGCGTTTGACACACCTCAGTTACAATACCTCGGCCAAATAAGAAAGCACATCACCCGGTGTCAGGAGGTATGTCCGTCAAGACAAGAAGCGTTTGACACACCTCAGTTACAATACCTCGGCCAAATAAGAAAGTACATCACCCGGTGTCAGAAGGTATGTCCGTCAAGACAAGAAGCGTTTGACACACCTCAGTTACAATACCTCGGCCAAATAAGAAAGTACATCACCCGGTGTCAGGAGGCTTGTCCGTCAAGGCAAGAAGCGTTTGACACACCTCAGTTACAATACCTCGGCCAAATAAGAAAGCACATCACCCGGTGTCAGGAGGTTTGTCCGTCAAGACAAGAAGCGTTTGACACACCTCAGTTACAATACCTCGGCCAAATAAGAAAGTACATCACCCGGTGTCAGGAGGTTTGTCCGTCAAGACAAGAAGCGTTTGACACACCTCAGTTACAATACCTCGGCCAAATAAGAAAGTACATCACCCGGTGTCAGGAGGCTTGTCCGTCAAGACAAGAAGCGTTTGACACACCTCAGTTACAATACCTCGGCCAAATAAGAAAGTACATCACCCGGTGTCAGGAGGTTTGTCCGTCAAGACAAGAAGCGTTTGACACACCTCAGTTACAATACCTCGGCCAAATAAGAAAGTACATCACCCGGTGTCAGGAGGTTTGTCCGTCAAGACAAGAAGCGTTTGACACACCTCAGTTACAATACCTCGGCCAAATAAGAAAGCACATCACCCGGTGTCAGGAGGTATATCCGTCAAGACAAGAAGCGTTTGACACACCTCAGTTACAATACCTCGGCCAAATAAGAAAGCACATCACACGGTGTCAGGAGGTATGTCCGTCAAGACAAGAAGCGTTTGACACACCTCAGTTACAATACCTCGGCCAAATAAGAAAGCACATCACCCGGTGTCAGGAGGTATGTCCGTCAAGACAAGAAGCGTTTGACACACCTCAGTTACAATACCTCGGCCAAATAAGAAAGCACATCACCCGGTGTCAGGAGGTATATCCGTCAAGACAAGAAGCGTTTGACATACCTCAGTTACAATACCTCGGCCAAATAAGAAAGCACATCACCCGGTGTCAGGAGGTATATCCGTCAAGACAAGAAGCGTTTGACATACCTCAGTTACAATAACTCGACCAAATAAGAAAGCACATCACCCGGTGTCAGGAGGTATATCCGTCAAGACTAGAAGCGTTTGACATACCTCAGTTACAATACCTCGGCCAAATAAGAAAGCACATCACCCGGTGTCAGGAGGTATGTCCGTCAAGACAAGAAGCGTTTGACACACCTCAGTTACAATACCTCGGCCAAATAAGAAAGCACATCACACGGTGTCAGGAGGTATGTCCGTCAAGACAAGAAGCGTTTGACACACCTCAGTTACAATACCTCGGCCAGATAAGAAAGAACATCACCCGGTGTCAGGAGGTTTGTCCGTCAAGACAAGAAGCGTTTGACACACTACAGTTACAATACCTTGGCCAAATAAGAAAGCACATCACACGGTGTCAGGAAGTATGTCCGTCAAGACAAGAAGCGTTTGACACACCTCAGTTACAATACCTCGGCCAGATAAGAAAGCACATCACACGGTGTCAGGAGGTATGTCCGTCAAGACAAGAAGCGTTTGACACACCTCAGTTACAATACCTCGGCCAAATAAGAAAGCACATCACCCGGTGTCAGGAGGTTTGTCCGTCAAGACAAGAAGCGTTTGACACACCTCAGTTACAATGCCTCGGCCAAATAAGAAAGCACATCACCCGGTGTCAGGAGGTATGTCCGTCAAGACAAGAATCGTTTGACTCACCTCAGTTACAATACCTCGGCCAAATAAGAAAGCACATCACACGGTGTCAGGAAGTATGTCCGTCAAGACAAGAAGCGTTTGACACACCTCAGTTACAATACCTCGGCCAAATAAGAAAGTACATCACCCGGTGTCAGGAGGCTTGTCCGTCAAGACAAGAAGCGTTTGACACACCTCAGTTACAATACCTCGGCCAAATAAGAAAGTACATCACCCGGTGTCAGGAGGTTTGTCCGTCAAGACAAGAAGCGTTTGACACACCTCAGTTACAATACCTCGGCCAAATAAGAAAGTACATCACACGGTGTCAGGAGGCTTGTCCGTCAAGACAAGAAGCGTTTGACACACCTCAGTTACAATACCTCGGCCAAATAAGAAAGTACATCACCCGGTGTCAGGAGGTTTGTCCGTCAAGACAAGAAGCGTTTGACACACCTCAGTTACAATACCTCGGACAGATAAGAAAGCACATCACACGGTGTCAGGAGGTATGTCCGTCAAGACAAGAAGCGTTTGACACACCTCAGTTACAATACCTCGGCCAAATAAGAAAGCACATCACCCGGTGTCAGGAGGTTTGTCCGTGAAGACAAGAAGCGTTTGACACACCTCAGTTACAATACCTCGGCCAGATAAGAAAGCACATCACACGGTGTCAGGAGGTATGTCCGTCAAGACAAGAAGCGTTTGACACACCTCAGTTACAATACCTCGGCCAGATAAGAAAGCACATCACACGGTGTCAAGAGGTATGTCAGTCAAGACAAGAAGCGTTTGACACACCTCAGTTACAATACCTCGGCCAAATAAGAAAGCACATCACCCGGTGTCAGGAGGTATGTCCGTCAAGACAAGAAGCGTTTGACACACCTCAGTTACAATACCTCGGCCAAATAAGAAAGCACATCACACGGTGTCAGGAGGTATGTCCGTCAAGACAAGAAGCGTTTGACACACCTCAGTTACAATACCTCGGCCAAATAAGAAAGCACATCACCCGGTGTCAGGAGGTATGTCCGTCAAGACAAGAAGCGTTTGACACACCTCAGTTACAATACCTCGGCCAAATAAGAAAGTACATCACCCGGTGTCAGGAGGTATGTCCGTCAAGACAAGAAGCGTTTGACACACCTCAGTTACAATACCTCGGCCAAATAAGAAAGTACATCACCCGGTGTCAGGAGGCTTGTCCGTCAAGGCAAGAAGCGTTTGACACACCTCAGTTACAATACCTCGGCCAGATAAGAAAGCACATCACCCGGTGTCAGGAGGTTTGTCCGTCAAGACAAGAAGCGTTTGACACACCTCAGTTACAATACCTCGGCCAAATAAGAAAGTACATCACCCGGTGTCAGGAGGTTTGTCCGTCAAGACAAGAAGCGTTTGACACACCTCAGTTACAATACCTCGGCCAAATAAGAAAGTACATCACCCGGTGTCAGGAGGCTTGTCCGTCAAGACAAGAAGCGTTTGACACACCTCAGTTACAATACCTCGGCCAAATAAGAAAGCACATCACCCGGTGTCAGGAGGTTTGTCCGTCAAGACAAGAAGCGTTTGACACACCTCAGTTACAATGCCTCGGCCAAATAAGAAAGCACATCACCCGGTGTCAGGAGGTATGTCCGTCAAGACAAGAATCGTTTGACTCACCTCAGTTACAATACCTCGGCCAAATAAGAAAGCACATCACACGGTGTCAGGAAGTATGTCCGTCAAGACAAGTAGCGTTTGACACACCTCAGTTACAATACCTCGGCCAGATAAGAAAGCACATCACCCGGTGTCAGGAGGTTTGTCCGTCAAGACAAGAAGCGTTTGACACACCTCAGTTAAAATACCTCGGCCAAATAAAAAAGCACATCACCCGGTGTCAGGAGGTATGTCCGTCAAGACAAGAATCGTTTGACATACCTCAGTTACAATATCTCGACCAAATAAGAAAGCACATCACCCGGTGTCAGGAGGTATGTCCGTCAAGACAAGAAGCGTTTGACACACCTAAGTTACAATACCTCGGCCAAATAAGAAAGCACATCACCCGGTGTCAGAAGGTATGTCCGTCAAGACAAGAAGCGTTTGACACACCTCAGTTACAATACCTCGGCCAAATAAGAAAGCACATCACCAGGTGTCAGGAGGTATGTCCGTCAAGACAAGAAGCGTTTGTCACACCTCAGTTACAATACCTCGGCCAAATAAGAAAGTACATCACACGGTGTCAGGAGGTATGTCCGTCAAGACAAGAAGCGTTTGACACACCTCAGTTACAATACCTCGGCCAAATAAGAAAGTACATCACCCGGTGTCAGGAGGTTTGTCCGTCAAGACAAGAAGCGTTTGACACACCTCAGTGACAATACCTCGGCCAAATAAGAAAGTACATCACCCGGTGTCAGGAAGTATGTCCGTCAAGACAAGAAGCGTTTGACATACCTCAGTTACAATACCTCGGCCAAATAAGAAAGTACATCACCCGGTGTCAGGAGGTTTGTCCGTCAAGACAAGAAGCGTTTGACACACCTCAGTTACAATACCTCGGCCAAATAAGAAAGCACATCACCCGGTGTCAGGAGGTATATCCGTCAAGACAAGAAGCGTTTGACATACCTCAGTTACAATACCTCGGCCAAATAAGAAAGCACATCACCCGGTGTCAGGAGGTATATCCGTCAAGACAAGAAGCGTTTGACATACCTCAGTTACAATACCTCGGCCAAATAAGAAAGCACATCACCCGGTGTCAGGAGGTATGTCCGTCAAGACAAGACGCGTTTGACACACCTCAGTTACAATACCTCGGCCAAATAAGAAAGCACATCACACGGTGTCAGGAGGTATGTCCGTCAAGACAAGAAGCGTTTGACACACCTCAGTTACAATACCTCGGCCAGATAAGAAAGCACATCACCCGGTGTCAGGAGGTTTGTCCGTCAAGACAAGAAGCGTTTGACACACCTCAGTTACAATACCTCGGCCAAATAAGAAAGCACATCACACGGTGTCAGGAAGTATGTCCGTCAAGACAAGAAGCGTTTGACACACCTCAGTTACAATACCTCGGCCAGATAAGAAAGCACATCACACGGTGTCAGGAGGTATGTCCGTCAAGACAAGAAGCGTTTGACACACCTCAGTTACAATACCTCGGCCAGATCAGAAAGCACATCACCCGGTGTCAGGAGGTTTGTCCGTCAAGACAAGAAGCGTTTGACATACCTCAGTTACAATACCTCGGCCAAATAAGAAAGCACATCACCCGGTGTCAGGAGGTATGTCCGTCAAGACAAGAATCGTTTGACACACCTCAGTTACAATACCTCGGCCAAATAAGAAAGCACATCACCCGGTGTCAGGAGGTATGTCCGTCAAGACAAGAAGCGTTTGACACACCTCAGTTACAATACCTCGGCCAAATAAGAAAGCACATCACCCGGTGTCAGGAGGTATGTCCGTCAAGACAAGAAGCGTTTGACACACCTCAGTTACAATACCTCGGCCAAATAAGAAAGCACATCACCCGGTGTCAGGAAGTATGTCCGTCAAGACAAGAAGCGTTTGACATACCTCAGTTACAATACCTCGGCCAAATAAGAAAGTACATCACACGGTGTCAGGAGGTATGTCCGTCAAGACAAGAAGCGTTTGACACACCTCAGTTACAATACCTCGGCCAAATAAGAAAGTACATCACACGGTGTCAGGAGGTATATCCGTCAAGACAAGAAGCGTTTGACACACCTCAGTTACAATACCTCGGCCAAATAAGAAAGCACATCACCCGGTGTCAGGAAGTATGTCCGTCAAGACAAGAAGCGTTTGACACACCTCAGTTACAATACCTCGGCCAAATAAGAAAGTACATCACCCGGTGTCAGGAGGTATGTCCGTCAAGACAAGAAGCGTTTGACACACTTCAGTTACAATACCTCGGCCAAATAAGAAAGCACATCACCCGGTGTCAGGAGGTATGTCCGTCAAGACAAGAAGCGTTTGACACACCTCAGTTACAATACCTCGGCCAAATAAGAAAGCACATCACCCGGTGTCAGGAGGTATGTCCGTCAAGACAAGAAGCGTTTGACACACCTCAGTTACAATACCTCGGCCAAATAAGAAAGCACATCACCCGGTGTCAGGAGGTATGTCCGTCAAGACAAGAAGCGTTTGACACACCTCAGTTCGCCTCGGGCATGTGGTGCTGCACCCATATATGTATAGACAGATCGGCATTCAATGGGTGATGTTGTCTGTAGCACGCAGGTCGCCTTTACTTCCCTCGCCCGTGTGTTGCCGGGGCCCATACGGAGGAGCAAAGAATAGTAACACTGTTGCCTACCATGCATGTCGTAAGAGGCGACTAAGGAGGCTATGGTTCCGTCGCCCTGTTACTGAATGAGTGCGTGGCGCAATACTGTGAGCTGTGAATTTCGCGTGGAATGCTTTTATATCTGTCCGCAGTTGTTTGTAGCGTGAACTGCATGTTCGGAATGATGGCGGCCGGCTGTTACTGGATTTACTGGTTTGCCTTTTCGGTTCACGAGTTCATTTTTCAGGAGACTCCTGGGAGTCGTCGCTCCAGCTACGGAGTTCGTGCTTTGTGCGGCGCTTCCGGCGCCCGTTGCCCGGAAGTTGGAACCGCAACTCAACTAAAATCTAGACATTTCCTGGTACCTGTTCAAGACTGGGTTACCATGGGAACACCAGGTCTATTTTGAAGATTTGATTTGAACCTAATGCGAACCGGCTCTGTGGCGAAGGGTTAAATGAGGAAATATGTTTTCTCGCATGCCACGTTCGAAACACAGCTGCGGACGATTTGGCAGCAGACAGCCTTGCGTTGGTTTTCATGCAATGGTATGAGTGCCGGTCGTTCAGAAAGCAATGGCAAATTACTGAACGTAAATGTACCAAGAAATCGCAAGCAGCCCAAAAATGCTAGATTGACTGCAACGTCATGAACGATATGCAGGTCTTAAAGAATGTGAATGGAACCCATGACTGCCGCGCAGGAGGCGAGTGGCTAGCACTACGCTACCACGTCTCACTGGTTAAGGATGTGCTGAGTGGAAAAAGGAAGGGGAAGCGTGTAAGAGGAAAACAACGTTACCTGCTGGTTGGCAAATCCAGCGATAAACAGAAGGAACTTCTGTGAGAGTACGGTAAAGATCCCGGACAGAGAGTATTGAAATATCTTAAACGGTTAAGTGCCGAATGATAATATATCGACTAATGGGACCTCGCATTTAGACAGAAGGACGATATATCGCTGTACTAAGGTCATTGTGTTTCGTGGTATCTTCCGCAATGTAAATACTCAGAGAACGGAAATGAACATTATATTTATGATACGTGTTCATTTGATTGCATACCATGGTTGGTCCAAACTTAATTTTTTTTGTTTGTGGCTGAATCAGTTTAAGACGACCCTATATGCGGAGATGCCGCGTGATGATGATCTATTTTACTTCAGGCTTGGGTTATAAGAATAGCGTGAATTGGGGTGTAAATGAAAAGATGATTGGTGATTGGCCCTACGGGCGGGCAATCTGCGCCTGGAACTCGTCATCTGCAAACTTTGGGTTGTTGTGTCGGGTGATAAATGGAACCGCCTGTGCTAGTGATACGTGCTTAACCATGTGGAAACTGGTTGGTGTAATTACCAGACGCTAGACACGCATCGCAAATATCACACCTTTGAGTTGAGTTTCAGCATGAAATCTCATGAGTGAGTGTTGAGCAAGAGCGAATTAATTCTTCTTCTTCTTCTTACTTCTTCTCCTTCTTCTCCTTCTTCTTCTTCTTCTTCTTCTTCTTCTTCTTCTTCTTCTTCTTCTTCTTCTTCTTCTTCTTGTGCCATCTGTGCACCATTATTGGGACATAAGCCCTCAACCAACTCACTTCAAGACTCCCATCTTTAGCTATCCCATGTAGCTTTGTCCGTGTCCTTTCCATATTTTTCATTTCTATTTATACTTCTTTTTCCCGTGAGCAGTAATGTCGTCCTCTATTTGTGTTTGCCTTGTGTGTTCCAGACGAACGCTTTTCTAGGTATATTATTCTCAGGTTTTCCCAATGGATGTCCTATCCAGTGCCTGTGTCATTTCTTCACCTCTCGGTGTGAATCGTTATTATAGTCCCTAGAGACTAACTACCTGTCAGAAATAACTGATAAATAGAGAGAGGGATGTCTGGTAACATGATTTTACAGTAGTCGACATCCACCCAAATACAGCCGTCGGACAAGATGACATTGCAACAGATAGTTCTAGGTCATTGGTAGTTTCAAACCACATATACTTTAATCAATGACATACTTAGCGGGCGTTCTAGCACATTCGTAGTTCCACACCACATATGCTTCAATCAATGACATACTTACCTTCAGTAGTTTGCCATTGCTTTTTGAACTACCCATGCCCATACCATGGAAATCGACTCTGTAAGTCGGGGCTCTGTGAAACGCGTTCATGACCCTTAAGCCACAGAGCGGAGGGCCGTTACTATGTTGTTGTTGTTGTTGTTTTTTGTTTTTTTTTAGGGGGGGGGGGGGGACTCGTTCGCTTTTAGCTCAAGAGTAGTCCATACACATGCTAGTACTTCTAGTAGACTGGACTGATTTTTGCGTGTGAATGAGCTTTTCCTATAACTAATGGTCCTCGCTGTCGGGCAAACAACTCGTGAACTTCTGATGTTTACTGTAATGTAATTGTAACGAGTTCGCCTTGGGTAGTGAGAGTGAACCACACCCGAGGTGTCTCTACCACTCCCGTGTATTCTAGCCCCAGGGGTTGGACAGGCTGATACACAATTTTTCCCTGTGGTTGATCTCAAATTAGTTATATAAGTCTACAAGCCCCTCCAGATTCTAGACCCCCACTAACTACCTACTCCTGTGGAACAATGAACACTTAAGCATCGTCCGAGACCACATTCAATAAGTATACAACGAGCAAGTCAACATATATCAACTTTATTCTACCCCTGAGAATATAGAACTGAAATGAATATCCTGAGAGAAAATCTATTTACATAAATAGAAGATAGGGTAGAGACAGAATCCGAGATCTTGTGGTCATCATTAAGTTGAGAAGTAGAGTGGATGCAGATGTCCCGTCCAGTCGGTCCGCCACTCACCCGGCCTCCTTCCAGTGAGATGACTTGGACCTTAGTGACCACTCCGTCTCCCAAGCGTGGATCAACAACAATAGAGTTACTGCTGTACCTCACTCAACTGGACCAACTGCATCTTCCTCATACAGTACTAAGTCACTGCGAATAAAGTACTGCACAGGTATCTGTAATCACTAGCTGGACTACAATCCTCCTGGATTGCCCAACTAATCTAAACTTAATGAATGTCAATAACCTATGACCAATCTAATGGTCGATCTGTAGCACATTACTCATGAGTGATGAATCTGTCACTGACCAATTTAACGGTCTCACACTTCCAACACAGTAGCACTGAGTTTTGTCTATGTTCATGACCAATTCAATGGTCCCTAACTGATAGTACAGTAACACTGGGTTTCGATTCAGTTCTTTGACCAATTCAATGGTCCCTTACTGATAACACAGTTCACTGCTCGGCGCATCAGCTAATGTAACATAGTTCAAAGTCTGCACACTGTTTCAATATAATAGTAGATTCTGATACATATTTCTTTTGGAGACAATATTCAGGTTGAACTAGATTCCCTAGTCCCTTGACACATCACTTTCTTTGGGTCTCTTATACGGACGCTGGTGTAGGTCTCATCATGACCTTCCACTAAAGCTGTCGTAGGAACCTCCTAAGTGTAGGAATAAACATGTTTCCGCGTTTAGGCAGAACCACCGCATTTGTATACGGTCAGATGTCTCTTGTCATAGAGCATGATTGCTCAAATTACTGAAAGCTCCTTCTGAAATACTATATCTTCACAAGTATAAACTCAACAACAAACCATCGTGTCCCACACGTGCACCGTCAGGGCACTTGAATCTCTGGATGCACCTTCAAACATAATGGGTCACCCAGGCATATGGTGTGGTTAAGTCAGGCGAGGTAAGTATATGGTTCACCCCTTCGCTGTGGCATACGAAGTGGTTTCCGGCCAACAACAAATCTAGTTGACTGGTTCCTCAAAAGGCAACTCCTGAAAAGGGAGGGCGACAGGTGAGAGTACTCTGGCCCAAATCTTGGTCCACATGCATCCTATCAATAGCTACTCAACTCTCAGTCATGCTAATTAGTTATACAAATAACTAAAGCATTATCTCTATATGTAGAGTAGCAAAGCATGGGTCGTGGATGTCAGCTGGCCTCAAGAGAACAGCCCGTCAAACAAAGTAAGAATCAGAATGACGAGTCTGATCATAGGTCTCACCTATCCCTACTCATCTACTAGTTGTCGCTAACGTCACTATTGAAAGTAAGCTGCTATCTTAGTTCTAAAATTAATTGAACTAAACCCTACGGTAAAGAGTCCCTAGACTCGCCCCTTATATTAATAATGTTCAATAAGAAACATAAGCTTGATCAATATACCATCCCTCGGGATATAGGGATAATACATGATCATATCAGTATATACACCTTCCTGATTGCTTGTGGGACTACCTGCCCACACTGTAGCAACCTCTTCTTATCAGACTCTTATTTAGAGTCAAGAAGCCATTCTTGAGAAAACATGTTCCCCACATGTTCCAAGGGTAATGTTCCAGCTCCGCCCTTCCCAAGTGGATGAGCCTTGGTTTTACCGAACGTCATTTGTGGCCTGGTCTGCCACAACATACTTTCGTAACTTGCTTGCAATTCCCCATATCCCATATGTCCCCTGTCTCATACAGCCTCCTTGCATCCTTCCATACTTCCAGCACCTTAGCATTCACTCGCACTAGCGCCAGTATGAAAGAAACAGGATAGCTTAGACAAGAATTCAGAACGCATGTTTATATCGCGACGGCACGCATTGGCGTTCGGTATTCCTTCCCGAAGTATCACATACCATGACCTAATATATATACACAATGTCACAGCATATATATATAAATCATCAATGAAGACTTACCTTCACACAGAAATCCCTTGTTCCACACACAATGAATTCACTATTAATTTACACCACAATAGTTTCATCATTCATAGTGGCACAGAACTAAGTTCTCTCCTTACGTTGTCACTAAGCACACTTCTGTTTGGATCTCCACCTACCCACTTACCTTGGTGTCTAACAGTTCTTGTACTCTTCACTGACTGTCATAAATCTAGATCTCAATCAGGCCTATTAACTAACTCCTATTCTAACACAACAACCTAATAGATGCAAAAATTTGCCATACTTGATACATACAAGTTACGTTTCAATCGCAAACATAACACGACTGCATTACCCCCAGGTGATTCGCGAACACAGTTGTAAACAAACACACGGCGTAGCCTACAACAGGCGTTATCGATCCGTTAGCTCATGAATAATGCAGCGGCATCCGCATACTAATGAGGTTAGCACAGTTGCGTTTTATAGAACAATGACAGAGTTAATTAATTGAAACAAATCCGTACCTTGATTCATGAACCAGACTCCAGTCAGCTTCAGAACTGTTTAAGGGCACATCAGCCTCCTTAAGCCAACAGTCAGCCGATATATGGTGGTTATTAGACGCAAACAAAACGGCTCAAACCGGCCAGCGTCTTCTCTCTCCAAAATGTCAGAAGTGAATGAACACTCTAGCCGCATTTCTCCCCTCGTGCCAATTCCTGCGCATGAGAAGTGAGTGCTTCGTGGGGAAAAACACTTTCACGGGAAACATTACTTTCCCCTAGGATTTCTAGATTTCTCTCTGCACGAGAATACAATGCAGTACCCGGCAACCCCGGTTCATTCAAACACCGGTTATTCGAGATGATTCTAGATGGAAAATACCTAGCGGCTTTCCTCAGTCTATTTATAGCTGGGAAAGTCCCTAATGACACGTCAAATAGTGCAGTAACCAAACGACCCTAGACAGATGATAGCCGTTTTGTCACATAGCCCCCCACTTTAAGAGGATCGACCCCGTCGTTCCACTTCTACGCAGAAGCTGTTTATGTCGTTCTTTCTTCTATCTTAGAGACCGGATGGCGGGTGAGGAAGTCTAACCCGTCAATATTGTATAGGATACTTTTACCACATTAGGTGGGAGACAAGTTACTCAGTATCACGGGTAATCAACGCCTACTCCGCTACTGCGATCGGGCATCTCGCAGTGTCTTGCGGACCAGAGCTCCCGTCTCGACCTGATTTAACGATCGTTCCTGCCAGAGTTTACCTTTCGAGGACCCAGCTGGACTGCAGTCGGTCGGGTTGAGGAACCAGGGGTCTGTGTACGTTCCGACACAACCCACCTCTTCCGACCACGGTTCTCAGTGTAGCTATCACTGCGGGTGTTCCTTTGGCCGGTCATGTTCCCCCGAGCACCGGGCTGAACCGAAGAAGGTACCTGCACATACATATAGGACTTCCTATGGTGTGACAGGCTTTCCGCTACCTGACCTGAACCCCGAACCGTTTTCTCAGCGAATCTCTGCGCCCTTGGGCTGGTAGACTTATCGGGCTTCCCCTCATAGCGCATGAGGAGACTGGAATGGAAAGTAGAAGACTTTCCCAGGATCACCACTCCATAGTGCTTGTGGATCCCCACTTTATCCACTAGGAATGGGCCCTGCCACCCGATTTCGAATTCGTTCCCCTCGATTGGGAGGAGTACTAGAACTCGGTCTCCAACCGCTAAGGATATCTTCGTCTTCGTCCGTTTCTCAGGTGTGCAGTTACGGCACTCCGGACAAGGCCTGATATACCTGCGCACGTCGCCTGTCTTTCCCGGCCACCAATAGTACCGGGATAGACATTTACTGGTTGCCCCTACCGTCAGATGTCCGGTTGGGGACATGACATGTACCGTTCGTAGCAGATTAGCTCTACAGCTCTCAGGAACAAACTTACGTTCCCTCTGCCTTTTCTCTGTTCCAGTCTGAATTAACTGTGACTGGTTATCAGAGTTGAACTTACCCTGAGTTAACGGGTTCACATCGTTGGACAACCATTCCGAACAAGGACACTCTTTTGCATCCTTGCTCCGAGCACTACTCATCACCTCCGGGTGAGTTTTCCGGAGACTTACCTTTTCTAGTCCCTCTTCCTCTGTATCTCCGACCTGCCTAGACTTATGGATGCTAGGGTGTTCTGGTTCACCCAGAAACACGTACTTCCGGCCGAGAATTAGGGGATAGAGAGGATCCGGTACTACTGCCGCCTGAATGCGTCCAGTAACGTACTTGCTCCGAATCTCCACATTGGCAATCGGGCAACGTAACGCTACAGCACTCCTACTGGCTGGCTGTATCTCCGTCATCTCCCCGGTGAGTTGCTCTGGGCCTGTCAGGTGGGAGGCAATTACAGCTGAAAATTGCAATCCAGTGTCGTAGAGGCACATCACCTGTTGCCCGTTCACTTCTACACTCTCCACCACTGGAGGTCGCTCTGGTTCACGATTCCCATCAACCGACTTCACTTTCCTGCAGGGTCTATCCCGTACCTCTGCAAGACAAGCAAAGTGAAAGTCCTTGGGCTTATTCTTACACTCACTCGTAGTGTGAGTGCTGGACTTGCAGAATTTGCACCATCGTTCACTCCACTTCCTCTTTGGAGAACTAGGTGGGTTATTCTTACCTTGGTTGACGTTAGAGATCTTCTCTAAAGAGTTTACCTGTTTGTTTGGTTCTTCAGAACCTCTGGTCTTCTTGGCCTTCTTGGACTTACCTTGATCCTTATCTTTCGATCTCGGATCTGTTGGACTGGTATCCCCAGTCTCGCCATAGACTTCAACGTATCTTTCGGCTAACTTGGTGACTATATCTAATCTCTCAGCCCCATTCTCACCTCAGAAGTTTCGCAAGGGTTTAGACATTTGCATTCGCATCTGATCGACAACCATCAACTCACGCAAACTTTCATACCCCTCTTTAAATCCGGCCAAGGCCATCCATTTAAGAAGGTATGAGTTCAATCTTACACTGTAGGCTGAAAACAGTTCACCAGGTTCCCGCTTTGAAGTTCTAAACTTCCGTCGGTATGAGTGCGCGGTGATCTCGAACCTCTTCAAGAGAGCCGCTTTCAATGCCGGGTAATCATTCTGTAAACCCGGTGGCACACATCATAACCGGCGCCTCTGAGTCCCTGGGAGAGTTTCAAACACCATTTCTGTTTGTCTAGCCCCATTGCAATAGACATGGCTTCATACTTCTCTAAGTACTGGTCTATCCGTTCCTTCTCGGGTTCGAACGGCTGTAAAGGCCATTTCATAGCCTGGTAGTCACGTCTACTGGTTGACTCTGAGCCAGGAGGTACACTTCCTCCCATAGCTCCATCAGTTACACCTGTAGCAGGCACTTGTGCCTCAAGTAGCTTCATTCGATACTCATGGTCACGTCTTTCCCTCTCGGCTTCCAACTCCAGCCGTTTCATTTCAGTATCAGCAGCTATCCTCTTGTCCTCCAGAGCCACTTTACTGGCTTCAAGTTCTCTTTCTGCTCTCCTCCTCTCTCTTTCCTCTTGGCGAAAATTTCTTTCCACCTCTTGGACATAGGATTTCAAAGCATCTCCTTCAAGACCAGACTTACGTCCAGTTTCCTGAACTTTGTCTAAGTCTATCTCTTGGGTAGACATGTTGACTATGATGTGTACTCAAGTATGTGTGGATGAAGCAATACAATGAATCAATAATCAATAGTACTAACTAATCACCACAACACAAATGTCCGTCAGACAGTTATGAGATAGGTAAAAGTAGTAGAATCTTATGTAGACTGAAGTAGAGGATATAGACTAAGTCCCTATCCCTATGTGAGAGTTCTACAACACACAGAGATCTTGGAATAATCCCGGACGGGCCCCCACTCTGTATGGAGTGTAACGAGTTCGCCTTGGGTAGTGAGAGTAAACCACACCCGAGGTGTCTCTACCACTCCCGTGTATTCTAGCCCCAGGGGTTGGACAGGCTGATACACAATTTTTCCCTGTGGTTGATCTCAAATTAGTTATATAAGTCTACAAGCCCCTCCAGATTCTAGACCCCCATTAACTACCTACTCCTGTGGAACAATGAACACTTAGGCAACGTCCGAGACCACATTCAATAAGTATACAACGAGCAAGTCAACATATATCAACTTTATTCTACCCCTGAGAATATAGAACTGAAATGAATATCCTGAGAGAAAATCTATTTACATAAATAGAAGATAGGGTAGAGACAGAATCCGAGATATTGTGGTCATCATTAAGTTGAGAAGTAGAGTGGATGCAGATGTCCCGTCCAGTCGGTCCGCCACTCACCCGGCCTCCTTCCAGTGAGATGACTTGGACCTTAGTGACCACTCCGTCTCCCAAGCGTGGAGCAACAACAATAGAGTTACTGCTGTACCTCACTCAACTGGACCAACTGCATCTTCCTCATACAGTACTAAGTCACTGCGAATAAAGTACTGCACAGGTATCTGTAATCACTAGCTGGACTACAATCCTCCTGGATTGCCCAACTAATCTAAACTTAATGAATGTCAATAACCTATGACCAATCTAATGGTCGATCTGTAGCACATTACTCATGAGTGATGAATCTGTCACTGACCAATTTAACGGTCTCACACTTCCAACACAGTAGCACTGAGTTTTGTCTATGTTCATGACCAATTCAATGGTCCCTAACTGATAGTACAGTAACACTGGGTTTCGATTCAGTTCTTTGACCAATTCAATGGTCCCTTACTGATAACACAGTTCACTGCTCGGCGCATCAGCTAATGTAACATAGTTCAAAGTCTGCACACTGTTTCAATATAATAGTAGATTCTGATACATATTTCTTTTGGAGACAATATTCAGGTTGAACTAGATTCCCTAGTCCCTTGACACATCACTTTCTTTGGGTCTCTTATACGGACGCTGGTGTAGGTCTCATCATGACCTTCCACTAAAGCTGTCGTAGGAACCTCCTAAGTGTAGGAATAAACATGTTTCCGCGTTTAGGCAGAACCACCGCATTTGTATACGGTCAGATGTCTCTTGTCATAGAGCATGATTGCTCAAATTACTGAAAGCTCCTTCTGAAATACTATATCTTCACAAGTATAAACTCAACAACAAACCATCGTGTCCCACACGTGCACCGTCAGGGCACTTGAATCTCTGGATGCACCTTCATACATAATGGGTCACCCAGGCATATGGTGTGGTTAAGTCAGGCGAGGTAAGTATATGGTTCACCCCTTCGCTGTGGCATACGAAGTGGTTTCCGGCCAACAACAAATCTAGTTGACTGGTTCCTCAAAAGGCAACTCCTGAAAAGGGAGGGCGACAGGTGAGAGTACTCTGGCCCAAATCTTGGTCCACATGCATCCTATCAATAGCTACTCAACTCTCAGTCATGCTAATTAGTTATACAAATAACTAAAGCATTATCTCTATATGTAGAGTAGCAAAGCATGGGTCGTGGATGTCAGCTGGCCTCAAGAGAACAGCCCGTCAAACAAAGTAAGAATCAGAATGACGAGTCTGATCATAGGTCTCACCTATCCCTACTCATCTACTAGTTGTCGCTAACGTCACTATTGAAAGTAAGCTGCTATCTTAGTTCTAAAATTAATTGAACTAAACCCTAAGGTAAAGAGTCCCTAGACTCGCCCCTTATATTAATAATGTTCAATAAGAAACATGAGCTTGATCAATATACCATCCCTCGGGATATAGGGATAATACATGATCATATCAGTATATACACCTTCCTGATTGCTTGTGGGACTACCTGTCCACACTGTAGCAACCTCTTCTTATCAGACTCTTACTTAGAGTCAAGAAGCCATTCTTGAGAAAACATGTTCCCCACATGTTCCAAGGGTAATGTTCCAGCTCCGCCCTTCCCAAGTGGATGAGCCTTGGTTGGACCGAACGTCATTTGTGGCCTGGTCTGCCACAACATACTTTCGTAACTTGCTTGCAATTCCCCATATCCCATATGTCCCCTGTCTCATACAGCCTCCTTGCATCCTTCCATACTTCCAGCACCTTAGCATTCACTCGCACTAGCGCCAGTATGAAAGAAACAGGATAGCTTAGACAAGAATTCAGAACGCATGTTTATATCGCGACGGCACGCATTGGCGTTCGGTATTCCTTCCCGAAGTATCACATACCATGACCTAATATATATACACAATGTCACAGCATATATATATAAATCATCAATGAAGACTTACCTTCACACAGAAATCCCTTGTTCCACACACAATGAATTCACTATTAATTTACACCACAATAGTTTCATCATTCATAGTGGCACAGAACTAAGTTCTCTCCTTACGTTGTCACTAAGCACACTTCTGTTTGGATCTCCACCTACCCACTTACCTTGGTGTCTAACAGTTCTTGTACTCTTCACTGACTGTCATAAATCTAGATCTCAATCAGGCCTATTAACTAACTCCTATTCTAACACAACAACCTAATAGATGCAAAAATTTGCCATACTTGATACATACAAGTTACGTTTCAATCGCAAACATAACACGACTGCATTACCCCCAGGTGATTCGCGAACACAGTTGTAAACAAACACACGGCGTAGCCTACAACAGGCGTTATCGATCCGTTAGCTCATGAATAATGCAGCGGCATCCGCATACTAATGAGGTTAGCACAGTTGCGTTTTATAGAACAATGACAGAGTTAATTAATTGAAACAAATCCGTACCTTGATTCATGAACCAGACTCCAGTCAGCTTCAGAACTGTTTAAGGGCACATCAGCCTCCTTAAGCCAACAGTCAGCCGATATATGGTGGTTATTAGACGCAAACAAAACGGCTCAAACCGGCCAGCGTCTTCTCTCTCCAAAATGTCAGAAGTGAATGAACACTCTAGCCGCATTTCTCCCCTCGTGCCAATTCCTGCGCATGAGAAGTGAGTGCTTCGTGGGGAAAAACACTTTCACGGGAAACATTACTTTCCCCTAGGATTTCTAGATTTCTCTCTGCACGAGAATACAATGCAGTACCCGGCAACCCCGGTTCATTCAAACACCGGTTATTCGAGATGATTCTAGATGGAAAATACCTAGCGGCTTTCCTCAGTCTATTTATAGCTGGGAAAGTCCCTAATGACACGTCAAATAGTGCAGTAACCAAACGACCCTAGACAGATGATAGCCGTTTTGTCACATAGGCCCCCACTTTAAGAGGATCGACCCCGTCGTTCCACTTCTACGCAGAAGCTGTTTATGTCGTTCTTTCTTCTATCTTAGAGACCGGATGGCGGGTGAGGAAGTCTAACCCGTCAATATTGTATAGGATACTTTTACCACATTAGGTGGGAGACAAGTTACTCAGTATCACGGGTAATCAACGCCTACTCCGCTACTGCGATCGGGCATCTCGCAGTGTCTTGCGGACCAGAGCTCCCGTCTCGACCTGATTTAACGATCGTTCCTGCCAGAGTTTACCTTTCGAGGACCCAGCTGGACTGCAGTCGGTCGGGTTGAGGAACCAGGGGTCTGTGTACGTTCCGACACAACCCACCTCTTCCGACCACGGTTCTCAGTGTAGCTATCACTGTGGGTGTTCCTTTGGCCGGTCATGTTCCCCCGAGCACCGGGCTGAACCGAAGAAGGTACCTGCACATACATATAGGACTTCCTATGGTGTGACAGGCTTTCCGCTACCTGACCTGAACCCCGAACCGTTTTCTCAGCGAATCTCTGCGCCCTTGGGCTGGTAGACTTATCGGGCTTCCCCTCATAGCGCATGAGGAGACTGGAATGGAAAGTAGAAGACTTTCCCAGGATCACCACTCCATAGTGCTTGTGGATCCCCACTTTATCCACTAGGAATGGGCCCTGCCACCCGATTTCGAATTCGTTCCCCTCGATTGGGAGGAGTACTAGAACTCGGTCTCCAACCGCTAAGGATATCTTCGTCTTCGTCCGTTTCTCAGGTGTGCAGTTACGGCACTCCGGACAAGGCCTGATATACCTGCGCACGTCGCCTGTCTTTCCCGGCCACCAATAGTACCGGGATAGACATTTACTGGTTGCCCCTACCGTCAGATGTCCGGTTGGGGACCTGACATGTACCGTTCGTAGCAGATTAGCTCTACAGCTCTCAGGAACAAACTTACGTTCCCTCTGCCTTTTCTCTGTTCCAGTCTGAATTAACTGTGACTGGTTATCAGAGTTGAACTTACCCTGAGTTAACGGGTTCACATCGTTGGACAACCATTCCGAACAAGGACACTCTTTTGCATCCTTGCTCCGAGCACTACTCATCACCTCCGGGTGAGTTTTCCGGAGACTTACCTTTTCTAGTCCCTCTTCCTCTGTATCTCCGACCTGCCTAGACTTATGGATGCTAGGGTGTTCTGGTTCACACTGAAACACGTACTTCCGGCCGAGAATTAGGGGATAGAGAGGATCCGGTACTACTGCCGCCTGAATGCGTCCAGTAACGTACTTGCTCCGAATCTCCACATTGGCAATCGGGCAACGTAACGCTACAGCACTCCTACTGGCTGGCTGTATCTCCGTCATCTCCCCGGTGAGTTGCTCTGGGCCTGTCAGGTGGGAGGCAATTACAGCTGAAAATTGCAATCCAGTGTCGTAGAGGCACATCACCTGTTGCCCGTTCACTTCTACACTCTCCACCACTGGAGGTCGCTCTGGTTCACGATTCCCATCAACCGACTTCACTTTCCTGCAGGGTCTATCCCGTACCTCTGCAAGACAAGCAAAGTGAAAGTCCTTGGGCTTATTCTTACACTCACTCGTAGTGTGAGTGCTGGACTTGCAGAATTTGCACCATCGTTCACTCCACTTCCTCTTTGGAGAACTAGGTGGGTTATTCTTACCTTGGTTGACGTTAGAGATCTTCTCTAAAGAGTTTACCTGTTTGTTTGGTTCTTCAGAACCTCTGGTCTTCTTGGCCTTCTTGGACTTACCTTGATCCTTATCTTTCGATCTCGGATCTGTTGGACTGGTATCCCCAGTCTCGCCATAGACTTCAACGTATCTTTCGGCTAACTTGGTGACTATATCTAATCTCTCAGCCCCATTCTCACCTAAGAAGTTTCGCAAGGGTTTAGACATTTGCATTCGCATCTGATCGACAACCATCAACTCACGCAAACTTTCATACTCCTCTTTAAATCCGGCCAAGGCCATCCATTTAAGAAGGTATGAGTTCAATCTTACACTGTAGGCTGAAAACAGTTCACCAGGTTCCCGCTTTGAAGTTCTAAACTTCCGTCGGTATGAGTGCGCGGTGATCTCGAACCTCTTCAAGAGAGCCGCTTTCAATGCCGGGTAATCATTCTGTAAACCCGGTGGCACACATCATAACCGGCGCCTCTGAGTCCCTGGGAGAGTTTCAAACACCATTTCTGTTTGTCTAGCCCCATTGCAATAGACATGGCTTCATACTTCTCTAAGTACTGGTCTATCCGTTCCTTCTCGGGTTCGAACGGCTGTAAAGGCCATTTCATAGCCTGGTAGTCACGTCTACTGGTTGACTCTGAGCCAGGAGGTACACTTCCTCCCATAGCTCCATCAGTTACACCTGTAGCAGGCACTTGTGCCTCAAGTAGCTTCATTCGATACTCATGGTCACGTCTTTCCCTCTCGGCTTCCAACTCCAGCCGTTTCATTTCAGTATCAGCAGCTATCCTCTTGTCCTCCAGAGCCACTTTACTGGCTTCAAGTTCTCTTTCTGCTCTCCTCCTCTCTCTTTCCTCTTGGCGAAAATTTCTTTCCACCTCTTGGACATAGGATTTCAAAGCATCTCCTTCAAGACCAGACTTACGTCCAGTTTCCTGAACTTTGTCTAAGTCTATCTCTTGGGTAGACATGTTGACTATGATGTGTACTCAAGTATGTGTGGATGAAGCAATACAATGAATCAATAATCAATAGTACTAACTAATCACCACAACACAAATGTCCGTCAGACAGTTATGAGATAGGTAAAAGTAGTAGAATCTTATGTAGACTGAAGTAGAGGATATAGACTAAGTCCCTATCCCTATGTGAGAGTTCTACAACACACAGAGATCTTGGAATAATCCCGGACGGGCCCCCACTCTGTATGGAGTGTAACGAGTTCGCCTTGGGTAGTGAGAGTAAACCACACCCGAGGTGTCTCTACCACTCCCGTGTATTCTAGCCCCAGGGGTTGGACAGGCTGATACACAATTTTTCCCTGTGGTTGATCTCAAATTAGTTATATAAGTCTACAAGCCCCTCCAGATTCTAGACCCCCATTAACTACCTACTCCTGTGGAACAATGAACACTTAGGCATCGTCCGAGACCACATTCAATAAGTATACAACGAGCAAGTCAACATATATCAACTTTATTCTACCCCTGAGAATATAGAACTGAAATGAATATCCTGAGAGAAAATCTATTTACATAAATAGAAGATAGGGTAGAGACAGAATCCGAGATATTGTGGTCATCATTAAGTTGAGAAGTAGAGTGGATGCAGATGTCCCGTCCAGTCGGTCCGCCACTCACCCGGCCTCCTTCCAGTGAGATGACTTGGACCTTAGTGACCACTCCGTCTCCCAAGCGTGGATCAACAACAATAGAGTTACTGCTGTACCTCACTCAACTGGACCAACTGCATCTTCCTCATACAGTACTAAGTCACTGCGAATAAAGTACTGCACAGGTATCTGTAATCACTAGCTGGACTACAATCCTCCTGGATTGCCCAACTAATCTAAACTTAATGAATGTCAATAACCTATGACCAATCTAATGGTCGATCTGTAGCACATTACTCATGAGTGATGAATCTGTCACTGACCAATTTAACGGTCTCACACTTCCAACACAGTAGCACTGAGTTTTGTCTATGTTCATGACCAATTCAATGGTCCCTAACTGATAGTACAGTAACACTGGGTTTCGATTCAGTTCTTTGACCAATTCAATGGTCCCTTACTGATAACACAGTTCACTGCTCGGCGCATCAGCTAATGTAACATAGTTCAAAGTCTGCACACTGTTTCAATATAATAGTAGATTCTGATACATATTTCTTTTGGAGACAATATTCAGGTTGAACTAGATTCCCTAGTCCCTTGACACATCACTTTCTTTGGGTCTCTTATACGGACGCTGGTGTAGGTCTCATCATGACCTTCCACTAAAGCTGTCGTAGGAACCTCCTAAGTGTAGGAATAAACATGTTTCCGCGTTTAGGCAGAACCACCGCATTTGTATACGGTCAGATGTCTCTTGTCATAGAGCATGATTGCTCAAATTACTGAAAGCTCCTTCTGAAATACTATATCTTCACAAGTATAAACTCAACAACAAACCATCGTGTCCCACACGTGCACCGTCAGGGCACTTGAATCTCTGGATGCACCTTCATACATAATGGGTCACCCAGGCATATGGTGTGGTTAAGTCAGGCGAGGTAAGTATATGGTTCACCCCTTCGCTGTGGCATACGAAGTGGTTTCCGGCCAACAACAAATCTAGTTGACTGGTTCCTCAACAGGCAACTCCTGAAAAGGGAGGGCGACAGGTGAGAGTACTCTGGCCCAAACCTTGGTCCACATGCATCCTATCAATAGCTACTCAACTCTCAGTCATGCTAATTAGTTATACAAATAACTAAAGCATTATCTCTATATGTAGAGTAGCAAAGCATGGGTCGTGGATGTCAGCTGGCCTCAAGAGAACAGCCCGTCAAACAAAGTAAGAATCAGAATGACGAGTCTGATCATAGGTCTCATCTATCCCTACTCATCTACCAGTTGTCGCTAACGTCACTATTGAAAGTAAGCTGCTATCTTAGTTCTAAACTTAATTGAACTAAACCCTAAGGTAAAGAGTCCCTAGACTCGCCCCTTATATTAATAATGTTCAATAAGAAACATAAGCTTGATCAATATACCATCCCTCGGGATATAGGGATAATACATGATCATATCAGTATATACACCTTCCTGATTGCTTGTGGGACTACCTGCCCACACTGTAGCAACCTCTTCTTATCAGACTCTTACTTAGAGTCAAGAAGCCATTCTTAAGAAAACATGTTCCCCACATGTTCCAAGGGTAATGTTCCAGCTCCGCCCTTCCCAAGTGGATGAGCCTTGGTTGGACCGAACGTCATTTGTGGCCTGGTCTGCCACAACATACTTTCGTAACTTGCTTGCAATTCTCCATATCCCATATGTCCCCTGTCTCATACAGCCTCCTTGCATCCTTCCATACTTCCAGCACCTTAGCATTCACTCGCACTAGCGCCAGTATGAAAGAAACAGGATAGCTTAGACAAGAATTCAGAACGCATGTTTATATCGCGACGGCACGCATTGGCGTTCGGTATTCCTTCCCGAAGTATCACATACCATGACCTAATATATATACACAATGTCACAGCATATATATATAAATCATCAATGAAGACTTACCTTCACACAGAAATCCCTTGTTCCACACACAATGAATTCACTATTAATTTACACCACAATAGTTTCATCATTCATAGTGGCACAGAACTAAGTTCTCTCCTTACGTTGTCACTAAGCACACTTCTGTTTGGATCTCCACCTACCCACTTACCTTGGTGTCTAACAGTTCTTGTACTCTTCACTGACTGTCATAAATCTAGATCTCAATCAGGCCTATTAACTAACTCCTATTCTAACACAACAACCTAATAGATGCAACAATTTGCAATACTTGATACATACAAGTTACGTTTCAATCGCAAACATAACACGAGATGATAGCCGTTTTGTCACATAGGCCCCCACTTTAAGAGGATCGACCCCGTCGTTCCACTTCTACGCAGAAGCTGTTTATGTCGTTCTTTCTTCTATCTTAGAGACCAGATGGCGGGTGAGGAAGTCTAACCCGTCAATATTGTATAGGATACTTTTACCACATTAGGTGGGAGACAAGTTACTCAGTATCACGGGTAATCAACGCCTACTCCGCTACTGCGATCGGGCATCTCGCAGTGTCTTGCGGACCAGAGCTCCCGTCTCGACCTGATTTAACGATCGTTCCTGCCAGAGTTTACTGGACTTCTGTAACTCCAGCTTCCACTTTCGAGGACCCAGCTGGACTGCAGTCGGTCGGGTTGAGGAACCAGGGGTCTGTGTACGTTCCGACACAACCCACCTCTTCCGACCACGGTTCTCAGTGTAGCCATCACTGCGGGTGTTCCTTTGGCCGGTCATGTTCCCCCGAGCACCGGGCTGAACCGAAGAAGGTACCTGCACATACATATAGGACTTCCTATGGTGTGACAGGCTTTCCGCTACCTGACCTGAACCCCGAACCGTTTTCTCAGCGAATCTCTGCGCCCTTGGGCTGGTAGACTTATCGGGCTTCCCCTCATAGCGCATGAGGAGACTGGAATGGAAAGTAGAAGACTTTCCCAGGATCACCACTCCATAGTGCTTGTGGATCCCCACTTTATCCACTAGGAATGGGCCCTGCCACCCGATTTCGAATTCGTTCCCCTCGATTGGGAGGAGTACTAGAACTCGGTCTCCAACCGCTAAGGATATCTTCGTCTTCGTCCGTTTCTCAGGTGTGCAGTTACGGCACTCCGGACAAGGCCTGATATACCTGCGCACGTCGCCTGTCTTTCCCGGCCACCAATAGTACCGGGATAGACATTTACTGGTTGCCCCTACCGTCAGATGTCCGGTTGGGGACCTGACATGTACCGTTCGTAACAGATTAGCTCTACAGCTCTCAGGAACAAACTTACGTTCCCTCTGCCTTTTCTCTGTTCCAGTCTGAATTAACTGTGACTGGTTATCAGAGTTGAACTTACGCTGAGTTAACGGGTTCACATCGTTGGACAACCATTCCGAACAAGGACACTCTTTTGCATCCTTGCTCCGAGCACTACTCATCACCTCCGGGTGAGTTTTCCGGAGACTTACCTTTTCTAGTCCCTCTTCCTCTGTATCTCCGACCTGCCTAGACTTATGGATGCTAGGGTGTTCTGGTTCACCCAGAAACACGTACTTCCGGCCGAGAATTAGGGGATAGAGAGGATCCGGTACTACTGCCGCCTGAATGCGTCCAGTAACGTACTTGCTCCGAATCTCCACATTGGCAATCGGGCAACGTAACGCTACAGCACTCCTACTGGCTGGCTGTATCTCCGTCATCTCCCCGGTGAGTTGCTCTGGGCCTGTCAGGTGGGAGGCAATTACAGCTGAAAATTGCAATCCAGTGTCGTAGAGGCACATCACCTGTTGCCCGTTCACTTCTACACTCTCCACCACTGGAGGTCGCTCTGGTTCACGATTCCCATCAACCGACTTCACTTTCCTGCAGGGTCTATCCCGTACCTCTGCAAGACAAGCAAAGTGAAAGTCCTTGGGCTTATTCTTACACTCACTCGTAGTGTGAGTGCTGGACTTGCAGAATTTGCACCATCGTTCACTCCACTTCCTCTTTGGAGAACTAGGTGGGTTATTCTTACCTTGGTTGACGTTAGAGATCTTCTCTAAAGAGTTTACCTGTTTGTTTGGTTCTTCAGAACCTCTGGTCTTCTTGGCCTTCTTGGACTTACCTTGATCCTTATCTTTCGATCTCGGATCTGTTGGACTGGTATCCCCAGTCTCGCCATAGACTTCAACGTATCTTTCGGCTAAATTGGTGACTATATCTAATCTCTCCGCCCCATTCTCACCTAAGAAGTTTCGCAAGGGTTTAGACATTTGCATTCGCATCTGATCGACAACCATCAACTCACGCAAACTTTCATACTCCTCTTTAAATCCGGCCAAGGCCATCCATTTAAGAAGGTATGAGTTCAATCTTACACTGTAGGCTGAAAACAGTTCACCAGGTTCCCGCTTTGAAGTTCTAAACTTCCGTCGGTATGAGTGCGCGGTGATCTCGAACCTCTTCAAGAGAGCCGCTTTCAATGCCGGGTAATCATTCTGTAAACCCGGTGGCAAGCGTGCGTACACATCATAACCGGCGCCTCTGAGTCCCTGGGAGAGTTTCAAACACCATTTCTGTTTGTCTAGCCCCATTGCAATAGACATGGCTTCATACTTCTCTAAGTACTGGTCTATCCGTTCCTTCTCGGGTTCGAACGGCTGTAAAGGCCATTTCATAGCCTGGTAGTCACGTCTACTGGTTGACTCTGAGCCAGGAGGTACACCTCCTCCCATAGCTCCATCAGTTACACCTGTAGCAGGCACTTGTGCCTCAAGTAGCTTCATTCGATACTCATGGTCACGTCTTTCCCTCTCGGCTTCCAACTCCAGCCGTTTCATTTCAGTATCAGCAGCTATCCTCTTGTCCTCCAGAGCCACTTTACTGGCTTCAAGTTCTCTTTCTGCTCTCCTCCTCTCTCTTTCCTCTTGGCGAAAATTTCTTTCCACCTCTTGGACATAGGATTTCAAAGCATCTCCTTCAAGACCAGACTTACGTCCAGTTTCCTGAACTTTGTCTAAGTCTATCTCTTGGGTAGACATGTTGACTATGATGTGTACTCAAGTATGTGTGGATGAAGCAATACAATGAATCAATAATCAATAGTACTAACTAATCACCACAACACAAATGTCCGTCAGACAGTTATGAGAAAGGTAGAAGTAGTAGAATCTTATGTAGACTGAAGTAGAGGATATAGACTAAGTCCCTATCCCTATGTGAGAGTTCTACAACACACAGAGATCTTGGAATAATCCCGGACGGACCCCCACTCTGTATGGAGTGTAACGAGTTCGCCTTGGGTAGTGAGAGTGAACCACACCCGAGGTGTCTCTACCACTCCCGTGTATTCTAGCCCCAGGGGTTGGACAGGCTGATACACAATTTTTCCCTGTGGTTGATCTCAAATTAGTTATATAAGTCTACAAGCCCCTCCAGATTCTAGACCCCCATTAACTACCTACTCCTGTGGAACAATGAACACTTAGGCATCGTCCGAGACCACATTCAATAAGTATACAACGAGCAAGTCAACATATATCAACTTTATTCTACCCCTGAGAATATAGAACTGAAATGAATATCCTGAGAGAAAATCTATTTACATAAATAGAAGATAGGGTAGAGACAGAATCCGAGATCTTGTGGTCATCATTAAGTTGAGAAGTAGAGTGGATGCAGATGTCCCGTCCAGTCGGTCCGCCACTCACCCGGCCTCCTTCCAGTGAGATGACTTGGACCTTAGTGACCACTCCGTCTCCCAAGCGTGGATCAACAACAATAGAGTTACTGCTGTACCTCACTCAACTGGACCAACTGCATCTTCCTCATACAGTACTAAGTCACTGCGAATAAAGTACTGCACAAGTATCTGTAATCACTAGCTGGACTACAATCCTCCTGGATTGCCCAACTAATCTAAACTTAATGAATGTCAATAACCTATGACCAATCTAATGGTCGATCTGTAGCACATTACTCATGAGTGATGAATCTGTCACTGACCAATTTAACGGTCTCACACTTCCAACACAGTAGCACTGAGTTTTGTCTATGTTCATGACCAATTCAATGGTCCCTAACTGATAGTACAGTAACACTGGGTTTCGATTCAGTTCTTTGACCAATTCAATGGTCCCTTACTGATAACACAGTTCACTGCTCGGCGCATCAGCTAATGTAACATAGTTCAAAGTCTGCACACTGTTTCAATATAATAGTAGATTCTGATACATATTTCTTTTGGAGACAATATTCAGGTTGAACTAGATTCCCTAGTCCCTTGACACATCACTTTCTTTGGGTCTCTTATACGGACGCTGGTGTAGGTCTCATCATGACCTTCCACTAAAGCTGTCGTAGGAACCTCCTAAGTGTAGGAATAAACATGTTTCCGCGTTTAGGCAGAACCACCGCATTTGTATACGGTCAGATGTCTCTTGTCATAGAGCATGATTGCTCAAATTACTGAAAGCTCCTTCTGAAATACTATATCTTCACAAGTATAAACTCAACAACAAACCATCGTGTCCCACACGTGCACCGTCAGGGCACTTGAATCTCTGGATGCACCTTCATACATAATGGGTCACCCAGGCATATGGTGTGGTTAAGTAAGGCGAGGTAAGTATATGGTTCACCCCTTCGCTGTGGCATACGAAGTGGTTTCCGGCCAACAACAAATCTAGTTGACTGGTTCCTCAACAGGCAACTCCTGAAAAGGGAGGGCGACAGGTGAGAGTACTCTGGCCCAAACCTTGGTCCACATGCATCCTATCAATAGCTACTCAACTCTCAGTCATGCTAATTAGTTATACAAATAACTAAAGCATTATCTCTATATGTAGAGTAGCAAAGCATGGGTCGTGGATGTCAGCTGGCCTCAAGAGAACAGACCGTCAAACAAAGTAAGAATCAGAATGACGAGTCTGATCATAGGTCTCATCTATCCCTACTCATCTACCAGTTGTCGCTAACGTCACTATTGAAAGTAAGCTGCTATCTTAGTTCTAAACTTAATTGAACTAAACCCTAAGGTAAAGAGTCCCTAGACTCGCCCCTTATATTAATAATGTTCAATAAGAAACATAAGCTTGATCAATATACCATCCCTCGGGATATAGGGATAATACATGATCATATCAGTATATACACCTTCCTGATTGCTTGTGGGACTACCTGCCCACACTGTAGCAACCTCTTCTTATCAGACTCTTACTTAGAGTCAAGAAGCCATTCTTGAGAAAACATGTTCCCCACATGTTCCAAGGGTAATGTTCCAGCTCCGCCCTTCCCAAGTGGATGAGCCTTGGTTGGACCGAACGTCATTTGTGGCCTGGTCTGCCACAACATACTTTCGTAACTTGCTTGCAATTCCCCATATCCCATATGTCCCCTGTCTCATACAGCCTCCTTGCATCCTTCCATACTTCCAGCACCTTAGCATTCACTCGCACTAGCGCCAGTATGAAAGAAACAGGATAGCTTAGACAAGAATTCAGAACGCATGTTTATATCGCGACGGCACGCATTGGCGTTCGGTATTCCTTCCCGAAGTATCACATACCATGACCTAATATATATACACAATGTCACAGCATATATATATAAATCATCAATGAAGACTTACCTTCACACAGAAATCCCTTGTTCCACACACAATGAATTCACTATTAATTTACACCACAATAGTTTCATCATTCATAGTGGCACAGAACTAAGTTCTCTCCTTACGTTGTCACTAAGCACACTTCTGTTTGGATCTCCACCTACCCACTTACCTTGGTGTCTAACAGTTCTTGTACTCTTCACTGACTGTCATAAATATAGATCTCAATCAGGCCTATTAACTAACTCCTATTCTAACACAACAACCTAATAGATGCAACAATTTGCCATACTTGATACATACAAGTTACGTTTCAATCGCAAACATAACACGACTGCATTACCCCCAGGTGATTCGCGAACACAGTTGTAAACAAACACACGGCGTAGCCTACAACAGGCGTTATCGATCCGTTAGCTCATGAATAATGCAGCGGCATCCGCATACTAATGAGGTTAGCACAGTTGCGTTGTATAGAACAATGACAGAGTTAATTAATTTAAACAAATCCGTACCTTGATTCATGAACCAGACTCCAGTCAGCTTCAGAACTGTTTAAGGGCACATCAGCCTCCTTAAGCCAACAGTCAGCCGATATATGGTGGTTATTAGACGCAAACCAAATGGCTCAAACCGGCCAGCGTCTTCTCTCTCCAAAATGTCAGAAGTGAATGAACACTCTAGCCGCATTTCTCCCCTCGTGCCAATTCCTGCGCATGAGAAGTGAGTGCTTCTTGGGGAAAAACACTTTCACGGGAAACATTACTTTCCCCTAGGATTTCTAGATTTCTCTCTGCACGAGAATACAATGCAGTACCCGGCAACCCCGGTTCATTCAAACACCGGTTATTCGAGATGATTCTAGATGGAAAATACCTAGCGGCTTTCCTCAGTCTATTTATAGCTGGGAAAGTCCCTAATGACACGTCAAATAGTGCAGTAACCAAACGACCCTAGACAGATGATAGCCGTTTTGTCACAGTAATATTAGACAGCTCTTTGAACCTCAGGATTCAGAGTGGTTTCGCCTGATGGCGAAGAACATTGGTATTAAGGAAAGCTAATCCATACGCAAAGCTCAGTCCAGTGCACTATTAGTAGTAGCACGTGTGTGGACTTTCTTTTCCGAATATCCTTTACAGGACATCGCTGTCAACAGCAGCATATTTCAGCTGTTTGTTGATTTCTTGGCAAGATTACTCTCAGTAGTTTGCCATTGCTTTCTGAGCGGCCGGCTCAGATATCCCGCAAGTCATCAGCGGGGGTCGAACCGCTTCCAGCTCTCGTCCGCTACGAGACTCTGCGTGATAAACGGGATTACGGAGAAAGTGTTGTAACTCCTCGGCCAGAGAGACCGGCGTGTATGGACTACGTTTGAGTTTAAAACAAGCGAACGCAAAAAAAAAAAAAAGCTCTTTGGGAAAAGTAATAGGTGGAAACGCGGGGGAGTCAACGAAGTTGAACTGTGCTGATGTCATGCAACTAACTTTACAACCCACCGACTCGGTTAGTTGTCTTTCCGTCCTTTTACCTTCCCAAACTAGCAACCAGACCCCGTGACCCTATCTTAGTTTCCGCGCCATTGGGCGATCTCATCGAAAGAAGTGTCTCCCAGGTCATGTGGGCCGCGGTATCATGGCTTTATCAAACCGTCTAGTTGGAGCGGTAATGTCCAAATAAACGTCCCGAGAACATAAAATGGTTCCTTGGCGGCCGTAAATACCAATATAGCAGGATTGGGTACTTGGAGACATGGACACTATAATTAACTACTTAACAAATAAGATTTCTGTGTGCGGTAGAACTGCAGTAACTAAAGAATGGGTATAAGATTTGTTCAACCTGTGGACAGCTGGAGGTATGCGGCCAGCTGGGTTTGTTGTATGCAAATTTATTATTAAAACTTTAATGAAATCACTGATAGTGATCGATTGAAAACATTTTAGAGAGGTTGCGTGTTATTTTTCTACTTATGTGCCAAGGCAATGATGTGGGCGGGAAAAATAAAACATCATCTTCATCATCATCAACAGTTATAGTAGACCAGTGAAGTTAACGATTAGCAAACGTCAGACTCCGCACACGACATACCAGGCTCAAGAACCAAATAATAAACTAAAGATATAGGAGATAGTGATGAATGCAACTTTATTTTTCTATTTACTCTTCTACTTCTTCTAATTCGTTGTCTTGTTTTTGTTCTTGTTCTTGTTCTTCTTCCTCTTGTTGTTGTTGTTGTTGTTGTTCTTCGTCTTCTTCTTCTTCTTCTTCTTCTTCTTCTTCTTCTTCTTCTTCTTCTTCTTCTTCTTCTTCTTCTTCTGCTGCTGCTGCTGCTGCTTCTGCTTCTGCTGCTGCTTATTTCTTCTGCTGCTGATTCTTCTTTTTTTTCAGGTTTTTCTTCTTCTTCTCCTCTTTTTCTTCACTCTACTCCAAATCCCCCCCCCCCCTTGGGTTGGCATTCTGGCAGCGTTCTTATGCACGTATTGTGGTATAATGGGGAGGAAGGTGCAGTACCCCCTGTAGCCTGCCCCGTTTCTAAGTCACGCTACAGTAATGGGACTACTTTCGTTTGGAAGGAACGGGTCGTTGGAAGCCAAAGTGACCCTTGGTAGCTCAGGAAATCTAGGGTATTAACGGGAATGGTGATGGTTCCTCTTGTCGTGTCTTCCTTTAAAGTGTCGTCCCTGGAGTGGGGGGAGTCAACACCCACATTATAATTTTTTTCCCATTATCAATATCCTGGAGAATCCACCAGCTTCCGTCCAACACACTCCATCAGCCCGTGGACACCTTTTCCTAGCACTCTCTCACTGTTGTACTATGCCCCCTCTCATACTTCCCCAACGCAACATACTCAACAACTCTTGCTTCCAAAAAATTAATAAAGATTAATTTATTAAAAGAAAAGTGTAACGTATATGAGACGTGTCTGTGAAGAAAATGTGTGTAAATGTTCTGCTCTTGTACATATTCCCTTATATGTTCTGATGTTCTTTCAAAGAGGACCCAGAAAAAAAGGAATGACAAGGCTAGTAGACTGAAGAAGAGTCACATGATGAAATATACACATCAAGATTAGATCCTGAACATTAATGATACAGAACAGAGTGATTATGGTATATCATTTACCTGGGCTCTTATTACCAAGTTAAGGTTGCATAAGATGTTTAGTTTGCCTATGTAACGTTCATATTTATTCCTTCACTTACTTCCTCTGTCATTTCCCTTACTTACTTGTTCGAACAGTGGGTGTGAGATTATGAGTGATATCTCATGTTGGCCAGTAATTATAGTGCATGAAAATATAATATATATACTCCTTTACTTCTTTCCCGACAGAGATATAATTTTACTTATAGCCATTCACATGTTGGTTATACGCAATAATGTAGGAAAATATATATAGTGAACAGATAAATTAATATAATTATTGTCATGTACATGGAATGAATATTAATTAACAAGTGTATTATTCCTTTAGAATTTCCACTCCGCCTTTTATCCATGGACATGGACATATATACATATACGTAAGAATAGGAGATAACAAGTACAAGCCCATTCTTGCATTCTACGATTGACTTCTTCTTCTTCACTCAAGCAAGTGCCTAACATTAGTTCCTTCAGCTGAAGGTTGAAGTGCATGAACTGGGTAGTTTGCCTGACGTCAATTCGGTATGAGTGGGTTCTGTTAGCGTAATCATTATGCACTTTATATTAAAGATATCACAACTGTTCAACCACGCTGAATTGGTTATCAGTGTCCATCAGTCATGCGACATGAATCTTTCTCAACGCCACGGACATATAAAGCCAGAAGGGGAAGGTATATTCATTCTCTCCCTCTCTCTCATTTACGTGTATGGTAGATTGGCAGTAGATTGTAAGATAGCAGAAGTCGACACAGACATTACAGCGGATCTTATCTAACCTCAGTTTTGAATGAATCAAAGAGTTTATAAAGTTGAGATTTGACACAGCATGAATGTGTTTAGACTTGCCTCTTTCTACAAGGTTAAGATTCAGTTTATAGCACTTGATTGTAAGCGAAAGACAAGAATGAAGTTAAATAACTTGATTGAGTGAAGGTCGAATCCGGCATTGTATCCGGCCTGGACAAGAAGATAACGGCTATATTCGAATGGAAGCATAAACATCATTCGTTCGTGCTGGAACTTACACACACAGATCTCACACACACCACGCTTTACCTGACCTCTACATCTGTGAATATTTATAAGCGCAAGCACCCTTACTCTAATTGGGAGGGACACCAAGTTTAATCCGATTCAGAAAACCCCACATGGCTCTGGATCAACAATCCTTGAATGTGTACGATATTGGGCTTTGTCTCCCTAGCAATCTTTAGGTGACGTGACCAAGGTTAAGGTCAACCCGAGATGAAGTGATATTTCGTGCAGGAATTATTCAGTATTCTGGTGTGGTAGATGTGCTGTGCAACTCTGAGATGAATGAGGTGCGCAACATGCGACACGTATGTCTCTGCCTGCTGTTGGTTTGTCGGGACCGCTATCTGTTCCACTTTTCACGTGGGACAGTGACAAGAATTTTGTGTGATATTCACTGGTACAGGAACGGAGCATTATTGGAATGATCCTATGCCGTGAAGTTGGAATGGCGATTAACGACTAACCTATTTTAATTCTGGTGTCTCGTCGGTTTCGAAGCAGTGAGGCAGCAGTGTCCCTGGAGGTTCATAGCTCCACAACCTATCGATTTTCCTATTGTCTAGTGTGTCCTCTTATATTTACATCTTTCTTCTTGTCTTCTGAGCGCCAATCAATATCCAATACATTGTCTGGATCTACATGCTGCTCGGGACACAATCAAAAGTTTTCTTGGCAACCTCAAACAACCGAGTCTGGACATATTCATGTTCGAATAGGGAAAATTAGAAAAGACTTTCAGAAATTTATTTTGTTTTTATGCGTTTGTTTATTGAGCAGAGAACTCATTTGGCTACTCTCGCACTCCCTCAATCATACGTTTTAATTTTTGCATCTATCTTTCCACGTATTCACAATTTATTTTAAAACTGGCGGAGAAGTGGTTCAGTGTCAAGGAAGTTGTACAGTTGTATGTTATTGGTTCCCTTAATGATGGGGGAGATGAGGCGGGAGACAGCAAAATAGAGAGCGCTCCTCGGTGCACGGTGATGAGAGCAGAGTTCTGCAAAGGATCTGCTACTACAACGACGACGACGACGACGACGACGACGACGACGACGACGAGGAGGAGGACGGCGACGACGAGATGACGACGACGACTATATGTGATGGAAAACTCTTATTCCTTATGATTTCAAAAAGTTTCTGATGTCAAATGCCTTTGAATAATCCGCAAAACATGAGAATAGGTTTAAATTAAATTATCTGTACTTCTCTATTTTTAAACGCATGTTGAGTATGTGATCTCTTATTCCTCTTCCTTGTCTAAATCCAGCTTGAACCACATTAATTTCTTCTTCCATATTCTTACGAAGTCTTCCCGTCAGTGGCGTGTAGGTGCGACGGCCCCGGGAATCCAGCCAGAAGGGGGGAATCTAATTAGGGAGAGGGGGCAACACAATGCAGTTGGAGGGGAATAGGAATGAATTAGGGAAAGAACAATTTAGGGGCATCCATTCAAGGGCTTGGCCCCGGGCATCTCTGCACGCCACTGCTTCCCATTATGATTTTTAGTAGAATTTTACTTGCATGATTGATCAGGGCAACAGTTCTATAGTTGGTGCATAATTTCAGGTTGCCCATTTTTGGTGTTGGAATGAAGATAGTTTTCTTATAATCGTTTGGCCGTATACCATATTTACATATCTTTTTTTTTATATAATGCGTGATAGATTGGTATGCTTTCTTCTCATCCCGCTTTAATTAGTTCAACTGGTGTCTCATCACATCCAGGTGATTTACTATTCTTCAGGTTTTTTTTATTGCCCGAGCAATTTCATGTAATGAGGGTTCAGGTTCTGTCTCTGCTGTCATTGGGTCATGTATCTCATTTATATGCTCACAGTCATTCAAATCATACATTCAACTGCAGTATTCCTGCCGTCTTTCCAGAATGTGTCTAGGTTCTTGTAAAGTATTTCCCATCTTGCACAGATAACATTTAATTGAGGTTGAACATTTCTTGTTAATAACTTCATTTCTTTGAACATTTCGTAATCTCTTCCATTGCTCTATTCTTGTACAACAATCTTCTATATATTGATTTTTGTCATTTCTTGTGTTCTTTCTTATTTCTCGAGTTAAAGATTCGTACTTCATCATGCTGTTATCGGATTCACCACCTTTCTGTTTCAGTTCACTTCGTTGTTTTATAAATTCTAACGTGCCTGATGTAATCCATGGCTTGTGTTGCTTTTACCTAGTCGGAATTAAATCTTTGGCTGCAATCAATCAATCATGTGCCATGCCGGAAAGCGTGGGCGGTCATGACTCGCCATTTCACTCGATCACCAAAGTCGTGGATCAGCTTAGTGTACCTGTCTCATCAATGCCATGTGGCCAAGCCATCCAGATATTTTCCTCTCGGTCGTCCTCTTGATCTGTTCCCTTCGATCTTGCCAGTTGTCACTAAGTTCTCCAGTCAATTTCTTCTCATAACATGTCCAAAATATTTTGACTGTCTGCGTCTAAATTCTCAAATCAATCTACGATTTTCATTTGTCTCCTGTAGTACTTGGTCATTGGTTTTCTATCTGTCCATGGTATTCTTTGCATTTTCCTCAGAAACAACATTTCTGCAGCCATCAGATGCTTTTCAGCCTGACTGCACATTGTCCAAGTTTCACATCCATACAAAATAACAGGCTCTATGTATCCCCTCAACACTCTTTTTCTCGTTTCAATTGACATCTTTTTATTGGTCAGAATGTTTTTCATCTTGCTAAAGGCTACTTTCGCCATAGCGATTCTTGTTCTAATCTCTTCAAGGCATCTCCCATCAGATGTTATGACTGTTCCGAGATAATTGTACCGATTCACTTCTTGAAGAATATTCCTATTTACTTGTATATTACATTGTGGTACTTCGTTCTTCCTAGTGACGACCATGACCTGTGTCTTCTTACAATTTAAATCCAACCCCAGCTGCTCACTGTGTACAACAACCGCGTCTACTAATTGTTGCAGATCCTGTTCATTGTCTGCAATCAATACTGTATCATCTGCATATCTAATGTTATTTATGTTTCGTCCTCCAATGCTGATTCCATTTATGTCTTCTACATTTCTGAAAATATTTTCACTGTATAGGGAAAAAAGATCTGGAGACATTACACATCCCCGCCTAATACCTCTCTTAATAGGTTGATATTGTCCCACTTCATTATCAATCCTTATGGCAGCTTGTTGTTTCCAATATATGTTTTTTATAAGTCTAATGTCTTTCCCATCAATTTGTAGATCTACAAGAATATCTACCATGTTGACATGTCTAACTCTAACAAAAGCCTTTGTGTAGTCAATAAAACAAAGATGTATATTCTTGTTTACTTCTATAGTACGTTCAATAACTGTTCGCAGCATATACACAGCATTTACTGTACCCTTTCCTTCTACAAACCCACATTGTTCTTCCCCTATTTCAGGTTGTATTTTCTTCCTCACTCTTTGCATGAAAATTCGTAACAAGAACTTTGTGATGTGACTCATTATACTAATTGTTCTATGTTGATCACATTTCAAGGTTCCTGATTTCTTTGGGATTGCAATAAATACAGTTACATAATTCACTCCAGTATCGTATAATGTGTTCAGCAGTCTGGTGACTTGCTCTAGTCCAAATTCTTCTAAAGCTTTAATCATTTCTGTTGTGGTGTTATCTGCACCGGCGGCCTTGCCAGCTTTCATATACTTAAGAACATTTTGAACCTCCATCTTTAAAATTGGTGGTCCTTCATTATTAAATATAATATCATACTGTTCCTCTCTGTTATCATTATACAGGTTTTTCACATAATCTGTCCATACATGTAGAATCTGATCTTTTTCTATTATGATTTTGCCATCTTTAGTTTTTAGACACCCTGTTGATGTACTTGTTCTTTTATTAGTAAGTTCCTGAATTCTTTTGTGCACTAATTTGGTATTTTGACTGTTGTGCTGTTTTTCAATTTCTAAGCACTTTTCCTCAAGCCATGATTCTTTTGCCTTCCAACACAATATTCTGACTTGTCTGTGAATTTCTTCATATTTGGCAGGATTATTTTTGTTGAGTCTTCTTGTTTCCATTAGGTGTAAAATTTCTACCGTCATCCATTTCTTACGACCCACCTTCTTTAAATTTGGAATAGTTGTTTCTGCAGCCAAACTGATTGAATTCTTTAACATTTCCCATTGATCATTCACATTCTGGAATAATATCTCTAGATCAGACAATATATCAAATCTGTTCTATGCTGAATGTGTTTTGTATTTCCTTGTCATTACTCAATGTACACAAATCATATTTAGTGTTTCCTGTTATATACTTGACTTTCTTCAGCTTTATCCTCAATGTTCCTGTAAGTAGTCTGTGGTCACTATAACAATCAGCACTGGGAACTGTTGTTGCTACTGTTAGTATGTTTCTAAATCTTCTGCTAATCAGAATGTAGTCAATCTGGTTTCTGATCCTGCTATCAGGACTCCTCCATGTCCATAATCTTCTAGGGTGTTGCTTAAACCAGGTGTTTCCTATAATCATTTCCTTTTCTTTAGCCCACTCTACGAGTCTGTATCCTCTTTCATTTCTCTCTCCTAAACCATAGTTTCTTACTGTGTATCTAACACCTTGATTTCCTAATTTTGCATTGAAGTCTCCTATTATGATGTTTATTTCTGAATTTTTACATTTCTTTAAGGCAGACTCTATGTCATTATAAAAGTCCTCTACACTATCTTCACTGGACTTCCCTGTTGGGACATATACTTGAATAACATTTATGCTAAAAGGTCTGCCACTCAATTTAACCAGTAGAACTCTGTCCGACACGGCCCAATATCCTTGAACAGATTTTGATGTTTTCCGGTCCAAAATTATTGCCACTCCCCTGTGTCGTTCTTCACCTCCAGAATAAATAATCTTAAAATATTCATCTATCTTGATGCCCGCTCCTGTCCATCTCGTTTCACACATTCCTAAAATATTAATCTTTTCTCTTTGTATTTCTTGTTTTATGTTCTCTAATTTTTCGTCGTCGTTTAACGTCCTAACGTTCCATGTTGCTAATTTTAATGCCTCTGTCCTTGTCTTGCGATGGTCAGTCTTTAAGCAAATCATAATGTACTAGGCACTTTCAAAGAGGTAGTTTGCCGTTGCTTTCCTCTATGGCAGTGACCATACTGGCCGGATGACCGCAACCATTGTCTCTCGAAAGAGATCCTCTGCCTGCCGTCACGAAACTCGAGACCATGACCAACAAATATCTGTCGGCTGCCCTCAAAATTTCATCCACCACCTGCTTTCCTTGGCTTATTTTGAAAACATCCAATAAACGAAAACAAAATAACATCACATAATCCGCAGGAAAACACTATCCACAGGAAATCCACAGGATTTCCACTGGTATGTCATTAATTTGTGCCGCTTTGGCTGCAGTTATCAAGATATCTCTAGCTTTTACTGCCAATTCATTGTACTGTCAATTTCTCCTGTATAGACATCAAGACCACCAAAACGATTCTTCACTTCTACGTTGTATTTATCTGGTATTTTTGTGAGATCAAAACGAAGTGGCATTGGTCCTCGGGTAAGCTTTTTGAGTTTTACTTTCACATCTGCTTCTAATAATTGATTATCTGTATCACAGTCTGCGCTTCGTAAGGTTTTTGCCGATGTTATGCTTGATCTTCATCTTCTTTGTATTAAAATATAATCTATCTGGTTTTTGGTAGCAATGTCGGGGGACTTCTACGTGAAGAGTCTTCTCTTCTTGGGCGTTGTTTAAAATGTGTTGGCCATCGTTAACTCATTTTCTGTGCAAAATTCAATTAATGTGTCACCTGCATCATTTCTGTTTCCGAATCCAAATTTTCCTAACACGTGTCTCTCATGTTCAGCTCTTCCTGTACCTACTTTTGCATTAAAATCACCCATTATTATTGTTATATCATTGTGACCAATCTTATGTAATGTGTCTTGCAGTGTGCTGTAAACATCTTCGATTTCGTCTTCCTCTGCTGCTGTAGTTAAGTCTGACAGTGAGGATTCCTGAGAAGAATACTCAATGTATCAAGAAGAGATAAGATCAGAAATGAGGAAATCAGGACTAAAGTGGGGGTATAGCTGCACTAGATTTTATTAGAAGGCAACAAGTCAAATGGTTTGGCCATGCAAGTAGTTTACCAACTAACAGTATACCACAACAAGCAATGATGTACAGACCAGAGGGAAGCAGAGGAAGAGGCCTACCACGTAAAAGATGGACGCAGGGAATAACAGAGTCCATGGGAATATCGATACATGAATCCCATAAGAGGGCACTCTCCCGCTGTTTATACTTCACCTCGACACCGCAAGGTACAAGAGGAACATGATGAGATGAGATGAGATGATGAGTGAGGATTCTATCACTAACCGGGTTATATTACATTAAAGCTTTTGCAGTTATGTTATCTAAACAAAATGCCATTCCGCTCTGGCCTCCGACATCCCTACTAGAATATATGAACATAGTTCAATTTTCAGTTGTAAAATGTCCCTTGCCTATCCAGCCATGTTCACTAATTCCTAAAATGTGAATATGTAACCTCTCAACCTCATCACATACTATCTTAAGCTTTCCCTCATACAGAAGTACTTCGCTAGAGCGTCCGTAATGTCCTGTGCTCGGTGTCACGATGATGTACCTCTGCATCCCCATCTAGGTACCTCACCTTCCAATGCTCTTCTGTCCACCATTACGTTACACATGGACGAGACATGTTTCCGAGACATGACAATCTTTGTTGGCCAGGTTTTGTCAATGATTAAAACCTTGTACAATAATGTTCACCTTCTCGGCTCACGAGAAACTAAACACTTGTCTCATTCAGTTAAGTTCAAACTGTTCGATGTTTTCCTTCAGTGATATTTTTATAGAAATCGGTAATAAATAGAATTGCACGTTTTCTGAAAACTGCCTTCGCAGTGGAGTGGTATATTTTCAAACCTTCAATAATGGAATATTCGTCTAAGTTTGTGAAGCCTTCAGTGAAGTGAAATGGAGTGGAAGTAGAGTAGGGTGGAGTAGAGTGGGAGTGAGGAGCATGAGGAGGGGTGTAGAGTAGAGTAGGGTAGGGTAGAGTAGACACAGTATTTATATTATGTGTGATTCTGGTATCGCTGGTTCTACGGAATTTGTGTGATGTGCTTAAACCCTCTGGGCGTGATCTATGTCAGGAGACTACAGCACTCCTGGAGATATCTGTTCCCAATGAAAGTGATCCTTGGCAATCATCAATCATGCGGCAGGTCCTCTGCAGAACGTCGCACTCATCTTGGCCCGTCAAAAAGTGTTTCGATCTCTTGTCAGTTGGTCTGCCTCAGGCACCTTCAAGGTGTCTGCAGTGTCCCGTGTTCATCTTCGCATTGGTCTACCTCCGCCTCTCCACCCAGGACCTTCGTCGTTCATCACTGTTCCTCTCGAAACTGTTAATGCTGTCAAAGTATTGCAGTTTCCTATAAATGACACTGTTTATGAGCGGCACTGTGTCGTAGTGTTTCCTATAAATGACACTGTTTATGAGCGGCACTGTGTCGTTGTGTTTCCTATAAATGATACTGTTTATGAGCGGCACTGTGTCGTTGTGTTTCCTATAAATGATACTGTTTATGAGCGGCACTGTGTCATAGTGTTTCCTATAAATGACACTGTTTATGAGCGGCACTGTGTCGTAGTGTTTCCTATAAATGATACTGTTTATGAGCGGCACTGTGTCGTAGTGTTTCCTATAAATGATACTGTTTATGAGCGGCACTGTGTCGTAGTGTTTCCTATAAATGATACTGTTTATGAGCGGCACTGTGTCGTAGTGTTTCCTATAAATGATACTGTTTATGAGCGGCACTGTGTCGTAGTGTTTCCTATAAATGATACTGTTTATGAGCGGCACTGTGTGGTAGTGTTTCCTATAAATGATACTGTTTATGAGCGGCACTGTGTCGCTGTGTTTCCTATAAATGATACTGTTTATGAGCGGCACTGTGTCGTTGTGTTTCCTATAAATGATACTGTTTATGAGCGGCGTTGTGTAGTGTTTCTTATAAATGATAGTGTTTATGAGCGGCACCGTATCGTAGTGTTTCCTATAAATGATACTGTTTATGAGCGGCCCGTATCATAGTATTTCATATAAATGATACCGTTTATGAGCGGCGCTGCGATTCGCAATCCAGCATACCCCGTTTGAAACACAGCGGCGTGCGATTTGGAAGCAGACCGCCTTGCACTGGTTTTCATATAGTGATATGAGCGTCGATCATTCAGAAATCAGTGGCAAACTACTGCACGTAAACTTGCTTAGTAAATCACACTTACAGATTAGCCGAACGCCTACGAACGCTCACTCATAAACTTCCAGTGTGCTGATGCCGAGGTAGCGGGTTCAACCCCTAAACCGGCCATCTGGGCTAAACTGTTGTATTTTCGTCCTTGACTTGGGTACGTAAATTACAAGAACCTCTGAAGTCGGAGTGGGTTCACCTAATAGCGAGGGACACTGGTAATAGTGAAAGCTAATCCACACGCAAAAATCAGTCCAGTTTGATTTCAAACCGAGCGAACAAATAAAACACTGCATAGGTTGATTGTCTAATCAATTTTACATTTAGTAGGTTGCCATTGCTTTCTAATCACCGTTTAAGTCAGACTTACTGCCAGTGTTGGGATAGAATATTCTACCTAGCTCTTAGAGCACCAAAAGTTTAAGAGCGAACCCTTTTATCCTTACGCTGCAATCGTATTATTGTGTGTGTGTGTTCAGTTCAGGAAAAGAGTTACGGTATCTGTGCGCAGACAGAATCAGCCCTTGTCATCCTTGGAAAGTTGACTCAAACACTGAAGAAAAACATCCAGACGAATGGTTGGATTACGTGTGGATTAAAGATTGCGGTGACCAGAAGCGACCTCACGTGTCAAGAGAGCCACGGGAACCTAGTGGCTAGACGCTCGCATATGGTCTTGGGTTGGATACACATCAGGATATTCCGAATTCTTAAAACTGACCGGGACTCCTAGATCGACCCAGCCCAAAATGAGTACCAGAAAATTTCTTTGGAAATAAAGGCGGCCGACATGATAACGACCACTTCACACAGTGAATGTGGTTTGGTCTATAAAATATGAGTCTAGCACCAAATATCCAGTGCGCCTTAGACGTGTCAAAAGGACGTTTGTCTCTACTTATAGTCAACAATCAATACCGAACAGGTCAACTCTGCCGCCTCTACTAGCACTCTTGGGTGTATGCCCGGGTGTCACGTTTTTTTTTAAAATTTAATTTTATTGTTTGTAATTAGTTCCTACAAGCACTTGGAATCAACGACTGGCAAGAGAAGGTCCACCAGAGAGACGAATGGAGACGGATTGTATTTGCAGCAAAGAACCTCAATGGCTCGGAACGCTGAAGAAGAAGAAGAAGTAATTAGTTCGGCTCCTAGGTGTACTCACCTTACAATCATTATTGGAGGTCAGCATGGCCGAATGGATAATAGCACTCGCTCTTGACACATCCGATGTGCTGATGCCGAGGTGGTGGGTTCAGGACCCTACACCGGTCAGCTCGACTAAAATGTTGACTTAACGTCCTTGACTTGGGACAGTAATTTACAAGTACCTGAGAAGTCGGAGTGGGTTTGCCAAATGGCGAGGTACACTGGTAATAGGGAAAGCTAATCCACACGCAAACATCAGTCCAGTGCACTAGAATAGTAACATGTATAAGCACTACGCTTGAGTTCAAAGCGAGTGAACGCAAAAACAAAATTATCTTCATGTGCCATGCCATAAACGTGGAAAGTCTCGTTTCGCCATCTCACACTATTGCCAGTTTAGTGTTCTTGCTCCATATATGCCGTGCGGACGAGTGATCCAGGTATTTATCTGCCTGTCGTCCCCTTAGACTTTTCTCATCAATCTTGCCAGTTGTCACTGAGTTGTCTAGTTTATTTATCCTTATAACGTTGCCAATAAATAGGGAATGTCCACAACAAATGTTCTCGAATCACTTTGCGATTTAAATTCACAACGGGCTCTTGAAAGGTTTCTGCTAAGTGACAGTGACAAGTGGGATATTGGCGACACTGGCCGTCGAGCGCCGACAGGTGTACAAATATGGGGCTAGCACCACGTACCCAATTCGCCTCAAATAGCTTGACTAGACTTCGTTCTGAAAGCCGCGGGGCATATCCAAGGTTGAAGTATACAGACTGCTTGCCCGAGCAGTCGCCGTGTGAGGCCTGTACCAGTCCTTATGAGCACCAAATGGGTTCCACACTAGTCCTTCTGGGGATTAAAAGATGCCAATCCTTTTAGAGAAAGCGACGAACAACAGGCAGGCTAATGAATCTGACAGGTTCTCATCAGGACCGGTCCTCATCAGGACCAATTCAAAGCGATAATGAACACGCCAGTCAGCGGGAGCCCAATAAGACCCAACCAAACCCGAAGAGCAGAGAGGAGAAAATATAACCAGTCCATTTTAGGATTAACTCGAAATAGATCCCCCAAAAATGAAAAAATATCAAAACTCACCACACAAAAAAGCGGACCTCAATTATAACCGACGCTGCAGAAGCAGATTGATGGAAGCCGAATTTGTTTTGTTTTACGTAAATACTGAACTGAAGAGTCGCCGCATTCTGCAGCCTTTGGTGGTTTTGTTTCACCAACAGACAACGAGAAACATTGCGAGGTTCGGGGCATGCACAACAAGGGCCACCGTGTGTGGTTGTTATTCCTATAGTTTTTTCCAGTTTTTAAAAATTATTGTTGGGGTATGTCTTATCTAGAACACTATATTCAACAATAAGAGAGAGAGAGAGAGAGAGGGAGAAAGAGAGAGAGAGAGAGAGAGAGAGAGAGAGAGAGAGAGAGAGAGAGAGAGAGAGAGAGAGAGAGAGAGTTATGCTGGATGGACTGAGACTATGTCGTATAGGAATATCATCAGCTGAGTTGATCCAGAACAGCAAATAACGAGATCTGTGAAGAGTCATGAACACCTACGCCAGCTGGCAGGGCATTTAAAGATGGTGGTGATGATATGTCTTATCGAATTGGTTGATGTTTAGTACTCTGTTGTTTTGTTGGCGTTTTTTCTATCATTGTAATCTACATTTGACGTGTCTCATAACATGTTATACACCTGTGGTGTTGGGGATTTCCCCCCTGTCATAATTCCTTTCACTTGGTAATAACCAGAAAACGGCATCCACCCTTCTACTGCCTTAAGAAGCGTTGGCCATACGGTGCTAGAAGCACATTATATAGAATAATAAGCACCCGGTGGGTGACGTGGGCAATACCACGCCGGTCGACTTTATTTTCCAATACATTTTCTTGTACCTATTACAGGCTAGGTCGACCTGGGAGGAGTTAGGTGCATATCCTTTACAGGACGCCCAGCATTTTGTGGCTGTTTGTGATTTCTTGGCATTCTTGGTTCAGTAGTTTGCTATTGCTTTCTGAATGACCGGCACTCATACCATTGTATGAAAACTAGCGCAAAGTTGGAGAAAAGGTACATTTTTAAAATCCACAGATTCGAACCTCATGACCACCTGGGCGGCAAGCAAGAAGCTAACAACCCCACAAAAGCGGCTGTCTTAAGTTGAAAATAATCAAAGGACATGTTCACACGCCTTAATGCGTATAGGATGTATGATGCTTGACACATGTCTATAGACCAGTGGACACTCAGTGGGTGATGTGGTCGGTGTCTCGCCGGTCGACTTTATTTCCCATGACATTTCCTGGTGCCCATTTTAGGCTGGGCCAATTTTGAAATCCACCTCAATGCGGTTTCGAACTCATAACTATCAGGCAGACAGGCGTTTGTCTAGCCTCTACAATACAGTGACTGCCTGGAGGAGGCTACTTAAAATATGTCTATGTCCCATGGTGCCCGGAACAGGTCATGCTGGCAGTTTGTCAGTAGAAGCAAAGATGCCCCGATCAATGCTTAGCCACATCGGCGGGATGTTGTGTAGCTGGTGGAGGGCAAGACCAATAGCTGTTGGTAATGACTGGTGTTGGGGCACGCCATTTCCGGAATAGCTGTTGGTAATGACTGGTGTTGGGGCACGCCATTTCCGGAATAGCTGTTGGTAATGACTGGTGTTGGGGCACGCCATTTCCGGAATAGCTGTTGGTAATGACTGGTGTTGGGGCACGCCATTTCCGGAATAGCTGTTGGTAATGACTGGTGTTGGGGCACGCCATTTCCGGAATAGCTGTTGGTAATGACTGGTGTTGGGGCACGCCATTTCGGGAATAGCTGTTGGTAATGACTGGTGTTGGGGCACGCCATTTCCGGAATAGCTGTTGGTAATGACTGGTGTTGGGGCACGCCATTTCCGGAATAGCTGTTGGTAATGACTGGTGTTGGGGCACGCCATTTCCGGAATAGCTGTTGGTAATGACTGATGTTGGGGCACGCCATTTCCGGAATAGCTGTTGGTAAATACTGGTGTTGGGGCACGCCATTTCCGGAATAGCTGTTGGTAATGACTGATGTTGGGGCACGCCATTTCCGGAATAGCTGTTGGTAATGACTGGTGTTGGGGCACGCCATTTCCGGAATAGCTGTTGGTAATGACTGGTGTTGGGGCACGCCATTTCCGGAATAGCTGTTGGTAATGACTGGTGTTGGGGCACGCCATTTCCGGAATAGCTGTTGGTAATGACTGGTGTTGGGGCACGCCATTTCCGGAATAGCTGTTGGTAATGACTGGTGTTGGGGCACGCCATTTCCGGAATAGCTGTTGGTAATGACTGGTGTTGGGGCACGCCATTTCCGGAATAGCTGTTGGTAATGACTGGTGTTGGGGCACGCCATTTCCGGAATAGCTGTTGGTAATGACTGGTGTTGGGGCACGCCATTTCCGGAATAGCTGTTGGTAATGACTGGTGTTGGGGCACGCCATTTCCGGAATAGCTGTTGGTAATGACTGGTGTTGGGGCACGCCATTTCCGGAATAGCTGTTGGTAATGACTGGTGTTGGGGCACGCCATTTCCGGAATAGCTGTTGGTAATGACTGGTGTTGGGGCACGCCATTTCCGGAATAGCTGTTGGTAATGACTGGTGTTGGGGCACGCCATTTCCGGAATAGCTGTTGGTAATGACTGGTGTTGGGGCACGCCATTTCGGGAACAGCTGTTGGTAATGACTGGTGTTGGGGCACGCCATTTCCGGAATAGCTGTTGGTAATGACTGGTGTTGGGGCACGCCATTTCCGGAATAGCTGTTGGTAATGACTGGTGTTGGGGCACGCCATTTCCGGAATAGCTGTTGGTAATGACTGGTGTTGGGGCACGCCATTTCCGGAATAGCTGTTCGATCGTGGCGATGCTATCTGGTAGAGAAGTGGAGTCTGTGGTAGGCTGGTCGGGACATGAGAAGTCTTGTTTGAGTATTATGTCTTTGTATCTCCGAATCCGCTTACACTGGAGTGCTTTTTATGGGATTACCAGACTTGGAAAAGTATCATTAGTGATTGGTAGAAGATGTAACAGCGAAGATAAGAAGAAGAAAAAGAAGGAGAAGCAGGAGAAGGATGGGGAAAAGAAAAGGAGGAGGGAAAAGAAAAGGAAGAGGAGGTGAAAGAAGCGGAGTAGGAGGAATAAGGAGAAGAGGAGGGGGAATAAGGAGAAGATGAGGATGAGGGAAAAGGAGAAGGGGAGGAGGACGTTGCAGCGGCAAAGAATATTTCGTGAGTAGACGGTGGCAAATGTGACCGAAGAGGCAACGGTGACAGAGGAGTTACAAACGGAGAATTGGAGAGGGAGGAGAGGAAGGCTTTGGGAAAGAGGAAGAAGAGACACAGTCGGTTGTGGCTACACTCTGTCTGAGCATATGTTCAGTTCCAAGTTTTTTTTAGAAAGGCCCTATTAACAGGACATTCGTCTGAAGAGAATATGCCACGCCCTCACTGTCCGAGACATTTCTGGGCCTGCAGCAGACATACAAATCAACTCCGGACTTTCAAGTCATCTCCGGTCTTGCAAGTCATCTCCGGACCTACAAGTCATCTTCAGACTTACGAGTCATCTCCAGACGTACTAGTCATCTCCGGACTTACAAGTCATCTCAGAACCTACAAGTCATCTCTGGACTTGCAAGTCATCAAAGTACATACAAGTCATCTCCTGACTTACAAGTTATCTCGGGACCTACAAGTCATCTTCGGACTTACGAATCATCTCCACACGTACTAGTCATCTCCGGACTTACAAGTCATCTCCTGACTTACAAGATATCTCCGTATATATAAGTCATTTCCGGACTTACAAGTTATCTCCGTATATACAAGTCATCTCCTGACTTACAAGTCATCTCCTGACTTACAAGTTATCTCCAGACCCACAACTACCAGACATGACCTCATGACGGATGAAATGAGTGATGTTCACCACGTGTGATATACGAATGATTATTGTTCTAAGTCTGAGAATCGTATCCTTGCCCTTCTCTAGTTATGTTCTATACGTCATTCTTTAATTAGTTGTGAGTTCAGTTTTTCCTTTTTTTAAAAATTGCTTTGCTTGCCACTTGATGAAAACTTGTGTCGAGACGTTCCAATGTTTACATACTTAGTGCTCATTGACTTCAAAATCATGTTCTACAGTTGGCTTTTGCAACAGTTAGTTGCAACTTGTGTTGTCCAGACGGAGCAGGGGAACAATATCTGCTCTTTGCAGGTGTGGACAGAAAACAGAGGTTTGTCAGGGACAGCAAGCGTGTCGAGGTGAACCTAGCAGGATCACATAGGTCTTAGAGATACTGCAAAACAATTAAGTTTACTTTTTTGGTTGTTTTGGGATTTCTTATTTTTTCTCTTCTGCGTCCATCCGGAGAGTGTTTTTTTTAATTATCGGACGTGATTGCGTTGTGCCTGTTTAAAACAGAGCTGCGTTCTTGTGCCGTTAAACCGACACACCCGACTTCTGCGGGCATTTGTTGACCGGGTTAACCTTCCCGGGGGTTTCGGAATTTGAGGTTTAAAGCTTGAGCACAACCCACTACTAGCAACGCTGATCGTATTCCGGCACGAACCTTAAACCTTGTCCGTGTCAGTTTGGAAGCACTAGACTCAAGTTTCGCTCTCGTTTGAGCTCATCAGTAGTGCATGTCCCCGACTGGACCCGGGATCAAACTCCGGATCACTGGCGGGCATGTGAGGCGGGTATGCAACCACTGACCACGTGACTCACGCTGGACGCGACCAGTTATCATACTAGAACATCACAACGTCATCCATTGTAGGCTGTAGCCCAAAATGTGCCTGATCGCCGCGACTGACATTCTTCAATCGATGTGGCCCCGAATGATCAGGTCTTCTCGATCTGGCAAGGCACACACACATCTGTTTATGATGTAGCTTAGTGTGGCAGACGGCAATCTCCCGTGCATTTACAGCTTAAACACGTCCGTGGTGTTGGGTTTAATTGATGGACTGCCTTCAAGGATCGTCTCCGACGCATGTGGAATTATCCATTAGTGCTGAGTCTCCTGCTGTCTTAGGTCACACTAGGATGATCTCAGCTCTGTACACGAACGCAGCGTCACCACAATTCTTTTGTTCGTGATCGCTCGCTTCGAACTCAAGCGAAGTACTTACACATACCACTACTACTTCCAATAGCACTGGACTGATTTATGCATGCGGATTAGCTTTCCCTATTACCAGTGTCCCGCGCCATCAGGCGAACCTACTCTATACCATAACAATTTGGTTGGCAAGATCCGTGAGTTTGCAGCATTATGTCGGCACGCCACTACAGAAAGGACCACTGCTCTAGGTTATCTCTGGTGTCGATTTGTGGAGCAGGTTGTTGTAAGCTGTCTGGGGCACGTTCGTCTGTACACCTGCAGGCTTATGTGTGAACTGATTGCTCGCTTCAGCTGGGGAATGGGTAATCACATTTGTTGTTGATCTGGAGAAATAAGAAGAAATGGACGAGGAAATGCCACAGTGGCAGGTGGGCGCGTGCGGGTAGAAAGGATCAAAGCAGAGATAAGGATGAGGGAACAGGTGTGTTACCACGCGAGTGAAGGTGGGACACTGTAAATGATGTGGTGTGGTTGTAACAAAGGAATGTGTGGTATTGGAGGAGGAGGAGGAGGTGGGGAGGATGTGATGGTAAAGGAGATGAAGGATGCGCTGGTGTATTAAAAAGAAGAAGAAGACGAGGAAGAGGAGAAGGAAGAGGAGGAGGATAAGAGATGACCAGGATAAGAAGAGGAAGATGAAAGGGAAGAGGAGGAGGAAGGCGAGGGGAAAGAAAAGGAGAAAGAGGGTGATGAAGAGAAAGATGAAGAGGAGGAGGAAGAAGAAGAAGAAGAGGAGGAAGGAGAAGAGGAAGAGGATGAGTTGAGGAAGTGGAAAAGGATAAGTTGAGGAAGAGTCGACGGATGAGTTGAGGAAAAGGAGGAGAGGAAGGCGAGGAGAAGAGGAAGTGTGTGTGTGTGTGTGTGTGCATATGTGTGTGTGTGTTAGTGTGCTTAAGATTGAAATCGTATATATATATATATATATATATATATATATATATATATATATATATATATATATATATATATATATATATATATATAGAGAGAGAGAGAGAGAGAGAGAGAGAGAGAGAAATTCAGAAAGTCAGACGGGTCTGTGAGCTGAATTAAAAACTGTTTAAATATAAAATTCGTTCATTCGTTCTCTTTCCCTGTCTTCTCGCATTCTCTCTCTCTTTCTGTACATCTGTGTTAGTTGCGTGTTCCGTAAAGGACGTCGCAGCCAACCCTAGCATTTGTTTTGCCTTTATGTGATTTACTAGGCAACTTTTCTTTCAGTAGCTTGCAGTGGCTTTAATTCTCTAGTTCTTTCAATCACATGGCAGTTGGAACCATCAGCAATATGACTCTTCGCTGGCTGTTGAACGAGGGGGCGGGGCGCGTGAGGGAATGTCCTGAGTGAAGTGATGTCGTTTCTTAGCGCAACTCAACTCAACTCAACTAATTCTCTAGTTGTCTAATATTGTATTTATGTATGTCTGTATATTCCTCAATTTCTTCCAAGCTGTTACCAATTACCGTCCTCTCAGCCATAAGAGTTTTCCGCCCAAGATGTCATGGCCCGACCTGTCTGATACAGATCTACTGGGGTCCATGACATGACAGATCCCCTGATAGGTCCGGACCCCTTCTTGGGTCACTGTCAGTCCAATTCTTGTAATTCTTGATGTAATGACATCCTAGACGAGGGAGAAGGGACATGGTTGAGACATTTTGGAGTCCACACCAGGTCTGCTGCCATCCTAGTGGAGGGAAATGTTGGGGAGGGAGATTGTTTTTTTTTTTTTTTTACAATTCTCAATGGTATCCAGTGGTTGGTTGATTAGATGGTTGACTGGTTACTGGGTTGGTCGGTTGCTGGGTTGGTTATTTGGTGGGTTGGATGGTTAGTGAGTTGGTTGGTTGGTGGGTTGGTTGTTTTTTTGGTGGATTGGTTGTTTGGTGGGTTGGTTGGTTGGTTGGTGAGTTGGTTGGTTGGTGAGTTGGTTGGTGGTTAGATAGTTTGGTGGGATGGTTGGTTGGTGGGTTGATTTGTTTGTTGTTTGGTGAGTTGGTTGGTTGGTTGATTGGTTGGTTGGTTGGTGGGTTGGTTGGTTGGTGGGTTGGTTGGTGAGTAGATTAGATACTTAGTTGCTTAATTGTTTGATTGATTTGTTTGTTGATAGACTGGTTGACTAATTGGTTGTTTGTGTGGTTGGTTGATCGATTAACTGGTTGATTGATTAATTGCGTGGTTGATTATTTTTGGTTAGTTAATTGGCTTGCTGGTTGGTTTAATGGTTGGTTGGTTGAATGGTGGGTTTGTTGGTTGGTTTGTTTGTTAATTGGTTTATTAGTAGAATAGTTGGTTGGTTGGTATATAGGTTTGCTGCTTGGTTGATTAATGGCATATGGATAATAGTAGATGGAAGATGCATTACAGAGATTAAGAGCAGAATAGGACAAGCAAACACTGCATTCTATCAAATAAAGAACATTTTATGTAATAAGTCCTCCTCCATGACAGTTCGAAAAAGACTGCTTGCATGTTACACAGAACCAGTTCTAACATAAGGCTGCGAATCATGGACAGTTTGTAAATAGGCGAACAAAATTCAATACATGCCTTGGAGATGTGGTTTTATAGAAGAATGCTGAAAATTCATTGGACATCCACACTGCAATATTGACATTTTAGAAAAACCAAGTCGCAAAGAAACATCACAAACATCAGAAAGAGGCAGTAATCATGTTTTTTTTTTTGTTTGTTTTTTTTTTTTTTTGGGGGGGGGGGGGGGGGGGGGCACATTATGAGAAGATAAAAACTGGAACATGTTGTAAAAACCGAAAAGATTTGTGGAAAAAGAGACAGCGAGAGAAATTAATGACAGTCTTGTGTCACGGCACTGAAGGGAGTTAACACACGAATTGATTCATACAGTCAGAGATCGCAAATTGTTTGGAGGCATGATCGCCAACGCCAGCCGGCAAAGCACTTGATGATGATGATGATGATGATGATGATGATGATGATGATGATGATGATGATGATGATGATGATGATGATGATGATGATTACTCAAGTCAAGATGGATTTCAGCACTGGTTGGGATTAGTCCTGTGGTTGACGTGTTTCCTCCACGGGCTTACAAGCCGGGCTTCACCCGGTCTGCAATGGACTGATAAGATACCACAAGAAGAAGGGTCCGCTTTGTTTGATTTTTAAGGCAATGTGATAAGGTAACGAGATACTAGGGTAACTAGAAAATAAGGTAATGAAATAAGGTAACGAGATAAGATAATGAGATAAAGTAATGAGATAAGTTAACGAGATAAGGTAACCAATAAATGACCCCGATAAGGTAACCGGATAAGGTAACGCAACAAGTAACCAGATAAGGCAACCAGAAAAGGTAACCAGATACAGTAACGAGATGATACAGTAACGAGATGATACGGAAACGAGATGACATGGTAACGAGATAGGGTAACGAGATGGGGTAACGAGACAGAGTAACGAGATAGGGTAACGAGATAGAGTAACGAGATAGGGTAACGAGATAATAAGGTAACGAGATAATAAGGTATCGAGATAATAATGTGACGAGATGCGGTAACGAGATACGATAACGAGATACGATAACGAGATCCGGTAAGGAGATGAGGTAAGCAGATACGGTAAGGAGATAGGGTGATGGGATACAGTAACGAGATAAGGTAACGAAACAATAAGGTAATGAGATAAGGTAACGAGATGGGGTAACAAGATGGGGTAACGAGATAGGGTAACTAGATAGGGTAACGAGATACGGCAATGCAATACGGTAATGAGATAGATTAAATAGATTGGGTAATGAGATAGGTCGAACTCCCTAGCTAAAGTGTTAACTTCTTTCTCCGTCATCCCGTATATCCACGTAGGGTAACACAGCCGCGCGAGATTCGGTAGCGGATCGCGTCGCGTTGGTTACTTACGGGGGTATGTGAGCCGGTCGATCAGAAAGCAATGACAAACTACTGAGCGTAATCTTGCCAATAAATCAACAACAGCGGTAAAATGCTGGTGTTGACAGTGATGTCCTGTAAAGGATATGGGAGAAAAAAATGAGATACGGTAATTAGATACGATAATTAGATAAGGTAACGAGATAAGGTAACAAAATACGGTAATTAGATAAGGTAAAGAAACAATAAGGTAATGAGATAAGGTAACGAGATACGGTGATTAGATAACCATAGGTTTATTTCGGTATCTTTCTACTCACTTAAATATTCAAGCTCGGATTGTTACTGGTTTTGTTGATAAAAATAAATATATAACTGTGAAATCTCATCTCATCTCATCTTGTTCCTCTTGTACCTTGAGGTGTCTAGGTGAAGTATAAACAGCGGGAGAGTGTCCGTTCATTTATCGAGATTCCAATGGACTATGCTATTCCCTCTGTCCATCGTGTTTGTGAAATGTTTCCCTAAAATATAGGAGATGTTTTCTAGTTAACATTCTTGCAAATGCTGCAAGTTAACTTACTTTGTTAGCAGAATTTTAGCGTTAATGAAAGGGGAGATGCAAAAAAAGTCAACAAAGAATAAATAACTATTGGCTGGAACAATCTCTACAAAGCACGTGACACGGAAACCGGAGATGATTGGTTGGATATTTAGTAGACATGCCACGATTGGCCAAAATTAACGTCCCGATGTCCATCATAAACCGGTCATTCTGGAACGCTACGGTAATTTAAAGATCTTAAGAGAGCATTACTTTGCGATATCACGCTATCGGGGGAGATAGTAATGTGTCAGAATGTCAGCGACTACCTCGTTAAATGTGAGGTGGCATGACCGCAACGTACACATGGAATATCAAATGCGTATTGTTTGGCATCTGTCTGTCTGTCTGTCTGTCTGTCTGTCTGTCTTCTGTCTTTCTGTCTGTCTGTCTTCTGTCTGTCTGTCTGTCTGTCTGTCTGTCTGTTTGTCTGTCCTCCCGTCTGCCTGTCTATCTGTCCGTCCGTCCGTCCGTTCGTCCGTCCGTTCGTCCGTCCACCTGTCTGTCTATCATAAAAACAATTCACAAACATAGATTCGTAGCCCGTGTATTCGAACCCTCATCTACGGGGAAGGCTAGGGGGAACTCTTGTTACAATGACCAGTGCTCGGCGCTCGGGTCAGCTGACAAGTCTAGGAAGCCAAGGGCTCGGCGCTCGGGTCCGCTGACAAGTCCAGGAAACCAAGGCGCCCGACGTGATACTACCCCCATTACCCATAGACAGAGAGGAGCGGCTGACCCAGTAGCTAGATACCGGATTCTCCTACAGGAGACCCGAGTTCGAATCCTCAGTAAGGTGTGGATTGTTTTCTATCGGGGGCCAAAAGAAAACCTTAACCTGCACAGTTCGCGGCCACTTCACTAGCCTTAATTCTTCAGGTTGAAGACCCCATGTCATACACCGCAAGGTACATTATAGGCTGTAAATGACCGTTTTTGACCCATAGCGAGAGGATTGGTCTATACAAATATGAGACCAGCATCGATACTTCTCGCTAAGACAGGAATCATTTACATGTATGCATTATTTGAATGCATAAGTCACCACTAGCTGGCAGTAAATTACCGATTACCAAATCTTAGCTATTTGAGACTACAGTAGAAGAGGAAGAGGAAATTGTATGACAATAGAGTGAGAAATGGAACGAACGAACGAACGAACGAACGAACAAACTTTATTTTCAAAGGGTTAAGAATTGGGCACGCAGGCCCGTCTAACATTCTGCCCTTCTATCACTCTCTTTCATACATTATTTCATTCACACATCATTCAAGGCTAACAAAGAACAGCAACAATATAAAAGATATGCATTATAAAGGCATGGGCAAAATGCGAACATCAAAACTACACGACACAGTAATATTAGATAATGGTCTGACACTTGTTATTAGCCATGTGGAATATACTGGCCTACAAAAAGGGGACTGGCTGTTATACTAGGGTTTTGTTGTTATTATTATTATCTCTATTATTAAGGGGGAAGGTAATCCGTATTGAGATAGTGTTGGAATAATTTGCGATTATATGAATAGGGATTGGTGATGTCTTTGATTTCTTGTGGAAGATTGTTCCACAGCTGAGCTGCAGAATACGTTAAGCTTGTTTTGTATAAGTCAATCCTAGGCAAAACAAGCTTAACGGAGCTTAATGGAGGCAGATTGAGTTGTATTGAAGCATTTTAAACAGGAGTGATCACAGCATGGCAATCTTGCGGTGTTGGTTTCATGATTAGCATGCATATGATGGTGTGGCTTGTTTATTTGTGTATTTACTATTCTCTAGCGAGTCCATGAACAGAATAATGTTGAATATAATTAGTGAGTTGAGTTGAGTCAAGAACCGACATCACAGCACTCGGGAGGTTCCCTTACGAACTCCTTCCTTACCTTCATCAGTCAGTGAAGTGTCACGATACTAGTGGTACCAGTAGCTGTCTGAATATATGTCCCTCTGGTCTTTCCTCGAGTCACTGACCTCTGGTCACTCCCTGCAGCACCAATCTCTCCAGGCCGTGATGATCTACACACACGATCCCAACGGCCGACCCCGTTTACCTGACCATCACCAATACCCCTCCCAGTGGTGCATACCCAGCCAATCTGTCCGCCTGCTCGTTTCTCACCACACCAGCATGTCCTGGGGGAAAATGCAATTAATTATTTATAATGCGGCGGAGCACAGAGTAGTAGTTGTTGTATGTTGTCACTGGAGATCAATTTGGGAACCAGTTGAGGCCACTGACACAGTTACATAAATAAACACACGTAGTATTGTTTAGCGATCACAGAAGGAGAAGAAGGAAGTACAGACTAGAGGACGCACTAGGCAACATACAATTTGAAAGCTATAGTTACCGACCGGTATTCGAACCTGTCACCTTCAAATGGCGACAGCGCCTCGCTGCAGGAACAAGTGTACTTCGACGCATGACCAACTAGACACTCCAAAACAAGTGTCTTCATTAGTCATGTCTATCATACACATTATGTTGTCACTGAAGCGTTATATGGAATTGACTGAAAGTCCGATATTTCTTGCCAGACTTGGGTATATGGGTTGTTGTTGCTTTATAACGACCTAGATCATATCCAGTGGAAGACACCAGTTATCATCATAATCATAATCATCATCATCATCATCATCATCATCATCATCATCATCCAGTGTCCTGTGCTATGTATAACTTTCTCCCATAACAAGGGAGTCACCGTGGCCAAGTGGCTACGTCGACTGCGTCGAGCTCTAAAGGTTGTGGGTTCGATTCCTGGCCACGTCGTTCGATTCATGGGTGTAGTTTCCTCGGAGACTCCTGGGCGTCGTCGCTGAAGCCACGGAGTTCGTACTTTGTATGACGCATTCGGCAGGCCACCCTGCGTAAAGAGACCGACCCTGCCAAATAACGGAACACGCGCCACCAAGTATAAAGAAGAGACCTTACTGGATTTTCCCAGACAGTCACAAAACTGGACGACAAATATGAGAAACCAAGGAAAGGAAAACAACGTCATTGGACGGCAACGGGAGACGCTGTGAATTCGTGGATTCGAAAGGATGTGTTTATAAAAGGCTCCGTGTGAAGGTGACATCTGGAGGCAGTGATTTCGTGATGAAGCAGCTGGGAGTCCGGAGAGGAATGTGTTAAAGACAACATAACGGTAGAAAGACCGGGTGTGGATACCTAGACTTTTATTTAATCGGTTGAACTGAGGATTTGGATAATTAGGCCTCAAAGGCAGCGAGCTGGACTTAGAGCTCGTAGGTAGATGTTATTTAAGTGAGCGCCGATCCTGCGTATAGGGATCAGCTCACGTTTCTACAAGAGTATATACTTTGTCCTGCGGCGGAATAAACGTACGTCTGAAAATCGTTTGCTCGACTTGAGTCTGCCATATGTTCATGATCCGGTTCACGTAAGATAGAACATGTTTTGTTGTTCTGATCTGTTTTTGACGAGTTCGATTTGAAATGCTTTGAGTGTCCGGTCCCGTTAGATTTAGAGGACAGGCACTTCGAGACACGTGGGGTCGTCTCTGGACTGTTTGTTTGTCAACACAGATTTCCCGCCAGATTCCAGTAGCTGAAACTGAAGAAGTTGCACACCAGCAGCTCATATCACACCGTGCTACACGAAAAGAAAGATCACACGAAAACTGCACGTCATGGAAATGGAGAAGAGCTGGAATAGTTAAAGTTTGAAGATCACACAGTTCGCAAGTTTAAAACAGTAAGTTGGAAGTTTATATTGTATAAGAACAATGAGTAATGAGTACGAATACAATTAACATATCAAGACAGTTGGAGAATATTACTGTAAGAACACCATCACGGATAACAATGGAAGTAACAGTATAATAGTTACACAGCAAGTATGCACCATACTCGCAAAAATGCACTATATTAAACACGCCACAGCGCTACTAAATATTTGTGAACATCTAATATTTTAAGATATTGTAAACTATTTAAGAACATTGTCTATATAGAGAATGTGTGACAGTTACAACTACAATTTTACATTAGAAAAGAAACTGGACAGTGGATACAAGCCATACGAAACGTTTGACACCATGGTCGATATGGAATATGCTTATAGCGATCTTAGAAGGCATTAAGATTTTGAGAAACACTGCGCTGTCACAATTCTACAGTGGCCTATTCTTCAGTAACACACAACGATTGACATTTTCTATTCAAGAATCTATAATCAATTGGAACTGCTCGAAAGTGTTGCATTATGTTGAGCAATTTGCTGAATCTATGAAGTTCATTACAGGCTCAGACATTTGTCACGATTTTATCAGATTTATCGGTGGACTGATACACACATGATGGGGTGTACTGCCGACGCACAGTTATAGTTACGTTGTTGGAAAGACATTCGCTAATTCTGTGAACATTACAGAAAGTTTTGACTTGTTTGTTCAGAACGCAAAAGCATCTAACCACCTACATTTGTGGGACATGTACATCATACGTTCATTATATCTGCTGCCGACACTACTTCATGTCTGAATTATCGGCGCATAAGTGAGTTAGTACATATTACGACATTTTATATGCACACTTCGTCATATGTCAAGATGGATAGCACGTACACTACGGACACTCGTCTCCACCATAATTGACAAGGAAGATGTTGCGTTATTTGCACGTTACACATATCTGAACATATTTACAGCTGGACGTTACATACATCAACGCATAATGACAACCAGGTCAGTGTACACATATTTATTACGTCATTGAGGACATTACATTATTCACATACCGGACACTTCATCACACGTCAGGACGACACGCACACGTACACTAGGACATATTATTGTTGAAATTGTCGAGGATTTTTCTACCATCGAGCAAGTCAACGCGGTCAATCGGGACCGAACACGAACTTCTCACGTCGGCATTTATGAACTGAATTTACGAACGTACTCTAATACGCTGACGCCAGGACATACGAACACTGTCACACGGATAACAAGACTACACTATCGTTTCTCATCGTAATAACGGACACACAGCCTGTTCACTTATTGGACGTTACCTAACGGAAGTATATACAAGACAGATCACACGTCATTCAACTGTACTTACTTCACTGTGGGCATCATTCACTCAAATACCTACAGCGCACATTCAGCCTAAAGTATCAATACTAAGGCTGAAATAAACTCAAGTTTCGTCGATACACCACAGCCGACTACGTGTTCTTATGAGTCGGTGACGGACCACGTCGGTCCAGGGTGCGAGTACAAGTCAATTGTACTATCATCTCAAGGCAGGAGCAACAATCGTTACACAACTCCTCACATATTTTCATGCAACCAGGATATCACTGATCGATTGCCGATTACGGATCAGTATAGTTTTGAACTTAACAACACGTAAATGAGAGTCTCAAATTATATCAATTCTCGAGCGATTCAAGTATTACTCTACGTTCGGGAGATGCACTAAAGGCCAGTAGCAATTGTATTGTTGATGTATTATAGCATTGATCCTAGTAATAAGGCACTATTTATCAATTTTTTTTGTTTTGATCTTGCGGGCGTCACCACAATACTATTGTCTTGTCATAACTGTAGTAATATAGTATGTGCGTTACCCGTCAAAAATGTGGATAAAATTTTTTTATTGTTTGTAAACAGTAATATATATTCGCGTCACTCGTCATTCGTCTTTGATGATTGTTAGTTGTCTTGCGTTACATATATATTTTATATTGGGTATATTTCTTCATATTTATTTCTCTAGTTTATATTTATTTCGTTCATTATAGAGATATTTGATTGATTTTTTTTTTTGTGGTGTTCGAATTGACACTACAAATTTAATTGAGTTATATTTGCTCAATTGTGATACAACATTTACTGAGTGATAGTGATCTGAGACAATATTACGATTTTGTCGATTCTTTTCTTCTCTTGCCTACTTCCATATTTATTTCAGCCAGATAGCTCATTTTATAGGTAGGACATTAGGACAAGATGTCTACACTGCAACATTTCATTGAGTTGGGTGAGAAGACTGGGTTAACCGGTGCCGAGCTTCGAAATTGGGCGATGCTTGAGCTCAGTGAACAACAGAAACGGGACAAAGAAGATCGACAACTACAAATTGCACGTGAGAAGGAGGAACGACAGGAAAGACTGGCATCAGAAAAGCAAGATAACCAACTTAAGAGAGAACTAAAGGAAAAAGAGATGGTGTTGGAACGCGAACGAATGAAGGCTAGAGAAAGAGAATTAAATGTGGAACGCGAAAAGATTGCAGCGGAAAAAGAGAAGTTAATTATGGAAATGCAATTGAAAGAAAAACAAATGGCTACAGAAGCAGATTTGGAGATGAAACAAATTGTTGCTGAAGCAGAACTTAAAGAGAAACAATTGGCAATTGAGAAGGAGATATTTTGGAAAGACATGGGTAAGAAGTTTGGTGTGACTGAGACAAACCTTGGGAATTTGGCAAGGGAAAGAGTTGAACGATTAGAAATGTTGATAGAAGAGAAAAGAAGGAAACAACTACAAAAAATTTATGAAACGAATACCAAAGAGTTAATTCAAAAAGTAACCGTCATTCGCAAACCTGATGAGACACTCACAAGTATAAGTACCCAAAGTGAAGTGACACAAAAAGAAAAAGATAAAGAAGAAGATAACACACAAATAGAACAGGTTACACCATCTGTTAACGATAACGATATAACACAAATGTGTGATAACGCAACAGAAAAGAGTGGCGTTCACATCGATAATCAACAAATAAACAAACATTCTTCATCAAATGATTCTACGTCCGAGAACATAAATGATGATCAGAAACAAAACAAACGAAATTATTTGTCTTTAAATGACATATTTTTGAAACATTCAAAAAAGATACCAAAAGTTACACGCACTGATGGTTACTTGTCGTACTTCTGGTACACATTTACCAAACATACGGCATTGCAGCTAATGCATTACAGAAGATATACAAGACTGAAAACAATAACATTGTTCCAATCAACAAATTTACAATGTACAAATATTGGCATGAGTGCAGATGAGAGATTTTACAGGTTTGAAACAAAGAAAGAGAGAACGAAATAGAAAGAAAGGAAGAATAAAAGAAAAGAATAAAAGACAAATAAAATGGGATGAAAGTGTTAGGTTCATATTAACACAGAATACGTTACAGACACATTAGGGTCTTAGGTCTTATTACTTGATTATGGCATGTGGCACTGATATAAAAATATACTTTTTAGAGATGTTCATACGATCTAATATCTCTACACTCAGTTGGATAATATTTCGGTTCGCTATTCTTCGGATAATTGTTCGTAACTATATATTTATTAGAGAACTTAATAAATTATTTGGTTTAAATATTTATTTTTGTTGAATCAGAATATTATATTATATTGCTGATTTAGTTTCTTAGAAATCCTGAATAGTTGCAATGTCTCATTCTTCACAAGTCTATATCTATATTGAAGATCTACAAGATTTTATTTGGTCAATCACATTCTGTGAGACATTCTCAGTCGATTATAATTAATAGAAAGGCAGATCTTTGTTATAAGTTAATTAGTTATATATATTAATGTTCTGTTCTTTCATAAGTTATTAAGAAATTCGATAAAGATATATTCAGATAGCGCCGAATTGAGGGAGCAATGCTATAAGAATCAACTAAATATTAATAGATTATTATTACAAATAGAATTTAGTCAAGTGGGTGCATATGCTACCGATTTTCCATTGACAGCGTGAGTGAAGGGAATAGTCGGAATAAGAACTTCACAAGAGATGCGTGATTGGAACATTCATTGTGCAGTCAATGGCCAAGCCAAGTATTTTGTTTTGTATTGTCACACTAACTTTGAACAGTATATGATTGTGTTAATAATAGTTATTCATTAGTTGATTGTTAAATTCAAATAATTAGAATTATTAAGAAGTAATTGTAAATTGGTATAGTATTAATATAGTATTGGTATTAGTATAAATATTTAATTCTATGATATTAATTAATTACTTGCATTAAAAATGTTGTTAGATTAATTAAGATTATATTAGATGGATTAAGCTGCACAGAAGGAGCAAAAGAATAGATACAATCAAGCGACATTCTTAAAATATCCACAGGAAAAGGATCAATGGATTCTCAAGGCGGAAAGCGTATAAGTCACCCTACCCATGGAGAAAAATTTCAGGAAAAGAAATAGATGTATGGTACCAAACAAGGACAACAAGGATCAACTACAACAAAAATGGTTACATGGAAAACCTCATTATTACCCTCGTCCTAAACTCATGGTAATACCTAGAGTTAGGACACACTTGTCTATTATGACAACGTAGGGACTAATATGTTTATTAGTTGGTCTGATTGCCCATGATCAGCCACACGATGTCCAACGGAGGGTTTGGACAGGTGGGCGTGCCCGTTATGTAGCTTTATTTTTTTTAAGGGTAGATAAGGGGGTAAAACCAAGTGCTATTCAGTTGTAGTTAAAACATTGTTGTGATAGTCGTACAGATATACAGATATAAAGAAAAAATTATAAATAATTTTTTTATCTGGGAGGGGGCATTATGCCACATAACGGAACACGCGCCACCAAGTATAAAGAAGAGACCTTACTGGGTTTTCCCAGACAGTCACAAAACTGGACGACAAATATGAGAAACCAAGGAAAGGAAAACAACGTCATTGGACGGCAACGGGAGACGCTGTGAATTCGTGGATTCGAAAGG
>OY992876.1:79668582-79770080 GCA_963921405.1 Cepaea hortensis
AGTCAGGAATACGCCTTGGACACTTAAACATTTGCAGCTTATTTAACAAGCTACCAGAGTTATCTTCTATTCTTAATCAAAATTTACATTTATTCGGCCTTAGTGAAAGTAGACTTAATGATAAAATTTCAGATGAGGACATCTCTATTAAAGGGTACAAAGTTTTTAGAAGGGATCCCTGTAGGAAACAAGAGACAGGCATAATAACCTATGTTTCTAATTTACTAAATGTTCACCGTAGGCTAGACTTTGAAACTTGCGAAATAGAATGTATCTGGTTAGAGCTAAAACTTCAAAACCGCACACCCCTGATAATTGGCTACCTTTATCGAAATCCCAGTGCTGGACACGTCTGGTACGAAAACTTCACTACCATGATGGATGTGGTTTTCGCTTCTGGGAAGGAAATTACACTACTCGGAGACTTTAACATTGACACCAACAAATCCAACATAATATGGGGAAATATAATTGCATCATACAATTTCCAACAAATAGTACAACAAGCTACTAGAGTAACAAAGTCATCTTCGACAGTCATAGATCACATTTATGTAACTTGCTCAGAAACATCATAGAATGCACCGTACCCAATTGTGCAATGAGCGATCACTACCCAATATGCTGCACGTGGTCTAAAAAAGGAATTAAAATTCCTAAACATAAACACATAAGTGTAAAATATAGAAGTTACAAAAATTTCAACCAAAGCGCATTTTTACAGGACTTGCTCAGTTCACCACTAGACAATGTTTATCAGCTTCCTGACCCGGATGATGCTCTGGAATTCTGGATGAAAACCTTTATTGATGTTTTTGATAGACATGTGCCAGTCAAGGAAGTTCGAGTAAAACACCACGTCAAGCCACCTTGGATCAACCAGGAAATACTTAAAATTATGAGAGACAGAGATAAAGCACATAAAAAGCGGGATCTCGATGCATACCGTACACTTAGAAACAAAGTTCAATATAACATACGAAGGGAAAAGAAACATTACTTTAAGAACTTAGTAATGGATAAAACAAATAGTAAGGATATATGGAAAGCAATTAACACCTTGACAAACAAGTATAACTTCCGAAATTCTTTACCTTCAAATCATATTACATGCGACCAATTCAGTAATTTTTTTCAAACTGACATAGACCAGTTGAAGGCTTCAATACCTAATTCTCCTTGCAACTTATCTTTATTGTCATCGTTTTGCGAGAATAGATGCTCCCGCGATATTCTTTCCGACATACCGCTAATGACAATCACTGAAGTATTCGCTTACCTCAGTAACCTAAAAAACACAACCTCATCTGGGTTAGATGGAATCAGCAACCGGATTCTCCGTTGTGCTGCGCCAGTGATCTGTACATCACTAACCTATGTATATAATCAGTGTCTAACCAAAGGCCACTTTCCATCAGCTCTCAAAATCGCTAAAGTGTACCCTCTTCTTAAATCTGGTTCATTGGACAATGGTCTCCCGAACAATTACAGACTCATTTCATTACTATCATCACTATCTAAGCCACTAGAAAAACACATCCATAAAGTAACATTACAGTATTTAGTTCGCAACAAGCTTATTGTTGACAGCCAATCAGGATTTCGACCAAAATATTCTTGCCATACGGCCCTAACAAACACGATAGAAAATTGGCACCAGAATATAAACAACAACAGTCTATGTGGAACTGTGTTTATTGATTTCAAGAAAACATTTGATATGATAGACCATGTTATTTTAATTAAAAAACTCGAGATAATGAAAATTGGCCTTAATGTAGTCACTCTAATATCATCTTTTCTATCAAACAGAAAGCAAGTAGTATCACATAATAAATCTCTGTCTCAAACCACTACCTTCAATATTGGAGTACCGCAAGGCTCTATTCTTGGCCCTCTATTATTTGCCATATATATTAACGATCTACCTTTGCATCTTTCGTCGTCCTGCGATCTATTTGCAGATGACTGTACGGTGTACACAAACGCTGAAGACTGTATTTTACTGGAGTCGTCTTTACAACAAGAATTAAATAATGTAGTTAAGTGGAGCTATTCAAACCGTATGCAAATTAACATCACTAAAACAAAAGCAATGTTATTAACAACTAGACAAAGACTTCAAACTCTAAGCTCACACACACCACTTCAACTTCACATCGATAACATGCCAGTAGAAAGTGTAATTGAGCACAAAACATTAGGCCTAATCATTGATAGAAACCTAACCTTTAATTCCCACGTTCAAGCGCTTATTAAACAAACAGGGAAAAAAGTCTACCAACTCGCCAAGATTAAAAACTTCCTTGATGAGGACACAAGGAAGCTATTCTATACTTCTCATATACAGACACACTTTGACTACTGCTCTACAATCTGGGACGGTTGTTCTAATTCAAACACCAAGCGACTTTACTCACTCCAGAAACGGGCCATGAGTCTAATTTATAGCAAACATTTATCTGACAATCCTAGCCTGTATAAACGCCTTCAGTTACTACCATTCCGCAAACGCCTGCTTTTCAATAAAGCTAAACTAATTCACAAAATCCTGCATCGGAATGCCCCAAATTACCTTTGGCCATTGTTTAAATATAATGCTAGGCACAGTAAACGTTTAAATATACTACACATTCCGAAGCCTAGGATTGACTTATACAAAACAAGCTTAACGTACTCTGCAGCTCAGCTGTGGAACAATCTTCCACAAGAAATCAAAGACATCACCAATCCCTATTCATATAATCGCAAATTATTCGAACACTATCTCAATAAGGATTACCTTCCCCCTTAATAATTGAGATAATAATAATAATAACAAAACCCTAGTATAACAGCCAATCCCCTTTTTGTAGGCCAGTATATTCCACATGGCTAATAACAAGTGTCAGACCATTATCTAGTATTACTGTGTCGTGTATTTTTGATGTTCGCATTTTGCCCATGCCTTTATAATGCATATCTTTTATATTGTTGCTGTTCTTTGTTAGCCTTGAATGATGTGTGAATGAAATAATGTATGAAAGAGAGTGATAGAAGGGCAGAATGTTAGACGGGCCTGCGTGCCCAATTCTTAACCCTTTGAAAATAAAGTTTGTTCGTTCGTTCGTTCGTTCGTTCTCTCTCTCTTCTCTCTCTGCCACTCTGTCTCACTGTTTGTCTATCTCTGTCTGTCTGTCTGTCTGTCTGTCTGTCTGTCTGTCTGTCTGTCTGTCTGTCTGTCTGTCTGTCTCTCTGCCTCTGTCGTCTCTCTCTCTCTCTCTCTCTCTCTCTCTCTCTCTCTCTCTCTCTCTCTCTCTCTCTCTCTCTGCCACTCTTCCTCTGTCTCCTATGATGATGCTGCTGAAATAAAGTTCAATCAATCTGTGTGTGTGAGTATGTGTGTTATTTTCTCCCTATCTCCTACTCAATTCTAACCTCTTTATCAAATTTTCTCTCCGTCTCTCCCTCTCATCACTTCCACAATTACCCTCTCTCTATGTACTGTAAATTCTTTATGTTCGGGAGCATACACAACTATCCCTGGAGATAGAACCTGTTTATCTCGGACCCCCGGCCCCTCAATGAGCTTCCGTGGTGATGTGACCTGGGACTTTCTCAGGGTCCAGATTTCCGTTTAATCACTGGATGAACTGAAGCTCCCACTGGGCCCCTTCCTCGAAAGTTTCCATAGCTGCGGTGACAGTAAGTGGGGAGTCCAGGACAAGCTGTCGGCGGGTCATTGAGAGGCAACCGCCATTGTTGCTGCAGATACAGCGGTCTACAAAGAGATGTGTACAATTAATGACGTGGCGGGCTGGTTTGATTGAGAGGCAACCGCCATTGTTGCTGCAGATACAGCGGTCTACAAAGAGATGTGTACAATTAATGACGTGGCGGGCTGGTTTGATTGAGAGGCAACCGCCATTGTTGCTGCAGATACAGCGGTCTACAAAGAGATGTGTACAATTAATGACGTGGCGGGCTGGTTTGATTGAGAGGCAACCGCCATTGTTGCTGCAGATACAGCGGTCTACAAAGAGATGTGTACAATTAATGACGTGGCGGGCTGGTTTGATTGAGAGGCAACCGCCATTGTTGCTGCAGATACAGCGGTCTACAAAGAGATGTGTACAATTAATGACGTGGCGGGGTGGTTTGCTTGAGAGGCAACCGCCATTGTTGCTACAGATACAGCGGTCTACAAAGAGATGTGTACAATTAATGACGTGGCGGGCTGGTTTGATTGAGAGGCAACCGCCATTGTTGCTGCAGATACAGCGGTCTACAAAGAGATGTGTACAATTAATGACGTGGCGGGCTGGTTTGATTGAGAGGCAACCGCCATTGTTGCTGCAGATACAGCGGTCTACAAAGAGATGTGTACAATTAATGACGTGGCGGGGTGGTTTGCTTGAGAGGCAACCGCCATTGTTGCTGCAGATACAGCGGTCTACAAAGAGATGTGTACAATTAATGACGTGGCGGGCTGGTTTGCAGGTACCATGTCCGCGTCTATGTCTGCAATATGCGAATCCAGCTAAAGATGTTTGGATGCGAATCTAGCTATAGAGGACCGGTTGCTAAACTATCTATAGAGAATTTGATGCGAATCCAACTATAGGGGATTGAATGCTAATCCAACTATAGAGGATTGAATGTTAATCCAGCTATAGAGGATTGTAATCTAATCTATCTACTACGTATTGGATGCAAATCCAGCTATAGAGGATTGGATGCTAATCCAGTAATTGAGGAATTGATGCTAATTCGGCTATAGAGGATTGGATATTAATCCAGCCATAGATGATTCCAATTCCAATTCAATTTTCGGGGAAAAAATTCCAGATTCGGTCTCGTCTAACCTGCTTCCTCAGCCGTGGTTATTTTTGAGAGCTGTGGTTTTTGTGGGTTCATTCACCCTGATTCTTGTCTTGTGCGTTCTTACGAATGAGTTCTGTCTCGGACTGGTTATGTTGGTTTGTGTCTGTGCCGTCAGCTGGAAGATCGGTCGGCGGCTGTCCTTTGTTCCCGTTTCCTCTGATGGCATATTTGGTAAATGAAGTCTCCTGGCTTGACTGGTTGCAGTTCTTATAAGGACATTTTATTTGGACTTTTTGCCTCCTTTTTGTGTGTGTGTGTATTTTCGATGTTTTCACTTTCTTCCTTATGCCTGTTTTCACTGTCGAGTTTGAGTTGTTGTTGCCTTTCGATTTCTTCCTCTGTGGTCAGCCATGGGACGATCTCTCCGTCATCTATATAGTATTGCCATGGGTGTTCGTCATCCTCGTATAAAGCTGGTTCTTCAGCGATACGGCAGAGCATCGGTTTCCCCTTGAGTTTCTTGTGCTTCTTTGCTTTTTCTTCCATGCGACTTCTGTATTCTTGCACTTGAGTTCGTATGTCCTCTTTATCTCTGCGATTTCTTCATCGGTAAATGTTGGCGGTATCGGGGCGTCATCTCTGCCGTCGTCAGGGTGTTCATCTCGGATTTCTTCGGATGTCTTGCTGGATATTGGCTTCCCTTTCGCTGTTTCGGGCGTCGTGGTTGGGCTGCTGGCTTTCGCTTGCGATTCAGACTCGATCTCTTGGTTTTCATCTTGCGGTTTCTCTGTAATTTCTTGTACGGCTTCTGTTGTTTTGTTTCGGAAAAGTTCCATATCAGCTTTCTGTAGTTATCGCTCTGATTTAATGGTTTGTAGGATTTCTTTGTTCTCCTTCTTTTGATGTTTTGCTGGATCTCCTTCATTTCCGCCAGTAGTTTTTTTATTGTCGCTGTTCGGAGTCGGCGTCAGCAGTGCCTTGACCTGTTTCTTCAACTCGTCTATCTGTTTTTGCAGTTGATCTCTTTCAGCTTGTGATATTCCCCTGACTGTCTCGCACCTCCGCATTGTTTCGTTGTATGGTGTCTTTGTGTTGATGGCGAGCTTTAATACGCCTCTGTGTCGTTGCAGGTACGGACAGCCCAAGTATCTTGCTCCGGGCTTGCCCAGGCAGTTGGCGCACTTTCTTTTGTTGTTAGGTGCTCGGAAGTCCGTGTCCAGCTTGGCCAGCGGACACGCATTGAAGGCGGGGTGATCGGCGCAGTACCAGCAGATTTCCTTCTTACTGCAACATACTGCTCTACTGTGGTCGGCCCTCTGGCATCTGGAACATTGGGTGATCCTTGGGATGAATCTCTCTGGCTGCTGCATTCTCTTGTTGATTGATACTGTGGTCGGCATTTCGCTGCCCTCCGTCGTCACCACTGCCAAGGTTGTGGGTATCTTAGAGTAGGCGAGGAGCCGCTCCGCCTTCAAGAATCGGATGTGAAGATTCTCTTCTCGTAGCTGCTTCAGGATTTCTTCGTCTGATAGTTCCACTTTGACACGCTTGACAAGCCACTTGCTTGTCGGTAAGTAGGTGTTTCCGACTCTGGTGTCTTTCTCCTTCCCCTGCTTCTCAGTAGGTTTGGCTCTTGTCTGTGGTGGAATGTCGACGGTTTCCCTCGTGGTGGCTTCAGTAGTAGCTGTAGTTTCAGGTTCTTTGTTACAGCTCGCAGGCAGGCTCTCCACGTTCTTCTTCTTGTCGGCTCCCACGTTGCACATCTTGAATACCGCGTGTCTTTTGGTGTTCTTGCCATGTGCCATTTTCCTCCCCCCCCCCCCCCGTATCAGGCTTCTTGACTTGTTCAGGCGACTTGTTTTGATAGCGCTCGCAAATGCGAATGGCGGCTATAGATAAATAGATGCTAATCCAGTTATAGATTAATGCATGCTAATCTGTCTACTGAATGTTAATCCAACTATAGAGAAGTGGATGCTAATCCAGTTATAGAGGATTAAAAGCTAATCCAGCTATAGATGAATGGATGCTAATTGAAGGGTTTTATTGTACATTGTCCCTGTATTGTCCCAGTATTGTCCCTGTATTGTCCCAGTATTGTCCCAGTGTTAGAAACATTTATCGGGACACAAACATGTCCCAGTTTGTGAGATTCGATGAATTTCTCACACTCAGGTTAGCGAAGGCGCTGTGGCTTAATGGCAGTGAACGAGTTTAACAAAATCCCGACACACGGAGCCCAGCGTTCGAAAGCAGCTGCGGGAAATATGGAAGCAAACCGCCTTGCATTGATTTCATTGGTATGAGAGTCGGTGTTTCAGAAATAATTGGTAACCTACTGAAAGTAAATATCACCTAGTAAGTCAGTGTCCCCAAAAAGGGGACACTGTAAGACGTGAGCTGGAGTTGCCCAGAATAGAACTGGGGAAACGCCATAATTATCCCAATTTGGAAAAACAAAGGCAGCAAAAGAGATTGCACACAATACAGAGGCATTTCACTGTTGAGTCATACTGGGAAAATATTTTGCAAAATTCTTGAAAAAAGATTACGAACTACTTTAGAACCCCAGCTAAGCGAAACGCAGCTTGGATTTAGGAAAAACAAAGGATGCACAGACGCCATTTTTGCTCTTAGACAACTTATAGAAAAATCAATTGAATTCAATGAAACACTCTACTTAGCCTTTGTTGACCAAGAAAAGGCATTTGATAGGGTAGATAGAAACAAGCTGTGGGAAATCCTTAAACAATATGGAGTGAGCACACATCTAACAAACCTATGTAGAAGTTTATACGACAACAGTGAATGCATAGTGAGAGCAACTGGAGGACACTCAGAACCCTTCACCATAAGATCTGGAGTACGACAAGGTTGTGTCCTGTCCCCTCTCTTGTTCATAACATATATAGACAACATATGTAAAGAAACCAGCCAAGCAGAGACAGCAAGAATACCGCATGACGAGAACACAGAAGAAGAACCATCTGCAAATCTAACCATTAGAGAACTCCTGTTTGCGGACGACCAAGCACTAATAGCAAAATCAGAAGCTGAATTACAAGACCACATGAATAGTCTAAACGAAATGTGTAGGGAACATAACATGAAAATTAGCACAAGCAAAACAGAGGTAATGACTATAACTAAAGAAGAACAAACAGCAACAATTCACCTAAACGAACATCCCTTGAAACAAGTAAAGAGCTTCAAGTACCTAGGAAGTATAATATCATCAAATGGCAGATCAGAAGACGAGATCGAAAATAGGTGCAATAAGGCAAATCAACTCATTGGACAAATGGCACCAATACTAAAGAACAAACATGTATCAATAACTACTAAGAAAGCACTTTACAACACAATCTTCCTACCAACTCTGTGCTACCAATGCCAAACCTGGACAATGACAGAAAAAGAGAAAAGAAAAATCACAACAACAGAAATGAGGTTCCTGAGAAGAATACTCAACGTATCAAGAAGAGATAAGATCAGAAATGAAGAAATCAGGACTAAAGTGGGGGTTAAAGCTGCTCTAGATTTTATTAGAAAGCAGCAAGTCAAATGGTTTGGCCATGCAAGTAGGCTACCAGTCAACAGCATGCCACAACAGGCAATGACGTACAGACCAGATGGAAACAGAGGAAGAGGCCGACCACGTAAACGCTGGACGGAGGGAATAACAGAATCCATGGGAATGTCGATATACGAAGCCCATAACCGGGCACTCTCACGAAGTTTATACTTCACCTCGACACCGCAAGGTACAAGAGGAACATGATGAGATGAGAGATGAGAAGTCAGTGTCAAAGAGCTGCAAGGAACCTAATAGATAAGATATAAGTAGAACTATGGAAATAGACCTAGACAGGATAAGGAGAACATAGCTATCTAGGAAATAGGGACAGAAGGGACAGAAGCACGAGTGAGAACTATAAATAGTTCTCCAACTGGACACACTTGTGTCCAAAAAGGGGACACTGTAAGACGTGAGCTGGAGTTGCCCAGAATAGAGTGGGGAAGCCCGCATCACGAGAAGTGTCAAGGAAACACTGGTAATTCTAACCAGTCGACCAGTTATTAACTGCGTGCTGGAACTCCGAGCACGAAAACTAGCTGATGCACGAAGAGGCAACTGCTCGTGGCTGGACACGCCACGAAGATCGCCAGACCGCGACTCGACAGCGTAGAGGACAGACTGATGTATTCGTTGTGAATACTTTGTTGCTTAAAAAGGACAATAGCAATAGTTGTGACTTAGACTTAGCTTCGATAGATATTACCATCGATATCACCTTTCACATAACATCATGACGATATACCATGATGTGTATTACCTATGTGGTTATCCGCTCGCAGAGCTACTGTACAACGAACTAATAAAATTGTATTATATATGTATCCTTTTGTACGACATACGAGTTCTCATTTCGTGTGGTACAAAAGAGGAATCCTTGTATGCCTGTCAAAGTTAAGTTGTTGACAGGCAGGATCCGATTTGGTGTCAGAAGGTGGAGCTTGAACCACCTTCAAGCACTTTTCAAGACCATTTTCCCACATAAAGTGTAAACATTTCGACCAAAATGCTATTTGTTATTCCATTCGATGTAAATTCGGAAACTTAAACTGTGATTGTGTGTAAGCTTTAAATATGTATCTAAATCACAAGTTTAACGATTATTTTTGAATATTTGTGGTATTACATTCATTATGTCAACGTTCATCAAATTTACCCACGAACTTGTACAAAGTCAAATACATTTTGTACAAGGGAAGTAAATTAAAAGTCAGACTAAGATCATACAGCATAGCTCAGTCAGAGACAGTAGAAAGTGAAGACAAGACGACAATTGACTATTCATTTGACGATTCATCTCACCATTCATTTGACGATTCATTCATACGATCATACCATTCATATCATTTATATCATGCATATTATGAACAGGACCTGCAAAATTTAGTAGATGCGATTGTGACACACAGTGAACAACTAGGGTTAGAATTAAATTGTAAAAAGACACAGATTATGGTCGTCACTAGGAAGGACGAAATACCACAATGTAATATACAAGTAAATGGGAATATTCTTCAACAAGTGAGCAGGTACAATTATCTCGGAACAGTAATTACATCTGATGGGAGATGCCTTGAAGAGATTAGAACAAGAATCGCCATGGCAAAAGTAGCCTTTAGCAAGATGAAAAACATATTGACCAATAAAAAGATGTCAATTGAAACGAGAAAGAGAGTGTTGAGATGCTACATTGAGCCTGTACTTTTGTATGGATGTGAAGCGTGGACAATGAGCAGTCAGGCTGAAAAACATCTGATGGCTGTAGAGATGTGGTTTCTGAGGAAAATGCAAAGAATACCATGGACAGCCAGAAAGACCAATGAACAAGTCCTTCAAGAAACAAATGAAGATCGTAGGTTGATTAGAGAAATTAGACGTAGACAGTCAAAATTTTTTGGACATGTTATGAGAAGAAATGGATTGGAGAATTTGGTGACAACTGGTAAGATCGAGGGGAACAGACCAAGGGGAAGACCTAGAAGCAAGTACCTGGATGGCTTGGCCTTGTGGCATGGTCGAGACAGAAACACGGAGCTGATCCACGACTCTGGTGATCGGGTGAGATGGCAGAACATGACCGCCCACGCTTACCGGCATGGCACATGATGGATGGATGGACTATTCACATCACATTTGTAATTTGCCGATCGTAAGAACTAAGATTTAAATTGATCACCACCATGTATTTTGTAACATATACTATGTACTAATTGTTGATGCTCTACAAAACAGAGACATCACGCGTACGAGCAAGCCTATCGATTCTGTGTTTGCAAGACAGTGTAACATCTCGAGAGGCCGTATTTTCATCTGATTAGATTAGTATTTTTTCACTATTTTGATAATCACGATTAACAAAGCATCTTACTTTTCAGTGATTGATTGTGAACGTGTGAAACGTATTAATTGTAAAATTATTTATATACCAGTTGTGTAAGAACATAAAGCCATACAATGTCAACATTAAGTGAGTGTATTAAAGCTGGCAAAGACCAAGGCCATAGCGGGGAGAAATTAGAAAAATGGGCAGAACAGAAATACAAAGAAGAAACAGAAAGAAAAGCTGCAATAGAGAGAGAGATGAACGAGCACTTGAAAGACAGCATCAGAAAGAGATGAGAGAGTTAGAGGAAACAACGAAGCAGAAAGAATTAGAAGTAAAGCAAAAACAATTAGAATTAGATGACGCCAATAAGAAGAAAGAACTCGAAATAAAGCAAAAACAAATAGAATTAGAAGAGACAACTAAACAGAAAGAATTAGAAATAAAGCAAAAGCAAATAGAATTAGAGGACGCCACCAAGCAAAAACAAATAGAAGCAGACTCACAAACAAAGTTAAAAATGAAAGAAATTGAAGTTGACTCACACATTCAAATAGCTACCACTAAACAGAAGAGTCAGGAAGAGCAAAACAATATTTCTAAATATAAGGGGATCATCAAGCCCTATAGTCAAAGGGATTCAATTTCAGCCTGGACCGAGAATATCGAGATCCAGCTCAAATTTCAGAAAATACCGTTAGAAGATTGGGCCATAATTTATATGAGAAATCTCTCTGGGGAGCCCTTAAAAGTTATTGAGTCTATACCAACAGAAATAAGAAACAACTACCAATATATTCATGACAGAATCATGCAGCATTTTCTACTCGATGCTCCTGGATATCAGATCCAGTACTCACAAATTAAACCAAAACCGAACGAGACATTCTTAGATTATGTATCTAACGTTCAAAGTGTATTCAGTAAATGGCTTAAGGCAGCGAAAGTAGGAAAGAGTTTTGACAGGTTACAAGACTTAATGGTTATGGATAAAGTGATATCCACAGTTCCAACTCCTTTTGCTAAGTTCCTTCAACAAGCAGACATTGAATCTCTAGAACAGTTGGAGAAACGTGGTTCGGCTTATTTCTCTTCCAACCGAGAGATATTTAAGTCATCTATACATGATTCTGAAATTACAGCGTTTGCTAAGAACCAACCAAACAGATCTTTCAACCAGAAATCTGATCAGAAGAAAGATAAACCATACCAAAAGCCACCACAGTGTGGATACTGCAATTTATATCACCAACAATATTCGATGTGTGATAAAAATCCTTCATACCCTGCACATCTTGAAATGATGATCAAAAAGCAGGAAAACAAAAGGAATTCATATAAACGTGCAGTTAAATGTTTTTTTTTTTTTTTGGGGGGGGGGGGGGTTCGTCGTATGGACATTATAGTTCTAAGTGTTTGGGCAGGCAAAGAATGAAGACCAGCAACGCTGTGCTGATTGATACATCTTCTGATAATGACAGTGAAGTTGAGTGCGAGAACGAAAATGTATTACGATTCAATGAGTGTGAAAGTGTGGCTGTTGTTACTGATATTTTAGACTTCGATAAATGTGATACTTGTCACCATTCCATACGGACGGTACCATTTTCCAATGAAGATGTAAATTCAGCTTTAGCCTCCAGAGGCAATTTAAAGTTCCACGATGCACTGGTCCATGAATATCCATGCCAATGTTTACTTGATAGTGGGAGTACTTTAATCGGGGTAAGGAAAGAACTAGTTAACCCAGAGGATTATACGGGCGATTTTGTGAAATGCCGCACTTTTTCTGGTAATATTGAGAAATAACCGCTGGCAAAAGTCCGTATAAACACCCCGTTCCTTTCCGGCACATTTACGTGCGCTATTTTACAGAACCCCTGTACTGACCTCATTTTAGGGTGCCTACCAGGGTTAAGACACTGCACTGATGACGAAATAATAGCCTGGAAACAAACTAACACGGCTAATGCAGTAACTAGGTCAGAGACCCAAACACATCAGAATGACCCACAAGATGAGATGTTACAATTATTAACACCTAGTGGTACTATTGACAATACCACTCGACAAGAGTTTATCAAGGCACAACGCGCCGATTCAACCATTGCAACTTATTTTAAATTATTAGGTGAAAAGGCCAAATTAACCAAAAATGCCTCCTGGTATTTTAAACTCCACAATGGAATTCTCATGCGATATTACATCACCAATAACCATGAAATTCAGCAGACGGTGCTACCTTTGAAACATCGACAAAACGTGTTAAATATTGCACACGATTCACCGTTTGCTGGACATTTGGCTTATGACAAAACTAAAGCCAAAATTTTAGCACATTTCTATTGGCCTAAGTGTTGTAACAATAATAAATCTTTTTGTCGGTCATGTACCATTTGCCATCATTTAGTGAAAAAGGGAAAGCATGTAATAGCTAAGGTTCAACAGCTGGGTACCAAAACCCTACACCTTGAACCCAATCAAGAGGTGCTACTTTTACTACCAGATAAACGTAATCTATTATTAACTTCATGGCAAGGGCCATTCAAATTGGTACGAATGATATCAGATGTCGATTATGAAATATCGATAAACCAAAAATTAAAGATATTTCATATCAACATGCTGAAGCCTTACTTCTCACGACAAGAACCGATGACAGACGAACAGAATGCACCCACAGCAAGCAACCCGACGACAGACGTACATAGCGCAACTACACTAGTTAGAGAGACAGAAGACGACGACAACGCATATACACCTAGTTAGGAAACAGAACACACAGGTAGTACAACCACAGTACTCAATCAGATAGACGACGATGACATAGAACTACCAGTCCCAACGGTAGACATGACTGGGACAATTGATAGTATACGAATAGAACCGAGACTCACAGACGAGCAAAGACGACAGACAATAGAGTTAGTAACGGATTACAGAGACATTTTTTCCGACATTCCAGGTAGGACTGACAGAATCGAACACTCCATTATTCTGACTGATAACACCCCTATCAAATGCCGACCTTATTCCATCCCATTAGGTTATAGGGAAAATCTCGACAAGGAACTTCTAAATCTTGAGTCGAGTGGAATAATCCAAAAGTCGCAGTCAGAATACTCTTTTCCTATCGTCTTTGTGAAGAAAAAGGACTCTACGATCCGCCTTTGTGTCGATTTTCGCAGGTTAAATAATATCACCAAAGTCGATGCAGAGCCAATCCCATCATGTGAGGATCTGATTCTTGATATGTCAACCTCTCGATTTTTTTTCTAAACTTAACCTAACTAAAGGATACTGGCAAGTCCCGATGAATCCACTTTCTATCCATCTAACAGCATTCTCAACACCTTTAGGTCTTTATGAGTGGCGATTCCTTCCCTTTGGTCTTCGTAATGCTCCAGCCACTTTTGTCCGACTCACCAGGGACCTTCTTCATGGAGTAACGAATACGGCAACTTACATTGATGACATTTGTGTCCATACTGCAGACTGGACATCACACTTACAGAAACTGCGACATGTCTTCGATAGATTGAGATTATTCGGTCTTGCTGTAAAGCCAACCAAAGTTGAGTTGGGGATGGAAGAAATCGATTTCCTAGGCCATACGATCACCAGAGGCCAACTTAAAACAGATGATAAAATTGTCACAAAAATTTGAACTTAATTATGCCAACGACCAAGAAGCAGGTCAGAAGCTTGCTTGGTCTAGTGAATTACTACAATAAGTTTATACCCAATTTAGCTGAGATCACCAGCGTTTTTTCTAATGTTTTGAAAGCATCTGTGAAATTAAATGTACAAGATGCAGAGTTAATTGATGCATTATCAAAATTAAAACGTATGTTCAGCGTTGTACCTATCTTGCGCTTGCCTAATCCCAATCTTACGTATTTTCTTCGTACAGACGCAAGTGCTATATCCATCGCTGGCGTTTTAGGACATTTCTATGAAGTAATCTTTCACCCAATCATGTATGTAAGCCGCAAGATTACCCCTGCTGAATCGAGGTACTCAGTCTCTGAGTTAGAGGCTTTAAGCGTCATCTATTGTGTCCGGAAGCTTCATAGATTCTTAGCGGGTACCCAGTTTGTCATTGAAACCGACAATTCACCGCTTACAGTGATGCAGTCTGGAGTCCACCGTAATAACAGGATCTACAGATGGTCTCTGATCCTGCAAAATTATTCGTTCACTATAAAGCATATCAAGGGGAACTTTCTGACAGACACACTTAGCCGACCTTCTCAGATCGAGATACCAGAGGTACGAGAAGAGAGCGATCCGACATCACCAAAGTCAATGACACTGTAATTAACTAGTGCCGTATATGGTGAATATAGACACTGTAGTGCGCTTACCATCGTGAATCGCCTGAACTTGCTTACTATTAACTGTGACGGTACAAGTGAAAGTGAACAGACACATTATGAGATGTCTACGCCACCACCATATATGCAACCCATGAGTAGAACGATAATTCAACGTTACCCAGGATGAGAGCGTATATTTCAGACTTTGTCTAGATGAACTCTATTTTTCAACGAGATTCAACAGAGGACGCTACTCCGACAACACACCTGGATGTAATTAGGTAATTTAGATAGACATAAATTGTATGTGATATGTATAATAATATGTTTTTATAACAGTTGCATGTAACATCATATTTTCCTTAGTTACAATAGAATGTAGAACCGTTCATATAACCTTATTATAACATGTAATAGTTAAATGTCATTTACACTTAGTTAGAAACTCATTTAGTTTAACCTTTACATCATACTTTACTACTTAGGAAACATTACGTTAGTTTAGCATCATTTAAACACATTTTGTTAGACAGTTAGTTAATTAGAACATTACTTAGAAATTAATTCCATCATTTAGAAATTTATACCATTCTATGTACTAACACACAACAAGGTAACTAACACACTTTTCCCCATTTTGATCATTTAGTTAGATTAGTTCCCTTAGTTAGCGTAGCTCAGTACACCAACATAGAATAGATTAGCGATACCCACAGGATTGGTAGTGAACAATCCTCTTAAATATGTATATTTTTGTACAGAAATGACGAGTGTAAAACTAAAGCACAGTCATCTGGCTTGAAAACCTGTTTAAATTCAGCCAACTATTTATTGTAAATATATAGTGTTCATCCATTCTTTTTCTACAACTATATTTTAATGACAGAACATGTATTTTAAAACCGGTGTGGAATGAAAGAGGAATGAACGATGTATGAATGAGAGGAGAGAATGAATTAAATATAGAGAATTGAGAGATGTTGCGGGATTTTTTTTCGCCGCACAATGCGAGTTTTTGTAATTCGTCTGTGTCAATGTGTGTAAAACAATGTATTGTTCTATTTTTATCTGTGTAGTTGCCATACTTAGATGATAGAGATAGGAAACATATTTTGAGCATCATAAACCGGAAGAGTAGTCATAAGTCAGACTTACACACTCGTTTGTGACTACAATAAACCGCTTTACGGCACTCGAAAGAGTACATACACGTAGATTATAGACACATTCACATATTGGTAAGGTAAATACACATTAGTTTAATACAAACACGCAACGAACCAGGAAAATTAACACATAAAGATGCATACACCATTAATTGCGAAGAGGAATAACTACTCTAAACAGGGGACACAACAAAATCTTGAAAACCTAAGTTTAACACTGAAATATTTCTTCACAAGCGGAAGCTAAAAAGGTGAACATTAGCATATAAAGCATGTATACTAGTTGGAGTAAATATTATATGGGATCATGAATATTATTAATGTATTGTACTCGTAACAGGGGCAATTTTGTATGGGTTGTTAGTTATATTGACAATTTGAGGACAGGTCAAAAGACATTGGTTCCGGATCACACAAACTCCCAAGAAGTATAATGTTAGTATGAGCACAGTCTCTGGCCAACTGTACTAGTGTGGTGTGCTAATCAATTAGCCAAGTGAAGTAGTACAACAGTGTGACGAGGGAAAGGAGAGGTCTTGTCCTATGCCTAGAACAGAGGTAGAAAACTCATGCAGTCTTTGACAAAATTAGACAGCCCTAATTTTTGTTGAGATTACTACTTGTGTTACACCCACAACTTAAAAGTTTGTAACACAACACAGGGAGAGGGAGAGCCTGTCAAAGAGCTGCAAGGAACCTAATAGATAAGATAGAAGTAGAACTATGGAAATAAACCGAGACAGGATAAGGAGAACATAGCTATCTAGGAAATAGGGACAGAAGGGACAGAAGCACGAGTGAGAACTATATATAGTTCTCCAACAGGACACACTCGTGTCCAAAAAGGGGACACTGTAAGACGTGAGCTGGAGTTGCCCAGAATAGAGTGGGGAAGCCCGCATCACGAGAAGTGTCAAGGAAACACTGATAATTCTAACCAGTCGACCAGTTACTAACTGCGTGCTGGAACTCCGAGCACGCAAACTAGCTGATGCACGAAGAGGCAACTGCTCGTGGCTGGACACGCCACGAAGATCGCCAGACCGCGACTCGACAGCGTAGAGGCCAGACTGATGTATTCGTTGTGAATACTTTGTTGCTTAAAAAGGACAATAGCAATAGTTGTGACTTAGACTTAGCTTCGATAGATATTACCATCGATATCACCTTTCACATAACATCATCACGATATACCATGATGTGTATTACCTATGTGGTTATCCGCTCGCAGAGCTACTGTACAACGAGCTAATAAAATTGTATTATATATGTATCCTTTTGTACGACGTACGAGTTCTCATTTCGTGTGGTACAAAAGAGGAATCCTTGTATGCCTGTCAAAGTTAAGTTGTTGACAGGCAGAAACAGCCAAAGATCATGGGGATGATTGTGACGTCAACTATAGAACATGCAACTAACTTGTTAAAGAATAGTGGGCATGGCTTTATCTGTGCCAAAACTACACATTTCTCTGGAAAATCGGTGATTTTTGTTTTTGTTTTTTAAATATTGAGATCAAGAGAGAACTACAACGTTCACACTAAAGAGGGCTGATTCACATTTTAGCCTAAATATTTTGGCAGTTCTGGTTCCAGCCTTCGACGGAAGTGTGCGGAGAGATTGTTTCCGGTTCGGCCATTCACTGCTTTGTCATGACACCACGAGCTTGTCGCATTTGTTGTTTCAGAGTATAATAGGCTGTGAGTGTTAGCTATGTGTCGAAATGGACTTATACTTTCAATTATCAACTTCAATAAGATATTCCGTACATTAGAAAGTAAAACTGGGAAGACAAAGTAGAGTGTAATTTAACATGTTCAATAGAACATGGTTTGAGAACATAAACATGCAACTGTACCATCATATATAAATAAAATTATGTCTTTTTTCTTCAATTCAGCGATAACGAGTAAAAATTAATTGTTATCTACAACAGAACAAGGCAATGTTAACTGATTTAGCGCAAAGCAAAAAAAAAGTAGTTATGAAACAAACATGGTACACAGTCAAATGAACAATTATTATATGGTGTATTTTAAATGACTATGGGGTTTTGAAAATATTGCCGTTCCATGTTTTGTATTCACCCTCTGTGGAATTCATGCAACATAAAAGGTAAATACAAAACTTGGAACGGCAATATTTTCACAAACACCCCACAGTCATTAAAAATACAGTCTGCTTAATGTAAATTTCCGTTCACTGAGCATTGAAACTGCGGAAGATACCAAGAAACAAAACAAACAACACGATGACCCTAGTATGCGATATATCTTCCTTCTGTCCAATGGGAGGTCAACTGTGACAATATATTATCCTTCCTAATTGAATCAGTTTAATATCCTACCACCAAACACAGCCACAGTTCTCGTTTGATAGATTGTATTTGTTTCATTGTCAGAGTGGTTTTTAACAAACGCCGTTCTTGTTCCGCTAGCACGAAATGGGAGAAGATATTTGTAAATGCTCCAACCCCTTTTCACAGTTCATAAATAAACACATATGTATTTCTTTTCGTTCATAGAAGAAGGAGGTAGAGGCTTAAGGAGGCACCAGACAACATAAACCTTGAAAGCTACAGTTACAGACCGAGTCGGTAACTTTACTTGAGGAGGCACCAGACAACATAAACATTGAAAGCTATAGTTACAGACCGAGTCGGTAACTTTACTTGAGGAGGCACCAGACAACATAAACATTGAAAGCTATAGTTACAAACCGAGTCGGTAACTTTACTTGAGGAGGCACCAGACAACATAAACATTGAAAGCTATAGTTACAGACCGAGTCGGTAACTTTACTTGAGGAGGCACCAGACAACATAAACATTGAAAGCTATAGTTACAGACCGAGTCGGTAACTTTACTTGAGGACGCACCAGACAATATAAACATTGAAAGCTATAGTTACAGACCGAGTCGGTAACTTTACTTCTTTCTTCTACTTCTATGAGCGCAAATCAGTGACATTTATGTTGATTTATGAACTGTCTTAGTGGCCTTAACTGGTTAAATCCCATGGGATGATTAATCGTCTTAAGTGACTTCCCGTATCTGCCATGGGCTTATATATCGCCGAAATTGTGTCATTGGTTATAATACAACATGTTTGCTACCATATTAACAACTTTTAGGTCATAACTGTGACACACCAATGCTTCCCATTTTTTGACATTCACTTTTGTTTGGTCAAAATCTACTTTTTGTGTGGCACTGAATCTGTTAAATGCGCCAAATACACCTTTTCATGCAGCGAGGCGCTGTCGCCATTTGGAGCTGACAGGTTCGAATCCCGGTCGGTAACTATAGCTTTCAAATTTGATGTTGTCTAGTGCGTCCTCTAGTCTCTACTTCTTTCTTCTCCTTGTGCGAACGCCAAACAATACTACGTATGTTTATTTATGTAAATCTGTTAAATGGTTCTTCAATTGATCGCCCCTGGTGAGGGTCACGCGTGTAGTGTGGAAGAACTATTAAATAATCACGACCTGGAGCGATTGGGGAGGCAGGGAGTGATCAGAGGCTCTGGTCGACACTCAGTACTCCGAGGGAAAAGTCACACGTACACATTCATAATCAGTCAACAACTGGGGATGTTAGTATTGGGGCTCTTCGCTGGTTGTTGAAGTTGAGGACGGAGTATGTATGGGAATGTCCTGAGTGTTGTGACGGTCGCTTCTTACCTCAGTTCAGTAATTGTGAAGGAACCAGAAGCTGCTGTGCAACGCTGTGACAACTGATTCCCCCACCCACAAACATTCGCAAATTTATTCTTCTCATTCTGGCGTATGTTGTTGCTAGCTTAGACATTAAGATAAGTTAGCTGCATATCCTTTACAGGAAGCAGCACTCAACCCCAGCATTTTTTGCTGTGATTCCTGGGCAAGTTTACGTTCAGTAGTTTGCCATTGCTTTCTGAACAACCGGCACTGATACCATTATATGGAAACCAACACAATGCGGTCTCCCGCAGCTGTTTTTAGAACTCGGTATGCGGAATTACGAATTGCACTTGTAACTCCTTCGCTGCAGAGCCAGCGATAACGGCCATGGTAACTAAGTGTAGTCATCTCGGATGTGGAACAGCTAGAACCGAGTCAGGCTATGTTATGGGGATGTCGAAGACAGGTGGATCATGTTATATCGATGGTTGTCTATGATTTACAAGGAAGTCTTTCTGGTTGCATAGCAACGGTTGAAATCGCCTAATCGATAATGTTTCGATACAGCAGAAGAAGTTCCTTGTAAGTCTTAGACTAATGTGAGGATAACATGCACCATATAAGTTACAATGTGTTCATTAGTGTGTAAACTTCATATGATAACTAACTCTCCATAATGCACATGGCGAAATTTTAATGGCTGCTGCTGGTGCCAGTAAATAGTTTTTATTATTCTGAGATCTTTCCCATTGATATTAACATCTTCCAACATGTTAATCAGTTCATCATGTTTTACTTTATCAAATGCCTTAGTATAATCTATGAAGCACAAATATATGTCTTTCTGTGTCTCTATTGATCTTTCTATTAGTGTCAGTTATGTATATATTGCATTGTTTTGAATATCGAGGAGAAATGTTTTCTAAGGCAAGGTCATATCGTTATCAGCAGACAAATGAATAAAAACTGTTGATGGTGCTGAAAGAGATCAAAGAAACAGTGATTTTTTTGTTTTGTTTGGCACATTGAGGCAAACAACTGGCAGAGAACTAACTGGGATTGATTTTGGCGTGTACAAGATATTCCAATTATTCAACCTATTCACCATCAGGACGGAGTCACCTACAGAAATCTTCTCATTTGTGGAAATGTAATATAAAAAATATCTGGTTCATGCTGACAAAAGGTAGGTGACATTTACACAAAGACGCCACAAACAAAAGATTTGCAAGATTTCCTGCCTGACATAATTCGTTGTATCTCGTCAGGTGCATACTGCAGAGTTATATATATCATGTTATGTGAAACAATGAATGATACTTTGGCTCAAATATCATGTACACTGTCCCTGGTAGTGTAGTACGTTGTATCGCGCGAAAGTGTGGTACGCTATATCGCGCCAAAGTGTATAAGGTGTCAGGTCTTAGTCAGATATGACTTAGCTACCGTATAACAGTAGGCGGTACTACCTGCTTTCTGTTAGCGCCGAACGTTGGGCGGCGCTTACCAAACCCGACACCCCATATTGTGCCAACGGCTTCGGGCGGAATAGCGCAAGTGGGAGGGTACAAGCCTTACCCTGGTGCGAGGAAATGCAACCTAAAGACAACATGTCATGGCAGGGCAGACCAGGCCCTAAGCCTTGGTTGGCGGCTGGTGTAGGATCGAAGCTGCGACAGGCGGACAGTTAGAGCATTGCTTTGCTGATCCGGCATCTTCTACAGCTTGTCTTGTTCCAGATGTAGAGATGTTACCTTTCCTCTGGAGTGAACTAGGCAGGCCGAGAGAGGGATCATGCTGCATGGACAACATACAATCTTTATATTTTACCCCAGGCTTTGTGCTATGGAGAGGCAATAACTCCATCCCTGGTCTTAACCGATCTCGGAATCAAAGCGAGAAGCAACTGTTACGGGTTATAAGTCCTTGTCAATTGGCGTAGACTTGGGGCGCCACGCGCTGCCTCTGATGGTGAGAGACACCTACAGGTGTCACTAATCAGCTACCACCCGTCTCAAGCTGGGCATCCCCCAGCCAAAATGGTGCTTATCCGCCACACCTTGCCTGCTTCAATGGGTGCTTGGGGCTATGACAAAATCTGATCGCAGGCTGTTAAACCAATGCACCAGGATCTAATTAAAAAAAAAACACCAATAGAAACCTCAAGCTACGGCTTGCAACCTGGAACGTGAGAACCATGTGTCCAGGATTTTCCACTGACTTGACCAATATTGACGATGTGAGAAAAACGGCGGTGATTGATGCCGAACTCAATCGTCTTAACATTGATATTGCTGGCCTGCAGGAGACTCGCCTCGCTGAGGAAGGGTCACTCAGGGAAAACAATTACACCTTTTTTTGGAAGGGTAGAGGGCAGGCAGAAAAAAGGCAATAGGGTGTGGGCTAAAGACAACATGTCATGGTGTAGAATTCGCTACTGGGAATGATTGAAATTCCAGCAGGAGGAAATGAAAGACTATTATCCCTGCGCTTGGCAACCTCTTGTAGTTTTGCCACCATTATTACTGCATATGTACCGACACTTGATTCCTCTGATGATGTGAAGGATTCATTCTATGAGGAGTTAGATTCCTTGAATAAGGCAGTTCCAAAATCTGACTACATTTATATGCTCGGTGATTTCAATGCTCGTGTGGGCAAGGACTCGTGTTCATGGCCAGTGTGCCTGGGAAAATATAACATCGGTCGCATGAATGAAAATGGGCAAAAGCTACTGGAGCATTGCATCAGAAATGACCTATGTATTACACAAATTCCTTTTTTAAAACAAAAGAGCTGCATAAGGTCACATGGAAACATCCAAGATCCGGCCATTGGCACCAACTGGACTTCATCATCACACGGAGACAACATCTGAACCATATATCATTGACTCGATGTTACCACAGTGCTGACTGTGATACGGATCATTCTTTGGTTGTTGCAAGGGTTAGACTGAGTCCAAAGAGAATCTACACAGCTAAATACAAATCTAGCCCCAGGATTAATATTATTAACACTCACGATCCTGAAAAGTGCTTTCAGTTTCAACAGCAACTTGAAGACGCTTTCACTGATACACCAGAACATTGTACAGTAAATGACAAGTGGAGTCAACTTAAGGAAACTCTTTATAAAACTGCCGCAGGGGTTAACGGCACTATGGATCATAAGAGGCAGGACTGGTTTGCGGCAAACAGCCAGACTCTGCAGCCCTTGATTGATAAGAAGAAGATAGCTCTCTTAAGAAACAAGGAAAGACCAACGCGTAACACTCTGAGTGAGCTAAAGCAAGCTAGGAAGGATGTGCAAAAGGCTGCCAGGCAGTGTGCAAATGATTATTGGGTCAAGTTATGTGAGTCCATTCAAATCGCAAGTGATAAGGGAAACATCAGAAGCATGTATGAAGGAATAAAGAAATCCTGTGGTCTAATGATCAAAAGAAAACCTTGACTGGAGAAATCATAATTGATAAGAAACAGCAGATGGACAGATGGGTAGAGCACTATTTGCAGCTTTACTCAAGTGAGACCAAACTAGCGGATGATGCCCTCCACGCCATAGAGGCTCTACCAACTTTTGGCCACCTGGACACACTTCCCACCATAACAGAAGTTAAGTGGAAGTTAAGTGTGCTATAAACGAACTTGCATCTGGCAAGGCTCCAGGTAAGGATGGGATTCCAATAGAGGTTATCAGGAGTGGACAAGACACACTCACTCTGCAGATCCACCAGCTAATAGAGCTATGCTGGCGAGACGGACAAGTCCCACAGGATTTCAAAGATTCAAGCAGCATACCACTGTACAAGAACAAGGGCGATCAGAGCGACTGCAACAACTATAGGGGTATCTCACTTCTGCGTATTGTTGGAAAAGTATTTGCCAGAATTGTTCTGCGCAGACTTCAAGTCCTAGGAGATCAAGTCTACCACGAATCACAGTGTGGCTTTCGACAGAAGCGGTCTACCATTGATATGATATTCTCATTGCGACAAATGCAAGAAAATGCCGTGAACCGAATCAACCACTGTTTATTGCCTTCATCGACTAAGTGCATTTGATTTGGTCAGTCGTGAGGGTCTATTCAAGGCACTAAAGAAGATTGGCTGCCCACCAACTCTTCTGTACATTGTGGAATCTTTCCACACAGGCATAATCAAGTTTGATGGTACAACTTCTGAAGAGTTTGAAATCAAGAGTGGAGTTAAGCAAGGTTGTGTACTAGCTCCCACCCTCTTTGTATATACTTTTCACTTCTACTGAAATATGCCTTTCGTGATCAGGATGGGGGTAAACTTAAGGAAACTTTTTATAAAACTGCCGTAGGGGTTTACGGCACTGTGGATCATAAGAGGCAGGACTGGTTTGCGGCAAACAGCCAGACTCTGCAGCCCTTGGTTGATAAGAAGAAGATAGCTCTCTTAAGGAAAAAGGAAAGACCAACGCGTAACACTCTGAGTGAGTTAAAGCAAGCTAGGAAGGATGTGCAAAAGACTGCCAGGCAGTGTGCAAATGACTATTGGATCAAGATGTGTGAATCCATTCAAATCGCAAGTGATAAGGCAAACATCAGAAGCACGTATGAAGGATTAAAGAAAGCCTGTGATTGCCAAGTAGCGGTTGAAGCAAGAGTCAATGATTGAGATAGGATAAGAAAATAGTGGCAGAAAAATAAAGTAAGTCACCGTATAGTGCAAGAATACATGGGTTACTATATGACGTCAGGGGGACTACTTTAGTTTACTATAGGAGGGAGAAAGTTTGACAACATGAAGGAAGGAGCACGTTTAGAAGGATAACACCGGGATTCTAATATCAGTAGTTGAATGAAAGACTTTATTGATATGACAAGGGACGATACAGCAAGAGGAGGAAAACAAGGGCACGATCGATAGTGGAGAAGACTATGAGCAGAAGGACATCGCACGCTGAAGAAATGGAAAATGGAATCGCGTCCTAACTTGGAGGTTCATTGTCAAATCTAAGTAATGAAATCAACGGCATGCAGGATCGTGTAAGTTACCTTATTTAGCAAACCAGGAACATTGGATAGTGGTAGGGCGATGTATAAGATAATGTGGAGGCGCCATTGAGTTACAGATAAAAATGGGATCGAGCGAAGCTATTGAAGGAATCGTATATAAATTATTAATTATTATTGTATTTTGACTGCCCTTCCCAGCAACTTGGGAGCTGTCAAGAATTCGTATTATTATTGATATGTGCTGCCGATCTACATTAACAAAGTTTCTATTTGACGCGGAACATTATCGTGGCTGCTATCAATTATATTGGAGTTCTAAGTTGGTTCTCGTTTACATCTGCTAGTTTTGTCAAGGGACAGCGAGCTTCAATACACATATATAGCACAGTACCATTCTCAGCAGTGATCCGATGATCAAAAGAAGTGCACCATTGAAAACCTTGACTGAAGAAATCATCATTGATACGAAACAGCCGATGGACAGATGGGTATGGCACTATTTGGAGCTTTAATCAAGTGAGACCAAACTAGCGGATGATGCCCTCAACGCCATAGAGGCTCTACCAACTCTTGACCACCTGGACACACCTCCCACCATAACAGAAGTTAAGTGTGCTATAAATGAACTTGCATCTGGCTAGGCTCCAGGTAATGATGGGATTGCAATAGAGGTTATCAGGAGTGGGCAAGACACACTCACTCTACAGATCCACAAGCTGGTAGAGCTATGCTGGCGAGACGGACAAGTCCCACAGGATTTCAAAGATTCAAGCATCATAACACTGTACGAACGAAGGAACGAACGAACAGACTTTATTTTCAAAGGGTAACAAATTGGGCACGCAGGCCCGTCTTACATTCGGCCCTTCCAATCACTCATCTTTCTTTCATCAACAGTGCATAGGAAAAAAAACATTGTCACATGAATTTTGTAAACATAAACAAGGCATATTACTATGTTATGAGACACATCAACCACCCACCCACACGTCTCCCATTCACTCCAACTCCACCACCCAACCACACACATACCCACACACACATACATGCCCCTACCCATCCACCACATCCCTACACCTACACATCTCCCCACCCATACACACCTCTCACCCACCACACACCCCATCCACCCACACCCCAAGCACACAGACATTCCCCAACCCACACATCCTCCACCCACACACATCCACTCACCTACACACATATCCTCTACCAGTCCCATTACCCACCAACAATCACTCACTCACATATCCTCCTCCACCCACACACCTCCAATCACCCAGCCAAACACACATTCCTCAGCCACACATTCCCCACACACACACACACACATCTCCCCGTCAACTCACATATTCCGCACCTACCCACACACAAATTCCGCACACAGCCACATAATCTCCCATCTCCCCCAGCCCACTCACAGATCCCGAGCCCACCCCTACAAACATCCCCCACCATCTCCTAACCTACACACACTCACCCACCCACATATCCTCTACCCACCCACACATCCTCTACCCACCCATCCCCCAACCAAACATCCCTTAACCACACACCCTTACTCATATACAATCACCCACCCACACATCCTCTACCCAACCACACATCCTCCACCCACCCATCCCCAAGCCACACATCCCTTAACTACACACCCCTACCCATATACACAAACATCCCAACCCACGCACAATCTCCCCGCCCATACACACATCCCTCACACACATCCCCACCCACCAACACATCCCCCATTCACAAACACACACCTCCCATCCACGCACACACAACCCACACATACATCCCCAACCCATACACTCATCCCCTCACACATCCCTAGACACACGTACTTATCCCTCAACCACTAACACCCACACATCCCTCACTCACTCATCAAAACATACAAGGGCGATCGGAGCGACTGCAACAACTATAGGGGTATCTCACTTCTGTGTATTGTTGGAAAAGTATTTGCCAGAATTGTTCTGCGCAGACTTCAAGTCCTAGGGGATCAAGTCTACCACGAATCACAGTGTGGTTTTCGACAGAACCCGTCTACCATTTATATGATATTCTCATTGCGACAATTGCAAGAAAAATGCCGTGAACCGAATCAACCACTGTTTATTGCCTTCATCGACCTCACAAAGGCATTTGATTTGGTCAGTCGTGAGGGTCTGTTCAAGGCACTAAAGAAGATTGGCTGCCCACCATTTCTTCTGTCCATTGTGGAATCTTTCCACACTGGCATAATCAAGTTTGATGGTGCAACTTCTGAAGAGTTTGAAATCAAGAGTGGAGTTAAGCAAGGTTGTGTACTAGCTCCCACCCTCTTTGGAATATACTTTTCCCTTCTACTGAAATATGCCTTTCGTGATCAGGATGGTGGTATATACATTCACTCACGCTCAGATGGTGGCCTCTACAATGCTCAGCGATTGAAGGCCAAGACCAAAATTAGGAGGGTACTGATCAGAGAGTTGCTTTTTGCAGATGATGCTGCAGTTACGACCCACTCTGAGGAAGAATTACAATGTCTAATATCTGCATTCTCCAATGCTTGTTCTGAATTTGGTTTAACAATTAGCAAAAAGAAGACACAGATTATGTCACAAGGTGCACAGGGGGTACCATCAATCTTTATTGACGACGCCGAACTAGAGATGGCAGACCATTTTACATATCTAGGATCAGTGGTAAATAGCAAATTATTCCTAGATCAGGAAATCAACATCCCTATTGGTAAGGCACCAACAACTATGAACAGGTTAAGAAAAATAGTCTGGGAGAACAGGAAGCTTACTGCCAAAACAAAAGTCCTTGTCTATCAAGCCTGTGTCCTTGGTACTCTTCTTTATGGCAGTGAAGCCTGAACAACTTACTCACACCAAAAGAAACGTTAAAACAGCTTTCATATGCGGTGTCTGCGAAGAATTATTGGTATTAAGTGGCAAGACAAAATCTCAAATATTGAAGTATTGGAAAGATCAGGTTGTGTGACGGTTTGTTCCATGCTCAGTCTTCGTAGACTTAGATGGATAGGACATCTTAGGAGGATGGATGATTGTAGAATACCAAAGGGCATCTTTTTTGGTGAATTACAGATGGGTAAGAAATCTCAGGGTCGGCCTCTAATACGATACAAAGATGTGTGTAAGCGGGACAAGATTGATACAGGCATTGATAATGCACATTGGGAGCAGGACGCCGCTGAACGTGTTGCGTGGAGGGCAAGCATCAGAAATGGAATAAAGACAAAGGAGAAAATTATTGCAGATGAGTCACACACCGAGTGTGTGAGACGTAAGATGGTGCACGATGGTGGAAATGACCACATGTTCACATGCACCCACTGAGAACGAACATTTACAGCGCGAATTGGCCTTATCAGTCACAATCGCTACCGCCATGGGTAATAGTTATTATACCTTCTTGAAGCACAAACTATCGTCTGTCAAGACGGCAAGGTGCCTATGAATGAATTATCACTCATTCAACCTCACACACATCTGTCCTCTGTATGTGAACCGTTCACAATCTAATTCGTTATTTTGTGGTCCTGTTTTTACAAGTTAATTAAATTGAACGAGGGTCAAGCAACCTGCTATATTTTAGAAGTCAGTTTGCCACGTCGTTGACAACGAGATGAATAGCACTAATTAAATGCGTTTCCACAATATATGTTGATTGACTGGTTTGTGCCGACACTGTTAGAGCGTGTGAGATAACATCATCTTCTCGCTCTCTCTCTCTCTCTCTCTCTCTCTCTCTCTCTCTCTCTATCTCTCTCTCTCTCTCTCTCTCTCTCTCTCTCTCTCTCTCTCTCTCTCTCTCTCTCTCTTAATACTGTCCAAACAGTTCCATGTGTTTGGAATCACAGAAAGTCGTCTTAACGACAAAATAACTGACTCCGAGATCTCACTTAAGGGGTTTAAAGTAATTCGGAAAGATGCGAATCAAAAATTAGAGACAGGTATTGCTGTATACATTTCCAATTCTCTCAACTGGTCCCGTAGAAGTGATCTCGAGACAGTAGAGATAGAATGTGTTTGGTTAGATCAAATCAAATCAAATCAAATCAACTTTATTAGGGTCACAAATTGGGCGCGCAGGCCCGTCTTACATTCGGCCCTTCCAATCACTCGTCTTTCGTTCATCAAGAGCATTATACATTTACATAGGAAGAAAAATAAACATTGTGAAATGAATGTTGTAAACATAAACAAGGCTAAACATGGAGAAAAATGTGTACATAAAAAGTATGTGACGTAAAAGTAGTGATGCCAGCGCGTCCCACACACACACACCACACACACTCTCTCTCTCTCTCATTCACTCTCACTCTCACTCATTCACTCACACACACACACTCTCACTCATTCACTCTCCCGCTCACTCATTCACTCTCCCGTTCACTCATTCACTCTCCCGCTCACTCATTCACTCTCCCGCTCACTCATTCACTCTCGCTCACTCATTCACTCTCACGCTCACTCATTCTGTCTCTCCCGCTCACTCATTCACTCTCCCGCTCACTCATTCACTCTCCCGTTCAATCATTCACTCTCCCGCTCACTCATTCACTCTCCCGCTCACTCATTCACTCTCACTCATTCACTCTCATGCTCACTCATTCACTCTCACGCTCACTCATTCACTGTCCCGCTCACTCATTCACTCTGCCGCTCACTCAGTCACTCTCACGCTCACTCATTTACTCACACGCCCACTCATTCACTCTCACGCTCAATCATTCACTCTCCCGCTCACTGATTCACTCTCACGCTCACTCATTCCTTCTCACGCTCACTCATTCCTTCTCACGCTCACTCATTCCTTCTCACGCTCACTCATTCACTCTCACTCATTCACTCTCACTCATTCACTCTCACTCATTCACTCTCACGCTCACTAAATCACTCTCACGCTCACTCATTCACTCTCACACTCACTCATTCACTCTCACGCTCACTCATTCACTCTCCCGCTCACTCATTCACTCTCCCGCTCAATCATTCACTCTCACTAATTCACTCTCCGGCTCACTCATTCACTCTTCCGCTCACTCATTCACTCTCCCGCTCACTCATTCACTCTCCCGCTCACTCATTCCTTCTCACGCTCACTCATTCACTCTCACTCATTCACTCTCACACTCACTCAATCACTCTCACGCTCCTCATTCACTCTCACACTCACTCAATCACTCTCACGCTCACTCATTCACTCTCCCGCTCACTCATTCACTCTCCCGCTCACTCATTCACTCTCCCGCTCAATAATTCACTCTCACTAATTCACTCTCCCGCTCACTCATTCACTCTGCCGCTCACTCATTCACTCTCCTGCTCACTCATTCACTCTCCCGCTCACTCATTCACTCTCCCGCTCACTCATTCACTCTCCCGCTCACTCATTCACTCTCCCGCTCACTCATTCCTTCTCACGCTCACTCATTCACTCTCACTCATTCACTCTCCCGCTCACTCATTCACTCTCACGCTCACTCATTCACTCTCACGCTCACTCATTCACTCTCACTCATTCACTCTCACGCTCACTCATTCACTCTCCCGCTCACTCATTCACTCTCACGCTCAATCATTCACTCTCCCGCTCACTCATTCACTCTCACTCATTCACTCTCACGCTCACTCATTCACTCTCACGCTCACTCATTCACTCCCACACACAGACACTCTCACTCATTCACTCTCACGCTCACTCATTCGCTCTCACGCTCACTCATTCACTCTCCCGCTCACTCATTCACCCTCACGCTCACTCATTCACTCTCCCGCTCACTCATTCACTCTCACTCATTCACTCTCCCGCTCACTCATTCACTCTCACGCTCAATCATTCACTCTCCCGCTCACTCATTCACTCTCACTCTCACTCATTCACTCTCACGCTCACTCATTCACTCTCACGCTCACTCATTCACTCTCACGCTCACTCATTCACTCTCACGCTCACTCATTCTGTCTCTCATTCACACTAACTCACTCTCTCACTCAAACTATAGTAATGAACATAAGTTTAGATTATACATGATAAAATCAAATGGTATTTAACTTATAATATGACAGATGAGAATACACAAACATATGGATTCGCGTGTTACATAACATGCGTGTTACATGACATGCATCTGCTCAGCTCTCTCTCTCTCTCTCTCTCTCTCTCTCTCTCTCTCTCACTCTTTCTCTCTCTCTCTGTATTCTTTCATATACACACACTCACACGCATGCGTACGCTCACACACACACACACACTCTCTCTCTTTCTCTCTCATTCACTCTCACTCTCACTAATTCACTCTCCCGCTCACTCATTCACTCTCCCGCTCACTCATTCACTCTCCCGCTCACTCATTCACTCTCACGCTCACTCATTCACTCTCCCGCTCACTCATTCACTCTCCCGCTCACTCATTCACTCTCACGCTCACTCATTCACTCTCACGCTCACTCATTCACTCTTCCGCTCACTCATTCATTCTCCCGCTCACTCATTTACTCTCCCGCTCACTCATTCACTCTCACGCTCACTCATTCTGTCTCTCCCGCTCACTCATTCACTCTCCCGCTCACTCATTCACTCTCCCGCTCACTCATTCACTCTCCCGCTCACTCATTCACTCTCCCGTTCAATCATTCACTCTCGCTCATTCACTCTCACGCTCGCTCATTCACTCTCACGCTCACTCATTCACTGTCCCGCTCAATCATTCACTCTGCCGCTCACTCATTCACTCTCACACTCACTCATTTACTCTCACGCTCACTCATTCACTCTCACTCATTCACTCTCCCGCTCACTGATTCACTCTCACGCTCACTCATTCACTCTCACGCTCACTCATTCCTTCTCACGCTCACTCATTCACTCTCACTCATTCATTCTCACGCTCACTCATTCACTCTCACTCATTCACTCTCACGCTCACTCATTCACTCTCACTCATTCACTCTCACGCTCACTCATTCACTCTCACTCATTCACTCTCACGCTCACTCATTCACTCTCCCGCTCAATCATTTACTCTCCCGCTCACTCATTCACTCTTCCGCTCACTCATTCACTCTCCCGCTCACTCATTCACTCTCCCGCTCACTCATTCACTCTCCCGCTCACTCATTCACTCTCCCGCTCACTCATTCACTCTCCCGCTCACTCATTCACTCTCACGCTCACTCATTCACTCTCACGCTCACTCATTCACTCTCACACACAGACACTCTCACTCATTCACTCTCCCGCTCACTCATTCGCTCTCACGCTCACTCATTCACTCTCCCGCTCACTCATTCACCCTCACGCTCACTCATTCACTCTCACTCATTCACTCTCCCGCTCACTCATTCACTCTCCCGCTCACTCATTCACTCTCACGCTCAATCATTCACTCTCCCGCTCACTCATTCACTCTCACGCTCACTCATTCACTCTCACGCTCACTCATTCTGTCTCTCATTCACACTCACTCACTCTCTCACTCAAACTACAGTAATGAACATAAGTTTAGATTATACATGGTAAAATCAAATGGTATTTAACTGTATAATATGACAGATGAGAATACACAAACATATGGATTCGCGTGTTACATAACATGCGTGTTACATGACATGCATCTGCTCAGCTCTCTCTCTCTCTCTCTCTCTCTCTCTCTCACTCTCTCTCTCTCTCTGTATTCTTTCATATACACACACTCACACGCATGCGCGCGCTCACACACACTAACACATCAACTCTCCCACTGTCCCACTCTCTAACACACAATCCTACACACACACACACTCACTCTCTCAATCACACTCTCTCACACATACACGTACACATGAACGCATGCACGCACGCACACACTCCCTCACTCACTCTCACACATACACGTACGAATGCATGCACTGACACATTCCCCCACCATTTCTCGCTCAATCACTCTCTCCACACACACGCATGCACACACGCATTCACTCTCTCCCTCTCTCTCTCTCTCTCTCTCTCTCTCTCTCTCTCTCTCTCTCTCTCTCTCTCTCTCTCGCTCCCACACGCACACACATATATAGTGAAAAATTATAATGAACAATTATACTGAACAATTATACCAGTAAATGAATTATGGTGGCATATAGTCGGTATGGATTAAGTATTGAAAGAGTTTTCGGTTAAATGTGTAGGGACTCATTGGAGTTTAGAGATTAGAGGTGAAGATTAGAGGTGAAGCCAGCCAGCCAACAACCGTTTCTCATTGGATACCTATATAGGAATCCTTGTGCCGGGTACAGTTGGTATGACTGCTTCACTACAATGAAGGATAGAGTGTTTACAGCAGGTAGAGAAGTTATGATACTAGGTGACTTCAATATAGATATTAGTAAATCCAACCAGACATGGGTCGATATCATTCTTTCTTACAATTTCAAACAACTAATAAACCGTCCTACAAGGGTTACTGACACATCCTCAACTATAATTGATCATATATATGTTACTTGTCCAAATAATGTTATTGAATGTTCTGTTCCTGTTAGTACAGTTAGTGACCACTACCCGGTATGTTGTACATGGTCAAGAATTGGGTTCAAATCTCTTAAACATAAACATGTAAGTATCAAATTTAGAAATTTTAAAGCATTCAACCAAGATTTATTTTTGCAAGACTTAAGAAAAGCAGCCCTTGATCACGTTTACCAACTTCCTGACCCGGACGATGCATTAGCTTTCTGGACGAAGACAGTCTACAATGTGTTCGATAAACACGTGCCAATCAAAGAAGTTCGAGTCAAAAATCAACATAAATCCCCATGGGTCACCAGAGAAGTTCTGAAAATCATGAGAGAGCGAGATACATCATCATCATCATCAAGTGCCGTGCCGGCTGGCGTAGGCTTTCATGGCTCTCCATAGATCTCGGTCGTTGGTTTTCTGGATCAACTCTGCTGCTGATATTCCTCCATGCCACCGTCTCAATCCATCCAGCATCACTTCTCTTGGTCTACCTCTGCCTCTCTTCCCCTCGATCTTTCCAGTGCGAGATACAGCACACAAAAATAAAGACTTCATCAATTACCGCAGACTAAGGAATAAAGTTAAATATGAAATTCGTAGGATAAAAAAAGATCATTTTAAAAATATGATTGTAGATAATTCAAACATTACAAATATATGGAAGGCTATTAACTTGCTAACCAATAAGAAACGCCCTACAGAATCAGAAATACCAAATTCTATAACATGCGATGAATTCAGTTGGTTCTTTCAATCAGAAATAGAAAATCTAAAGTCTTCAATACCAGACTCATCATTAAATTTAAGTTCACTGGCATCATTCTGTGAGGAGAAGTGCACCAGAAATATTCCCGCTGAGATTCCTTTAATGTCTGTTGCAGACGTTTATAAATATCTCTTAAACCTCAAATCAACAAACTCACACGGCCTAGATGGTATCAGCAATAGAATTCTTCGTTGTGCTGCACCAGTCATTAGCGAGTCCTTAACGTTCATATATAACCAGTGCCTGGCCAAAAACTACTTTCCATCTGCATTTAAAATTGCTAAAGTGTTTCCGCTAATTAAAAATGGCTCAATAGATAATAGCGTTTTGGGTAATTATAGACCTATTTCCTTACTATCGTCGCTATCAAAACCACTAGAAAAACACATTCATAAAATAACGTTACGCCATTTAATTAACAACAATCTAATAATTAACAGTCAATCTGGGTTTCGACCTAAATATTCTTGCCATAGTGCTCTAACAAAAATGACCGATAACTGGCACTTAAACATCAACAACGGTAGAATTTGTGGAGCGGTGTTTGTAGACTTTAAAAAAGCTTTTGATATGGTAGATCACGATATTTTAATTAGAAAACTAAAGCAAATGAAGACAAGCACCAACATGGTGAACATAATTACGTCATTTCTATCCGACAGACAACAAGTCGTGTCCTTCAATAACTGTCTATCAAGACCCACACAGCTTAATATTGGTGTGCCTCAGGACTTAATATTAGGTCCGCTGCTTTTTGCAGTTTATATTAATGCTCTTCCTTTATATATCAATACAACTTGTGATCTATTTGCAGATGACTGTGCTATATATATTAGTCAAGAAAACCGTAGTGAATTAGAGAATTCTTTACAAAAGGAACTTGATAATCTTACTAGATGGAGCAATGAAAACCGCATGCAAATTAACATTGACAAAACCAAATCCATGCTAATAACGACCAGACAAAAACTGCAGACACTAGCCATAACTGGAGCACCGCTCGAACTCCTCATAGGCACGTTACCTATAGTTAATGTGACTGAACATAAAACACTAGGTCTTTTAATTGACAGCCATTTGAACTGGAGCTCTCATGTTCACGCTCTTACCAAGAAAATAGCACACAAAGTTTACCAACTTGCTAAAATTCAGCTCTTCCTGGACGAAAGCACACGAAAAATATTCTATACATGCTATATCCAATCACATCTCGATTACTGTTCCACAGTTTGGGATGGTTGCCCTAAATCTAATTTAAAACGACTATGTTCTCTACAAAACCGCGCTATTCGTCTGGTTTCTGGCATAAAGCACGTTGAAAGTAATAATTTGTACAGTCGTCTAAGACTTCTACCACTTCAAAAGCGGTTCCTTTTCAACAAAGCCAAATTAGTGAATAAAATTATATCTCAAAATACCCCAGAGTATCTTCTGCCGCTGATTCAATCTAATGCAATGAACAGCAAGCGCCTAAATTTGTTACATGTCTCAAAGCCTAGATTGGACCTATACAAAACATGTTTCGCCTATTCTGGTGCTCACTTATGGAATGAGCTGCCTCCAGATCTGAAAACTCCAATGAGTCCCTACACATTTAACCGAAAACTCTTTCAATACTTAATCCATATCGACTATATGCCACCATAATTCATTTACTGGTATAATTATTCATTATAATTGTTTAACTATAATTGTTCACTATATATGTGTGTGTGTGTGTGTGTGTGTGTGTGTGTGTGTGTGTGGGAGCGAGAGAGAGAGAGAGAGAGAGAGAGAGAGAGAGAGAGAAAGTGGGTGTCAGAGAGAGGGAGAGAGTGAATGCGTGTGTGCGCACATGCATGCGTGTGTGTGGAGAGAGTGATTGAGCGAGAAATGGTGGGGGAATGTGTCAGTGCATGCATTCGTACGTGTATGTGTGAGAGTGAGTAAGGGAGTGTGTGCGTGCGTGCATGCGTACGTGTATGTGTGAGAGAGTGTGATTGAGAGAGTGAGTGTGCGTGTGTGAAGGAGTGTGTGTGAGAGAGTGAGACAGTGGGAGAGTTGATGAGTTAGTGTGTGTGAACGCGCACATGCGTGTGAGTGTGTGTGTATGAAAGAAGAGAGAGAGAGAGAGAGAGAGAGAGAGAGAGAGAGAGAGAGAGAGAGAGAGAGAGAGAGCTGAGCAGATGCATGTCATGTAACACAAATGTTATGTAACACGTGAATCCATATGTTTGTGTATTCTCATCTGTCATATTATCAGTTAAATACCATTTGATTTTATCATGCATAATATAAACTCATGTTCATTACTGTAGTTTGGGAGAGTCAGTGAGTGTGAATGAGAGACAGTATGAGTGAGCGGGAGAGTTAATGAGTGAGCATGAGAGTGAATGAGTGAGCGTGAGAGTGAATGAGTGTTCGCGAGAGTGAATGAGTGAGCGCGAGAGTGAATGAGTGAGCGCGAGAGTGAATGAGTGAGAGTGAATGAGTGAGCGTGAGAGTGAATGAGTGGGCGTGAGAGTGAATGAGTGAGCGCGAGAGTGAATGAGTGAGCGCGAGAGTGAATGAGTGAGCGCGAGAGTGAATGAGTGAGCGTGAGAGTGAATGAGTGAGCGTGAGAGTGAATGAGTGAGCGTGAGAGAGAGAGAGAGAGAGAGTGTGTGTGTGTGTGTGTGTGTATGTGTGTGTGTGTGTGTGTGTGTGTGTGTGTGTGTGTGGGAGCATCTCTATTTTTACGTCACATACTGTTAATGTACACATTTTTCTCCATGTTTAACATTTTTATGAGACTGCTCATGACAAGTGTCAGTGTATGTGTGTGAGTAAAGTGTGGGAGTTTGTTCATACTAGTTTCAATGCTAACTTGAGACATTTTGTATGTGTCTAGATGTGAGGATGTGTGAGTGTGTGTGGAGGATGTGTGTGAGTGTGGGGATATGTGTGGGTGGGGGTATGCGTTTGGATGGGTTAGGGTGTGTGGGTTTTGGTGGGTAGTGATATTTGTGGGTGTTGGTGGGATGTGTGGATGGATGTGTGGGGGTGAAAGTAGGGGTGTGGGAATGGGTGTGGGGGATGTGTATATGGGTGGAGGATATGTGTATGGAATGGATGCGGGGGATGTGTGTTTATGTGGGTGGAGATGTGTGGATGGTTTGAGGAAGTATGTGTGGGTGGCGGGGTTGTGTGGGTAGGGGATTGTGTTGGGTGGATTGGGGATGCAAGGGCGGGTGGGGAGAAGTGTATGGTGTGTGGGTGTGAGACATGTGTGCGGTGTGTTGTGCGGGATGTGTGCATGATGTGTGGGTGGAGGGTATGTTTGTGGTGGTATGGGTGAGGATATGTGTGTGGGTGGAGGATAGTGGGTGGTGTGGGGGATGTGTGTGATGGGTGCGGGGAATGTGTGTATGGGTGGGGTGTATGTGGGGGTGAGTAGGGGATGTGTGGTCGTTGAGGGAAGTATGTGGGGGTGTGTGGGTGGGAAATGTGTGCGTGGATGGGGAATGAGTGGGTGAGGGTGTGTGAGTGGCTTAGGGATGTGTAGGTCGGTGAGGGAGTTGTGTGTGTCGGGATGGGATGTGTGAGTGAGTGGAGGATGTGTGTGGGTAGGGGTATTGTGATCGAGAGATGTTTGGTTGGTTTTGGGGTGTGAGTGTGTAGTGGAGGATGTATGCGTGAGTGAGTGTGTGTTGGTGGACGGGTAGGGAATGCGTGTGTGGGTGGGGAGAGGTGTGTGGTGTGTTGGTTGGGGATATTGTGTGGGTGAGTTATGTGTGTGTTTTGTGGTGTGTGAGTGGGGGTATGTGGGGTGGATGGGTAAGGGTATCTGTGTGGGTGTGGGTGGGAATATTGTGTGGTATCTGGGTGGGGGATATGTGTGTGGTGTGTAAGTGGGGATGTGTTGGTGAGGGATATATATGTGTGTGTGGTGCGTGGGTTGGGAATATTGCGTGGTAGGGGGTGTATGTGATGTGCGGGTGGGGGATTGGGTTAAGGCATGTGTGGGTGGTGGAAGTTGTATGTGTGGGTGGTGGGGTGTGTGTGAGTGGTTTGGGGATGTATGGGTGGTTAGGGAGATGTGTGTGTTAGGGGGGGGGGGGGGGTAGGGACATGTCAGTTGGTGGGGATGTGTGTGTATGGTTTGGGTGATGTGTGAGTGGATGTGCGAAGTGTGGGTTGGAAGGGGATTGTGTGCGTGCGTGGGGAATATGTGGTCGATGGAGATGTGGCTGGGGGATGGGTGGTTTGAGGTGTGGGTGGGGAGAGGATGTGTGGGTTAGGATGTGGATGGGCGTGGGATGTGTGGGTTAGTGGGGGAATGTTTGTGAGTGGCGAGAGTGTTTTGGTTGGGGGATCAGATGAGGGTAGTGTGTGTGGGTGGGGGATGTGCGCGAGGAGGATGAGTCGGTTGGTGGGGTATGTATGTGTCCCTGGTGTGCGTGTGTTTGGGTAGGTGGGGGTGTGTGTGTGGGTGGGGTGATGTATGGATAAGTGGGAGATGGGCCTCATAACATGGTAATAAGCCTTGTTTATGTTTACAACATTCATTTCACAATGTTTATTTTTCTTCCTATGTAAATGTATAATGCTCTTGATGAACGAAAGACGAGTGATTGGAAGGGCCGAATGTAAGACGGGCCTGCGCGCCCAATTTGTGACCCTAATAAAGTTGATTTGATTTGATTTGATTTGATTTCTCTCTCTCTCTCTCTCTCTCTCTCTCTCTCTCTCTCTCTCTCTTTCTCTCTAACACAGACACATACACACCTATCCATATGCTGTTGCTCTAACTCCCTCCTTCTCTCTCCTCCTCCTTTCCGTCTCCCCCTCATTTTCTTCCTCCTCCTCCTCATTTTCTTCTTCCTTCTCCTCCTCCTCCTTCTCCTCCTCATCCTCCACTTCCTCCTTATTTTCTTTGTCTTCCTCTTTCTTATTCTTTTCTTCTTCTTCACCCTTCTTCTTCTTTTATTCTTCTTATTCTTCGTCTTCTCCCCCTTCCCCTATACCTCCTCATCCCCCTTCTCCGCAGCCTCCTTCTCCTCCTTCAACGCCTCCATCTTCCCCGCTTCATCCTCCTCCTGCTTCTCCTCCGGCATCATCTTTTTCTTCGTCTTTTTTTTTCGGCATCCTCACTCGTAGTTTAGTTTCTTCTTCGTCGTCGTTTTTGTCATGGTCTTCAGTTGCTGCTGCTGCTAGTATTATTGTTACAACACCAACTACTATCACCACCGTTAGTACTTGTAGTGGTGGCTGTAGTTGTTGTAGTTGGTATTGTAATAATGGTAATACTAGTGGTGGTGATTGTTATTGTTGCGGTTAGTATTGTAACAACTCTACTACTACTACTACTACTACTACTACTACTACTACTACTACTACTACTACTACTACTACTACTACTACTACTACTACTACTAGTATTACCATTACTACAGTACCAACTACAGCAATTACACCCACAACTACTGCTACTGCTACTGGAAGCTGGGGTAGCACAGTGTCTAGCGTGCTTGCCTACGTGTCTGGTGGTCATGTACCTGTCACAGAGTACCTAGTAATATCACTGGAAGCAAAGGCGGCCTCCGTGATACCGACTACATCACCCATGCTGTGTCTACAACAATCTGAGGCCAACACCATATATCCAATTATCGTTAAGTGTTGTCGCCTTGTGATTTCCTGGAATTTCTTTTTACGCGCAGAAGCACCTAACAATACGTTGCATGATTTTTTGTCTAGCATACTTCGCTGCATCTCTCAGGTGCAAACTGCAATGTGTAATATGAAGTGAATAAATTAATTTACTTTGGCTGGAATGCTTAACACACACAGTCACTGATATTGTTCGAATGTGGAGCATGTGTTATCCCCATGGCGCTGCGAACGCGATTCGTAATGCCGCTACCCACTTTCAAAACACAGCGTGACCGATTTGGCAGCAGACCGTGTCGCGCTGGTTTTAATGTGCTGGTATGGGAGTCGGTCGTTCAGAAAGCAATACCAAACTACTGAACGTAAAACATTCTAAGACATCAACAACGGCAGTAAAATGCTGGTGTTGACTGCAATGTCCTGTAAAGGATATGCAACTTTTAATTGTAAAAAACAAATAACACCAAAAAAAAAAAAAACAACAAACAAACAAACAAAAATTTGTAAACTACAAATTTACAAGGATTTAGTGTGTGTTTTGTTATCCCATTAGCTCCTAATTGGCGAGTCTATCATACCATTTAAGTGCTTCTGTTCTTACGAGGTACCAGTCAATGATTGTTTGTAGCTTATTATGGATTTGTTTAGTCGTTTAACCGGCGCTGCGGTGAATGGGTTACCAACACAATTCGCAATCTACCCCCTTACCCATACCGCGTTTGAAAAAACAGCTGCGGGCGATTTGCGTGCGTTGGTTTTCACACAGTGGTATGAGTGCCGGTCATTCATAAAGGAGTGGTAAACTACTGAACGTAAACTTGACAAAAACATCCCAAAAATCCGAAACAAATGCGGGGGATTGACTACGACATCCTCTAAAGCAGTAGTTCTCAACCGGTGGGAAATCCCCCCACCCCACCCCCACCTCTCCGGGTGGGGGTGGATTTTAGAGTTTCCGGGGAGGGGGGAATTCAGATTATTTCAAGATCGCCCGATTACAAGAACCAGATACTTGATATTGTTTTTCCCTCTAAATTTTACTGTCCTGTTCTTCTCACACTAATGAAATTCGTTTTATAACGTTTTATGTAGATGTCTAGACGTGTTGTATGTGTTATTAATTTAGCTTCCATTTTTATGTATACTGTGTAGGGGTGGGGTGGGGGATTTATAGGGAAGAAATTCGAAAGGGGGGAATGACGTTCTGAACATATGGTAAAGGGGGGGGGGGGTCATGGGCCAAAGAAGGTTGAGAACCACTGCCCTAAAGTATATGCAACTAACTTGTTTAGTCGTCTGTGGTTCTGATCCATACAGTAGTCTAAGAACGAAGTTAAATATTCAAATTTGAAATCAGTCGGAGACGAATTGGAAGTATACCGTTTTGTCACAATAGTATGAGCGTCGGTCGTTCAGAAAGAAATGACAAACTCATCATAATCATCATCAAGTGCCTTGTCAGCTGGCGTAGACGTTCATGGTTCTCCGCAGATCTCAGTCCTTGGTGAACTGAATCAACTCTACTGATGATATTCCGACAATATAAAATGACACAAAGTAGTGTAGCTTTACATAACAGAATTACAACACATACAGGACGTTTCGGCGATTAGCCTTCATTAGCAAACAAACACATTCACAAACACCACATATAGTCAAGGAGACCTCTTGTGACTATATCAAAAGGTGACGACAGGACGAGAAGAACAAAAGAATGAAAAAATTAAAGCAATGAAAGCAATTTTTTCATTCTTTGGTTCTTCTCGCCCTGTCGTCACCTTGTGATGTAGTCACAGGAGATCTCCTTGACTATATGTGGTGTTTGTGAATGTGTTTGCTGATGAAGGCTAATCGCCGCAACGTCCTGTATGAGTCATAATTCTATTATGTAAAGCTGCACTACTTTGTGTCATTTTATATTGTCTACATCTTCACAGCTTTACCGCAGTTCCACCCAATTTTATTCATATTTTTACTGTGATCACCAACAAACATAAAATGTTGGGGTTGTAAAGAAGATACCACAAACTATAGTCTTATTTGAACTGATGAAGGCTGTTACACTAATAATGTCTAAATACAGGTAGTGTTGTTTTTATTACTAAACGTTATTTTTGTTATGATGTTTGTGTGTGTGTTCGGTAAAAGTTTCAGCCGTCGAGCAATCAAGAAAAGTAGAGAATCAACAATCTGAGACTGCTAAGAAGAAATCAATGTAGATTATCCATCGCTATCTCCCAGTGAACTGGTTGCAATTAATCTCAGCAAGGTTTTACACTTAGTTAACTATTTGTCCAGTGAATTCCAGACTTGAAACTTGGTGCTAGAAAAATCTGGCTGCTTTGAAACTTGATGATAGATGTCAACATAGTTAATATGTTGTGTAACGTCTTTGTTCAACGTCATCATCTTTATCGTCATTATTATAATCTTCTTCTTCTTCTTCTTCTTCTTCTTCTTCTTCTTCTTCTTCTTCTTCTGCTTCTTCTTCTTCTTCTTCTTCTTCTTCTTCTTCTTCTTCTTCTTCTTCTTCTTCTTCTTCTTCTTCTTCTTCTTCTTCTTCTTCTTCTTCTTCTTCTTCTTCTTCTTCTTCTTCTTCTTCTTCTTCTTCTTCTTCTTCTTCTTCTTCTTCTTCTTCTTCTTCTTCTTCTTCTTCTTCTTCTTCTTCTTCTTCTTCTGTTGTTGCTGCTGCTTCTTCTTCATTTCCTATCCTTTCCACATTTTCCTCCTCCTTCTTATGTTTCTTCTTATTCCATTCGTTAATCTCCTCATCAAATCACCCATCTATCAACCATCACACAACCACCGATTGCCCACCAATTACATTCACCTGACAACATCGTTTAGCCATGATCCACGTTCATCCGTCATCCACAGTCTGCCCCTTATCCACACATACATCACACACAGTCTGCCCCTCACCCACACACCCATCACCTACAGTCTGCGACTCGCCCACACAGCCATCATCCACAGTTTGCCCCTCGCTCACACACATATCACTCACATTCTGTCCCTCGCTCACACACCCATCACCCATAGTCTGCCCCTCACACACACAGCTATCACGCACAGTCTGCCCCTCGCTCACACATACATCAACAACAGTCTGCCCCTCGCTCACACACCCTACATACACAGTTTACCCCTCACCCACAAGCATACCACCAACACACACATCACCCACAGCCTGCCCCACACTCACACACCCATCACCCACAGTCTGCCCCTCACCCACAGTCTGCCCCTCACCCACATACCCATCACCAAAAGTCTGCCCCTCACCCACACACTCATCACCAACACACCCGTCACCTACAGTCTGTCCCTCACCCACACACTCATCACCAACACACACATTACCCAAGTCTGCCCCTCGCTCACACACGCATCACAGACAATCTGCCCCTCGCTCGCACACACATCACCCACAGTCTGCCCCTCATCCACACACCCATTACCAACACACACACATCCCCCACAGTCTTCCCCTCGCTAACACGACTATCACTCACAGTGTGCCCCTCACCCACACACGCACACATCACCCACAGTCTGCCCATCATCCTCACACCCATCACCAACACACACATCACCCAACGTCTGCCCCTCGCTCACATGCACATCACCCACAGTCTGCCTCTGGCTCATATACACATCACCCACAGTCTGCCCCTCACTCACACACACATCATTCACAGTCTGCCCCTCACTCACACACACATCATTCACAGTCTGCCCCTCACTCACACACACATCATTCACAGTCTGCCCCTCACTCACACACACATCATTCACAGTCTGCCCCTCACTCACACACACACATCATCCACAGTCTGCCCCTCGCTCATACACATCACCCACAGTCTGCCTCTCGCTCATACACACATTATCCACAGTCTGCCTCTCGCTCATACACACATCATCCACAGTCTGCCCCTCGCTCACACACACATCATCCAAAGTCTGCCCCTCGCTCATACACATGTCATCCACAGTCTGCCTCTCGCTCACACACACATCATCCACAGTCTGCCCCTCGCTCATACACATATCATCCACCGTCTGCCCCTCGCTCACACACACATATCACCCACAGTCTGCCTCTCGCTCATACACACACATATCACCCACAGTCTGCCCCTCGCTCACACACACATCATCCACAGTCTGTCCCTCGCTCATACACACATATCATCCACAGTCTGCCTCTCGCTCATACACACACATATCACCCACAGTCTGCCCCTCGCTCACCTCACATATCACCCACAGTCTGCCCCTCGCTCATACACATATCATCCACCGTCTGCCCCTCGCTCACACACACATATCACCCACAGTCTGCCTCTCGCTCATACACACACATATCACCCACAGTCTGCCCCTCGCTCACACACACATCATCCACAGTCTGTCCCTCGCTCATACACACATATCATCCACAGTCTGCCTCTCGCTCATACACACACATATCACCCACAGTCTGCCCCTCGCTCACCTCACATATCACCCACAGTCTGCCCCTCGCTCACACACACATATCATCCACAGTCTGCCCCTCGCTCACACACACACACACACACATCATCCACAGTCTGCCCCTCGCTCATACACACATCCCACACAGTCTGCCCCTCGCTCACACACACACATCATCCACAGTCTGCCCCTCGCTCATACACGCATCATCCACAGTCTGCCCCTCGCTCACACACGAATCACCAACAGTTTGACATTCACCCACACACTCATCACCCACAGTCTGCCCTCACCCACACACACATATCACCCACTGTCTGCCTCGCACCCACACACCCATCACCCACAGTCTGTCCATCACCACCACACACATAGCCCACAGTCTGCCCCTCACCCACACACCCCTCAGTCCGTCCTCGCACACACACATCATCTACAAATCATCCGTCACACACACACCCATTACCCACAATCCGTCCTCACTCACACACACATTACCCACAATCCGTCCTCACACACGTCATCCAGAATCCGTCCTCACCTACACACACATCACCCACAATCCGTCCCTCAAGCACACACCCATTACCCACATTACATCCCTCACTCCCGTCCTCGCCACACACACATCACCCAAAATCCATCCCTCACCCACACACCCACAGTCAATCCCTCACCAACACAACCATCACCCACAATCCATCCCTCAACCACACACCCATCATCCACAATCCGCACATACTCACACACCCATCACCCACAATTCGTCCTCACCCACACATACATCACCGACAATCCGTCCCTCACCCACACACATCACCGACAATCCGCCCGTCACCCACACACACATAACCGACAATCCGTCTCTCACCCCCGTCACCGACAATTCATCCCTCACCCACACACTCATCACCCACACTCCGTCCTCACCCACACATACATTACCAACAGACTGCCCCTCATCCACAATCTGTCCCTCATCCATACAGCCGTGACCCACAATCCGTCCCTCACCCACACACCCATCACCCACAATCCGTTCCTCACCCACACACCGATCATTCACAGTCCGTCCCTGTCCCTCACCTACAATCTCCACCCACCCACAATGCGTCCCTCACCCACACAGCCATCACCCATTCACACAATCCCCTAAAACACCACACCTGGACTTCATTTCCCCATTTCCCCTGCACACGTCCACGGACAGTGAAAACTGGATCTCCAGGTCCATTAGTTCATGCGTATGTGTATCTTGAGTTCTTCCATTAGTTCATGTGAATATGTGTATCTTGAGTTCTTCCATTAGTACATGTGTATGTGTATCTTGAGTTCTTCCATTAGTTCATGTGTATGTGTATCTTGAGTTCTTCCATTTGTTCATGTATTTGTATATCTTGAATTCTTCCAATTGTTCATGTATATGTGTATCTTGTGTGCTTACATTTGTGCATATATATGTGTACGTTTATGCTTCAATTTGTTCATGTGTATGTATATCTTGTATGCTTCCATTTGTTCATGTATAAGTGTATCTTGAATTCTTCCAATTGTTCATGTGTATGTGTATCTTGAATTCTTCCAGTTGTTCATGTGTGTGTGTATCGTGTATGCTTCCATTTGTTCATGTAAATGTGTATCTTGAATTCTTCATTTTGTTCATGGCATTGAAATGTGTTGTGCGTATGTGCGTACGCCACAACAAATGTGAGGTGTGTAAAAAAAAACAAAAAAGCAAAATATCAATACACATTTTTTGGCGTCTGAAAATTTATCAAAATAAAATACAGTTCATTGGTTTCGATCGCTTGTTCTTTGTTACTATTTTCGTACAATCAGAGGCTGGTTAATTATGTAATCTGGACACATTCAGTAATGAGAGTGGGAAATGAAGACAGACATGTAGAAATAATGTTATTTTATACAGTGGCTGATCAAAGCCGAATGCCGTCACAAAGGCTAGAGTTTTCTGTTGTTTTACTTGTTGATGAAGCCGTTAAGTTTGATGTCCGATGGCGCGTGCACAGGTCTTGTGACTGTTTATTAATGACAGGTTTATAGGGGCGGGCTGGTCTCGTTAGATCAGATGAGTTGCCATCTTCGTAATGAAGGGCGGCAGCTTTTGATCTTCTGCATTTCCATCTATTTTCTTCTTCTTCTTCTTCTTCTTCTTCTTCTTCTTCTTCTTCTTCTTCTTCTTCTTCTTCTTCTTCTTCTCCTTCCTTCCTTCCTTCCTTCCTTCCTTCCTTCCTTCCTTCCTTCCTTCCTTCCTTCCTTCCTTCTTCTTTCCCTCTTTTCTTTCTTTCTTTCTTTCTTCCTTCCTTCCTTCCTTCCTTCCTCCTCCTCCTCCTTCTTCTTCTTCTTCTTCTTCTTCTTCTTCTTCTTCTTCTTCTTCTTCTTCTTCTTCTTCTTCTTCTTCTTCTTCTTCTTCTTCTTCTTCTTCTTCTTCTTCTTCTTCTTCTTTTAATTCTTCTTCTTCTTCTTCTCCTTCTTCTTCTTCTTCCTTCCTTCCTTCCTTCCTTCCTTCCTTCCTTCCTTCCTTCCTTCCTTCCTTCCTTCCTTCCTTCTTCTTTCCTTCTTTCCCTCTTTTTTTTCTTTCTTCCTTCTTCTTCTTCTTCTTCTTCTTCTTCTTCTTCTTCTTCTTCTTCTTCTTCTTCTTCTTCTTCTTCTTCTTCTTCTTCTTCTTCTTCTTCTTCTTCTTCTTCTTCTATTTCTTCTTCTTCTTCTTCTTCTTCTTCTTCTCCTGCTGCTGCTTGTTATTACAAGCCAAGTCGCAACACTTCATCAAGAAATGAAGAGTATACACATAATTTAACCATCCTAATATGTATGCAGTATAATCGTGCGTTAGAATATTTTGATTGTATATTTTTTACTATTTAGCAGCTCTTGCGGATGAGGACGAAGCACGTTAGGTATGCCCCTGCACTGAATTTAATGTGTTTTAATTTCCCAATTCTGATGTTGATACTAATACTGTATTGTCGGTATATGTTGACATATAAAGATGTTGATACTAATACTGTATCGTCGGTATATGTTGACATATAAAGATGTTGATACTAATACTGTATCGTCGGTATATGTCGACATTTAGAAATGTTGACACTAATATTGTATCGTTGGTATATATAGTTTCAGTGATCGATTGACTGATTGATAGTTTCACTGAAGAATGATTGACAGCAAAAGCTGTTAACTATTTGTGTATGATATTAGGTCAAATAATTTTAGAAAATAAATAGCGGACTTCTTAATGTGAATCTTAATAGAATTGTGTGAATCAACGACAGAAAACATGGCAGAAGAAATGTAACACACTCCACAGTCCTTGTGAGAGGACCATGGCAACTGCAAACATGTCGATGTAATAAAACCCTAGGGTGATGGTTTCATGCCACATTGGGAGAAGATTGAGTTTAAGATAAGAACTGTGACCTGGCCAGCAGAAAACTGGACCGATGACCCAGTGATAGGGTGGACAAGGTTACGGAATCTGATTGCGGGAAACAAGGTCAGCAAATGTCAAGGGGTGGTCGGATGTGTCGGTCAAAAGAAGCTATAAATTGTAAACAATATAAAATAACACTAGGTAATGCAGTTTTACAGAGTAGAATTGATATAACCCAAACCCCGTCCGATTTTATTGGTGGTAGATTACCTATGGACAAGGAAGAGGTGGTCGTGAGCGCGTGGGACCAGGTGGAGAAGGTGGGGGAACATACTGAGAACAAGTATGTGGAAAGGATGAGATTGCGGGAGATTTACTGGGGTTCTGGTAGAATCTCAAAACTGAGAGGAAATACCAGGAGAAATTTCAATCAGATAACGGTGGGAACGATTAGTAGTGTGACTCTTTACTGTCTGTTGAACGAGGATAAGTAGCACGTATGGGAATGTCCTGATTGCAGTGATGTCAATTCTGAGCTCAACTTAACTCAACTCAACTAAGAAGAAGAAGAAGTGGAAAGGGAAGTAAATGAAGAAAGGGTGAGGGAAGGATAAGAAAGGGGAGGAGGAGAAAGGAGGATAAGTAGAAAGGAGCAGGGTGAGTCTTTTTTCTAAAAGATCATGTGGGTATTTATAGACCTAGAAAAACGAAATAAGAGTAATCTGGCAATAAGGCAACGAAGGCAATTAAATATTAAATAAACAATAGACAAATGTATGATAGTTTAAGATTCCTTCTTCTTCTTCTTTCGTTCGCTTGAAATATGTCTATAACTGCAATTTTGTCGCTTGTATGAATTTAACTGTCTTTTTTAGTTCACACAGCGGTCCATAGAGTTTATCTTCCACTGTCGTCTCTCTAGGCCAGAAGGTTTGCCTAGATATGTTATATTTTGGGCAGTCTTGGAGTATGTGCTCTGCTGTCTGCGACGCCAATCCACATGTGCACATGGCTGTTTCACCAATCTTGAATTTTGTATACATGTGGTTGCGTAATCTATTGTGTCCTGTTCTGAGGCGCAGAATAATGATTTGTTCTGGTCTGTCCATAATGTGGTAGTCATCTTGAGCAGGTTTTGGTGACTTTCAGACTGATTTTATCATTCTTTTCTTTTGGTGGTATGTAACGGGAATATCAGGCTGTTCTTCTTTGGCTCCTTAGCCAATTGATCAGCTCTGTCGTTTCCGGGTAATCCACAGTGGGATGGTATCCACTGTATGGTGGACATTATGCTGACTGCTAAGTTCAGAAAGTAGTGTCCTTAGTACTGGCAATTTCCCAGACAGGAGCGCCTCGAGTACAGATTTTGCATCTGTCAATAGCACCACAGGTTGTGTACCATTGCTGGTATTTAGTAATTTCTCTGTTGCTATCTTGATTGCCTCAATTTCAGCATCATAGTTATGGCAGTACTTTCCTGTCGGTACTCTAGCTGTGTCCCTACTATTATTTGGGTATTCTATATACACTCCTGCTCCTCCATTTCGAACAGCATTTTGTGCTGACCCATCTGTGTAGAATCGGATCCAGAGGTCCTGTGGGTATTCTTCATCAAGGAAGCTGAGAGTGGCTGTTCTGCCCTGCACACTGTTCTGTTCTTCCTTGTCAAATATTCCTCTCACTTTTGTCTGGATTTATAATGATAGTCTATGTTCATCTTTCCAAGGAGTTCGCTCTGGAATAGTTGTTAGGGGGATACCAACTGCGGGCAGATCAATGGTTTCTCTGCAGAGTCGTTTGGCCTGGTGGATAAAACTACTTCTTTTAAACCACCCCATAGCTAGGTTTTCAAATCTGTTCTTCATAGGGTGGCCTGGCAAGCTGAGGAACTTTTCTGCTTGTATTAGCGTTTTCGTATCTCTGCGTTCTCTCAGTGCTTGTGTCCTCCCATCTTCTCCATTTCCACTATAGGGGTTGATCTCATCCCTCCTGTGGTGACTCTAAGTGCTTGATATTGCACCTTGTCCAGCTCTTGTAGTGTGGTTTTTGATGCGGAACACCACGCAGTTGACCCATATTCCAGGTGTGGTCGTATGCTCTGTTGATAAACTTTGCTAAGTATTTTCCCACTGGCTCCCCATGTGGTTCCACTTAGCTTTCTTAGGATGGCTATTTTCCTTCTGGCTTTTGCTACTGCTTTGTTGATGTGCTTTCTGCATGTCAGCCTGCCATCGAATGTTACTCCAAGGTATGTTGGTTCTTTATCTTCTCTTAGGGGTGTTCCATTTATCTGGATGATCCCTGCCTTTTGTTTTGGAGAGAGGGTAAATAGAGTGGTGCTGCACTTGTCAGTGTTTATGCTGACACACAATCTATTTGCCCATGCAACAAACGTATCTACAGCTCTTTGTAGCAATCTGGTGGCCACTGATGCATGTTCATTTGTACTCCATAGAACCAGGTCATCAGCATACATTGCCGCTTTAATTCCATGCGGTAGATTAGCAACGAGATCATTGATGAAGATTATAAAAAGTGTGGGGACAAGACTCCGCCCTGGGGAACACCGTGATGCAGTAGTACTTTCTTGCTCTTGAGTCCGTCTATCTGCACTCGGGCTCTTCTGTTGTGCAAGTATGCTTTAACCCATTTGTACATTCTTCCATTGACTTTGCAGTTTCTCAGTTTCTTCGACCTTCTTTCCAGACTTTGTCAAAGGCTTTCTTCAGATCTATCCATTCCGCAAGCACCAGCTTCTTCTCTTGGAATGCATCCTCAATTTCTTGAGAGATATAGGTTGTCTGATCTTCCGTAGAGTAGCACTGCCTAAAGCCAGCCTGCTGTGACACAAGGATGCTTTTACTTTCAATGTACCACTGCAGTCTGTGATTGATGATGCGCTCCAGTGTTTTGCAGAGACAGCTGGTGAGGCTAACTGGTCTGTAGCTAGAGGCAATGGAACTATCTTTCCCTGATTTTAGGAGGGGTATCATGATTGCTTCTCTCCAGGCTTGTGGAACATTGCCTAAGGTCCAACTATTATTGAAGATCTGCAACAGCTTTGTTTTGGCCTCTGTTCCTAGGTTCCTGATCATTTCATTGGAGATACTGTCAGCTCCTGGTGACTTTCTCATTTTCAGTTTTGATATGGCTAGCTCCAGTTCGCTGATTGTGATAGGTGCCTCCAGAACCTCGTGTACTATTTCCTTCTGTTCTGTATTTTGCCGTTTCTCACGAATCTCTTGTTGTTTCTCTGGACTAATTTCCATATTGTTATCTTGTGCGAATGAGTCCGCAAAATGGTCAGCTGCTTGCTTTCTTATTAAGATGTTTCCATCTTTATGTAGTGCAATTTTTGAGTTTCTCAATGTGCCCTCATCGTTAAGTTGTTTTATTAGCTTCCACAATTTCCTTGTGTGTCTTTCAAAGTTCAGAGACTCCGTTTTCTCCTGCCAGCTTTTCCGTCTAGCCTGCAGCTTGGCCCTTTGAAATTTGGCTTTTGCGTGCTGGAATTTATTGTGGTGCTCTTGGCTGCGTGTGGCCTCTGCTTGCTTTCTACACACTTCCACATCATTATGTAACTGTTCCAGTTCACTACTCCAGTAGGGTTTATATTGTTTACGGGCTCCTCTTGGTACTGTTTCTCGTGCTGCCTGTAGTATCCAAACTCTTCAACTACTTTATTTATGTCTTTCTGAGTGTTCAGGTTTCTAACCAGTATGCTGGTGCGATTCTTGTACATTGCCCAGTCTGCTTTCTTGTAGTTCCACCTCGAGAGAGTGCTGCTTTCACTTACAAACTCATTGTCTACAGTTAGAAAGACTGGCCTATGGTCACTGCCACCAAGTTGTTTCCCAACAATTCGTGTAATGTTCCACTCCAGGTCTGGTGAATGAAAAGCCAGGTCAAGTGTAGTTGTAGTGTGCCATGATCTCGAGTAGAAAGTATGTGGGTCGGACGGCTTTTTAATCAAGATGAATCTATTCTCATCCTGCCAGTCTTCCAGTCTCTCTCCTCTCTGGTCCATGTGATCATAGCCCCAGCTCTGCGAGTGGCTGTTGAAATCGCCACACACAATCATTTTTTCTGTTAATGGTAGTGTGTCCAGTGCCTGTGAGCGGTCACTTGGACAGTAGTAATTGATCAGATGTAGGTCTGTATTACCTGTCTTAAGTTTAAGTGTCTGATACTCAGCTCCTTCCATGTAAACTTCAATTTCGGAAGCAGTGATGTTATTTTTTACAAGGGTCAGCATCCCACCTTTTCGCCTGTCCTTTCGGTCAGATCGGTAACACTGGTAGCCTCTGATTTTGAAGGCTATATTTTCGTTGAGGTGAGTTTCTTGCAAACAACATACGCTTACTTTTTCTTGATCCAGGATGTTTTCTAATTCTATTTTTTGGTTGCTGATTCCCTCCGCATTACAGTGCATTATTTTAAGTCTTTGTTTAGTATGGCCAGCCGTTCTATTCTCATGTCCCCGGGCTCCACAGGACACCTGAGAAGGAAGAACTTCCTCCAGTAGTTGGGGTTGGGCCCTTTCGAGACATAGGGCCCGGCACTGCACCTGCCTGGGGGTCCAAAGCAGGGCGAGCACCATAACATTTAGCAGTAGTCTACATATTCCATTTTGCGTAAATGCGTGGCATCCTGATTTCTTCGGTGCGCCTCCTGGCTGGTTGCCTCCGACTTCAGCACCTTTCCTTTGCTAGAGCAGACTGTGGTCTCACTCGAGTTTAGATGTGTTCGTGCGCACACACGTGTCTGCGCATGCATGTACGTGCATACATATCTAGAGCATACTGGTTATTTTTCGGCGCCAGAAACTCGCCGTCGCCCCTTCTCCTGTTAGTTTATACAGTTCCGCCACGTGAAGGCCAGGAGTTGGACTTTTGCTGTATAGGTTATGTATTCACGAGCCATTGGGGTATTTAAGCAATGTTGGGTGCTCACCCCAACACTGCGCCCCGGCTACATACAGCAACATTTGGAACCGTTTAAGATTCCTAACTAAATCAGAAATACAAGGAGCTTGTGACACTATATTAAAATCGCACGTTTTACAGAAAATAATGCAAGAAAATTACACAAAAGACACGCACTAACAAACTCTGGATAATTAAATAAAGCAAGGTGACATTCCTAATGAGTTAAGAGGATATTATTATTATGAAGACACTGAGAGACCAGATGAAAGAGCTGGTGAAAATAATGAAAGAGCAGATTAAGATAATCGAGCGAGATCTTCGATGAAAGACCGTCCATACTTGGTAGCAAATAAAATTGTTAGTGGATTCTGGGCTCAGAAAGAAATTATGATGCTGCCCGGCAATAGGGCACGACCTTAAGTTGTTTGAGTCAAGAACCGACATCACAGCACTCGGGAATGTCCATAATTGCCCCTTCCTCATCTGCAACGAAGCCGGTCTCCCTGGTCGAGGAAATAACAGCTTTCTCCGTAACCTCGAATACTCTCGTGGTTGATGTGAGCGCACGAGAATTGGAAGCGGTTCGAGTCGCGCCAGTGACTTATGAGAGTATGGAGCCGGTCGCTCAGAAAGCAATGGCAAACTACTGAGCGTAATCGTGCCAAAGAAATCAACAATCAGCTGAAAGATGCTGATGTTGACAGCGATGTCCTGTAAAGGATACGCAAAAAAATTTTTTGATCATCTGCAACGGTCAGCGAAGACTCCCAATACTAATGGTATCAGTAACAGTCTGATTATGTGTCCGCCTGGTCTCTTATCGGAGTTTTGAGTGCCGGTCACAGCCTCTACTCACTCCCTGCGGCACCATTCTCTCCAAGTCGTATAGATCTATCATTTATTTTGCAATATCCATACGACTCCACAGGGCCATGGCTACATCTGAATTGACATGCACCAATACCCCACAGAGGGGTGCAGACCCAGCGAATCAGTCCACCGCGCCAGCATGTCCTGGGGAAGTATTTCAACAGATTCTCTATCTGTCATTGTTGAATGGGAGCCTGCCACTCTGTCCTATGCATACCTTCTGCACCTTTCTCATCATACTTTGTGAGTCTGTTATAATCACGACACGAATGTGCTGTTTGTCTTCCAGCCAGCGGAACGCCGCAGTGACTGCCTCAGCCTCCATTCTCAGACTAAATGTTGTGGTGTCATATGCCAGGCTCTCCTGCACAAAACATCGCAAAGATCTTTGGCATAGCAGCATTACAGATATATGCTGTATGTAGTTTTGAACATATGGCAGATAGAGCTCATAAACCCTGGAAGGAAATCCATCTGCAGGAATGACACACTGAATGCCAGACCACACTGCCTTGTGGAAGTACTTGTCAGAAACAAACAGGCTAGGGCAACATGTTTTTTATCCCAAATGGCACCGGACACACTAAAGTGGATGCTATGCACCTCGCACTGCAAACGTTGATCGCGGGAGAAGAAGAGGAAGAAGCAGCAGTAAGAGGAGGAGAACTAACAAGGAGCAAGGAAGGATGTGGAGGAAGGAAGTGGAGGATGGAAGTTGGAGGAAGGAAGTGGAGGACCGAAGTGGAGGAAGGACGTGGAGGAAGGAAGTTTGAGGAAGGAAGTGAAGGACCGAAGTGGAGGAAGGACGTGGAGGAAGGAAGTGGAGGAAGGAAGTGGAGGATGGAAGTGGAGGAAGGAAGTGGAGAGAGCAGGTGAAGGGAGCAGGTGGAGGAAGGAAGTTTGAGGAAGGAAGTGAAGGACGGAAGTGGAGGAAGGACGTGGAGGAAGGAAGTGGAGGATGGAAGTGGAGGAAGGAAGTGGAGTGAGCAGGTGGAGGGAGCAGGTGGAGGAACAACGGCATCGGAGAAGAGACAGACTGACACAGTTTGAGAAGAAACCCATCTCATTATCTGTAACACATTTTTTCCACTCCGAACCTAGTACATTGTATCCATGGAACCCCGGAAAGGTTAACCCGGTCAACAAATGCCCGCAGAAGTCGGATGTGTCGGCCTAACGGCGCAAGAACGCAGCTATGCTGTAAACAGGCACAACGCAATCACGTCCGAAAAAAAAACTCCGGATGAACGAAGAAGAAGATGAAGAAGAAGAAGAAGGAAGAAGAAGGAAGAAGAAGGAAGAAGAAGGAAGAAGAAGGAAGAAGAAGGAAGAAGAAGGAAGAAGAAGAAGGAAGAAGAAGGAAGAAGAAGGAAGAAGAAGGAAGAAGAAGGAAGAAGAAGGAAGAAGAAAGAAGAAGAAAGAAGAAGAAGGAAGAAGAAGGAAGAAGAAGGAAGAAGGAAGAAGAAGGAAGAAGAAGGAAGAAGAAGGAAGAAGAAGGAAGAAGAAGGAAGAAGAAGGAAGAAGAAGGAAGAAGAAGGAAGAAGTAGAAGGAAGAAGAAGGAAGAAGAAGAAGGAAGAAGAAGGAAGAAGAAGGAAGAAGAAGGAAGAAGAAGGAAGAAGAAGGAAGAAGAAGGAAGAAGAAGGAAGAAGAAGGAAGAAGAAGGAAGAAGAAGGAAGAAGAAGGAAGAAGAAGGAAGTATCCATGGAAAAGACCTGGAGATAAAATGAGACACCAAACTGATTATATAGTAATTGGGGGAAAAAAAAGATTTTAAAACAATGGTAAGAATACCAAAACAATCCGGTGATCACAATCCCTTGTTTAATAAAACAAAAATAAAGTTTAACATCACAGAAATAAAGACGGTGAGGTCGCCTCAAATAGACATATCAGCAGTTAAACAACAAGCTTTAAATCGACTGTGTCTGGTCGATAGTTTATAGGGGTGTCTAGTTGGTTAAACGTTGAAGTACTTTTGTTCCTGCAGTGAGACGCTGTTATGTTTTTTTAAGATGATGTGATCGAATCCTGACATGATAATTAAAGTTTTCGAGTGTTACCCAGTCTAGTGTGTCCCCTAATTTCTACGTCTTTCGTTTCCTTCTATGAGTGCTTAACAATACTTCTGAATTTGTTGATCAGAAGGCAGCTATTTAGTATTTTATCCTATCGATTATGGATCTCTTGGGCCCATTCACACAACATGCTAACATTACATGCCTGGGGCAGTGACTTCTGTTCTGTTTGAGTTCAATGGGATGGGCAAGAACAAGTGCTATTGATTCCCCAGTATAAACAATACACAACAGGTTTCCAAGCATTAGCACATTCTTCAATAGCACACACGAAACGTCAATGAACAGCTATACCAATAGGGAAGCTGGGACTGGAAATGGGATGTCAAACAATGTAGCAGATTATGAATGAAGAGTAAATATAGTATCTCTGGTCTCTTCTGCCTTTCATCTGCCAGTAGAGCACAGGTCACAGCCAGCTCGTGCTGGTCCTGTATAGATTTGACCATGGTTGGGGGAGCCCTGACCAAATGGTCAAGCCGCCTGCACCGAGTTCCGAAGGTTGTGGGTTATATTCCGGACTCTGTCAGTCGATTCACGAGTGTAGTTTTCTCCGAGAGTCCTAGAGGTAGTTACTGGAGCTAGGAGTTCGTGCTCCGTGAGATGCTTTCGGTTTATTGCTCTGAGAAGAGAAACCGCACCAATTTGGGTAAAAATCCACGCCCAGTGAAAATTGTCCTCTCCTTGTCAAATCATTTGGCCTTTTCATGATTGGTAGAATTTTGATGCAAAAGTTTTCTGCCGGAAGACGTACCCAGGCTTACTCCAACCTTCATTTGTCGTCTTTTACGACATGCTTGGAAGGTACAGGGTATCTAGTCTTTGCTACCCTTACGTGGACGTGTACTTTATAATTAATGTTAAACATGAATGAAATGTACATTTATGAACATGTAGTAAACATTAATTGAGCGCCAAATAGATGTAAACAAAGACCTACATCTTTGCTTTGTTGACTACACAAAGGCATTCGATAAAGTAAGACATGTCAACATGATGAAGCTGCTTGCAGATCTACAAATTGATGGGAAAGACATTAGACTTGTAAAAACATATATTGGAAACAGCAAGCTGCTACAAAGATTGATAATGAAGTAGGTCAATATCAGTCTATTAAGAGAGGTGTGCGACAGGTTGAAGTAATGTCTCCAGATCTGTTTCCCTATATAATGAAAATATATTTAGGAAGATATGAGAAGAATCACCAATGGGGGGAAATCAAATATATAACATTGGATATGTCAATGGTACAGTATTAATCACAGGCAATGAACGGGATCTGCAACATTTAATAGATACCTTTATTGTACACAGTGAACAACTAGGGTTAAAATTAAAATGTGAGAAGATAGAGAATGGTTACCATTAACAGGAAAGAAAAACCCCAATGTAAAAGCGAGTAAATGGGAATATTCTTAAACAAATGAAGTGGTACAAATATCTTGGAACAATCATAACATCTGATGTAAGGTGCCTTGAGGAGATTAGAACAAGAATCGCTATGGCCTATGGCAAGAATAGCCTTTTGCAAGATGGAAAACCTACTGATGTGAATTGTAACGAGAAGAAGATTGTTAAAGTGCTACATAGAACCTGTACTTGTGTATGGATGTGAAACGTGGACAAAGAGTAGACAAGGTGAAAAGCATCTAATGGGAGTGGAAATGTTTCTGAAGAAAATGCAAAGAAATACCAGGAACAGATAGAAATACCAATGAGCAAGTGTTACAAGAGGCAAATGAAAACCGTAAAGCTTAGAGAAATTAGACGTTGACAGTCAAGATTTTTGGACACATTATGAGAAGACGTGAACTAGAGCCGTTCTTCGTGGCGATGACGTTACGGACGCGATTCGTAATGCCGCTTACCCGCGTTCGAAACACAGCGGTGAACGATTTGGCGGCAGATCGTGTCGCGCTGGTTTTAACGTGTTGGTATGGAAGCTGGTCGTTCAAAAAACAATGGCAAACTGCTGAACGCGCGATGGCATGGCACGTGCTGATGATGATGATGATGATGATGATATGATGATGATGATGATGATGGATGATGATTATGATGGTGGTGGTGGTGGTGGTGGTGATGATGATGATGATGATGATGATGATGGTGGTGGTGGTGGTGGTGGTGGTGGTGGTGATGATGATGATGATGATTGATGATGATGATTGATGATGATGATGATGATGATGATGATAATGATGATGATTGATGATGATGATGATTGATGATTGATGATTGATGATTGATGATGATGATGATGATGATGATGATGATGATGATGATGATGATGATGATGATGATTGATGATGATTGATGATGATTGATGATGATGATTGTTGATAATTTATGATGATTAACGAAATAACTTTCAGCTCTTGTTCCTAGTCTACTTTTACCCTCGCCTATAATTATGTCGCTTTAGAGATCCGGCGACAAAACACACCCTTGTTTTAGTCGTTGATGCGTCTGTTCCCAGTTTTCCCACTTTATTTCCCATTGTTATTAATGCCTCGTGTTTCCAGTAAATAAGCTTTATTATTCTTCGATCTTTTAAATTAATTTTAATCATCTCCACAATTCTGATAATTTCATTTTGCTTCACGTTATCAAATGGTATAATTTATCAACCATAAATATCCTGCTCCTCTTTGGTGCATGTCAAAAGTGGGGCGGCCACCTTTAAACTGTCCTTATGACGTCATCGTATTCGTCTGCACCTCGATGTCACGTGCTTAACTCTCTTATCATCCGTAACAACAATATTGCATGGTTATTGTAATTTCTATCACACTTGTAAGGTTTTCATTTGAAGTCCCCTCGCACTTGTGGCCAAGCCCCTCAAGTAATTATCTCTTTGCTTTCTTTTTGCCTTTTCCCCCTTAATTTTGCCAGTTGTGACAAAGTGTTCAAGTTTATTTATCCTAAAAATGTGTCCAAAATATGTTGACTGGCTATGTCTAACTTCTCTAACCCGTTTACTGTTTTCATGTTTTTTGGAGGATTATTTCCTTTGTTTTTCTGTCCATCCATAGATTGCTGTTTTTCTTCCTAAGAAATCACATTTCCATTGCGATTAGATGTTTCTTAGCTTGTCTGCTAATTGTCCATGTCTCATATTCACACAACACCAAATGTTTAGGTCTTTTGGGGAAGCTGTGAATACAGATTCCAACATATCACTATGTATGTATCCGTGTTGTAAATAACATTCTGTTATTTAGACCGCTTTGGGTTGATTTCTGTGATATGAGACGTTGGCCATTTAGAACGCAATAGTAAACAGATGAATTAACATTGTCCAGTACATCACAAACAGCCAATACATGTGTGCTTGATTGAAATTTCCATATAGAACACACAACCAACTTTTTATTTAGGTAATATTTATATTCCAATAAACAAAACAAGTTAGGTAATATTATTATATAGGTAATATTATTATATAGTTAGGTAATATTTATATTCCAATACAGATAGTTGTTGGTTATGGTCTCAAGTCAGTGACGGTGGGCAGAGGATCTCTCAATAGAGACAATGGCTACGGTCATCCGATCAGTATGGTCACTGCCAGGAAGGAAGAATGGTAGACTTCCCTCCTTATTGATTCCCGGGCAGAGGAGGCTCGTCAGCCTTGGTTGGTATCTCTTCTAAGAGAGGGAACTCTAAATCTCAAACCTCCTCTGCCTTGCGGGTATACCCATATGGGAAAGGCTTCGGGAGTAAACCCCGAGGACAGATCCGAAGATGGAGCCCCTAAGGCAGTTCCATGTTGTAAACAACATAGTTCTGGTAACTCATGCGACGGCACCGATGCCAAAGGCTACTGCCTTTCCCTTGGTCAACATCGGCGACGTGGAGAGGGGGAACTCGCTACTGGGCAAGAGCTGGTTCTCCGATTTCCATTGCCCAGGCTTGTGCCCAGAAGAGGTCACTTCAGCACCGCGTAAAGCGGTGACACAACACGGGAAGCAGCATTTGCCGGTTATAAGTCTTAATGCTCGATTGGCGTAGAGCAAGGCTCCATGGGCTGCTTCCGACGGTGGGAGAGATCGTCGTATCTCACTAGACAGCTACCGTCCGCCTAAGATGGGCAACCCCCAGTCAGTAAGGTGTCTCGCCACGGTTCATCTGCTCCTGAGGGTGTGTGGAGCTTAAGGGGAAAATCCTGACATATGGACCGCAATCTATACACCTAGCAACAACAAATTAAAAAAAAAAAACCGGCCGTAGGCTGGGAACATGGAACGTAAGAACCATGACCCCTGGCATCTCAGACGATCTAAACGAGATTGTGGATGCCCGCAAAACTGCAGTGATAAACAACGAACTACTCAGACTGGGGATAGACATTGTCGCCCTGCAAGAGACCAGACTCCAAGAATCTGGAAACATCAAGGAGATGGACTTCACTTTCTACTGGCATGGCAAGCCGTGCGGAGAGACCAGGGAGCATGGAGTTGGTTTCGCTATCAGAAACAAGCTGCTTAATTCCATCATACCACCAAGTGATGGCACTGAAAGAATACTGAAGCTCTAACTCCAGACAGAGGCAGGCCCAGTCAGTAACAAACAATTTTATTTACCAATTCACATGTAGATGCCAGGCCTTCTACATTGGTAGAACAGAGAGAAAGCCTAACAAACGAGTGTCAGAACACATACCTCAATGGGTCAACAAGATACAACACACAGGAGATGCTCGCCTCTTGGGGCCGACACACCGGAAGCTCCCGGCGTCTTCAATTGGTAGGCACATTATCGAAAGCGGCCATGTGGTGGACAGAGACACTGCCTTTCGCGTGTTGTTTAACACACAAAATACTCGCTTGTTAAAGTTTGCAGAAGCAATTATGATAAATCAACGCAAGCCAGAATTGTGCAAACAGAAAGACATGTTAGTCAGCTTAAAATTACCGTGGTAGATAAGTGACATTACTGTGCTAAATTGTGTATATTTCAACTTGAAGGATTTATCTAGTTAATTCACGTAAGTTGTATGATTTCTACAGTATGTACCTAACGAGATGCAGCGAAATATGCCAGGCAATAAATCGTGCAATCTATTGTTTGTGTCTTCGTTATTCAAGTATTATAAGCCTTTACGCCCAACACCAACTTCAGCATCAGAATCTAAAGACAAGTTCTATGACGACCTTAGCAAAGAAGTCAGTGAAACACCAGAGAAACAACATCTCTTTATCCTGGGGGATTTCAATGCCAGGGTTGGCTCCGAAAACAAAGTTTGGCCTTCATGTCTAGGACAGTGTGGCGTTGAGAAGATCAATGACAATGGACAACGTCTCTTGGAATTCTGCAGCCATCATAATCTGTGCGTGACCAACGCCTTCTTTGACACGAAACCTCAACACAAGGTGTCATGGAGGCACCCTAGATCAAAGAACTGGCACCAACTCGACCTGGTGCTCACCAAACGCAGCAACCTCCGCAATGTACGGCTGCCTCGCAGCTATCATTGTGCTGACTGCGACACCGACCATTCACTCGTCTCCAGCAAGGTGAAGATAAAGCCCAAGAGAATCTACAGAAGCAGAACAGAAGGAAGACCACGCATTGACACCAGCGGCACCCAAAACAAAGAGAAGGTCAACAAATTCACCCAGGCTCTAGCGGATACTCTGCCTGGCCCCACAAACGGAAATTCCACCGAGAGATGGAGTCATTTTCGCGACACCATCTACAATACAGCACTATCAACATTTGGCAAGAAGCAAAATAAGTCAACTGACTGGTTTGAAGCACATTCTGAAGAGATGCTCCCAGTCCTGGAGATAAAGAGACATGCATTCTCAATGTATAAAACATCACCTTAAGTGAAAACATTGCAGGCATTGCGAACGGCCAGAAGTAGAGTTCAACAGATGGCAAGAAAATGTGCCAACAAGTACTGGCTACAGCTCTCTGCTCAAATTCAAACTTGTGCAGACACTGGAAATATAAGAGGAATGTACGAGGGCATCAAGCAAGCTGTCCATCAAAAAATAAGATGGCTCCTTTACGATCAACAGTGGGGGTAATCATAAAAGATCAAGCGAAACAAATGGATCGCTGGGTAGAATACTACTCAGAGCTATACTCAGTGGAGAACACTGTCGGAGAAGAAGCTCTGGAAGCCATCGATCAACAGTCCCCCATGCATGCCCTGGATAACGAACCATGCCTCACAGAAATCGGTGAAGCACTAGACACTCTCAAATCCGGAAAGGCGCCAGGAAAAGATAGTATTCCACCTGAAATTTTAAAATGTAGCAAAGAAACAATCATTCCAAAACTGTATGCAATATTTCAGCTCTCCTGGAAAGAAAAATCAGTACCACAAGATATGAAAGACGCAAACATTGTTACCTTTTATTTAAAAAAAAAAAAAAAAAAAAAAAAAAAAAAAAACAAAGGCAACAGAAGCGACTGCAACAACTATCGCTGCAATTCCCTACTCAGCATTACAGGCACGATTTTTGCCAGAGTAATCCTTAAAAGGTTACACATTCTTGCTGAAAGAATCTACCCCGAATCGCAGTGCGGATTTAGACCCAACAGGTCCACCATCGATATGATTTTCTCACTCCGGCAACTCCAAGAGAAGTGCAGAGAACAGAGGAAGCCATTATATATTGCCTTCATCGACCTCACAAAGGCATTTGACCTCGTGAGCAGAAACGGCCTTTTTAAGATCCTTGAAAAGATAGGATGTCCACCCACCCTTCTTAGTCTCGTGAAATCATTCCACGAAAACATGCAGGGGACCATTTTATTTGACGGCTCAACATCCCAGTCATTCAGCATCAGCAGCGGAGTAAAGCAGGGATACGTGCTTGCTCCTACACTTTTTGGTATCTTCTTCGCCGTTCTCTTAAGGCTGGCATTTGGGACTGCCACTGAAAGCATATACCTCCATACAAAATCTGATGGCAAACTTTTTAACCCATCAAGACTCAAGGCAAAGACCAAAATAAGATCAAGATGCGTAAGAGAACTACATTTTGCAGATGATGCAGCACTGACTACTCATACAGCAGAAGATCTCCAAAGGCTCATAGATCGTTTTGCTGCCGCCTGCAAAGACTTTGGGCTCACCATTAGCCTAAATAAAACACAGGTGATGGAACATGATGCTGGTGCGTCTCCGTCAATCAAAATTTCCAATTGCGAATTGAAGGTCGTCCACGAGTTTGTGTATTTGGGGTCGACAATATCAGATAATCTTTCATTAGAGACATAAATCGACAGACGCATTGGAAAGGCAGCCACAACATTTTCCAGGATAGCTAAAAGAGTTTGGGAGAATAATAGACTAACAGAGCGTACAAAAGTTCAAGTATATAAAGCTTGTGTTGTTAGCACACTACTCTATGTTTCTGAATCCTGACCCTGTACTCACAACAGGAAAGAAAGTTGAATTCCTTCCAAATGAGATGTCTGAGACGTATCCTGGGCATATCATGGAAAGACCACATAACAAACAAACATGTTCTTGAAAGAGCAGATATTACCACCGTGCACTCCCTCCTCAAGCAGAGACGCCTCCGGTGACTGGGCCACGTATCTGGAATGGAGGATGAACGTATTACCAAAGATCTCCTATACGGAGAACTAGCCACAGGAAAGAGGCCAACCGGAAGACCCCAAATGCGATATAGGGATGTGTGTAAACAAGATATGAAAACCTTTGACATAGATCCAGACGCATGGGAAAGAGTTGCAACAGACAGATGTTCCTGAAGAAGAGATGTACGAAACGGACTGGTGCTCTTTGAGCGCAATCTGATCCAACAAACTGAGGATATGCGGCACAGGCTTAAAACGCAGTCACTTACTGCGGGACCTGCCTCTTACAGATGCGGAAACTGTGACAGAGATTACCACTCTAGCATTGGACATAACTATCACCAGCGGTGCTACCAGGTACCTCCCCAGCGCAACAATTCTATAGTCCTTCAGGAGTAAAAGAGGCCTACTACCATATTCCAATGTTTTCCAATACTTAAATTGTTCTACTGTCAATATCGTCTGGCGCAGATGTTTTGTCGTTCCTTCTTGTGTTTGAACATTGCATGTGTCTCTTCGTGTGTTTCATAATCGCTTGCGTCTCTTCATGTGTTTGATCATCGCTTGTCTCTCTTCGTGTGTTTGATCATCGCTTGTCTCTTCGTGTGTTTAATCATCGCTTGTCTCTTCGTGTGTTTCATAATCGCTTGCGTCTCTTCATGTGTTTGATCATCGCTTGTCTCTCTTCATGTGTTTGATCATCGCTTGTCTTTCTTCATGTGTTTGATCATCGCTTGTCTCTCTTCATGTGTTTGATCATCGCTTGTCTCTCTTCATGTGTTTGATCATCGCTTGTCTCTCTTCATGTGTTTGATCATCGCTTTGTCTCTCTTCATGTGTTTGATCATCGCTTGTCTCTCTTCATGTGTTTGATCATCGCTTGTCTCTCTTCATGTGTTTGATCATCGCTTGTCTCTCTTCATGTGTTTGATCATCGTTTGTCTCTCTTCATGTGTTTGATCATCTCTTGTCTCTCTTCATGTGTTTGATCATTGCTTGTCTCTCTTCATGTGTTTGATCATCGCTTGTCTCTCTTCATGTGTTTGATCATCGCTTGTCTCTCTTCATGTGTTTGATCATCCTTTGTGTGTCTTCATGTGTTTGATCATCCTTTGTGTGTCTTCATGTGTTTGATCATCGTTTGTATGTCTTCATGTGTTTGATCATCCTTTGTGTGTCTTCATGTGTTTGGTCATCCTTTGTGTGTCTTCATGTGTTTGATCATCGTTTGTGTGTCTTCATGTGTTTGATCATCGTTTGTGTGTCTTCATGTCTTTGATCATCGCTTGTGTGTCTTCATGTGTTTGATCATCCTTTGTGTGTCTTCATGTGTTTGATCATCGCTTGTGTGTCTTCATGTGTTTGATCATCGTTTGTGTGTCTTCATGTGTTTGATCATCGCGTGTGTGTCTTCATGTGTTTGATCATTCTTTGTGTGTCTTCATGTGTTTGATCATCGCTTGTGTGTCTTCATGTGTTTGATCATCGTTTGTGTGTCTTCATGTGTTTGATCATCGCTTGTGTGTCTTCATGTCTTTGATCATCGTGTGTGTGTCTTCATGTCTTTGATCATCGTGTGTGTGTCTTCGTGTCTTTGATCATCGCTTGTCTCTTTATATCTCTTCAGTTGTCACCAGCACAAGCGATTTTAAAGAACGAGCACTGTCATCCATTCGGCCATGCTGACTCCATTTCTGTATCTTGACACCTTTTCTCATTAATGCATTCCTGTCTTTGATTTCACAAATGCTGTATTTAATCTCTTTTTTCCTGCCTGTCAGCTCAGTGATTTCTCTGTGCACAGTTTTATATCTTTACAGAATTTATTTCAGTTGTCTTGCTCTGTTCGTGTACTCATTTTTCTTTGGCTTGTATAACTATCTTTTATTTCTTGTGTCATCTTGTTTCGACAGGTTCTTTTTTGTCATGTTAACTTTATTTTCTTTCGTCCACCAGCTTTAACATTTCTTCGGTCTTTGAGCATTGCTGAACTATATTTGTGTGTGTGTGTGTGTGTGTGTGTGTGTGTGTGTGTGTGTGTGTGTGTGTGTGTGTGTGTGTGTGTGTGTGTGTGTGTGCGCGTGCGTGCGTGCGTGCGTGTGTGTGTGTGTGTGGGTAAAAACTTAATCTGCTGGTTTTTTTTAACCTTCTTTCTATGAAAACTGGCTGGTTCAAACCCTCCCCCCCCCCCCCCCCCCAATTGATTGCCTCTTTAAACTTGCCAGTTGTACTTGCCAACGACATCTCCAGCCATCCAGCCGACTGGCCTGTCTGTTGGCCCTGTCTATGATTATCACAGTTAATTTGTCCCGGCGTTTTGGCTGCCATTCTATGAGTGATTAAAATTGTTTTATTATCCCCCCCCCCTTCCCCCCCCCCCCGTAACGTCCATAGATTACTTATTTCATCGCTGTATATGCTGTTTGTTTTCAGGTAACCACTCTGTGTCCCGCTTCATGATCCCCCCTCCCCCGTTTTATTTGTTTCTCAATATCACGAATGAATGATTTTCTTAAATCACCTGTCATTTCTGAGTAATTCCCAGTTCTTTCACGCCGATCCCGCCCTCCCGCCTGTCTGTCGGTATGTCTATCGTTATGTCTGCCTATTTGTCTGTGACAAGTTACTGTGTACAGCAACTGTTTGGGCAATTTCCTCGAAGATTTCTTGCTTACAATCTTTGCAAGTGTTTCAAATTGTCTGTCAATTAAATAAATATGTTTTAATAGCTCGCTTATTGGGAAAACTAAACAAATTCCTGAGAATCAAGAAGTGATAAAAATACACTAGCGCTTAATAGGACATACATTGAGAAAACGTCTTAATATTGTAAATAGCAAGTGCTCCCACACAGACTAAAGAGAGAGCTAAATACTCACAGTCAAGAATTACAGACAGAGATGGATAATATGGAGAGGGCGAGGAGGCAGCTGCGGGACATGGCTACAGATAGGAAGGCTTGGCGTCACTTGATTGACAGCCTATAGTGGTGTGGGTAAAAGCCAGCAGCAGCTTCAGTAGCAGAAGAAGAAGGAGGATGAGGCGGAGAAGGGGGAGAGGACGAAGGGGCGTGAAGAGGGGGAGGAAGATTGGGGGGAGTACGAGGGGGAGAAGGGGAGAGGATGACGGGGTCAGACCGGAAGAAAAGAAGGGAGAAGGAAGAGATGAAGTAAGGGAGGGAGGGGGTGGAGAAGAAGAGAGAAAGGGGAAGGAGGAGAGGGTATGGAGGAGAGGAGAGCTAGGAGAGGGGAGGGAGGGCTGGAGAGGGAGGGAAGGGAAGCAGGGAGAAGAGGAAAGAGCGTTAATCCGACTGCCATAGCTTGATTTGTTAAAAGGGAAGGTTGAGGTAATATATGGCGATAAAGTCATCTTACAACGAAGTTCGTGGCACTATTTCGCATAACTTGTGGCACTGTTTCACCGAACTTGTGAAACTTTTCCTCCATCCACGTGATATTGTGTTGCCATGCCTGTGGCACTGGACTTCTCATTTCTACAGGTTTTGGTTCGTGATTGTGGTCAAGGATCACTTTTATTCCACATATATATCCCTATAAGTGCTCCAATTCTCCTGTAATAGATCGAACATGGAGAATATCAACACATTGTACGAACTTCATCACAAATGCCAGGATCCAAATGTGTGTATATCAAAATTAGACATGCTGTAGATACACACGTGATATATATATATATATATATATATATATATATATATATATATATATATATATATATATATATATATATACACACACACACACACTAGCTGACCCGGCCTGGCTTCGCCCAGCCCCTGGCGGGGATCTATCTATCTACCTATCTGTCTGTCTGTCTGTCTGCTTGTCTGTCTTTCTGTCTGCTTGTCTGTCTGTCTGACCCGGCCCGGCTTCGCCCAGCCTCTGGTGGGGAGCATCTAATTTAATTCATATAAATAGTCATATAAGCTCTCGTTCCCGACTATCTGTCTGTCTGTCTGTCTATCTATCTGACCCAGCGCGGCTTCGCCCAGCTCCTGGCGGGGAACGTCTCATTAAATTCATATAACAAAAAAAAAATTAACTTAAGAATGTCCTTCCACACACCATCCATTATTTTTAATGAAAACTGTTTTTAATCACTTACATGACTGTAGATAACTTCTTTAAACATAAAAAAATTAGTTAGAAAATTTTCACTATTTAAATAGATGCATTATTTTTATGAAAACTTTGAAAATGCCTTAAAGATTATATCACTATTTATTATAACTCATATGCCTGTAAATAACTGTGGACAAAGAGCTTATAAATCTTTGAAATCAATGCAACAATCTATATATAAAATATATAGCAATGCTATTAAAAGTTATGCCCCTTGACCTAACTTTTCTTAAGTTAGGTAGGGGACCTAACTTAAGAAAAGTTATTTCAAATGGCATACGCTATATATAAATGATACTGTAAATTTAAATATTAAATTTTAGTAAGTTAATAGCTTATTGTACACTAACAAACTATGACAGTTGGCTGCACGGGTATGAAAAGAATACATGTAGAAAGTTTCATCTCAATCGGATGGACCGATATCGAACGCATCAAATACATCCCTACACACATACATCGTCTTTTATATATATAGATATATGGTGATCGAGTGAGATGGCAAAACATGACAGCCCACGCTTACCGGCATGGCACATGATGGGTGGATATATTCATTCATTCATTGGCACCTTGCCGTCTTGACAGACGATAGTTTGTGCTTTAAAAAGGCATAATAACTTTTAACTATGGCGGTAGCGAGTGTGACTGATAAGGCCAATTTGCGCTGTAAATGTCCGTTCACAGTGGGTGCATGTGAACACGTGGTCATTTCCACCATCATGCACCATCTTACGTCTCAAACGCTTGGTGTGTGACTTTTCTGCAATAATTTTCTCCTTTGACTTTATTCCATTTCTGATATTTGCCCTCCATGCAACACGTTCAGCGGCGACTTGCTCCCAATGTGCATTATCAATGCCTGTATCAATCATGTCCCGCTTACACACATCTTTGTATCGTAGTAGAGGCCGACCCTGAGATCTCTTACCCATCTGTAATTCACCAAAAAAGATATCCTTTGGTATTCTACCATCATCCATCCTCCTAAGATGTCCTATCCATCTAAGTCTACGAAGACTGAGCATGGAATAAACTGTCACACAACCTGATCTTTCCAATACTTCAGTATTTGTGATTTTGTCTTGCCACTTAATACCAAGAATTCTTCGCAGACACCGCATATGAAAGCTGTTTAAATTGTTCTCTTGGTGTGAGTAAGTTGTCCAGGTTTCACTGCCATAGAGAAGAGTACTAAGGACACAGGCTTGATAGACAAGGACTTTTGTTTTGGCAGTAAGCTTCCTGTTCTCCCAGACTCTTTTTCTTAACCTGTTCATTGTTGTTGCTGCCTTACCAATCCGGATGTTGATTTCCTGATCTAGGGATAATTTGCTATTTACCACTGATCCTAGATATGTAAAATGGTCTACTATCTCTAGTTCGGCGTCGTCAATAAAGATTGATGGTACCCCATGTGCACCCTGTGACATAATCTGTGTCTTCTTTTTGCTAATTGTTAAACCAAATTCAGAACAAGCATTGGAGAATGCAGATAGTAGACATTGCAATTCTTCCTCAGAGTGGGTCGTAACTGCAGCATCATCTGCAAAAAGCAACTCTCTGATCAGTACCCTCCTAATTTTGGTCTTAGCCTTCAATCTCTGAGCATTGTAGAGGCCGCCATCTGAGCGTGAGTGAATGTATATACCACCATCCTGATCACGAAATGCATATTTCAGTAGAAGTGAAAAGTATATTCCAAAGAGGGTGGGAGCTAGTACACAACCTTGCTTAACTCCACTCTTGATTTCAAATTCTTCAGAAGTTGCACCATCAAACTTGATTATACCCTTCATGCCTGTGTGGAACGATTCCACAATGGACAGAAGAGTTGGTGGGCAGCCAATCTTCTTTAGTGCCTTGAACAGACCCTCACGACTGACCAAATCAAATGCCTTTGTGAGGTCGATGAAGGCAATAAACAGTGGTTGATTCTGTTCACGGCATTTTTCTTGCATTTGTCGCAATGAGAATATCATATCAGTGGTAGACCGGTTCTGTCGAAAGCCACACTGTGATTCAGGGTAGACTTGATCTCCTAGGACTTGAAGTCTGCGCAGAACAATTCTGGCAAATACTTTTCCAACAATACACAGAAGTGAGATACCCCTATAGTTGTTGCAGTCGCTCCGATCGCCCTTGTTCTTGTACAGTGTTATGATGCTTGAATCTTTGAAATCCTGTGGGACTTGTCCTTCACGCCAGCATAGCTCTATTAGCTGGTGGATCTGTATAGTGAGTGTGTCTTGCCCACTCCTGATAACCTCTATTGGAATCCCATCCTTACCTGGAGCCTTGCCAGATGCAAGTTCATTTATAGCACACTTAACTTCTGTTATGGTGGGAAGTGTGTCCAGGTGGTCAAGAGTTGGTAGAGCCTCTATGGCGTTGAGGGCATTATCCGCTAGTTTGGTCTCACTTGAGTAAAGCTCCAAATAGTGCTCTACCCATCTGTCCATCTGCTGTTTCTTATCAGTGATGACTTCTCCAGTCAAGGTTTTCAATGGTGCACTTCTTTTGATCACTGGACCACAGGCTTTCTTTATTCCTTCATACATGCTTCTTATGTCTCCCTTATCACTTGCGATTTGAATGGACTCACATAACTTGATCCAATAATCATTTGCACACTGCCTGGCAGCCTTTTGCACATCCTTCCTAGCTTGCCTTAGCTCACTCAGAGTGTTACGCGTTGGTCTTTCCTTGTTTCTTAAGAGAGCTTTCTTCTTCTTATCAATCAAGGGCTGCAGAGTCTCGCTGTTGGCCGCAAACCAGTCCTGCCTCTTATGATCCACAGTGCCGTAAACCTTTACGGCAGTTTTACAAAGAGTTTCCTTAAGTTTATTCCATTTATCATTTACTGTACAATTTTCTGGTGTATCAGTGAAAGCGTCTTCAAGTTGCTGTTGAAACTGAAAGCACTTTTCAGGATCATGAGTGTTAATAATATTAATCCTGGGACTAGATTTGTGTTTAGCTGTGTAGATTCTCTTTGGTCTCAGTCTAACCCTTGCAACAACCAAAGAATGATCCGTATCACAGTCAGCACTGTGGTAACTACGAGATTGCCTCTCCATAGCACAAAGCCTGGGCTAAAATATAGAGATCATGTGTTGCCCATGCAGCATGATCCCTCTCTCGGCCTGCCTAGTTCACTCCAGAGGAAAGGTAACACCCCTACATCTGGAACAAGACAAGCTGCAGAAGCTGCCGGATCAGCAAAGCAATGCTCTAACTGTCCGCCTGTCGGAGCTTCGATCCTAGACCAGTCGCCAACCAAGGCTTAGGGCCTGGTCTGCCCTGCCATGACAATTTTGTCTTTAGCTTGCATTTCCTCGCACCAGGGTAAGGCTTGTACCCTCCCAATTGCGCTCTTCCGCCCGAAGCCGTTGGCACAATGTGGGGTGTCGGGTTTGGTAAGCGCCGCCCAACGTTCGGCGCTAACAGAAACCAGGTAGTACCGTCTACTGTTATACAGTAGCTCAGTCATATCTGACTAAGACCTGACTGTGGATATATATATATATATATATATATATATATATATATATATATATATATATATATATATATATATATATATATATATATATATATATATATATATATAAACCAATGTATCATACTATTATATTAGGAATGAGAAAAGTATGAGACCTCTAGGCCTGCCACCAGTCATGCACTTCATTAAAGGACAACAGTATAAATGGTTTGGCCACCTCACAAGAATGTTCTGGTACCATCTGCCACAAAGAGCCACATCGAAGAAATATAATGGATACAGAGCGAGCGAAGATCACGAAAAGGTGGAGTAATGGTGTCAAGAACAACCTTAGAGAAATTAATACCAGCTTACAAAGATCATTAGAAAGAGTGTATAAACGATCTTTACTCCCCCCCCCCCCCCACTCCCAAATACTTCACTGAGGTACATGATAGCAGAGAAGAAAAAAGATCAGTTTACTGTGATTGGACAAATCAATTGGCCCTATACAATTACCCTTAATTGCCATCTCAAAGAACAACCTCCTAAATCCATTGCTTTTTAACTAAAGCTGATGCGGTCACTACACCCGACACCCCAAATTGTGCCAAACAATTCGAGCGAAGGGGCGCAATTGGGAGGTTACAAGCCTTACCCTTTTGGGGGGAAATGCAACCCAAAGACTAAATACCATGGCAGGACAACCTGGCCCTAAGCCTTAATCGGCAACTGATCTAGGACCGAAGCTCCGAAAGATGGAGAGTAATTGCACTACTTTGTTGATCCGGCAGCTTCTGCAGCTGGTCTGATGTATTATTTGCTACTTTTCCTTTGGAGTAAACTAGGCTGGCCGAGAGAGGGGTCATGAATGGTCTCTACAATTCAGCTCAGGCTCTGTGCTATGAAGAGATATAACTCCATCCATGATCCCGCTATTGGTTGTAGTTATTATGCCTTTTTTTTTAGCAGTATAACAAACTATCGTTTGTCAAGACGGCAAGATGTCAGTAAAATTTAACTAAACTAAGCAATCCCTCATTTACTGTTTCATCTTCTGTGACTTCTCACGTACAGTCTACTCTTCTATCATCCAGGTGGTGGCCGTGTTTCTCAGCGCGTTCACCCTGGTGGCGATGAGCGTGGATCGGTACCTGGCCATCCTGAACCCCTTACATCCAAAAATGTCCAAGCGCGTCTTCGCTGTCACTGTTTGCATCATCTGGATACTGGCCTTTGCCGCGCCCCTGCCCACGGCCATCACCTCCAGGGTGATCTTCAAGGAAGGGCACACCAATGGGCTCTGTCTGGAGGAGTTTGAGAATGAACACAATAAATACATATACAGGTGAGAGCGTTGTCGTTATTTTTGTCCTAGATGCTATAGGTGAGATGTTTTCTCAATGTTACATGTGCGATGTTTGCTCATTATTACAGGTGAGATATTTGCTCAAAGTTACAGGTGAGATTTTTGTACAATATTACGCGTGAGATAGTTGCTCAATATGAGAGGTGAGATATGTGCTCAATATTACATGTGAAATATATGCTCAATGTTACAGGTGACATACTTTCTCAATGTGACCAGTGAGATATTTGCTCAATCTGACAGGTGAGATATTTGCTCAGTGTTACAGGTGAGATATTTGCTCCAAGTTACAGTTAAGATATTTGCTCAGTGTTACAAGTAAGATATTTGCTCCAAGTTACAGGTGAGATATTTCCTCAATGTTACAGTTTAGATTTTTGCTCAATGTTGCAGATGAGATATCTGTTAACTGTTACACATGAGATATTTACCTAACGTTAGCTGTAAGATAATTGCTAGTCGTTATGGGTTAGGTATTACATTTGCAAGTTTCACAGGTAAGATAATTGCCAAATGTGGCCGGTTAGCGCTTTGCTTGAATTTATACATACCTAAGAAATTGCTACAGTGAAACCGTGTGAGGAACTCGTCGACAAACGTTGATTTTCTCGAAATCCGCCACAGCAATCCAAATACACCTCTCCACAGATGGGACCCATGACCCATATATATATATATATATATATAATTTTGCATATCCCTTACAGGACGTTGCAGTCAACACCAGCATTTTTCAGGTTCTGTTGATGTACTAGGCAAGATTACGTTCAGTAGTTTGCCAATGCTTTCTGAGCGACCGGCTCACATACCCCTAGATTACCAACGCAGCGTGAACCGCTGCCAATTCTCGCGCAGACCAAAATTAAGACGGTACTGATCAGAGAGTTGCTTATTGCAGATGATGCTGCAGTTACGACCCACTCTGAGGAAGAATTGCAATGTCTACTATCTGCATTCTCCAATGCTTGTTCTGAATTTGGTTTAATAATTAGCAAAAAGAAGATACAGATTATGTCACAAGGTGCACATGGGGTACCATCAATCTGTATTGACGACGCCGAACTAGAGATGGTAGACCATTTTACATATCTAGGTTCAGTGGTAAATAGCAAATTATCCCTAGATCAGGAAATCAACATCCGGATTGGTAAGGCAGCAACAACAATGAACAGGTTAAGAAAAAGAGTCTGGGAGAACAGGAAGCTTACTGCCAAAACAAAAGTCCTTGTCTATCAAGTCTGTGTCCTTAGTACTCTTCTTTATGGCAGTGAAACCTGGACAACTTACTCACACCAAGAGAAACATTTAAACAGCTTTCATATGCGGTGTCTGCGAAGAATTCTTGGTATTAAGTGGCAAGACAAAATCACAAATACTGAAGTATTGGAAAGATCAGATTGTGTGACGATTTATTCCATGCTCAGTCTTCGTAGACATAGATGGATACGACATCTTAGGAGGATGGATGATGGTAGAATACCAAAGGACATCTTTTTGGTGAATTACAGATGGGTAAGAGATCTCAGGGTCGGCCTCTACTGCGATAAAAAGATGTGTGTAAACGGGACATGATTGATACAGGCATTGATAATGCACATTGGGAGCAAGTTGCCGCTGAACGTGTTGCATGGAGGGAAACATCAGAAATGGAATAAAGACAAAGGAGAAAATTATTGCAGATAAGTCACACACCGAGCGTGTGAGACGTAAGATGGTGCATGCTGGTGGAAATGACCACTTGTTCACATGCACCCACTGTGAACGAACAGTTACAGCGCGAATTGGTCTTATCAGTCACATCGCTACCGCTATGGGTAAAAGTTATTATGCCTTTTTGAAGCATAAACTATCGTCTGTCAAGACGGCAAGGTGCCAATGAATGAATGAATGAAGTAGTAGTTATAATCGTAGTCACAGTAGTAGTAGTAGTAGTAGTATTAGCAGCAGCAGCAGCAGCAACAGCAGCAGCAGCAGTAGCAGCAGCAGCAGTAGCAGCAGCAGCAGTAGTGAACGAATGAACGAACGAACGAACGAACGAAAAATCTTTATTTTCAAAGGGTTAAGAATTGGGCACGCAGGCCCGTCTGGCATTCTGCCCTTTTCTATTTCCTCTCATACATTCTTTCATTCAACATCTCTTATGAAGCAATTCTTTAACAACAAAAGAACAATAAGCATTAAAACGCATGAAAAAGTAATCAATAATACATAACTCGTTGAGGCAATATTTAACATGGGCATCATAAATACCCAAGGTGGGTGTAACGTGCCCCACATATGGGAATTTTTTTTTTTTTTTTGGCTAGTTGTCGTTGGAGATAATTTAGCATTATTATTGTCTTTGTTGCTGTTTTTTTTTTTTTTAAGGAGGCATGTAGTCTGTCCTGAGGTAGTGTTCAAACATGTTGCGACTGTATGTAAAATGATTGGTGGTGTTTTTGATTTCTCGTGGAAGATTATTCCACAATTGAGTGGCAGAGTATGCTAAGCTCTTTTTATATAAGTCTATCCTAGGTTTAGGGACATGAAATATATTTAATCGTTCGCTATGTCTTGCGTTATATTTAAACAATGGCCAAAGGTAGCTTGGGGCATTTTGAAATAGGATTTTGTGAGTTAGTTTAGCCTTATTAAAAAGTAGGCGTTTGTGGTGTGGCAGTAACTGAAGACGGTGGTGGTGGTGGTGGTGGTCGTGGTCGTGGTGGTGGTGATGGTGTCGGTGGTGGTGGTGGTGGTGGTGGTGGTGGTGGAGGTGGTGGTGGTGGTGGTGGATGTGGTGTTTCTCTTCCATGTCTTCCCCGTGTTTATTTAAGTTTTTGTTTCTCTTCCATGTCTTCCCCGTGTTATTTAAGTTTCGGTTTCTCTTCCATGTCTTCCCCGTGTTATTTACGTCTCGGTTTCTCTTCCATGTCTTCCCCGTGTTTATTTAAGTTTTTGTTTCTCTTCCATGTCTTCCCCGTGTTATTTACGTCTCGGTTTCTCTTCGATGTCTTCCCCATGTTTATTTAAGTTTTTGTTTCTCTTCCATGTCTTCCCCGTGTTATTTAAGTCTCGGTTTCTCTTCGATGTCTTCCCCGTGTTATTTAAGTCTCGGTTTCTCTTCCATGTCTTCCCCGTGTTATTTAAGTCTCGGTTTCTCTTCGATGTCTTCCCCGTGTTATTTAAGTCTCGGTTTCTCTTCCATGTCTTCCCCGTGTTATTTAAGTCTCGGTTTCTCTTCCATGTCTTCCCCGTGTTATTTAAGTCTCGGTTTCTCTTCCATGTCTTCCCCGTGTTATTTAAGTCTCGGTTTCTCTTCCATGTCTTCCCCGTGTTATTTAAGTCTCGGTTTCTCTTCCATGTCTTCCCCGTGTTATTTAAGTCTCAGTTTCTCTTCCATGTCTTCCCCGTGTTATTTAAGTCTCGGTTTCTCTTCCATGTCTTCCCCGTGTTATTTAAGTCTCGGTTTCTCTTCCACGTCTTCCCCGTGTTATTTAAGTCTCCGATTATCTTCCATGTCTTCCCTGTGTTATTTAGGTCTCTGATTCTCTTCCATGTCTTCCCCGTGTTATTTAAGTTTTTGTTTCTCTTCCATGTCTTCCCCGTGTTATTTAAGTATCCGATTCTCTTCCTCGTGAGTGGTTACGCCACCTGCCCGGCTCTCCAAAGGTTGTAGGTTCGATTCCGGTCCAGGTCGTTAGGTCCACGAGTACAATTTTCTCGTAGACTCCTGGGGGTCGTCGTTGGAGCTACGGAGTTTGTGCTTTGAGCGACGCTTTAGGCAGTCCACCCTGCAGAAAGAGACTGAGCTATGTGTGATAAAACCCGGTGCAATTAAATCGAGCCTATTGTCTTTTGAACTTTTCTAAATGCTTTAACGCTCGTCCCCGTGTGTCTTGAGATCGCCCCTACTTTGTTGCCCTATCGGTTCCGGAGCAATGATTTTCTAGTTACAATGTTAACTTGTTTTCTAACTGTTCGTCCTGTACAATGCCACCCTCTTGTTATAACCTTTTGATACTAGGGGATGTCTTTAATTTGTTCTATGAACTCCACAATGGCAATTATGTCGTAACATTTTAGGTAATCTATTCTGTTTAAAGATCTGCGAATAATTAAGAACATATATTGGCAGCAAACGGCAGTCATAGGAATCAACAACCTTGCAGGAACACGTCAGTGTATAAAGAAGGGCGTCAGACGATATTGTGTATTGTCTCCTGATTTACTCTCATTGTACAAGGAATATATAATGAGATCTACAGAAAATCCTAGTTGGTAGACATAATATAAATAACTTACGTTATGCTGATGACATCGCCTTGATAGGAACAAGCCCGAAGGATCTACAGGAAATAATAGATACATATACAGTGGTTGTAGAAAGTGAAAAAATGGGTCGTAGTTTGAATAATAGAAAGACAAAGGTCATGGTGATATCAAAGAAAGAGATTGTGCCTAAGTGTGCTGTTAAAGTACGGGGCGTTATTTTGGGGCAAACGCAGAAATTAAGATATAGGCACACAGGTAACATCAGATGGGAGATGCATCACTGAGATAAAGTGCAGAATAGGACAAGCAAACAATGCATTCTATCAAATGAAGAACGTTTTGTGCAATAAGTCATTGTCCTTGAAAGTTAGAAAAAGAGTTCTTGCATGACACGTAGAACCAGTATTAACATACGGCTGCGAATCCTGGATACTTAGTAAAAGGCAAAAAAATCCCTGGAAGTCTTAGAGATGTGGTGTTATAGAATAATGCTGAAAATTAACTGTAGCAAACACAACATATCACAAACCTTAGAAAGAGGAAGTTATCGTTAATTGACCACGTTATGAGAAGAAATAAAACTGGAACATGTTGTGACAATCAGAAATATTTGCGGAAAGAGAGATAGGGGAAGACAGCGTGAGAAGATTCTTGACAGTCTTGTGTCATGGCATGGAAGGGAGTCAACACACGAACTGATCCATGACGTCGGAGATCGTAATTTGTGGGAGGCATGATCGCCCACGCCAGGTGGCAAGACATTGGATGAATTATGGCCATGCATAAGTTAATTTATGTTTGTAATTTATTTGTAATTCTTTTAGTCGCTCTCCGTGATTGTGATTCATACGGTTTACCGTACTTCGTGTTAGAGTTCAATGTTCAAAGTCTGGTTCTAAACATAGTTTCTCTTGACCTCTACATACGTCCCAGTGCTGTGAAGAGTTCAGTTGCTCTTTTGTATTCCTTTTGAACTGATTCATTGCCGAAGGGTAATGTATGGCCACATGAGACTTCCAATCTGGACAGAAGGACAATATATCACCATACTAGGGTCATTGTTTTATTTATTTTTGTTTCGTGGTATCTTCCGCAATTTCAATGCTCAGTGAACGGAAATTTACATTATAATACTTGTTTATTTGAATGGTTACCGTGTCTGATCCAAACTCACGTTTTGTTTTGCGCTGAATAAGTTAATATCTTTGTCTGTTCCTCAATTTGTGTCTGCATTGTTATTGTAATATGTGTATGACTCCAAATCTTCTTCTTCTTCTTCTTCTTCTTCTTCTTCTTAATCTTCTCCTCTCCTCCTCTTTCTCCTCCTCCTCCTCCTGCTCCTCCTCCTTCTTCTTCCTCTTCTTCTTCTTGCGTTCGCTTGAAATGTATCTATATCTGCAATGGTGCCTCTTGCATGAGATGCGTATATATATATATCTACAATGTTGTCTATTGTATGAAATGTGTCTGTATCTGCAATGCTGTCTCTTGTATGAAATGTCTCTATATCTGCAATGTTGTCTATGAAATGTGTCTATATCTACAATGGTGTCTTTTATATGAAATTTGCCTATAACTGCAATGCTGGCTCCTGTATAAACTTCACTGTCTTGTTAGTTCACTCACTGGTCTACAGAGGCCAGAAGGTTTGCCTTGATATGTTGTATTTTGGGCAGTCTTGGAGTATGTGTTCTGCTGTCTGCGGCAATAATCCACATGTGCACATGGCTGATTCATCAATCATTTCATCAAGGAATATTGTGTTGTCATATAGCTGATATATTCTCGTTATCTCTCCTACTCCCCGTTGATCTATTGCCGTGATTTCCCATGAAGTGTTCAATGTGTACTGCATCTAATGGCCTGTGTAGGACACCAGAGCAATGTCGGCAGCGACATGTATAGCACCAAGTTGCTCTCTGTGTATGCGTTTATTATATGTGTGCTATGTGTATGTGTGTATTTTGCTTTATGTATGAATGCGGGTATATGGGCGTGGGAGAGGGAGACGGGGAGAGAGAGAGAGAGAGAGAGAGAGAGAGAGAGAGAGAGAGAGAGAGAGAGAGAGAGAGAGAGAGAGAGAGATCGTGTATGTATGAGAAAATATTTGTTAGTGTGTTTGTGATTGTTAGTGGGTATTTGTACATGCGAGGGAGTGTGTATTTGTGAGTTATTTACTGTGTATATAACTGTGCGAGTTTGTGTAAATGATCTGTGTATGTAGGTATGTGTGCGCGTGCGTGCGTGCGTGCCTGTCTGCCTGCCTGCCTGCCCGCCAGCCCGCCCGCCCGCCTGTCTCATAATATGGTGGTAATATGCATTGTTGTGTATTTTGTTTCGCATGCTGTTCGCAGTATTCATTTGATATTTTTTTTTTATAATGTATATGTGAATGTAACAAGCACAATAGATGTTGATGCACGACAAATAATTGCTTGGAAGGGCCACATGTAAGACATATGTGTACATGCGTGCCCAGTTTGTGACCCTTTGAAAATAAAGTTCATTCATTCGTTCTCTCTGAGTATATTGAATTCCATTTCTGGTGGTAGCTTTGTTGCCTTCAAAATCCAGTATATAGTCAAAAAGAACATAACGATGACAAAAGCCATTCATGGCGACATTCTTACTTCAAACCTATCTTCTAGTTTCGGGAGGCAGGATAGGGGTATACCCTATCACAGGAGAAGTAAGGTGCCTCCTTCACCTCCGCTAGCCTACGGGACACCCTTGGGCAAGGTGGAGCAAGAGCATTAATGGCACGAATGAACATTCCTTGGGGAGTTGGAGCCAGCTGCATGAGATAGCAACAAATAGGACGGCGTAGAGTGAGGTTGAGGTCTGTGGTCCAATACGGAATAAAGAGTGGAGGAAATCAGAAGAATGCAGTGTGTACATTTACAGACAGAGGAATCTGTCATCTATTGGGTGCCCAGTCAATAAGATGGCGGGTACGGTAAAAAGTTCTCCTTAGTGTCAGATTTCGCTGTCATTTTTCAGAAGTTTACAGACTAATAAAAAAACTGTCTTTGTTACGAAACTGCTGCCCTACAGGCAAATCTGTGTAATAATAATGGAGCCATAGAGATGCAGACCACAAACATACAAGCTAACGTCGGATATACGAGCCAACACGCGCATAAAACACGGGGCAACGAACTATTAACTGGGATAACCCACCATATCCCGCCGCGAGGGAAATAGTTCTACAAGTACAACACGGGTTAGTAGATTGGGAAATGTGATTACACCTGAAACTAAATACTGCTTTTATTAAAGACATTAACGAGGAGATTTGAATGCGGGTAGTGAAGAAGAAGAAGAACGTGGACATAGAATTATTTTAGCTCTTGTTTCCACTCTTGATTTTTGATTTTGAACTTTTTCGTGATTTCCATGGGCGGCGATCCATACCTAGGAATTTATTTCTGTGTGTATTATACGCCGCTGAGTTTGTGCACTGTACCGATTCCCCTCCTGTAATTCATGAAATCTCTGCTAATCCTCCGGCCATGATGGCAATCCCACAAATGGCCCATTCTATTATACAATCTTCATACAAGATGAGATAACTAATCTGTTTAAGGAAACCCACATTTTCAGATTACTTCCCTTCCGTATTAAAAAAAATATCTGTTTGGATCGCCATATAAAATTATTATTCAATCATTTAATATGGTAATAAGTAAACACAGAAAAATATTTGAAAATACTTTCTGTATGGATCAAGGGGAAAGACAGCTGTCTGCTTCAGCTATTTCTTCTCATCCTATATCTCTTGTTTTTTTTTTGTTGTTTTTTTGTATTTTTTTCCTTCTAATTCTGCTGTTCTCTCAGTACCACTGTCAGCATGTCTCCTCCTCTTTATATCCTGTTCCTTCTCTTCTCCCGTCTCTTCTTTCTTTTCGTTTTTGATTTCACAGATTATGATTTGTTGTTAAGCTGATGCTCCCTACGTTTTAGTGCCAAGAGCAAGTTTCACAGTGGAGATATAACATACCCGCAAAAATACAGAAAACTGGCAGACAGACAAAGAGAGAGATAGAGATTGAGAGAGGGGGCGGGGGTGGTAGACAGACGAATAGGCAGAGAGACAAACAAAGAGAGAGAGAGGGGAGAGAGAGAGAGGCAGATAGAAGGGCAGACAATAAAAGATGCAGACAGGCAGACAGGCAGGCAGGCAGGCAGGCAGGCAGGCAGACAGCATAGATAGACAAACAGATAGGCACACAGACTGATGGGCGGATGGATGGATGGAGATACGGACGGACGGATAGATGCATGGATGGATAGATAGCCGGGTAGTTGTGTGTGTGTGGTGTTTGAATGGGTGTGGGGTGGGTAGCTAGGTGAAGGGAGGGAAGGATGGATCGGGATTTTTTGCGGAATGGAAGGCAAGGTGTAGGGCGGACGGAGAAAGATAAAGAAGCAAAGACGTCCAGCCAGACAGACAGAAATATGGACAGAGAGACAGAAAGTCGGACAGAGAAACAGGTATTCAGACAGACACAAATAACAGAAACACAGACAGAGAGACAAACAGACACAGTGGCAGAGAAAAACATTAGCCATTCTAAAGCGAATATTCACAAAATGTAGTAACTGGACATTTCACATGTAACAATTATGTAGTAAATGTGACATTTAACATATAACAGTTATGTAGTAACTTTCACATTTCACATATAACAATTATGTGTTAACTTTCACATTTCACATATAACAATTATGTGTTAACTTTCACATTTCACATATAGCAATTATGTGTTAACTTTCACATTTCACATATAACAATTATGTAGTAAAACTTTCACATTTCACATATAACAATTATGTAGTTGCTTTCACATTTCGTGGTATATGAGAACGGTTTGGTGTATGGACAATCTTGTGGTTGTCTTTATACGTGACGTATTGTATACATATATAAAGCCTTAATTTTTGCTATAACAAATTATATAATAACATATACAAAGCGTTAATAGCTATAACAGACAGTTACTAACAACGATTGCCTGGGAGTGGCTAATACAAGTAGAATATTATTTACAATAATAATAAAGAGACAAACAGCTTTCTTTGATTATGTAACGAGAAGAGAGGAATTGGAAAACATCGTGACAACTGGAAAGATCAGTGGAATAAGAGGAAGAGGCAGACAAAGATAAATGACGCGGGTGGATTGAGATGGTAGCATTGAGGATTATCGTCAACACAACTGATCCAAACCACTAGCTACCGAGATCTGTGGCCAGACACAAACGGCAACGCCAGTTGGCAGGGCACGTGATGATGATGAACATGCGTCTTACAGCTCGCCGACTGAGTCTCTGTACTTGAGATGACATTTCGATGTTCTCTTGAGAAAACAGGATGGTCTAGATTTCGTGGAGAGCGTGTCTAGGGCCATTTACTCTCAACCACGGTCTGGCCTTTGATTGTACTCTCAACTACGGTCTGGCCTTTGATTGAAGAGTTGGTCAGTAATTGCCAGATCACGCACAACCACCTCCTATGTCTGGACATTGAATCTCTAGGGCCTTGTTTGCTCCGCACCCTTTAACTGGGTAGTTAGGGGCCGCTTCAGTGGTCTTGTGTCCAGTCGGGGTAGATGTGTGGTGGAAGTTGACGTTCTAAATAGCATTCCTTCGGAGTATTATTTGCTCATTGATCTTTCTCCGACCGTGTGCCGTATCAATCAGCTAGATCGGTTTCCTCGTACCACCGGAATTTATCACATACAATACACCTCTAGATCCGAGGTGGTGCAGTGGGTAGACTCTTGCCTGCAGCTACTGTGGTCATGTGAGCTAATCCACATCAAGGCAGGGATTGTGTTATATTTTGTTGTTGAACTAGCATGCCAGGTCTACTCATCTTAAATGTGCTACCAGAAAATGTGATGGGAAGTACAGGCGGGCGGTGGGATACTGATCCGTTCGGTCATCGTGTGCTGGTTCTTCTTCCACAGTCTTGTATTTCCTACAGGTCCTAAACCAATTCACGCCAAGCTGCCATAACTCCCACACCCCACTCCATGCCACTTCATGTCATTCCGTGTCACTTCAAGTCATTCCGTGTCACTACATATCACTCTATATCACTCCATGTCATTCGGTGTCACTTCATGTCACTCCATGTCACTCCGTGCCACTCCACGCCACCTTAGGTCACCTAGTGTTATTCACTGTCACTACATGTCACTTCATGTCAGTCCATGTCACTTCATGTCACTCCACGTCATTCAATGTCACTACATGTCATTTCGTGTCACTTCATTTCACACCATGTCATCCTGTCACTTCATGTCACTCCAAGCCACCCCATGTCACCTAATGTCACTCCATGTCACTCCACGCCGCCCCATGTCATTTAATGTCACTCCACGTCACTTCATGTCATTCCGTGTCACTTCACGTCACTCCACGCCACTTCATGTCATTCCGTGTCATTCCATGTCACTTCATGTCACTCCATGTCACGTCCAGTCACTCCATGGAATGTCATGTCACTCCACATGTCATTCCGTGTCACGCCATATCACTCTTTGTCACCCCTTTCGTCCTCCTTTTTTCTCTACTTCCTGTTTATTTATTTCTTCTCCTGTCTTCCTTCTTCTTCCTTCTTTATTCTTCCTTCATTTCTCTTCCTTTCTGCCTTCGTCTTCCTTCTCTTCTTCTTTCTAATTCTATCCTTCGTCTTCCCGTTTGTTACTACTTCCTTTTTCCCATTCTTCTTCTTCTCTTTCTTATTCGTTATTCTTTCTTCTTCCTTTCGTCGTCTTTCTTAGTTTTTATTCTTCTCATTTGTATACGTTTTTCCCCTCCTTTCTCTTCGGTCATATCTTATGTGATCGATTACCAACCCTCAGAAAATTTAAACAAAGAGATCAGTCTCCTCCATGAATTCAGTCGTCAGCAGCAGGTCGTCGCAGGTGCTCGACAGTTTCTCTCCGACTCTCGCCTCCTAAGACCGAGTTTGGGTCCTCATTCCTCCTAGACAGGACACGTCTACCTGTGTCTTCCAGAATCTGGACACCATTTTGGCGAGTCCGCTGGTCAGTTTATAAACCTTCCATTTTATAGACATGGATTTGTGTCCAGTTTGGGAATTAGGCTGAGAGTAAGAGAACGGGCCACACAGCCCATATTTCATTATCTTCACTATACATCTGCCTGTAATCTTTATCTAGTGGCCAGGGGCAGGCAATTTACTCTCCTTCCTAACTGTACATCGCGCCTTTTCTTATGGCGCCATCTTTGGTTATTTTTTGTCGAATTAGGAAGATAAACATATGTGGCCTGTAAATTAATGAGATGTTGAAGCCCGTAGGCAACTCCGACAAAATTCTCCTAGCGGAAGTAATTAAGAAATAAATAATGATATAATCTTTAAGGCATTTTCAAAGTTTTCATAAAAATAATGCATCTATTTAAAAAGTGAAAATTTTCTAACTGTTCTTTTTATTTTTCTTCAACAGCACATTATTTTTTTTTAAAATTCTCATATGTATGGCGCGTTACACCCACGTTGGGTATTTATGATGCCCATGTTAAACATTTCCTCAACGAGTTACTTTTCATGCATTTTAATGCTTATTGTTCTTTTGTTGTCAAAGAATTGCTTCATAAGAGATGTTGAATGAAAGAATGTATGAGAGGAAATAGAGAAGAAGGGCAGAATGTAGGACGGGCCTGCGTGCCCAATTCTTAACCCTTTGAAAATAAAGATTTTCGTTCGTTTAAAAAAAACGTAATTTTTTGTGAGAGAAAGTTAGTTACATATCGTTTGCAGTACTCTGCAGTCAACCCACCGCACACCATTTATTGGCTGTTCGTGATATCTTGGTAAGTTTACTTTAGATAGATCTTTTCCAATCATATCTTCTACTATCGATCTATCTATTCTTCTATTCTATCTATATTTTTAACGGGAACGGGCCAAACATAGACAGACAGACAGACAGACAGAAAGACAGCCAGCCAGCCAGCCAGACAGACAGACAGAGAGACAGACAAACAGACAGACAGACAGATGCCCGCCATATATATATATATATCTTATATATAAAAGGCGATCTCCGTCCGTCTGTCTGTCTGTATGTCCCTATGTCCTTTATGCGCTCGCGAACGGCCTATCCGATTGAGATGAAATTTTCTACACGCCTTCCTTTCATTCCAGCGCAGCCCACTGTCATATTTTTTAGTGTGAAATCGGCTGTCTACCCAATATTATTTCATTTTTCATTTTTCATTATAATTTCATATATCTCAGGGGACTTAACTCTGTAAAAGTTATTTCAAGGGGAATAACTTTTCTGTATAACTTATAGTCATATTGTGGCATCATTTTCAAAGATTTATAAACTCTTTGTCCATAGTTATGTACCGGCATATGAGTTATAATAAGTAATGATACAAACTTTAAGGCATTTTCAAAGTTTTCATAAAAATAGTGCACAATGCATAACATTGTAACTCATCTTTTTTTGCTTAAGAAGTTACTGTAGTCATGCAGGTGATTAGAAAGAGTTTTCATTAAAAATAATGGATGGTGTGTGGAAGGACATTCTTTTAAGTTACTTTTTTTGTTGTATGAATTTAATGAGACGCTACCCGCCAGGAGCTGGGCGAAGCCACGCCGGGTCAGATAGATAGACAGACCCACCTTTTCGCTGCAGTTGTCTACTCCTCCTTTTCCTTCTTCTGCTGATGCTGCTGCCGCCGCTCCATTTACCCAAGTTAATTGTTGGGGAAGATGTAAAGATCTTTCAAGTGCTCTTTCTAATGCTTTTTGTAAGTTGGTCTTCGTTTATCTAAGGTTGTTCTAACTGCAACCAATAAATGATTAGACAGACAGGCAGACAGACAGACAGACAGACAGAGAGGGAGGGACTGACAGACAGACAGACAGACAGACAGACAGACAGACAGACAGACAGACAGACAGACAGACAGACAGACAGACAGACAGTCGGGAACGGGAACTTATATGACTACTTATATGAATTAAATGAGATGCTCGCCATCAGGGACTGGGCGAAGCCGGGCCGGGTCAGCTAGTACCTTATATATAAATTAGGATGTGTGTGGGTATGTCTGTATGTCTGTATGTCCTTTATACGTTCGCGAACGGCCAATCCGATTGAGATGAAATTTTCTACACGCCTTCCTTTAATTCCAGCGCTGCCAACTGTCGTTTTTTTCTTTTTTCTTCCTCCTCCTCCCTCCTCCCATTCCCAAAATACGGACGTAAATATATGATGATGATGATGAAAGAATCCCTGAACCAAAACGCTAGGGAAAGGGAAGAAAATGACGTGACTACACAGAATCGTCACACGGCAATCATCATCATCATCAAGTGCCGTGCCGGCTGGCGTAGGTGTTCAACTCTGCTGCTGATATATATGCCTCCATGCAACGGCAATATCAATAACAATTCATCTTTTTATGTGTAAGGAAGTTATCTACAGTCGTGTAGAAGGGAAGAACAATCAATGGAAGGACCGAAATCACAGAACCTAGACGAGTATGAATTCGGAATGGCGAACTCCCTCCTCCTCTCTTCTCCTCCTGCCTCTACCTCCTCCCCTCCTCCTCCCTCTACCTCCTCCCTCCACCCTCCTCATCTTCCTCCTCCCTCTACCTCCTCCCCCTCCTCCCTCTCCCTCCTCCCTCCTCCTTCTCCCTCTTCCTCTCCCCTCCTCCTCCATCCTCCTCCCTCCTACTCCCTCCGCCTCCTCCCTCCTCCTCCCTCTACCTCCTCCCTCCTCCTCCCTCTACCTCCTCCCTCCAACCTTCTCCTCTTCCTCCTCACTCTACCTCCTCCCCCTCCCTCCTCCTTCTCCCCCTCCCTTCTCCATCCTCCTGCCTCTCCTCCTCCCTTCTCCTCATCCCTCCTACTCCCTTCTCATCCTCCCTCCTCCTCCTCCTTTCTCCTCCTCCCTCCTCCCTTTTCCTATCTCTACCTCCTCCCTCTACCTCCTCCCTCCTCCTCCCTCCTCCTCCTTCCTCCACATTTCTCTTCCTCCTCCTCCCTCCTCATCATTCCTCCTCCTCCCTCCTCATCATTCCTCCTCCTCCTTCTCCCTCCTCCTTCTACCTCTTCCTCCCTCCTCCTCTCTCCTCCTCCTCCCTCCTCCTCCCTCTCCCTCCTCCCTCCTCCTCCCCCACCTGCGTTATCCTCCTCCCTCCTCCTCCTTCTCCCTCCTCCTCCCAATCCCTCCTCCCCCTCCTCCCTCTTTCTCCTCCTCCTCCTCCTCCTTCACCCTCCTCCCTCCTCCTCCTCCTCTTTCACCCTCCTCCCTCCTCCTCCCTCCTCCTCCTCCCTCCTCCTCCTCCTTCCTCCTCCTTCCTCTTCCCTCCTCCTCCCTCCTCATCCCTCTTCCTTCTCCTCCTTCTCCCCTTTCCCCCTCCTTCTCTTAATCCCTCCTCCTCCCTCCTATTCCTCCCTACTCCTCCTCCTCCCTCCTACTCCTCTCTCCGCCTATCTCTTCCTCCCTCCTCCTCCCTCCTCCACTCTCTTCCTCCTCCCTCCTCCTCCCTCTTCCTCCTCCTCCTCCCTCATCCTACCTCTTCGCCCTCCTATTCATTCCTCCTTCGCCCTCCTAGTCCCTTCTCCTCCCTTCTCCTCCTCCCCCTCCTACCCCGCCCTCCTCCCCCTCATCCCTCCTCCTCCCTCCTCCTCCTCCCTCTACCTCCTCCCTCCTCCTCCCTTCACATTCCTCCTCCTCCCTCTTCCTCCTCATCCCTCCTCCTCATCCCTCCTCCTCCCTCCTCCTCCTCTCTTCTCCTCCTCTCTCCTCCTCCCTCCTCCCCCTCCCTCTACCTCCTCCCTCCTCCTCCCTTCACATTCCTCCTCCTCCCTCTTCCTCCTCCTCCCCCTCATCCTCTTCCCTACTTCTCCTCCCTCCTCCTTCTCCCTCTTCCTCCTCCCTCTTCCTCCCTCTTCCTTCTCCCTCCGCCTCCTCCCTCCTCCCACTCTATCCTCCTCCCTCCTCCTCCCTTTCCCTCCTCCTCCCTTTCCCTCCTCCTCCCTCTCCTCCTCCTCCTCCCTCCTCCTCCTGCGTTCTCCTCCTCCCTCCTTCTCCCTCCTCCTCCCTCTTCCTCCTCCTTCCTCCTTCTCCTCCCTCCTCCTTCTCCCTCTTCCTCCTCCCTCTTCCTCCCTCTTCCTGCTCCCTCTGCGTCCTCCCTCCTCCATAATATCTCCTCCTCCTCCCTCCTCCTCCCTCTCCCTCCTACTCCCTCTCCTCCTCCTCCCTCCTCCTCCTGCGTTCTCCTCCTCCCTCCTTCTCCCTCTTCCTCCTCCCTCCTCCTCCCCCTCCTCCTCCACCCTACTCCTCCCTCCTCTTCCTAATCCCTCCTCCTCCCTCCTATTCCTCCCTATTCCTCCTTTCTCCTCCCTCCTCCTCCCTCCTCCTCCCTCCTCTTCCCTCCTCCACCTCCCTCTTCCTCCTCCCTCCATTTACCCAAGACAGACAGACAGATAGTCGGGAACGGGATCTTATATGACTACTTATATGATTTAAATGAGATGCTCTCCACCATGGGCTGGGCCGGGTCAGACAGACAGACAGACACATAGATAGATAGACAGACAGACAGACAGACAGACAGACAGACAGACAGACAGACAGACAGACAGACAGACAGACAGACAGTCGGGAACGGGAACTTATATGACTACTTATATGAATTAAATGAGATGCTACCCACCAGGAGTTGGGCGATGCCGGGCCGGGTCAGACAGACAGACAGATAGATAGTCGGGAACGGGAACTTATATGACTACTTATATGAATTAAATGAGATGCTCCCTACCAGGGTCTGGGCGAAGCCGGGCCGGGTCAGCTAGTCTTATATATAAATTAGGATGTGTGTGGATATGTCTGTATGTCCTTTATACGTTCGCGAACGGCCCATCCGATTGAGATGAAATTTTCTACACGCCTTCCTTTCATTCCAGCGCTGCCAACTGTCGTATTTTTTTTCCTTCTTCCTCCTCCTCCCTCCTCCCATTCCCAAAATACGGACGTAAATATATGATGATGATGATGATGATGAAAGAATCCCCGAACCAAAACGCTAAGGAAAGGGAAGAAAATGACGTGACTACACAGAATCGTCACACGGCAATCATCATCATCATCAAGTGCCGTGCCGGCTGGCGTAGGCGTTCAACTCTGCTGCTGATATATATGCCTCCATGCAACGGCAATATCAATAACAATTCATCTTTTTATGTGTAAGGAAGTTATCTACAGTCGTGTAGAAGGGAAGAACAATCAATGGAAGGACCGAAATCACAGAACCTAGACGAGTATGAATTCGGAATGGCGAACTCCCTCCTCCTCTCTTCTCCTCCTGCCTCTACCTCCTCCCCTCCTCCTCCCTCTACCTCCTACCTCCACCCTCCTCCTCTTCCTCCTCCCTCTACCTCCTCCTCCTCCCTCTACCTCCTCCGCCTCCTCCCTCTCCCTCCTCCCTCCTCCTTCTCCCTCTTCCTCTCCCCTCCTCCTCCATCCTCCTCCCTCCTACTCCCTCCGCCTCCTCCCTCCTCCTCACTCTACCTCCTCCCTCCTCCTCCCTCTACCTCCACCCTCCACCCTCCTCCTCTTCCTCCTCCTCTACCTCCTCCCCCTCCCTCCTCCTTCTCCCCCTCCCTTCTCCATCCTCGTCCCTCTCCTCCTCCCTTCTCCTCATCCCTTCTACTCCCTTCTCCTCCTCCCTCCTCCTCCTCCTCTCTCCTCCTCCCTCCTCCCTTTTCCTCTCTCTACCTCCTCCCTCTACCTCCTCCCTCCTCCTCCCTCCTCCTCCTTCCTCCACATTTCTCTTCCTCCTCCTCCCTCCTCATCATTCCTCCTCCTCCTCCCCCTCCTCCTTCTCCCTCCTCCTTCTACCTCTTCCTCCATCCTCCTTCTCCCTCCTCCTCTCTCCTCCTCCTCCCTCCTCCTCACTCTCCCTCCTCCCTCCTCCTCCTCCCCCACCTGCGTTCTCCTCCTCATTCCACCCTCCTCCTCCCTCCTCCTCCCCTCCCTCCTCCCCCTCCTCCCTCTTCCTCCTCCTCCTCCTCCTTCACCCTCCTCCCTCCTCCTCCTCCTCCTTCACCCTCCTCCCTCCTCCTCCATCCTCCTCCTCCTCCCTCCTCCTCCTTCCTCCTCCTTCCTCCTCCCTCCTCCTCCCTCCTCATCCCTCTTCCTCCTCCTCCTTCTCCCCTTTCCCCCTCCTTCTCTTAATCCCTCCTCCTCCCTCCTCCTCCCTCCTATTCCTCCCTACTCCTCCTCCTCCATCCTCCTCCTCTCTCCGCCTATCTCTTCCTCCCTCCTCCTCCCTCCTCCTCCCTCCTCCACTCTCTTCCTCCTCCCTCCTCCTCGCTCTTCCTCCTCCTCCTCCCTCCTCCTACCTCTTCGCCTTCCTCTTCCTTCCTCCTTCGCCCTCCTCCTCCGTTCTCCTCCCTTCTCCTCCTCCCCCTCCTACCCCGCCCTCCTCCCCCTCATCCCTCCTCCTCCCTCCTCCTTCTTCCTCCCTCCTCCTCCCCCTCCTCCTTCCTCCTCCTCCCTCTCCTCCTCATCCCTCCTCCTCCATTCTCCTCCTCCCTCCTCCTCCTCCCTCTACCCCCTCCCTCCTACTCCCTTCACATTCCTCCTCCTCCCTCTTCCTCCTCTTCCCTCCTCCTCCCTCCTCCTCCTCACTTCTCCTCCTCTCTCCTCCCTCCTCCTCCTCCTCCATCTACCTCCTCCCTTCTCCTCCCTTCACAATCCTAATCCTCCCTCTTCCTCCTCCTCCCCGTCATCCTCTTCCCTCCTTGTCCTCCCTCCTCCTTCTCCCTCTTCCTCCTCCCTCTTCCTCCCTCTTCCTTCTCCCTCCGCCTCCTCCCTCCTCCCACTCTCTCCTCCTCCTCCCTCCTCCTCCCTTTCCCTCCTCCTCCCTCTCCTCCTCCTCCTCCCTCCTCCTCCTGCGTTCTCCTCCTCCTCCTTCTCCCTCTTCCTCCTCCCTCCTCCTCCCCCTCCTCCTCCACCCTACTCCTCCCTCCTCTTCCTAATCCCTCCTCCTCCCTCCTATTCCTCCCTATTCCTCCTTTCTCCTCCCTCCTCCTCCCTCCTCCTCCCTCCTCTTCCCTCCTCCACCTCCCTCTTCCTCCTCCCTCCTCCATTTACCCAAGACAGACAGACAGACAGACAGACAGACAGTCAGACAGACAGACAGACAGACAGACAGACAGACAGTCGGGAACGGGAACTTATATGACTACTTATATGAATTAAATGAGATGCTACCCATCAGGAGTTGGGCGATGCCGGGCCGGGTCAGACAGACAGACAGATAGATAGTCGGGAACGGGAACTTATATGACTACTTATATGAATTAAATGAGATGCTCCCTACCAGGGTCTGGGCGAAGCCGGGCCGGGTCAGCTAGTCTTATATATAAATTAGGATGTGTGTGGATATGTCTGTATGTCCTTTATACGTTCGCGAACGGCCCATCCGATTGAGATGAAATTTTCTACACGCCTTTCTTTAATTCCAGCGCTGCCAACTGTCGTATTTTTTTTTTCTTCTTCCTCCTCCTCCCTCCTCCCATTCTCAAAATACGGACGTAAATATATGATGATGATGATGAAAGAATCCCCGAACCAAAACGCTAGGGAAAGGGAAGAAAATGACGTGACTACACAGAACCGTCACACGGCAATCATCATCATCATCAAGTGCCGTGCCGGCTGACGTAGGCGTTCAACTCTGCTGCTGATATATATGCCTCCATGCCACGGCAATATCAATAACAATTCATCTTTTTATGTGTAAGGAAGTTATCTACAGTCGTGTAGAAGGGAAGAACAATCAATAGAAGGATCGAAATCACAGAACCTAGACGAGTATGAATTCGGAATGGCGAACTCCCTCCTCCTCTCTTCTCCTCCTGCCTCTACCTCCTCCCCTCCTCCTCCCTCTACCTCCTCCCCTCCACCCTCCTCCTCTTCCTCCTCCCTCTACCTCCTCCCCCTCCTCCCTCTCCCTCCTCCCTCCTCCTTCTCCCTCTTCCTCTCCCCTCCTCCTCCATCCTCCTCCCTCCTACTCCCTCCGCCTCCTCCCTCCTCCTCCCTCTACCTCCTCCCTCCTCCTCCCTCTACCTCCACCCTCCTCCTCTTCCTCCTCCCTCTACCTCCTCCCCCTCCCTCCTCCACCTCCCTTCTCCCTCCTCGTCCCTCTCCTCCTCCCTTCTCCTCATCCCTCCTACTCCCTTCTCCTCCTCCCTCCTCCTCCTCCTCTCTCCTCCTCCCTCCTCCCTTTTCCTCTCTCTACCTCCTCCCTCTACCTCCTCCCTCTTCCTCCCTCCTCCTCCTTCCTCCTCCTCCTCCCTCCTCATCATTCCTCCTCCTCCTCCCCCTCCTCCTTCTCCCTCCTCCTTCTACCTCTTCCTCCCTCCTCCTTCTCCCTCCTCCTCTCTCCTCCTCCTCCCTCCTCCTCCCTCTCCCTCCTCTCTCCTCCTCCTCCCCCACCTGCGTTCTCCTCCTCCCTCCACCCTCCTCCTCCCTCCTCCTCCCCTCCCTCCTCCCCCTCCTCCCTCTTCCTCCTCCTCCTCCTCCTTCACCCTCCTCCCTCCTCCTCCTTCTCCTTCACCCTCCTCCCTCCTCCTCCATCCTCCTCCTCCTCCTCCTTCCTCCTCCTTCCTCCTCCCTCCTCCTCCCTCCTCCTCCCTCCTCATCCCTCTTCCTCCTCCTCCTTCTCCCCTTTCCCCCTCCTTCTCTTAATCCCTACTCCTCCCTCCTCCTCCCTCCTATTCCTCCCTACTCCTCCTCCTCCATCCTCCTCCTCTCTCCGCCTATCTCTTCCTCCCTCCTCCTACCTCCTCCACTCTCTTCCTCTTCCCTCCTCCTCGCTCTTCCTCCTCCTCATCCCTCCTCCTACCTCTTCGCCCTCCTCTTCCTTCCTCCTTCGCCCTCCTCCTCCGTTCTCCTCCCTTCTCCTCCTCCCCCTCCTACCCCGCCCTCCTCCCCCTCATCCCTCCTCCTCCCTCCTCCTTCTTCCTCCCTCCTCCCCCTCCTCCCCCTCCTCCTTCCTCCTCCTCCCTCTCCTCCTCATCCCTCCTCCTCCATTCTCCTCCTCCCTCCTCCTCCTCCCTCTACCTCCTCCCTCCTACTCCCTTCACATTCCTCTTCCTCCCTCTTCCTCCTCATCCCTCCTCCTCCCTCCTCCTCCTCTCTTCTCATCCTCTCTCCTCCTCCCTCCTCCTCCTCCTCCTCCCTCTGCCTCCTCCCTCCTCCTCCCTTCACATTCCTCCTCCTCTCTCTTCCTCCTCCTCCCCCTCATCTCTTCCCTCCTTCTCCTCCCTCCTCCTTCTCCCTCTTCCTCCTCCCTCTTTCTCCCTCTTCCTTCTCCCTCCGCCTTCTCCCTCCTCCCACTCTCTCCTCCTCCTCCCTCCTCCTCCCTTTCCCTCCTCCTCCCTCTCCTCCTCCTCCTCCCTCCTCCTCCTGCGTTCTCCTCCTCCCTCCTTCTCCCTCCTCCTCCCTCTTCCTCCTCCCTCCTCCTTCTCCTCCCTTCTCCTTCTCCCTCTTCCTCCTCCCTCTTCCTCCCTCTTCCTGCTCCCTCCTCCTCCTCCCTCCTCCTCCCTCTCCCTCCTACTCCCTCTCCTCCTCCTCCTCCCTCCTCCTGCGTTCTCCTCCTCCCTCCTTCTCCCTCTTCCTCCTCCCTCCTCCTCTCCCTCCTCCTCCACCCTACTCCTCCCTCCTCTTCCTAATCCCTCCTCCTCCCACCAATTCCTCCCTATTCCTCCTTTCTCCTCCCTCCTCCTCCCTCCTCCTCCCTCCTCTTCTCTCCTCCACCTCCCTCTTCCTCCTCCCTCCTCCATTTACCCAAGACAGACAGACAGATAGTCGGGAACGGGATCTTATATGACTACTTATATGATTTAAATGAGATGCTCTCCACCATGGGCTGGGCCGGGTCAGACAGACAGACAGACAGATAGATAGACAGACAGACAGACAGACAGACAGACAGACAGACAGACAGACAGACAGACAGACAGACAGACAGACAGACAGTCGGGAACGAGAACTTATATGACTACTTATATGAATTAAATGAGATGCTACCCACCAGGAATTGGGCGATGCCGGGCCGGGTCAGACAGACAGACAGATAGATAGTCGGGAACGGGAACTTATATGACTACTTATATGAATTAAATTAGATGCTCCCTACCAGGGTCTGGGCGAAGCCGGGCCGGGTCAGCTAGTCTTATATATAAATTAGGATGTGTGTGGATATGTCTGTATGTCCTTTATACGTTCGCGAACGGCACATCCGATTGAGATGAAATTTTCTACACGCCTTCCTTTAATTCCAGCGCTGCCAACTGTCGTATTTTTTTTTCTTCTTCCTCCTCCTCCCTCCTCCCATTCCCAAAATACGGACGTAAATATATGATGATGATGATGAAAGAATCCCCGAACCAAAACGCTAGGGAAAGGGAAGAAAATGACGTGACTACACAGAATCGTCACACGGCAATCATCATCATCATAAAGTGCCGTGCCGGTTGACGTAGGCGTTCAACTCTGCTGCTGATATATATGCCTCCATGCCACGGCAATATCAATAACAATTCATCTTTTTATGTGTAAGGAAGTTATCTACAGTCGTGTAGAAGGGAAGAACAATCAATGGAAGGATCGAAATCACAGAACCTAGACGAGTATGAATTCGGAATGGCGAACTCCCTCCTCCTCTCTTCTCCTCCTGCCTCTACATCCTCCCCTCCTCCTCCCTCTACCTCCTCCCTCCACCCTCCTCCTCTTCCTCCTCCCTCTACCTCCTCCGCCTCCTCCCTCTCCCTCCTCCCTCCTCCTTCTCCCTCTTCCTCTCCCCTCCTCCTCCATCCTCCTCCCTCCTACTCCCTCCGCCTCCTCCCTCCTCCTCCCTCTACCTCCTCCCTCCTCCTCCCTCTACCTCCACCCTCCTCCTCTTCCTCCTCCCTCTCCCTCCTCCCTCCTCCTTCTCCCTCTTCCTCTCCCCTCCTCCTCCATCCTCCTCCCTCCTACTCCCTCCGCCTCCTCCCTCCTCCTCCCTCTACCTCCTCCCTCCTCCTCCCTCTACCTCCACCCTCCTCCTCTTCCTCCTCCCTCTACCTCCTCCCCCTCCCTCCTCCTTCTCCACCTCCCTTCTCCCTCCTCGTCCCTCTCCTCCTCCCTTCTCCTCATCCCTCCTACTCCCTTCTCCTCCTCCCTCCTCCCTTTTCCTCTCTCTACCTCCTCCCTCTACCTCCTCCCTCTTCCTCCCTCCTCCTCCTTCCTCCACATTTCTCTTCCTCCTCCTCCCTCCTCATCATTCCTCCTCCTCCCCCCTCCTCCTTCTCCCTCCTCCTTCTACCTCTTCCTCCCTCCTCCTTCTCCCTCCTCCTCTCTCCTCCTCCTCCCTCCTCCTCCCTCTCCCTCCTCCCTCCTCCTCCTCCCCCACCTGCGTTCTCCTCCTCCCTCCACCCTCCTCCTCCCTCCTCCTCCCCTCCCTCCTCCCCCTCCTCCCTCTTCCTCCTCCTCCTCCTCCTTCACCCTCCTCCCTCCTCCTCCTTCACCCTCCTCCCTCCTCCTCCATCCTCCTCCTCCTCCCTCCTCCTCCTTCCTCCTCCTTCCTCCTCCCTCCTCCTCCCTCCTCCTCCCTCCTCATCCCTCTTCCTCCTCCTCCTTCTCCCCTTTCCCCCTCCTTCTCTTAATCCCTCCTCCTCCCTCCTCCTCCCTCCTATTCCTCCCTACTCCTCCTCCTCCATCCTCCTCCTCTCTCCGCCTATCTCTTCCTCCCTCCTCCTACCTCCTCCACTCTCTTCCTCCTCCCTCCTCCTCGCTCTTCCTCCTCCTCATCCCTCCTCCTACCTCTTCGCCCTCCTCTTCCTTCCTCCTTCGCCCTCCTCCTCCGTTCTCCTCCCTTCTCCTCCTCCCCCTCCTACCCCGCCCTCCTCCCCCTCATCCCTCCTCCTCCCTCCTCCTTCTTCCTCCCTCCTCCTCCCCCTCCTCCCCCTCCTCCTTCCTCCTCCTCCCTCTCCTCCTCATCCCTCCTCCTCCATTCTCCTCCTCCCTCCTCCTCCTCCCTCTACCTCCTCCCTCCTACTCCCTTCACATTCCTCTTCCTCCCTCTTCCTCCTCATCCCTCCTCCTCCCTCCTCCTCCTCTCTTCTCATCCTCTCTCCTCCTCCCTCCTCCTCCTCCTCCTCCCTCTACCTCCTCCCTCCTCCTCCCTTCACATTCCTCCTCCTCTCTCTTCCTCCTCCTCCCCCTCATCCTCTTCCCTCCTTCTCCTCCCTCCTCCTTCTCCCTCTTCCTCCTCCCTCTTTCTCCCTCTTCCTTCTCCCTCAGCCTTCTCCCTCCTCCCACTCTCTCCTCCTCCTCCCTCCTCCTCCCTTTCCCTCCTCCTCCCTCTCCTCCTCCTCCTCCCTCCTCCTCCTGCGTTCTCCTCCTCCCTCCTTCTCCCTCCTCCTCCCTCTTCCTCCTCCCTCCTCCTTCTCCTCCCTCCTCTTTCTCCCTCTTCCTCCCCCCTCTTCCTCCCTCTTTCTGCTCCCTCCTCCTCCTCCCTCCTCCTCCCTCTCCCTCCTACTCCCTCTCCTCCTCCTCCTCCCTCCTCCTACGTTCTCCTCCTCCCTCCTTCTCCCTCTTCCTCCTCCCTCCTCCTCCCCCTCCTCCTCCACCCTACTCCTCCCTCCTCTTCCTAATCCCTCCTCCTCCCACCAATTCCTCGCTATTCCTCCTTTCTCCTCCCTCCTCCTCCCTCCTCCACCTCCCTCTTCCTCCTCCCTCCTCCATTTACCCAAGACAGACAGACAGATAGTCGGGAACGGGATCTTATATGACTACTTATATGATTTAAATGAGATGCTCTCCACCATGGGCTGGGCCGGGTCAGACAGACAGACAGACAGACAGACAGACAGACAGACAGACAGACAGACAGACAGACAGACAGACAGACAGACAGACAGACAGACAGACAGACAGACAGACAGACAGACAGACAGACAGACAGACAGACAGTCGGGAACGAGAACTTATATGACTACTTATATGAATTAAATGAGATGCTACCCACCAGGAATTGGGCGATGCCGGCCGGGTCAGACAGACAGACAGATAGATAGTCGGGAACGGGAACTTATATGACTACTTATATGAATTAAATGAGATGCTCCCTACCAGGGTCTGGGCGAAGCCGGGCCGGGTCAGCTAGTCTTATATATAAATTAGGATGTGTGTGGATATGTCTGTATGTCCTTTATACGTTCGCGAACGGCACATCCGATTGAGATGAAATTTTCTACACGCCTTCCTTTAATTCCAGCGCTGCCAACTGTCGTATTTTTTTTTTCTTCTTCCTCCTCCTCCCTCCTCCCATTCCCAAAATACGGACGTAAATATATGATGATGATGATGAAAGAATCCCCGAACCAAAACGCTAGGGAAAGGGAAGAAAATGACGTGACTACACAGAATCGTCACACGGCAATCATCATCATCATCAAGTGCCGTGCCGGCTGACGTAGGCGTTCAACTCTGCTGCTGATATATATGCCTCCATGCCACGGCAATATCAATAACAATTCATCTTTTTATGTGTAAGGAAGTTATCTACAGTCGTGTAGAAGGGAAGAACAATCAATGGAAGGATCGAAATCACAGAACCTAGACGAGTATGAATTCGGAATGGCGAACTCCCTCCTCCTCTCTTCTCCTCCTGCCTCTACATCCTCCCCTCCTCCTCCCTCTACCTCCTCCCTCCACCCTCCTCCTCTTCCTCCTCCCTCTACCTCCTCCCCCTCCTCCCTCTCCCTCCTCCCTCCTCCTTCTCGCTCTTCCTCTCCCCTCCTCCTCCATCCTCCTCCCTCCTACTCCCTCCGCCTCCTCCCTCCTCCTCCCTCTACCTCCTCCCTCCTCCTCCCTCTACCTCCACCCTCCTCCTCTTCCTCCTCCCTCTACCTCCTCCCCCTCCCTCCTCCTTCTCCACCTCCCTTCTCCCTCCTCGTCCCTCTCCTCCTCCCTTCTCCTCATCCCTCCTACTCCCTTCTCCTCCTCCCTCCTCCTCCTCCTCTCTCCTCCTCCCTCCTCCCTTTTCCTCTCTCTACCTCCTCCCTCTACCTCCTCCCTCTTCCTCCCTCCTCCTCCTTCCTCCACATTTCTCTTCCTCCTCCTCCCTCCTCATCATTCCTCCTCCTCCTCCCCCCTCCTCCTTCTCCCTCCTCCTTCTACCTCTTCCTCCCTCCTCCTTCTCCCTCCTCCTCTCTCCTCCTCCTCCCTCCTCCTCCCTCTCCCTCCTCCCTCCTCCTCCTCCCCCATATGCGTTCTCCTCCTCCCTCCACCCTCCTCCTCCCTCCTCCTCCCCTCCCTCCTCCCCCTCCTCCCTCTTCCTCCTCCTCCTCCTCCTCCTTCACCCTCCTCCCTCCTCCTCCTCCTTCACCCTCCTCCTCCCTCCTCCTCCTCCTCCCTCCTCCTCCTTCCTCCTCCTTCCTCCTCCCTCCTCCTCCCTCCTCCTCCCTCCTCATCCCTCTTCCTCCTCCTCCTCCTTCTCTTCTCTCCCCCTCCTTCTCTTAATCCCTCCTCCTCCCTCCTCCTCCCTCCTATTCCTCCCTACTCCTCCTCCTCCCTCCTCCTCCTCTCTCCGCCTATCTCTTCCTCCCTCCTCCTCCATCCTCCACTCTCTTCCTCCTCCCTCCTCCTCCCTCTTCCTCCTCCTCCTCCCTCCTCCTACCTCCTCGCCCTCCTCTTCCTTCCTCCTTCGCCCCCCCTTCCCCCTTCTCCTCCCTTCTCCTCCTCCCCCTCCTACCCCTCCCTCCTCCCCCTCATCCCTCCTCCACCCTCCTCCTTCTTCCTCCCTCCTCCTCCCCCTCCTCCCCCTCCTCCTTCCTCCTCCTCCCTCTCCTCCTCATCCCTCCTCCTCCATTCTCCTCCTCCCTCCTCCTCCTCCCTCTACCTCCTCCCTCCTCCTCCCTTCACATTCCTCCTCCCTCTTCCTCCTCATCCCTCCTCCTCCTCCCTCCTCCTCCTCCCTCCTCCTCCTCTCTTCTCCTCCTCTCTCCTCCTCCCTCCTCCTCCTCCTCCCTCTACCTCCTCCCTCCTCCTCCCTTCACATTCCTCCTCCTCCCTCTTCCTCCTCCTCCCCCTCATCCTCTTCCCTCCTTCTCCTCCCTCCTCCTTCTCCCTTTTCCTCCTCCCTCTTCCTCCCTCTTCTTTCTCCCTCCGCCTCCTCCCTCCTCCCACCCTCTCCTCCTCCTCCCTCCTCCTCCCTTTCCCTTCTCCTCCCTCTCCTCCTCCTCCCTCCTTCTCCCTCCTCCTCCCTCTTCCTCCTCCCTCCTCCTTCTCCTCCCTCCTCTTTCTCCCTCTTCCTCCTCCCTCTTCCTCCCTCTTCCTGCTCCCTCAGCCTCCCTCCTCCTACTATTTCCTCCTCCTACCTCCTCCTCCCTCCCTCTCCCTCCTCCTCCTCCTCCTCCTCCTCCCTCCTCCTCCTGCGTTCTCCTCCTCTCTCCTCCTCCCTCTTCCTCCTCCCTCCTCCTCCCCCTCCTCCTCCACCCTACTCCTCCCTCCTCTTCCTAATCCCTCCTCCTCCCTCCTATTCCTCCCTATTCCTCCTGTCTCCTGTCTTCTCCTCCCTCCTCCTCCCTCCTCTTCCCTCCTCCACCTCCCTCTTCCTCCTCCCTCCTCCATTTACCCAAGACAGACAGACAGATAGATAGTCGGGAACGGGAACTTATATGACTACTTATATGAATTAAATGAGATGCTCCCTACCAGGGACTGGGCGAAGCCGGGCCGGGTCAGCTAGTATATATATAAAATAGAATGTCTGTATGTCTGTATGTCCTTTATGCGTTCGTGAACTGTCCATCCGATTGAGATGCAATTTTCTACACGTCTTCTTCTCATTCCTGTGCTGCCAACTGTCATAGTTTGTTAGTGTACAAACAGTTATATACTTAATATTATTTAATATTTTAATTTACATTATAATGTATATATAGCGAGGGGACATAACTTCTAATAGCATTGCTATATATTGAAATATTGAGCACAACCCACTACTGGCAACGCCGATCGCATTCTGGTATGAACCTAAGGCCTATCCACGTCAATATGGAAGCACTATACTCGAGTTTCGCCCTCGTTTGAGCTCGTCAGTAGTGCATATCCCTGACCGAATCCGGAAACAGTCCCGGATCACGCGTATGAAGCGGGTGTGTAACCACGCGGCACACACTGGACACACCAAATTATCACAACAGAACATCACAACGCTACCCATCGAAGGCTATGCTCAAGATTGCCCAATCGCCGCGATCGACGTCCGTCAATCGATGGGACCCGAACGATCAGGTCTTCTCACTGGCAAGGAACACCAGGACTCCTAAATCCAGTGAGCAATAATAAATTGATTATGTGGTTGTTTCGGGATTTGAAATTTAAATATTGAGCACAACCCACTACTGGCAACGCCGATCGCATTCTGGTATGAACCTAAGGCCTATCCACGTCAATATGGAAGTACTATACTCGAGTTTCGCCCTCGTTTGAGCTCGTCAGTAGTGCATATCCCTGACCGGATCCGGAAACAGTCCCGGATCACGCGTATGAAGCGGGTGTGTAACCACGCGGCACACACTGGACACACCAAATTATCACAACAGAACATCACAACGCTACCCATCGTAGGCTATGCTCAAGATTGCCCAATCGCATTTAGGAGTCCTGGTGTTCCTTGCCAGTGAGAAGACCTGATCGTTCGGGTCCCATCGATTGACGGACATCGGTCGCTGCGATTGGGCAATCTTGAGCATAGCCTACGATGGGTAGCGTTGTGATGTTCTGTTGTGATAATTTGGTGTGTCCAGTGTGTGCCGCGTGGTTACACACCCGCTTCATACGCGTGATCCGGGACTGTTTCCGGATCCGGTCAGGGATATGCACTACGGACGAGCTCAAACGAGGGCGAAACTCGAGTATAGTGCTTCCATATTGACGTGGATAGGCCTTAGGTTCATACCAGAATGCGATCGGCGTTGCCAGTAGTGGGTTGTGCTGAATATTTAAATTTCAAATCCCGAAACAACCACATAATCAATTGCTATATATGTAAAATTGTGGTATATTTCTCAAATATGTGGATCTTTTCACTACAGTTATCTACAGGCATATGCGTTATAATCCTCCTCCTCCTCCTCTTCCTCCCCTCCTCCTCTCCTCCTTCTCCTCCCTTCCCCCTCCTCCTCCCATCCTCCCCTCCTCCTCCCTTCTCCTCTCCTCCTCCTCCTCCCCTCCTCCTCCCACTCCTCTCCTCCTCCCTCCTCCTCCTCCCCCTCCTCCCCCTCCTCATCCCCTCCTCCTTCCCTCCTCCTTCTCCCCCTCCTCCCTCTCCTCCTCCCCGCTCCCCCTTCTTCTCTCCTTCCTCCTCCTCCCCCTCCTCCTCCCCCTCCTCCTCCTCTCCCTCTCCTCCACACTCCCTCCTCCTCACCTCCTCCTCCTCCTCCCCTTCTCCTCACCTCCTCCCCCTTCTCCTCACCTCATCCCCCTCCTCCTCCCCCTCCTCCCTCTCCTCCTCCCCATCCTTCTCTTCTCCCTCCTCCTCCTCCTCCTCCTCCTTCTTTTTCTTCTGCTGCGTTATATATATAATGATAAAATCTTTAAGGCCGTGAAAAGGTGGGGAGCATCTCATTTAATTCATATACGTAGTCATATAAGCTCCCGTTCCCGACTATCTGTCTGTCTGTCTGTCTGTCTGTCTGTCTGTCTGTCTGTCTGACCCAGCCCGGCTTCACCCAGTCCCTTGTGGGGAGCATCTCATTTAATTCATATAAGTAGTCATATAAGCTCCCGTTCCCGACTTTCTGTCTGTCTGTCTATCTATCTATCTGACCCGGCGTGGCTTCACCCAGCTCTTTGCGGGGAGCGTCTCATTAAATTAATACAATAAAAAAAAAAATTACTTAGAAGAATGTCCTTCCACACACCATCCATTATTTTTAATGAAAACTGTTTTAAATCACCTACATGACTGTAGATAACTTCTTTAAGCATAAAAAGATGAGTTACAATGCTATGCATTATGCATTATTTTATGAAAACGTTGAAAATGCCTTAAAGATTATATCATGATTTATTATAACTCATATGCCGGTAAATAACTATAGACAAAGAGTTTATAAATTTTTGAAAACATTGC
>OY992876.1:79770280-79782780 GCA_963921405.1 Cepaea hortensis
GTTACTTCTTCTTTTCCACTCTCCACTTTGTGTATCCCTAATGGGTCCAAAGATGCGTCTTAAAATTTTGTTCTCAAAGGTTTGTAACAAGGCTTCGTCTCCTTTCGTTGTACTCCAGGTTTCAGAGCCATACAGCACAACTGGTCTAATCAGTGTTTTGTATATTGTGATTTTGGTGTTACGAGATAGCGCCTTTGATTTTAGTAGATGTTGTAGTGCATAGTATATCTTATTTCCAGAGTTGATTCTAGTTTGTATTTCTTCCCTTATGATGTTGGAGCAGTTGAAGATTGTACCCAGGTATTTGTATGTTTCCGTTCTTTTAATGGTCATATTATCTATTTGTATGTGGCCAGAGTTTCTAGCCATTCCGTCTCTTGAAATTACCATATATTCTGTCTTATCTTGGTTGATAACCAGCCCCATCTGTTGGGCTTTTCCCTTTAAGTGAGTCAATATTTCCAATGTCTTTTGTTCACTTTGCCCTATAATATCTATATCATCTGCATAATCAAGCAGCTTGGATGTTCCTCCAATATCACATTCCTCCTTTACCTTCCTTACAACTTTCTCTAGAGCCAGATTGAAGAGTAGCGGCGATAGTGCATCACCCTGTTTCAAGCCAGATGTTATTTGGAAGGGGTCTGATTTCCTGCCTTTATATGTTACTATATTATAAGTATCTTCCATGCATAGTCTGGTCATGTTGATTAACTTCCTTGGTATTCCAAATTCCTGCATAGCATTCCATAGACTATTCCTATGGACACTATCATAAGCCTTTTTAAAATCCACAAAAATGTTATGGAGATCTCTTTTATATTCCCAATGTTTCTCGGCTATTTGTCGTAAGATAAATATCTGATCTATTGTTGATCTGTTTTGTCTAAAACCCGCCTGGTAGTCACCTAATATGTCTTCTGAATATGGTTTTAGTCTATTTAGTAATACTGCGGATAGTATCTTATATGATATTCTCATTGCGACAAATGCAAGAAAAATGCCGTGAACAGAATCAACCACTGTTTATTGCCTTCATCGACCTCACAAAGGCATTTGATTTGGTCAGTCGTGAGGGTCTGTTCAAGGCACTAAAGAAGATTGGCTGCCCACCAACTCTTCTGTCCATTGTGGAATCGTTCCACACAGGCATGAAGGGTATAATCAAGTTTGATGGTGCAACTTCTGAAGAATTTGAAATCAAGAGTGGAGTTAAGCAAGGTTGTGTACTAGCTCCCACCCTCTTTGGAATATACTTTTCACTTCTACTGAAATATGCATTTCGTGATCAGGATGGTGGTATATACATTCACTCACGCTCAGATGGCGGCCTCTACAATGCTCAGAGATTGAAGGCTAAGACCAAAATTAGGAGGGTACTGAACAGAGAGTTGCTTTTTGCAGATGATGCTGCAGTTACGACCCACTCTGAGGAAGAATTGCAATGTCTACTATCTGCATTCTCCAATGCTTGTTCTGAATTTGGTTTAACAATTAGCAAAAAGAAGACACAGATTATGTCACAAGGTGCACATGGGGTACCATCAATCTTTATTGACGACGCTGAACTAGAGATAGTAGACCATTTTACATATCTAGGATCAGTGGTTAATAGCAAAGTATCCCTAGATCAGGAAATCAACATCCGGATTGGTAAGGCAGCAACAACAATGAACAGGTTAAGAAAAAGAGTCTGGGAGAACAGGAAGCTTACTGCCAAAACAAAAGTCCTTGTCTATCAAGCTTGTGTCCTTAGTACTCTTCTCTATGGCAGTGAAACCTGGACAACTTACTCACACCAAGAGAACAATTTAAACAGCTTTCATATGCGGTGTTTGCGAAGAATTCTTGGTATTAAGTGGCAAGACAAAATCACAAATACTGAAGTATTGGAAAGATCAGGTTGTGTGACAGTTTATTCCATGCTCAGTCTTCGTAGACTTAGATGGATAGGACATCTTAGGAGGATGGATGATGGTAGAATACCAAAGGATATCTTTTTTGGTGAATTACAGATGGGTAAGAGATCTCAGGGTCGGCCTCTACTACGATACAAAGATGTGTGTAAGCGGGACATGATTGATACAGGCATTGATAATGCACATTGGGAGCAAGTCGCCGCTGAACGTGTTGCATGGAGGGCAAATATCAAAAATGGAATAAAGTCAAAGGAGAAAATTATTGCAGAAAAGTCACACACCAAGCGTTTGAGACGTAAGATGGTGCATGATGGTGGAAATGACCACGTGTTCAGATGCACCCACTGTGAACGGACATTTACATCGCAAATTGGCCTTATCAGTCACACTCGCTACCGCCATAGTTAAAAGTTATTATGCCTTTTTAAAGCACAAACTATCGTCTGTCAAGACGGCAAGGTGCCAATGGAAGTATCTTATAGCTTGTGGACAGTAGTGATATTCCTCTATAATTTCCACATTGGAACTTGTCTCCTTTCTTAAAGATAGGTATCAATAATGACTCTTTCCAGTCATGGGGTAATTCTTCTGTCCTCCAGATTTTTATTATTAGTTCGTATAGCTTTAGATGTAATGCATGGCCACCTGCCTTTATAAATTCAGCAGCAATTCCATCAGTCCCAGTTGCCTTATTGTTTTTAAGTCGTGTGATTACATATAGGATTTCTTCAAATGTAGGTTCTTCAATTTGTGGTTCGCATGTTAGAACCTCTTCCTGTGGGAAAATGTGACTTGGAGCTTCACAATTTAGTAATTCAATAACATATTCTTTCCATGTGTTGCACATTTCCTCATTGGTATTTAGCATATTCCCATTTTTGTCTTTTAAACCATATGTGTTTTGTTGGTGCCCTCGTTTCATTGACTTCAGTTCTTTAAAAAATTTTCTGGATTCATTTTTCTGGTGATTAGTTTCCATATCTTTGATTATATTACTCATATATTCTCGCTTCTGCTGTCTGACTATTTTTGTAGCCTCTTTACATTCATTTCTATAATGCTCTTCCTTTTGGATGTTATTGATGTCATTTAACCATACATGTCTGGCATTCTTCTTCCTAATGACTGCTTCTTCACATTTTTGATTGAACCATCTGTTCTTTCTATGCGTGGTTAACACACCGAGACATTCTTCTGCGGTAGACTGAATTGTATTCTTGATGTTCAACCAAGTTTGGTCAACGCTTTCCTCCAAAGGGTTTTGCAGAGTTTCAAGTTTACATTTTATTTCATCTGTAAATTTCTCTTTGACTGTAATGTCTTGCAGTTTTTCTCTGTTATATGTTGGGTGTAATCTTTGTAATTTAGTATATATATATATATATATATATATATATATATATATATATATATATATATATATATATATAGAGAGAGAGAGAGAGAGAGAGAGAGAGAGAGAGATCTGTAAGAGAGATTGAGAGAGAGAGAGAGAGAGAGAGAGAGAGAGAGAGAGAGAGAGAGAGAGAGAGAGAGAGAGAGATCTGTAACTAGAACAGCTAAGCTGCAGATCCAAATGTATATATTTGGATATATGCGTCACTATTTTAGACGCCGATCCATCTGTATACTTAGATCTTTGTGTCACTATTCTAGTCGTAGTTCCATCTGTATATACTTGGATCTATGTGTCGCTATTCTAGACGCAGATCCATCTGTATACTTGAAAATATATGTCACTATTCTAGTCGCAGATCCATCTGTATATATTTGGACCCATGCTTCTTTAGTGAATATTTCTTACAATCGTTTCACGTGTTCCTGTTCTATTGTATTTTCACATGTTCCTGATGTCTTGTAGTTTCATATGTAGTTAATCTTTTCCTTACTCAATTTTTTTCCCCGCATATCCTTTACGGGACATTGCAGTCATCACCAGCATTTTTTAGCTTGCTATGATGTCTTGGCGAGTTTTACTTTCAGTAGTTTGCCATTGCTTTCCGAACGACCGGCTCATATACCCTCCGTAAGTAACAAACGTGACGCGATCCGCTGCCGAATCTCGCAGAGCTGTGTTTCTTACGAGACTATACGGGATTACGAACAGCGTTGGTAACCCCTTCGCCAGCAGTGTCCATTCATCTTCTCTCACGTGTTCATTTTGCCCACTTCAGTTAAATCAACATTTTCTTGTTTTAAACTCTGCTTACACGTCTTGGAAGCTTCACGCTACCATGTTTTGGACAACAACAACACACACAAAAACAAATCATCGATTGATTTATTTGGTTGTTTCGGGATTTGAGATTTAAATATTGAGCACAACCCACTACTGGCAACGCTGACCGTATTCTGGTATGAACCTAAGGCCTATCCACGTCAATGCGGAAGCACTAGACTCGAGTTTATTGACGTGGATAGGCCTTAGATTCATAGCAGAATACGATCAGCGTTGCGGGAGTCTTCGTGGCTAAGTGATCAAGCTGTTTAACTCGGGCTCCAAAAGTTGTGGGTTCGATTCCGGGCCGCGTCCCTCGGTTCACGAGTTAAATTTTTCGGAGACTCTTGTGGGTCGTCGCTAGAGCTACGGAGTTCGTGCTTTGTGCGACGCTTTCCGCGCTGCGGAAAGAGACTGAGCCATATGGGATAAAACCCGGTGCAATGAAGTCGACCCTGTCGACTTTTAAGCGACATTTAAGCGTTGCCAGTAGTGGGTTGTGCTCAATATTTAAATCATCGATTATTCTGCATGGTTGTTAATTTGTCTAATCCATTCAGATCGCGAGACATGTCCAACATTTCATGGATCATTCCCCACGCTAAGTCGAGACCCTTGTCGAGGGGTAAAAATAAGTCATTATAAGCCAAGTTAAGTAACAATATAATCAGTACCAGAAAGTAGCACCAACATTAGCATACAATTCCGCCAATAAGAGTTAATACAGAGAAAAGGAGCACACGATTTTATAGCGATGTAATGTTTTGGTTTTTTATTTTATGAAGAGGATTGAATGAAATTAGAATATAAATTGCAAGAAGTGAGTGCAGGTTACAGGCAGGGAAGAGGAAGTATAAAGCATATCTACAACATGCAATTGCCAAGATGCTAGTTTGAGGGTGTGACTTAAAGATAATACTGCTGACAATTAGTGCGTTTAAAACTGGCTCGTGGGCACAAGAATACACTTCTACAACAGGCTGAGACTCTTATTACACCAATGGTTAGAATGTAATCGTGTGCCCTTCAATCGTGGACCGAATGTTCAATGGCCCTCAGTGCTGTTTACTCGGCAAGTACTCTCGCTCTGTCACAAGTTGGTACAGCCCTCGGGTTATTTATTATTTGATCTCATGTACAGTCAGTTAACTAACCCGATCTGTGGCGAAGGGGTTACGGACGTAATTCGTAATCCCGCATAAAGCGCTCGAAACACAGGTGCGGCGGTTTGATAGCAGGTTTTCATTAAATCGTGTGAGTGTCGGTCATTCAGAAATCAATGGCAGACTCCATCCATCCATCATGTGCCATGCCGGTAAGCGTGGGCGGTCATGTTTTGCCATCTCACTCGATCACCAGAGTCGTGGATCAGCTCCGTGTTTCTGTCTCGACCATGCCACAACGCCAAGTCATCCAGGTACTTGCTTCTAGGTCTTCCCCTTGGTCTGTTCCCCTCGATCTTATCAGTTGTCACCAAGTTCTCCAAATCATTTCTTCTCATAACATGCCCAAAAAATTGTGACTGTCTACGTCTAATGTCTCTAATCAGTTTACGATCTTCATTTGTTTCTTGAAGGACTTGTTCATTGTTCATTGGCAGACTACTGAACGTAAACTTGCCTAGAAACCGTAAACAGCTAAACAATGCTATGGTTGTCTGCGACGTCCTGAAAATGATAAGCAAATAACTAGCATCTAATTCAGTCTATACTTAGCGCTTCTGACGATCGTTGAACAAATCTGACATCAACTACTGGAACTGCCCATTGCTCATTCTCGTTCGCACTTACACCACGTCCTCAGAATACTTGTGTGTCTACTTGTCTCCGGAGAATGCCTTTCTCCTCTCATACTTACTTTATAAAAAGTTCTTTTATTTTCTCTTGTTTGGTGGAGGGAAGGCAAAGTAACCTTTCTTTGTCATTTCTCTGAAAATCTCTCTCTCTCTCTCTCTCTCTCTCTCTCTCTCTCTCTCTCTCTCTCTCTCTCTCTCTCTCTATCTATCTATCTATCTATCTATCTATCTATCTTTCTATACATATATATATATATATATATATATATATATATATATATATATATATATATATATATATATATATATATATATATTTATATATCCCACCTCTCTCTCTCACATGCGCTCACACACTCACTTTATCTCACAGATTCCCTCTCTCTCACATATACACTCTCTCACACTCACTCTCTCTTTTTCACACTCCCATCTCTCCCCTGCTATTCTCTCACACACTATTTCTCTACCCTATCTCGTTCACACACTCACTTATCCTCTCTCTCTCTCTCTCTCTCTCTCTCTCTCTCTCTCTCTCTCTCTCTCATTATCTCACATACTCCCTCCCGCAAACTATCTCCCTCCACTTCCCCCACCCCATTTGTCTCGCCTCACCTCTGCTCTCACTAAACATTCGGTTGATTAGACAATTCTCAATGGAACATTCACCAACTCTCTTTCTCTAATCAAATATATTGTTTCTACAAAGTTCTGCCTGAATGTGTAAGTGTTAGTGTGAGGGGAGTGTGTAAGTGTGTATGAATACTATCTCTGTATATGTGTGGATGTGTGAGTTAGTGTACGTGTATCTGAAAGTGTGGGTATCTGTGAGTTACTGTGTGCGAGTGTTGAAGATATGTTTGTATGTGAGTGAGTGGGCGTGGCTGTGTGTGGGTGGCTGTAAATAAATCTGTCTGAGGGAGTCGCGATCGTGTAGTGCCTAAACATTCTCCTATCGGCCCAGTGGTCGGGGCAAATCGTCCTCATCGGGGTGGATTCGAGGTTTTCAAATTGAGCAAGGCTTCCGGGTGGATGCAGCCTACCGTGGGGACCAGAAAATGTCTATGGAAGTAGACGCTGTCGGCACTATGTGCCCTGTCAACTGACATTGGCCTCTGTGTTTCTCCATAGTTCGGTTGTTTGTGCTCTGGATCATCTCTGCTGATAACATTCCCCCTTGTCGCCCATTATCATTTCTCTCTGTCTGTATGGTCCCACTGATCTTTCCAGTTGTCACAGAGTTGTTGAGTTGAACTTAACTGAGTTGAGTTGAGTTGAGTTGAGTCAAGAACCGACATCACAACACTTAGTACATTCCCATACGTGCTCCGTCCTCATCTTCAACAGCCAGCGAAGAGATCCAATAATAATGGTACCAGTTTCAGTCTGATTGTGTGTCCATCTGGTCTTTTTCGGGGTTGTGAGTGTCCGAGAGATTCTCTGGTCTCTCTTCCAGCGCCAGTCTCTTCAGGCCGTGTTGGTCTATCCATGCTCCTGCACTATACACACAATTCTAAAGGACCCCGACCAAGTCTGTTGTATTATGCATCAATACACCAGCAAAGGGTGCCGACCCAGCCATTCTGTTCTCCTGCTCGTTTCCCACATCAGCATGTCCGGGGGTTGGGGGTGTATGATGAAATCAAACATTTCCTTTCTATATTTCATTGCAGCCACCTGCCTGAAGCACGCCTTTCACTTTTCTCATCATACTTCATGAGTCCGTCACAATCACGACATGAGTGAGCTGATTTGTCTTCCAAACTGCGGAATGCCTCTGTGACTCCAGTTGTCACAATGTTTTACAAATACTATCTTCTCATCAATCAATCAATCATGTGCCATGCCGGAAAGCGTGGGCGGTCATGACTCGCCATTTCACTCGATCACCAGAGTCGTGGATCATCTCGGTGTTCCTGTCTCGTCCATGCCATGTGGCCAAGCCATCCATGTATTTTCCTCTCGGTCTTCCTCTTGGTCTGTTCCCTTCGATCTTGCCAGCTGTCACCAAGTTCTCCAATCCATTTCTTCTTATAACATGTCCAAAAAATGTTAACTGTGAACGTCTAATTTCTCTAATCAGTTTACGATTTTCATTTGTCTCCTGTAGTACTTGGTCATTGGTTTTTCTGTCTGTCCATGGTATTCTTTGCATTTTCATCAGAAACCACATTTCTGCAGCCATCAGATGTTTTTCAGTTTGACTGCACATTGTCCAAGTTTCACATCCATACAAAAGAACAGGCTCTATGTATCCCCTCAGCACTCTCTTTCTCGTTTCAATTGACATCTTTTTATTGGTCAGAATGTTTTTCATCTTGCTAAAGGCTATTTTCGCCATGACGATTCTTGTTCTAATCTCTTCAAGGCATCTCCCATCAGATGTTATGACTGTTCCAAGATAATTGTACCTGCTCACTTGTTGAAGAATAGTCCCATTTACTTGTATATTACATTGTGGTACTTCGTTCTTCCTATTGACGACCATAACCTGTGTCTTCATACAATTTAATTCCAACCCCAGCTGCTCACCGTGTACAACAACTGCGTCTACTAATTGTTGTAGATCTTGTGCATTGTCTGCAATCAATACTGTATCATCTGCATATCTAATGTTATTGATATTTCGTCCTCCAGTGCTGATTCCATTTGTATCTTCTACATTCCTGAAAATATTTTCACTGTATAGGGAAAAAAGATCTGGAGACATTACACATCCCTGCCTAACACCTCTCTTAATAGGCTGATATTGTCCCACTTCATTATCAATCCTTATGGCAGCTTGTTGTTTCTAATATATGTTCTCATCTGCTCATCAAATGAACAAAAAAAATCAGCAGCTACTCGTGTCTTTTGTTGTTGGTGTATACAATGTTCTAGTTTCATTATTCTCCTCCAGGGAATCATTGTAAGCTACTGGCAGTCCAAAGAATTCACAATATTCGTCTCCGGAATCACATCACTGTTGCTTCTAAGTTCTTCCTAATTTTATTCTCATTCTAGTCCCATGATTCGCTGCCATACAACAACACATGTTCTATATAACAGACCCACCCAGCCTAAAACTTGGTACCGGAGATTGCCTTGAGAAGTAACGAACGAACGAAAATCTGTATTTTCAAAGGGTTAAGAATTGGGCACGCAGGCCCGTCTGACACTCTGTCCTTCTTCTCTATTGCCTCTTCATACATTCTTTCATTCAACATCTCTTATGAAGCAATTCTTTGACAACAAAAGAACAATAAGCATTAAAAAGCATGAAAAATAATCAAGAATACATGACTCGTTGAGGCAATGTTTAACGGCGGCCGGAGTGACACTTGCCACATCAGCCACCTGGTGCCCATTGGTCTATACAAATATTTAATCTCGCACTCGTAGGGCGAGTAGAGGGATGTATATACACAGACAGAGACAGAGAGAGAGAGAGAGAGAGAGAGAGAGAGAGAGAGAGAGAGAGAGAGAGAGAGAGAAGGGGTAGGGGAGAAATAAAGACATATAAAGAGATACATATAGCGAAATGTTAGTTGCATATCCTTTTTAGGGATTTCGCAGTTAACACCAGCATTTATTGCTGTTGTGATCGCTTGGCAAGTTTATATTCATTAGTTTGCCATTGCTTTCTGAACGACAGGCACTCATGCCATTTTGTAAAAAAAAAAAAAATATGACGCAAGGCGGTCTGCTGCCATATCGCCCGCAGCTGTGTTTCCAACGTGGGTATGCGAGATTACGAACTGCGTCCGTAACCTCTTCGCCACAGAGCCGGCAGTTATTCAGACATATAAGGATATAAATAAACTGGAGAATTGTGTGACAACTGGCAAGATTGAGAGGAAGAGAACATAGGGAAGGCAGAGAAGTAAGAACTGGACGGCTTGGCCACATGGTATCGTCGAGTCAAAAACTCAGCTGATCCACGACTCATGGGGCGAAACATGATCACCTACGCTTATTGGCACGACACATGATGATGATATAGATAGAGAGATTGAGATAAAGAATGAGATTTAGAGATAGACAGAGAGAGAGGGAAATAAACACTTTAATTAACTTCCATCACGTGTTACCAAACACATACGCACATACTCGTGCGCACACTTGCCGACTGAGAAAACGACTGGCTAGTTTCCAAAGTACCCAATCAGACACTTCAGTGAAACTACGCTTGCGATTGGCGGGAATGAAAAACTCACGTGATAGAAACCAACTAATCACTTGTCAACACGATCAAGGTTCAAGATATTTAGAACTCCAGTAAAGTGTTTCCTCACAAGATGAACGCTTTGGCGAAGAAAAGAAACAAGATGCCACACGGCTTTGCAACAAATTACCAGTTGTCACTCAAGTGACCGACTTTAGTTTCAAACCAAATTGACTGGGACTACTTTCTTTCTACCGCAAGGGGTAGGCTATTTTTCTTTCTTTAATCCTTGTGTTCACTGATTGTGTTCACAAAAAAAGTGTCTCTTAAAAGTCGACAGGGTCGACTTCATTGCACCGGGTTTTATCCCATATAGCTCAGTCTCTTTCTGCAGCACAGAAAGCGTCGCACAAAACACGAACTCCGTAGCTTTTAGCGACGACCCACAGGAGTCTCCGAAACATTTAACTCGTAAACCGAAGGACGCGGCCCGGATTCGAACCCATGACCTTCGGAGCACGAGTCAAACGGCTTGACCACTTCGTGATTGTGTTCATTTATTGTGTTGACTAATTGCGTTCACTGATTGTGTTAACTGACTGTGTTCACTTGTTAGTTAGTTAGTCGACAGATCATCCTCATTGCAAATCGAACCATTCAGTCCATAAGTGCTCGGATCCCCTCCTCAGCAAATCCTAAAGCGTGTAGCGGCTAATGACACCAGTTCTGTGTTGGTTTATCAATCTTCTTTGGCTTCCTGCGTAGTGTTCTTGTTTGGTCACCCCTCTTTTAATTTGCTGTTCTCGCAGTCTGGCCATGATTGTAGATTCACGTCATCACTTGGTTCACGCAAAAGTCTTACTTCTCGTAGAGCATTCAGAATGTCAGCCTGGTCCATGGCGCGTCCGTCCTCCACAGTAGCCTTACCTTCGAGCTTGTCAGCCCGCTAATTTCCTTGTACTCCCGCATGCCCTGGCACGAAGATGAAACTAATCTTAGCCAGCCGATACCGCTCCAGAGACAGCAACTATTCTCTTCGGATCCACCCCATCTCTATCCTCTTGAGGATGCTCATTGAGTCACTAAGTAAACATGCCCTAGTGAATGTCTGTGTCTCGAGCCATGATATTGCTTTACTTACTGTCATGACTTCCATGGTCAGGCTACTTGTGGTCTCAGCAGAAGCACCAGAGTCCTCCTTCATAATTCTCCCTCCGGCCTGAGCCGTAAAGGCCCATGAGCGTCTCACATGTTGGACGACTGACCCATCTGTGTAAATGACAGCATCACCGTCTAGCGAATTCTCGAAAATCAACACTTGTACTTCCGCCTCCACAGTAGCCGGATTTTCTTGTCAGCATTTTCTATCTAGCTGGATGCAAACTGAAAAGGATGTGCAGAAATCTGTTGGCACTTGTACCCACTCCTCGCCTGGTTCTAAGTCCTCAAGTGAACACACCTATTGAATAATGTCTTCGGCTTGACCCATCCACGACCGTCCTCTTTTTAACCTGCTGCCCTTCACCTTCATAATTTCACTATGCAGTGGATGTTGTGTGTTTGCGTTAACTCTGAGGTAGACGCGTGCTCTGCAAACTTGTATTCTGTCTTCAATAGTTGGAAAATCAAGAAGGTAGCGCATCGCCCTGCATGCTGTACCTCTTACACATTCAAGAATAATGCGCATTGCTTCATTCTATATTCTTTCTATCCTTTCTATCTGCTTACGGCTGAGAGTCAGAATTGCCATCGCGTACTCAAAAACAGACATGACCAGCCACTCGTATAGAAGACATAGATGGCGCTGCTCACAGTTTGCTGCCGCCATCACCCGCATCGCAGCCAAACCCCGCTTGGCTTTTGTTATCACCTGGTCTATGTGCTCATTATAAGCAAGGCTTCGATCAAACCGCATCTCCAGGTAATTCATTGCCTGCGTTCTTTCCACCGTCTCTGAACCCAGCTTTACAGTTGGTGTTGGAGTGTTGACAATATGATTATTCAACGAGAACCAAGTCACTGTTGCCTTTGTTGGGTTGACCATTGCCCCAGCTTCAACACACCCAGTACTTATGCGATTGAGTTCGGTTTGTAGTTCCACAGCAACCTGCTCTCTATCCTTACCCTGACGATACACTAAAACATCGTCGGCATACGACAATGTCCTACCAGGTCCAGCGATCTGCTCACTGGTGATTCTCACTGTGTAAGCGTTGAACAGTACCGGAGATAATGGGAGATACATTGTTGTTGGTTCCGAAGTCCAACTGCCACATCGAAAAACTACTTTCCGTTGGAAGAGGGCTGCAGCGATCCAACTAAGGAGGAATGGACTTATTTTAAGTTCAAGAAGCTGAAGCATAAAAAAATCAAATAGTACTCTGTTGTACGCATCCTCAAGATCAATCGCTGCAGCAAAGATTT
>OY992876.1:79787780-79807780 GCA_963921405.1 Cepaea hortensis
ATTCTGTATCCTTTCCATCCTTTCTATCTGCTTATGGCTGAGAGTCAAGATTGCCATTGCATACTCCAAAACAGACATGACCAGCCCCTCGTACAGAAGACATAGATGGCGCTGCTCACACGCTGCTACACGGGTGTATATGTGTAAGTGTGTGTAAATGTGTGTTTGTATGTGTGCTTGTGTGTGCAAGTATGTTTATATGTGTGCGTAAATGTATGCGTGTGTTTATATGTATGTGCGGGTGTATATGTGTGTATGTGTATATATGTTCGTGTATGTGAGTGCATGATTGTGTGTATGTGTGCATGCATGCAGTGTATGCAAGGGAGTGTGTATTTGTGTGTGTGTGTGTGTGTGTGTGTGTGTGTATGGGTGTGTATGTGTGCGTGGGGATATGTGTGTATTTGCGTGTGTATATTGTGTGTATGCTCGTGTGTGTATGTGTATATGCTATCTTGCGCACGCGAGGGAGTGTGTATTTGATATCGAGAGGGTGTGTGTCTGTCTGTGTGTGAGTTAGAGTGAAAGAGAGTGTGATATTGAGTAAATGAAAGATGGAGAGAGTGACTTAATGGGTGAAATAGTGATTGCGAGGGAGGGAGAGAGAGAGAGAGAGAGAGAGAGAGAGAGAGAGAGAAGACAGTGGAAGAATGGTATTGTTAATGTGTGTATGTGTGCGGCCATTGTTTGTGAGTGTCTATGGGTGTGTTTTAGTGAGAAGAGAGCGAGAAAGACAGAGAAAGAGAGAGAGAGAGAGAGAGAGAGAGAGAGAGAGAGAGAGAGAGAGAGAGAGAGAGAGAGAGAGAGATTTAAGCGCACGCATATCATGTAACATGCTATTCCATATATGTTGTGTATTCTCATGTTCATATTACCATTTTGAATGCCAACTGATGTTATAATTTATAACATGAACACATGTACATCACTGTAGAGTGGGTGAGAGAATTAGAGAGTATGAGAGAGAGAGAGAGGGAGAGAGAGAGAAAGAGAGAGAGAGAGAGAGAGAGAGAGAGAGAGAGAGAGAGAGAGAGAGAGTTGAATTGCATCACTAATTTTTAAGTTACAAAATGTATATGTACAATTTTTCTCCATTTTCTTTACAATTTTGCGACAATGCTCACGACAATCGTCACTGTATGTGTGTGTAAAGTGTGGGAGTTTGATCATAATAGTAGTTTGGGGGATGGGGGGATATGTGTGTGTGGGTGGGCGGGGTGGGATTGTGTGGGTGGGTGGGGGATTTGTGTGTGGGTACGTGCGGGATGTATGGGTTGGCGGGGAGATGTGTGTGTGGGTGGGGATGTGTGTTTGACTAGGTGGTTGTGGGTGAGTGGGTGGAGAAGGATATGTTGGTGGATGATTGATGATGGGTTATGGGATGGGTGGGGGTATATGTATGGGTGGGGAGATGTGGGTGTGGGGATATGTGGTGGGTTGGAGATGTGGGCAGGTGGGGGTGGTTATGGGTTTGGGGGTGTGGGTGAGGGATGTGTATGGGTGTGGGATGTTTGGGTGGATGGGTGTGGAGTGTGTGTGGGTGAGATATGTGTGGGGGGTGTATGTGGGTTGGGGTGGGGTGCACGATGGGTGTGGGTGATGGATTTGGAGATGTGTGTGTGGGTGGGGGATATGTCTGGCTGGGTGGGGGTGTGTGGCTGGATGGAGGATGTATGTGTGGGTAGTGAGGGTGATTGTAGTTGGGGGTGTGTGGATGGGTAGGAGATGTGTGGGGAGATGTGTGTGTGTGGGTGAGGGATGTGTCTTTGGGATGTGTGTGGGTGTGGTGTTGTGTGGGAGGGGAGCTGGTTGTGGATAAATGATGTGTGTGTGGGTGGGTGAAGGTGTGGTTGGGTTTTCGGGTGGGTGAAGATGTGTGTGAGGGTGGGGATGTGTGCTTAGATGGGTGGTTGGGGTGTGTGAGTGTGGGTGGGTAGATAGGAGATGTATGTGTTGATGAGTGGGTAAGGGATGTGTGGGTGTTAGTGGTTGAGGGATAAGTACGTGTGTCTGGGGATGAGTGTATGAGTTGGGGATGTGTGTGTGGGTTGTGTGTGCGTGGATGGGAGGTGTGTGTTTGTGAATGGGGGATGTGTTGGTGGGTGGGGATGTGTGGGAGGGATGTGTGTATGGGTGGGGAGATTGTGCGTGGGTGGGGATGTGTGTGTATATGGGTAGGGGTGTGTGGTTAAGGGATGTGTGGCTGGGGGATGGGTGGATGGAGGATGTGTGGTTGGGTAGAGGATGTGTGGGTGGGTGATTGTATATGAGTAAGGGTGTGTGGTTAAGGGATGTTTGGTTGGGGGATGGGTGGGTAGAGGATGTGTGGGTGGGTAGAGGATATGTGGGTGGGTGAGTGTGTGCAGGTTAGGAGATGGTGGGGGATGTTTGTAGGTGTGGGCTCGGGATCTGTGAGTGGGCTGGGGGAGATGGGAGATTATGTGGGTGGGTGCGGAATTTGTGTGTGGGTAGGTGCGGAATATGTGAGTTGACGGGGAGATGTGTGTGTGGCTGAGGAATGTGTGTTTGGCTGGGTGGGTGGAGGTGTGTGGGTGGAGGAGGATATGTGGGTGAGTGATTGTTGGTGGGTAATGGGACGGGTAGAGGATATGTGAGTGGGTGGGGAGATGTGTGTAGGTGGGGGATGTGTGGGTTATTGAATGTATGTGTGCTTGGGGTGTGGGTGGATGGGATGTGTGGTGGGTGAGAGGTGTGTGTGGGTGGGGAGATGTGTAGGTGTAGGGATGTGGTGGATGGGTGGGGGAATGTATGTGTGTGTGGGTTATGTGTGTGGTTGGGTGGGGGAGTTGGAGTGAATGGGGGATGTGTGGGTGGGTGGTGGATGTGTCTCATAACATAGTAATATGCATTGTTTATGTTTACAAAATTCATGTGACAATGTTGTTTTTCCTATGCACTGTTGATGAAAGAAAGCTGAGTGAGTGGAAGGGCCAAATGTAAGACGGGCCTGCGTGCCCAATTTGGTACCCTTTGAAAATAAAGTCTGTTCGTTCGTTCGTTCGTTCTCTCTCTTTTTTGTTTTGCTTTTCTCTTATCTTCTCTCTCTCCTGTTTTTCTTTCTTTCTTTCTCTAATCTCCTTTTCTCCGTCATTTTAGCCCTCACACACCTCCCTTTCTCTCTATCTCTCTCTTCTCTCTGTCTCTCTCTCTCTCTCTCTCTCTCTCTCTATATATATATATATCCTCTAGTTTCTCCTCTCTCTCTCTCATCTCTCTCCACTCTATCTCTCTGTCTCTGTTTTACTTCTCTCTCTTCTCTCTCCTCTCTCTGTGTCTCTCTGTATCTGTCCTCTTGCTCTCTCTTCTCTCGCTCTCTCTCTCCTCTCACTCTCTCTCCTCTCTCTCGCACTCTTCCCCCTCTCTCTCTCTCGCTCTCCCCTCTTTCGCACTCTCTTCCCTCTGTCTTGCTCTCTCTCTCTCATTTCTCTGTCTCTCTCTTCCTCTCTCCTCTCTCTCGTCGTCTCTATTCCCTCTTTCTCTCTCTATCTCCTCTCTCTATCTGGCCATATGCACATCTAATTCTCCCCGTCTATTTCCCAGCGTGCTCATCATGATGTTTCAGTACTTCGTCCCCCTGGCAGTCATGACAGTCACCAACTCACACATCGGCTACATCATTTGGATCAAGAAGACCCCTGGGGAAGCCGTGGAAGATCGAGACAGGAGGGTGGCCGCATCCAAGCGACGTGTATGTATCATTATTAACAGTTTTTTCTTGAATATGTGTTGAGGTACAAACTTCGGCACTTACTGATGTATAAAGTTAGAGATGTACAAAGTTGGTGATGTACAAAGTTGGAGATGTATACAGTTAGTGACGTACAACGTTGGAGATATACAAAGTTGGTGATGTACAATGTTGCAGATATATAAAGTTGGTGATGTACAAAGTTGGAGATGTACAAAGTTGGAGATGTATTGATGTAGAACGTGAAAATGTATTGATGTGCAAAGTTGGAGATGTAGCCTACATAGTGGAAATGTATTGATGTACAAAGTTGGAGATGTACATAGTGGAAATGTATTGATGTACAAAGTTGGAGATGTATTAATGTGTTGGATTACTACTACTACTACTACTACTACTACTACTACTACTACTACTACTACTACTACTACTACTACTACTACTACTACTACTACTACTACTACTACTTACTACTACTACTACTACTACTACTACTACTACTACTACTACTACTACTACTTACTACTACTACTAGTACTACTACTACTACTACCACTACTACTACTATTACTACTACTACTACTACTACTACTACTACTACTACTACTACTACTACTACTACTATTACTAGTTGTGCATGAATGTGTCTCCCGTGTGTGCATATGTGTCCGTGTGTGTGTGCGTGTGTGTGTGTGTGTGTGGTGTGTGTGGTGTGTGTGTGTGTGTGTGTGTGTGTGTGTGTGTGTGTGTGTGTGTGTGAAAAAAAACTGAAGCCACCACAAACACGTTCATGCACCAGCTGCAGGTCAGAAATCTATACAAAGCCCTACTCTGCAAAGCAATATCCCAGAACTGTATGCGAAGCCTCAAGCTGCCAAGCAAACAAGCAATGAGCAAAACTGAAAACGATATACAGAATTTTATCAGTTAAAAAATAAGCAGCTCTAAATTTTATCAATGGCTACAATTGCCAGGGACGTGACTGGTTGAGAAGCTAATGCAATGTTCAGATGTCCTTAATTTTGGCACGCATTTAGAAAGCATTCGAATATTTGAAGTTGCGCTAGAGAATGCCATTGATGCTCTCCAGGGATGATTTATCACGAAATTCGGCCTTGGCCAGGCTCCTATCTTTCTTATTTTTGGGCGCAGTTATTTCATGCAAGATTTCATAGATATTGCCCTTTTGAGACAGTTCTTATTTATTTATTTTACAGACACGGTGGCATAGTGAAAGTGCAGAAACTTTGGTTCAAGAGGTATCGCGTTCGAGTTGTGATTTAGAGAAAACAAATTAAAACAATACCTGAAACCCCGTAAAAGGAACCTTTTGTGGGTATGTGAAGTGTTAGGGCCGTGGCATTTTTAGACCTTAGTGCATGAAGGGTTAGGTGGTCAGTCTCCCCTCACGTAGCCAGCGATGAGTTTGGGTATTGAACTCTCGTCTGGCCACCTTCATGCCTTTGTCGGTGTAATGATGCCATGATTTGGTTTATTATTATTTACAACTTGGATGTGTAATGTCTTTTAATTTGCTGTCATTATACATTAAACATGTAATGAGATCTACTGAAAATATGTCAGGGATCCTGGTTGGTGGTTAGTTAGTTGCATATCTTTTACAAGACATTGCAGTCAACCCCATTATTTTTGGCTGTTTGTGATTTCTTGGCAAGTTTACGTTTATTAGCTTGTCATTGCTTTCTAAACTGCCGGCACTATACTGGTAGGTGGGTGTAATATAAATAACTTCGTTATGCAGGTGACACCGTCTTAACAGCAACACGTCAGAAGGAATTACAGGGAATGATAGATCGAGTGGTTGTAGAAAGTGAACAACTGAGTCTTAGCTTGAATAATAGAAAGACAGAAACAGATTGTGCTTAATTTTACAATTAAAGTAAATGACGTTATGTTGGGGCAAGTGTAGAAATGCAAATATCTAGGCACGTAGATAACATCAGATGGAAGATGCATCACAGGGATAAAGAATTGAGTAGGGCGAGCAAAATCTGCATTTCATGAAATGAAGAACATTTTATGCAATACATCCTTGGCTTTGGGAGATAGACACAGAATTCTTGCGTGTTGTAGGACCAGTTCTAAAAAATGACAGCGAATCATGGACATCTTTTTTTTGCATGTCCTTTTTACAGGACATCGTAGTCAACACCAGCATTTCTGCCGCTGTGATCTTTTGGCAAGTTTACGTTCAATAGTTTGCCATTGCTTTCTGAACGACCGGCACCAATACCAACGCAAAACCAACGCAATCCAGTATGCTGCCAGATCGCGTGCAACTGTGTTTCGAACGCGGGTATACGGGATTACAAACCGCATCCGTAAGCCCTTCGCCACGGAGATCGGCGGACATTTAATAGACAAGCAAAAACATCTTTAGAAGCTTTAAATAGGTGGTTTTATAGAATAATGCTGAAATCCTTGAGTAGTGAATCGAGCACCCCAAGTCAAAGAAGAGAAGTTAACATTTTAATCCAACTGACCGGTGTAGGGGTTGAATACGCTACCTCGCCATCAGCAACCGGAAGTTTAAGAGCGAGCGCTATTATCCATGCTTTTCCTGTCCAAACATTTGACAGTTTTTGTTGTTCTCCTCTCGGAATGTGACCAAACAAAGCTGACTGTATCTGCCCCATGTTTTTGTTTTTCTCCTCTCAGAATGTGGCCAAACAAAGCTGACTGTATCTATCCCATGTTTTTGTTTTTCTCCTCTCAGAATGTGGCCAAACAAAGCTGACTGTATCTGTCCCATGTTTTTGTTTTTCTCCTCTCAGAATGTGGCCAAACAAAGCTGACTGTATCTGCCCCATGTTTTTGTTTTTCTCCTCTCAGAATGTGGCCAAACAAAGTTGACTGTATCTATCCCATGTTTTTGTTTTTCTCCTCTCAGAATGTGACCAAACAAAGCTGACTGTATCTGTCCCATGTTTTTGTTTTTCTCCTCTCAGAATGTGGCCAAACAAAGCTGACTGTATCTGCCCCATGTTTTTGTTTTCTCATTTCAGAATGTGGCCAAACAAAGCTGACTGTATCTGCCCCGTGTTTTTGTTTTTCTCCTCTCAGAATGTGGCCAAACAAAGCTGACTGTATCTGCCCCATGTTTTTGTTTTTTCATTTCAGAATGTGGCCAAACAAAGTTGACTGTATCTGTCCCATGTTTTTGTTTTTCTCCTCTCAGAATGTGACCAAACAAAGCTGACTGTATCTGTCCCATGTTTTTGTTTTTCTCCTCTCAGAATGTGGCCAAACAAAGCTGACTGTATCTGTCCCATGTTTTTGTTGTTCTCCCCTCAGAATGTGGCCAAACAAAGCTGACTGTATCTGCCCCATGTTTTTGTTTTCTCATTTTAGAATGTGGCCAAACAAAGTTGACTGTATCTGCCCCATGTTTTTGTTTTCTCATTTCAGAATGTGGCCAAACAAAGTTGACTGAATCTGTCCCATGTTTTTGTTTTCTCATTTTAGAATGTGGCCAAACAAAGTTGACTGAATCTGTCCCATGTTTTTGTTTTCTCATCTCAGAATGTGGCCAAACAAAGTTGACTGTATCTGCCCCATGTTTTTGTTTTCTCATTTCAGAATGTGGCCAAACAAAGTTGACTGTATCTGCCCCATGTTTTTGTTTTCTCATTTCAGAATGTGGCCAAACAAAGTTGACTGAATCTGTCCCATGTTTTTGTTTTCTCATTTCAGAATGTGGCCAAACAAAGCTGACTGTATCTGCCCCATGTTTTTGTTTTCTCATTTCAGAATGTGGCCAAACAAAGCTGACTGTATCTGTCCCATGCTTTTGTTTTCTCATTTCAGAATGTGGCCAAACAAAGCTGACTGTATCTGTCCCATGTTTTTGTTTTTCTCCTCTCAGAATGTGGCCAAACAAAGCTGACTGTATCTGTCCCATGTTTTTGTTTTTCTCCTCTCAGAATGTGGCCAAACAAAGCTGACTGTATCTGTCCCATGTTTTTGTTTTTCTCCTCTCAGAATGTGGCCAAACAAAGCTGACTGTATCTGCCCCATGTTTTTGTTTTCTCATTTCAGAATGTGGCCAAACAAAGCTGACTGTATCTGTCCCATGTTTTTGTTTTTCTCCTCTCAGAATGTGGCCAAACAAAGCTGACTGTATCTGTCCCATATTTTTGTTGTTCTCCCCTCAGAATGTGGCCAAACAAAGCTGACTGTATCTGCCCCATGTTTTTGTTTTCTCATTTCAGAATGTGGCCAAACAAAGTTGACTGTATCTGCCCCATGTTTTTGTTTTCTCATTTCAGAATGTGGCCAAACAAAGTTGACTGAATCTGTCCCATGTTTTTGTTTTCTCATTTCAGAATGTGGCCAAACAAAGTTGACTGTATCTGCCCCATGTTTTTGTTTTCTCATTTCAGAATGTGGCCAAACAAAGCTGACTGTATCTGTCCCATGTTTTTGTTTTTCTCCTCTCAGAATGTGGCCAAACAAAGCTGACTGTATCTGTCCCATGTTTTTGTTTTTCTCCTCTCAGAATGTGGCCAAACAAAGCTGACTGTATCTGTCCCATGTTTTTGTTTTTCTCCTCTCAGAATGTGGCCAAACAAAGCTGACTGTATCTGCCCCATGTTTTTGTTTTCTCATTTCAGAATGTGGCCAAACAAAGCTGACTGTATCTGTCCCATGTTTTTGTTTTTCTCCTCTCAGAATGTGGCCAAACAAAGCTGACTGTATCTGTCCCATATTTTTGTTGTTCTCCCCTCAGAATGTGGCCAAACAAAGCTGACTGTATCTGCCCCATGTTTTTGTTTTCTCATTTCAGAATGTGGCCAAACAAAGTTGACTGTATCTGCCCCATGTTTTTGTTTTCTCATTTCAGAATGTGGCCAAACAAAGTTGACTGAATCTGTCCCATGTTTTTGTTTTCTCATTTCAGAATGTGGCCAAACAAAGTTGACTGTATCTGCCTCATGTTTTTGTTTTCTCATTTCAGAATGTGGCCAAACAAAACTGACTGTATCTGTCCCATGTTTTTGTTTTCTCATTTCAGAATGTGGCCAAACAAAGTTGACTGTATCTGCCCCATGTTTTTGTTTTTCTCCTCTCAGAATGTGGCCAAACAAAGCTGACTGTATCTGCCTCATGTTTTTGTTTTCTCATTTCAGAATGTGGCCAAACAAAACTGACTGTATCTGTCCCATGTTTTTGTTTTCTCATTTCAGAATGTGGCCAAACAAAGTTGACTGTATCTGCCTCATGTTTTTGTTTTCTCATTTCAGAATGTGGCCAAACAAAACTGACTGTATCTGTCCCATGTTTTTGTTTTCTCATTTCAGAATGTGGCCAAACAAAGCTGACTGTATCTGTCCCATGTTTTTGTTTTTCTCCTCTCAGAATGTGGCCAAACAAAGCTGACTGTATCTGCCCCATGTTTTTGTTTTCTCATTTCAGAATGTGGCCAAACAAAGTTGACTGTATCTGCCCCATGTTTTTGTTTTCTCATTTCAGAATGTGGCCAAACAAAGTTGACTGAATCTGTCCCATGTTTTTGTTTTCTCATTTCAGAATGTGGCCAAACAAAGTTGACTGTATCTGCCTCATGTTTTTGTTTTCTCATTTCAGAATGTGGCCAAACAAAGTTGACTGTATCTGCCCCATGTTTTTGTTTTCTCATTTCAGAATGTGGCCAAACAAAGCTGACTGTATCTGTCCCATGTTTTTGTTTTTCTCCTCTCAGAATGTGGCCAAACAAAGCTGACTGTATCTGTCCCATGTTTTTGTTTTTCTCCTCTCAGAATGTGGCCAAACAAAGCTGACTGTATCTGTCCCATGTTTTTGTTTTTCTCCTCTCAGAATGTGGCCAAACAAAGCTGACTGTATCTGCCCCATGTTTTTGTTTTCTCATTTCAGAATGTGGCCAAACAAAGCTGACTGTATCTGTCCCATGTTTTTGTTTTTCTCCTCTCAGAATGTGGCCAAACAAAGCTGACTGTATCTGTCCCATATTTTTGTTGTTCTCCCCTCAGAATGTGGCCAAACAAAGCTGACTGTATCTGCCCCATGTTTTTGTTTTCTCATTTCAGAATGTGGCCAAACAAAGTTGACTGTATCTGCCCCATGTTTTTGTTTTCTCATTTCAGAATGTGGCCAAACAAAGTTGACTGAATCTGTCCCATGTTTTTGTTTTCTCATTTCAGAATGTGGCCAAACAAAGTTGACTGTATCTGCCTCATGTTTTTGTTTTCTCATTTCAGAATGTGGCCAAACAAAACTGACTGTATCTGTCCCATGTTTTTGTTGTTCACTTCTAAGAATGTGGCCAAACAAAACTGACTGTATCTGTCCCATGTTTTTGTTGTTCACTTCTAAGAATGTGGCCAAACAAAACTGACTGTATCTGTCCCATGTTTTTGTTGTTCTCCTCTCAGAATGTGGCCAAATTTCTCCTCTCAGAATGTGGCCAAACAAAACTGACTGTATCTGTCCCATGTTTGTGTTGTTCACTCCTAAGAATGTGGCCAAACAAAACTGACTGTATCTGTCCCATGTTTTTGTTGTTCTCCTCTCAGAATGTGGCCAAACAAAACTGACTATATCTGTCCCATGTGTTTGTTTTTCACTTCTAAGAATGTGGCAAATCAAAGTTTCCCACACCTGCTCAATGTTTGTGACGCGTCTTTCTGTCCTGGCCTAGTTCAACGCAATTTAGATTTCTTATTTGGTATTTTCAGCAAAAACTGTGATCTCCGTGCTGTGTGCGTTACTTCTCATGTAATTGTGCAAGGAAACTATATCGCTCATGAAAGCAGCCGTGTGTAATTAGATATCTCAGATGTAAATTGTTTGCCCTACTTCTTCATCATCTTCATCAAGTGCCTAGTCGTCGGCGATCATGCTTCACATTTTGCCATCTCCAACAGCTTGTATCATTTCATGTGCTGACTCCCTTCATTGCAATGACACAAGACTGTCAAGAAATATATCTCGCTGTCTTCCTCTATCTCTTTCTACAAATTATTCCACTTGTCACAACATGTTCCGGTTTTTCTCTTCTCATAATGTGGCCAGAAACTGAAGACTGCCGCTGTCTGATGTTTGTGTTAAGTTGTCTTTGTGAACAACAGGCCTTCCTCAGAATGTCCAGATTGCTCATTGCCCCATCCAAATGTTGTCGTGACGTCAGCGTTACCTGCTAACGGCTGCACCAACTCGAAAGCCTGATCTCTTCTCTTTGCCCTGAGGCGTTGCTGATCGCATCGAAGGATGGCAGCGGATCGAGTCGCGTTGGTTTCTTACGGAAAGGTATGTCAGCTGATTGTTCAGAAAGCAATGGCAAACTACTGAACGTAAAACTTGCAAAGACATCAACAGCAGCTGAAAAATTCTGGTGTTGACTGCATTGTCCTGCAAATAGGATATGAAAAAGAAAAGAAAAACCCTGTCTAACACCTTATTTAATATGCTGACAAGTTTTTCTCTGGTGTATGTATTGTATACTCAAACTTAATGTATATGTGTAATTTATTAGTGAGTAATGTCCTTTAAATATTCTGTTCATCTGTTTGATGTTTTATTTCTAAATTTTCTCTTCCCCAGCTGGTGAAAATGATCATCATCGTCGTGGTCATCTACGCCGTATGTTGGTTACCTCTGCACGTCATCACTCTAGTTGGCGACAATAACCCGAAAATCTACAGCATGCCACACATGAACGTCGTTTGGCTCTGCGCCCACTGGCTAGCAATGTCCCACTCCTGCTACAACCCAATTGTTTATTTTTCACTTAACTCGACGTTCCGGAAAAACCTGGTGCGTGTTTTCGCGCTATGCTGGTACAAGCGGAAACGAATCCGACGCCATTTTTCCGGACGAAGCAACACATCAAATGATGCGGTTGAAATATCCGACAATGAGGATTCTATAAAGAAAAAGAGTTTACATCGAGGTGTGAACTGTTCTGTAAAAAGTGTGAAACAAGTAGATTCGTCGAATACATGGGGCAGTTTGAACAAGGCAAGGACGCGTCATGGCGTTTCTGGAGATATGCATCTGTGAACGGTGTCTGCTTCACTTATACGACGTTACAAAATTCAAAACATTGTATTCCAATCAGTGGATTTAAACACAGATGCTATAAACAAAGAAGGATTTCTTAATAAGTGTTAGGCTTCCGTGAATATAACGTTCTACACATTCGCGCAGTATCAGCGACCATGAACATCATATTTCAGCCAAAGTATTTTTTTTCATTTGTTCACATAACATGATATAACTGTGCAGTATGCACCTGACGAGATGCAGCGAAATATGCCAGGAAATAAATCGTACAATATATTGGTTATGGCGTCTGTGTTTTAAAATACGTTTGTTGGTCCTTGCCACATATCATGTCAGTACATACAATGTGTTATTGCCAAACAAAAAGTAGGTTGGATCGGACATCGTACGCAATCAAATAAACAAGTATTATCATGTGAATTTCCATTCATTGAGCACTGACATGTTGGAAGATACCACGAAACGAACCAAATAACACGATGACCCTAATATGGCAATATATCGTCCTTCTTTACAAATAAAGGGTCATATTTGGCGATATATTATCCTTTGGTACTGCATAAGTTAATAATCCTGAACACGCATTCAACAGGCTAGAAAGAAGACCAGGGGACCTAATAGACACGGAACACACTAGACTACGGGAAAATTGAACGGTCACCATACAGTGGATACCATCCCACTGTGGAGTACCCGGAAACGACAGAGCTGATCACTTGACTAAGGAAGATACCACGAAACGAACCAAATAACACGATGACCCTAATATGGCAATATATCGTCCTTCTTTACAAATAAAGGGTCATATTTGGCGATATATTATCCTTTGGTACTGCATAAGTTAATAATCCTGAACACGCATTCAACAGGCTAGAAAGAAGACCAGGGGACCTAATAGACACGGAACACACTAGACTACGGGAAAATTGAACGGTCACCATACAGTGGATACCATCCCACTGTGGAGTACCCGGAAACGACAGAGCTGATCACTTGACTAAGGAAGGAGCCAAAGAAGAACAGCCTGATGTGCCCGTTACATACCACCAAAAGAAAAGAATGATCAAATCAGACAGCCACCAAAACCTACTCAAGATGACTACCACGTTATGGACACACCAGAACAAGTCATTATTCTGCGCTTGAGAACAGGACACAATAGATTACGCAACCACATGTATACAAAATTCAAGATTGGTGAAACAGCCATGTGCACATGTGGATTGGCGTCGCAGACAGCGGAGCACATACTCCAAGACTGCCCTAACTACAACATACCCAGGCGAACCTTCTTGCCTAGAGAGACGACAGTGGAAGATAAACTCTATGGACCGCTGTGTGAACTAAAAAAGATAGTTAAATTCATACAAGAGACAAAATTGCAGTTATAGACATATTTCAAGCGAACGAAAGAAGAAGAAGATGAAAGCTTAAACATATCCCAGTCATGAGTGGTTGTGGATTGTGTGCTTACATACTAACACGGTGTGTGGGTGCAATCCACCTTAGCATCAGGATCGTTTTTCAACCATGTTCAACCCAGCCTTGAAAGATCGATACGGCATAATATTACTAATTTTGTGAGGGTAGTGGGAAAGGACGGCTGTGAACTATGTACCAGGCCATCCAATCTGTTTATATCGTGGCCTAGTATATATGAAGGTCTAGCGCGCCACACCTCAGAGGCAATGTCTACCATAGGACTGCTTGTATCTTTACCTCATTTAAGCCACGGTGGTTGAGTAGTTAGTGCCCTTGTTCAAGAAATCGGTGGTTGCGACTCAATTCACTGTAGTGATATGATTGTTTTAGACCCATACTGCTCCGGAGTGGAGACATCATCATCATCGTGCTGCTAAGAGAGCAGCAGAGACGTTACCATCATGATACACAGCCTGTGGTGCTATGGACAGACACGAAATCAGAACTTCAGACTCTCCTGCCTGAGAAATTGCCAGTATTACGGACTATGCTGTCTGAACTAGCCCGTCAGTGTAAGTTCACCGTGCAGTAGATACCATCTCACTGTAGGGTACCCGGAAACGAGAGTCCAGATCAACTAGCTAAGGAAGGTGCAACAGTGTAGTCAGATGTTCTAGTCCCATGCCACCAAAAGTAAAGAATCATCAAATCAATAAGAACGCCACCACAACCAGCACAAGATGATTACCTTTTTATTGACAGGCCAGAGCAATTATGATTCTGCGTATCAAAACAAGACACAAGCACGCGCTTACATAATTCAAGATTAGCGAATCAGCCATGTGCACGTGTAGATTGGCGTTGCAGACAGCAGATCACATACTCCAAGACTGCCCAAAATACAACATATCTAGGCAAACCTTCTGGCCTAGAGAAACAACAGTGGAAGATCAACTTTGTGAACAAGAATATAATAACGTTTACACACAAGAAAACGCTGCAGATATAGACAGTCAATTTTAAACAAACGAAAGAAGAAGACAAGAGGAATTACCCTGTTGCAGGTGTCTTCCAGAATGTCCGGCCCATCACGCCCGCCGCTAATAATACACATCCTTTGCCGAGGTGTCTTTGATGTCTCGTGTCCGTCTTCGTGCTGGTTTAACGCTGCCTCTTTTTCCAGGAAAGACACCTTCCATCTCGGTTATTTCCAATCCACTGTGACAATTTGCCCAACGCATTTCAGAGACGTTATGCTGTTTATGAACCAGAGTTATGGATGTTGACTGTCCCTGTTGCGAGCTGACTACTCGTTCAAGAAAGCCTATTTATGTTTCTTTTTAAAGATATCCGGGAATTCGAATGCAGGGGGGAGTTCTCGATGTCATTGACAATTCATTGACAAATGTTTTCAAAGAGAAAACTCGTAGAGTTAAAAGAGAAAAGTTGAGGAGATAATCAGATATTAGAGTGTATACTTCTTCTTTAATCCTTTCATTTCCTGGTGGGGCATAGTCCTACAACCAGCTCATTTCAAGTCGCTTTATTCTTAGATGCCGGTCTCTCTGGCTGTGGGGTTACAACACTTTCTCTCTGTAATCCCGTTTATCACGCAGAGTCTCGCAGTGGAGCGAGAACTGAGGTGGTTCGACCCCCGCTCGTGACTTGCGGATACTGAGCCGGCCGCTCAGAAAGCAATGGCAAACTACTGAGCGTAATCTTGCCAAGAGATCAACAGACAGCTGAAAGATGCTGCTGTTGACAGCTAAGTCCTGTAAAAGGATACGCAAACATTTATTCTTAGATATTTATTAAAGGCTCCATGGCCTTGTCAAATTATTGATTTCTGTCTCCAACTTTTCTTCTCCGTGTGTTTTTGGGTCTTCTTCTATTTATTTTGTCCCAGGATTTCCAGAAAAAGGCCTTTCTAGTTACTCTTTTTATATTTTCTCAGTGTTTGTGATTTTTCTATGCCCACCGTCTTTTCTTCGCGGCTTGATTCGGTGGTATTTGTCTAGTTCTCATCATGAGCTCCATGTTGGTGATACTGTCATGCCATTTAAGTCATATTTTGCGCTCATCATCATCAAGTGCCCTGCCAGCTGGCGTAGGCGTTCATGGCTCTCCACAGATCTCGGTCTTTTATGTTCTGGATCAACTCTGCTGATGATATTCCTCCATGCCACCGTCTCAATCCATCCAGCATCATTTCTCTTGGTCTGCCCTTGCCTCTCTTCCCCTCGATCTTTCCAGTTGTCACGATGTTCTCCAATGTCTCTCTTCTCATCACATGACCGAAGAAAGCTGTTTGTCTCTTTCTTATTGTTGTATATAGTGTTCTAATTTCATTAGCCTCTTTCAGGCAATCGTTGTTAGTTACTCCGGCAGTCCAAGGAATTCGCAACATCATCTCAAAAACACCATTTCTGTTGCTTCTAAGCTCTTCCTAATTTGTTCATTTACATTCCAATATTCACTGCCATACAGCAAAACTGGTTCCATATAGCGTTTCGGTGCTCTCTTTCTTACATTCATTGATAGTGACGTATTGCATAAGATACGCTTAATTTTCTTAAATGCGGCTTTTGCCTGCCCTATTATGCTCTTAATCTCTGTTGTACATCTTCCATCTGATGTTATAAATGCCCCTAGGTATTTAAAATTATCTACCTGATTAAGATTATGATAGAGTGATGCGCGATGCACATAGAGTCGGTGAACTTGGATGGAATTTGTCTAGAGGAAGCAAACTTGACACAGATGCCTGCTGAAGTCGGACACGCCCAACTTTGAAGTGCATAACTGGCTGTGACGCATTCCCATCGGAAGCGAAACCAAGAAGAAGGGGGAAATCCGCTGCCTTGACATTTAGGATGTCTGCGTCATGAAAATGGCTTGCATTTATCGGGGTGACAAGTTCGTCATATGGCAAGCTCGTCACGTGGCAAGATCGTCACATGACAAGCTCGTCTCATCTGTGATTTACACTACATATCATGGATGCTTGATGTGTCATCCCGCCTGAGACAAGTGTACATTGCCACGGTGTCACGATAAATTAGTGTACATTGCTACGAGAAACTAGTGTATATTGTCCAGGTTTCACGAAAGACAGGTGTACATTACCCAAGTGTCATTAGAGACAGGTGCACATTACCCAGGTTTCATCAGAGACAGTTGTACATTGTCCATGTTTCATTAGAGACAAGTGTACATTGTCCAGGTTTCACAAGAGACAAATTCATATTCATATGCAACTTAAGGATAAATCTCTGAATAAAGTTCACTGCATCCCCAATTAATAAAATTGATCTCTTCGAGAATAAGACGTCATTGTCACCAAACAATGGATACGCCGCTGACATGTAACAGACACCACTGTTGTGAAATAGATACGCCCCTGACATGGCGATTTCCCATTGACATCATAAACAATATATGTCAATGATTATGTTGTTATAAAACATGTTTGAGAACATCCTTGTACGTCTTGGTAAATCTGTGTTCGCTAATGCATGGCTAAGGTCTTACGAACGCGATTCGTAAGCCCGCTTTACCCGGGTTCGAAACAGCTGTGGCCGATTGGCAGCATACCGCGTTGAGCAAGGTGTTAACGAGTTGGTATGGGAGCCGGTCGTTCAGAAGGCAATGGCAAACTACTGAACGTAAACTTGCCAAGACATCAAAAACAGCAGTAAAATGCTGGTGTTGACAGCGATGTCCTGTAAAAAAAGATACGCCAAAAAATAAATGCATGGCTGAATACCGACACCACGATCACCATCACAATCTCTACTACTACTACTGCTACTACTACGATTACTGCTGCTGCTGCTGATGCTGCTACTACTACTACTACTACTACTACTACTACTACTACTACTACTACTACTACTACTACTACTACTACTGTTATTACTACTACTACTACTACTACTACTACTACTACTACTACTACTACTACTACTACTACTACTACTACTACTGCTGCTGCTGCTGCTGCTGCTGCTACTACTACTACTACTGCTACTACTTCTACTATTGATACTGCTACTACTACTACCGATACTACTACTACTACTGCTACAACTACTACGACTACTGCTGCTACTACTGCTGCTGCTGCTGCTACTATTACTACTACTACTACTACTACTACTACTACTACTACTACTACTACTACTACTACTACCACCACCACCACCACCACTGCTACTGCTACTACTATAATGCTGCTGCTGCTGCTGCTGCTACTACTACTACTACTACTACTACTACTACTACTATTACTGCTGCTGCTGTCGCCGCTTCTACTACTACTCCTACTACTGCTACTAATACTGCTGCTGCTATTATTGTTTCTATTATCGCTGCCACTACTACAACTACTGCTACATCTACTATTATTACAACTACTGCTATTATCGCTGCTACTACTGCTGCTACTACTACCACCACTGCTACTATTGCTACAGCTACTATTATTTATACTACTATTATGACTACTATTACCACTACTGTTGCTGCTGCTGTTGTAACTACACATGCTGCTAAGACAGAGCCGGTCGCAGTGAGCAATGGTACATTGATGTACACGCACATTGTTGCGATTTGGCAATACAAAATCGTGTTTACAGCTTAACTGGTAAGCTTACACGCAATACGGTTATCAATACTGAGAATTTACCATGAGTCTTGAGAGGAACAGGTTCAGTATAAAAAACACAAAATTACCCAGAGATTGGACTACGTGCTAAGAACAGGTAATGGTGTTGTATCTGGTGTCTGCAACAACAAATTAGACCCGTAATCTGAGTATATAAGTGACAATGTCTCGTACATTTCTGAGAACATTTATCTTTACTGTTGCAACGTGTAGGTGTTGGTTATCGACCGTTTCGCAATCACTTTGTTGTTGTTGCTGTCTTATCTTCCACTTATGCCGTTAAGCGTCGTGGGGGAGGCGTAATAGGAGTTCTAGCTCCGTTCCTCCAATTTCCTTCATGATTCATGAGCAGTATTTTCTAGGATCAAGTAAATTCCCTACCGGTTTGCTATACCTTATGTAGGTTACTTATCAACTTAACCTTTTCATAGTTGCTACTACCACCATTTCACAAATGTGTTCTGCAATTCTCATTATTTCTCGTTCCGGGCAAAATGTTTCTTATAAATTTAGTTACAGGACTTCGCAGTCACCCCCAGCTATTTTGGCTGTTCGTGATTTCTTGGCAAGTTTACGTTCAGTGGTTTGTCATTGCTTTCTGAACGACCGACACTCATACCTTTGTTCGGGAAACTAACGCAAGACGGTCTGCTTCCAAATCGCTCGCATCTGTGTTTCGAACGCGGTATACGGGATTGTGAATCCCATTTATAACACCTCTACCACAGAACCGGCGAAGTTTTTCTTAGTTTCAGTATATTTCGCAACCACTAAAGACGAGAATTTTGACTTTTTTCGGATTAACTGTTACAGAAATTTTCTTAGAGTTTCGAGAACCAAACAGGAGAAAAATATCTACATTCTACAAACTGTGAATATTGAACATCTACAAGATCTGAACATCGAAGAACACTGGCTGTTTTTTTTTCTCAAGCGTTGCCCACTTTCTGTGCACTGGACTGGTGTTTGCGTGTGAATTAGCTTTCCCTATTACCAGTGTCATGCCGGTCTCTCTGGTCAAGATGTTACACGACTTTCTCCGTAATCCCGTATACTGTCGTGAGTAACGTGACGTGCGCGAGAATTGGTATCTGTTCTCTCCGCGTCGATAGCTTACGGGGTATGTGAGCCGGTCGTTCAGAAAGCAATGGCAAACTACTGAGCGTAATCTTGCCAAGAAATCAACAATCGGCTGAAAGATACTGATGTTGACAGCCATGTAAAAGGATATGCGAACAAAACAACAACAACAACAAAATTACCAGTGTCGCTCGTCACCAGGGTAACCCACTCCGATTTCAGGGGTACTTGTAATTTCCTCTCCAAGTCAAGGACGAGAAATCAACATTTTAATCCTGTTGACCGGTGTAGGGGTTGAACCCGCTACTTCGGCATCAACACACCGGAAGTTTCAGAGCGACCGCTCTAATCCATTCTGCCAGGCTGACCTTTAAATCTGGCTCATAAACAGTATCATATCTGGGGAACTGAAATTCTGTGGCCATGTAAAAGGTTAAATGTCACAATAGCTTGGAGAGAACGGGGATGGGAGGCCTGGTTTCTGGTAGAAGAGGCAGCTGTAGATCAATAACAAGATGGACACTTGATAGTTTATGCAGTTTGGGCATGAGGGTGCGTGAAAAAGAAGACATGACAAACTATGAAGACACTTTTCGACGACCTTTAGTGAGAAAAGCGCTTGCAAAGATCTGTGACATCATGATGATGATGATGATGATGATGATGATGATGATGATGATGATGATGGTGGTGGTGGTGGTGGTGGTGGTGGTGGTGGTGGTGGTGGTGGTGGTGGTGGTGGTGGTGGTGGTGGTGGTGGTGGTGGTGGTGGTGGTGGTGGTGGTGGTGGTGGTGGTGGTGGTGGTGGTGGTGGTGGTGGTGGTGGTGGTGGTGGTGGTGGTGGTGGTGGTGGTGGTGGTGGTGGTGGTGGTGGTGGTGGTGGTGGTGGTGGTGGTGGTGGTGGTGGTGGTGGTGGTGGTGGTGGTGGTGGTGGTGGTGGTGGTGGTGGTGGTGGTGGTGGTGGTGGTGGTGGTGGTGGTGGTGGTGGTGGTGGTGGTGGTGGTGGTGGTGGTGGTGGTGGTGGTGGTGGTGGTGGTGGTGGTGGTGGTGGTGGTGGTGGTGGTGGTGGTGGTGGTGGTG
>OY992876.1:79810280-79945280 GCA_963921405.1 Cepaea hortensis
TGCATCTGTCAATAGCACCACCGGTTGTGTACCATGGCTGGTATTTAGTAATGTCTCTGTTGCTATCTAGATCAATTTCAGCATCATAGTTATGGCACTACTTTCCTGTTGGTACTCTGGCCGTGTCCATAGTATTATTTGGGTATTCTATGTACACTCCCACGCCTCCATTTCGAACAGCATTTTGTGCTGACCCATCTGTGTAGATTCAGATCCAGAGGTCAAGTGGGTATTCTTCATCAAGGAAGCTGAGAGTGATTGTTTTGCGCTGCACACTGTTCTGTTCTTCCTTGTCAAATATTCCTCTCACTTTTATCTGGATTTGTAGTGGTAGTCTATGTTCATCTTTCCATGGAGTTCTTCTGGAATAGTTTTCAGTGGGATACCAACTGTGGGCAGATCGGTGGTTTCTCTGCACAGTCGTTTGGCCTGGTAGATAAAACTGCTTCTTTTCAACCGCCCCATAGCTAAGTTTTCACATCTGTTCTTCATAGGGTTGCTTTTGTATCTCTGCGCTCTCTCAGTACTTGTGTCCTCCCCAACTTCTCCATCTCCAGTATAGGGGTTGATCTCATCCCTTCTGTGGTCTCTAAGTGCTTGATGTTGCACTTTGTCCAGCTCTTGTAGTGTGGTTTTTGATGCTGAAAACCACGCAGTTGATCCGTAATTCAGGTGTGGTCGTATGCTCTGTTGATAAACTTTGCTAAGTATTTTCAAACTGGCTCCCCATGTGGTTGCACTTAATTTTCTCAGGATGGCTATTTTCCTTCTGCCTTTTGCTATTGCTTTGTTGGTGTGCTTTCTCCATGTCAGCCTGTCATCAAATTTTACTCCAAGGCATGTTGGTTCTTTATCTTCTCTTAGGGGTATTCCATTTATCTGGATGATCCCTGCCTTTTGTTTTGGAGAGAGGGTAAATAGAGTGGTGCTGCACTTGTCAGTGTTTATGCTGACACACCATCTATTTGCCCATGCAACAAATGCGTCTACAGCTCTTTGTAGCGATCTGGTAGCCACTGGTGCATGTTCATTTGTGCTCCATAGAACCAGGTCATCAGCATACAATGCCGCTTTAATTCCATGCGGTAGATTAGCATCAAGATCATTGATGCAGATTTAGAAAAAGTGTGGGGGACAAGACCCCGCCCTGAGAAACACTGTGATGCAGTAGTACTTTCTTGCTCTTGAGTCCGTCTATCTATACTCGGGCTCTTCTGTTGTGTAAGTATGCTTTTACCCATTTATATAATCTTCCATTGACTTTACAGTTTCTCAGTTTCTTCATCAGGCCTTCTTTCCAGGCTTTGTCAAAGACTTTCTTCAGATCTATCCATGCCGCAAGCACCAGCTTCTTCTCTTGGAATGCATACTCAATTTCTTGAGAGAGGTAGGTTGTCTGATCTTCCGTAGAGTAGCACTGCCTAAAGCCAGCTTTCTGTGGCACAAGGATGTTTTCTCATTCAATGTACCATTGCAGTCTGTGATTGATGATGCGCCCCGTTGTTTTGCCGAGAAAGCTAATCAGGCTAATTGGTCTGTAGCTGGAGGCAATGGAACTATCTTTCCCTAATTTTAAGAGGGGTATCATGATTGCTTCTCTCCAGGCTTGTGGAACACTGCCTAAGGTCCAACTGTTATTGAAGATCTGCAACAGCTTTGCTTTGGCCTCTGTTCCTAGGTTCCTGATCATTTCATTGGAGATACCATCAGCTCCTGGTGACTTTCTCATTTTCAGTTTTGATATGGCTAGCTCCAGTTCGCTGATTGTGATGGGTGCCTCCAGAACCTCGTGTACTATTTCATTCTGTCCTGTAAGTTGCCGTTTCTCTCGAATCTCTTGTTGTTTCTCTGGAATAATTTCGAAATTTGTTATCTTGTGCGAATGAGTCCGCAAAATTATCAGTTGCTTGCTTCCCTGTTAAGATGTTTCCGTCTTTATGTAGTGCAATTTTTGAGTTTCTCCGTGTGCCCTCACTGTTAAGCTGCTTTATTAGCTTCCAGAACTTCATTGTGTCTCTTTCAAACTTCAGTGACTCTGTTTTCTTCTGTCAGCTTTCCAGTCTAGTCTGCAGCTTGGTCCTTTGAAATTTGGCTTTTGCGTGCTGGAATTTATTGTGGTGCTCTTGGCTGGGTTTGGCCTCTGATTGCTTTCTACACACTTCCACATCATTATGCAACTGTTCCAGTTCACTACTCCAGTAGGGTTTATAATGTTTACGGGCTCCTCTTAGTACTGTTTCTCGTGCTGCCTGTACTATGCATTTCCCAAACTTTTCAACTACTTTATTTATGTCTTTCTCAGTTTTCAGGTTTCTAGCCAGTATGCTGGTGCGATGCTTGTACATTGCCCAGTCTGCTTTCTTGTAGTTCCACCTCGAGAGGGTGCTGCTTTCGCTTACAAGCTCATTTTCGACAGCTAGAAAGACTGGCCGATGGTCACTACCACCAAGTTGTTTCCCAACAATTCGTGTAATATTCCACTCCAGGTCTGATGAATGAAAAGCCAGGTCAGGTGTAGTTGTAGTATGCCATGATCTCGAGTAGAAAGTATGTGGGTCGGTCGGCTTGTTAATCAATGTGAATCTATTCTCATCATGCCAGTCTTCCAGTCTCTTTCCTCTCTGGTCCATGTGATCATAGCCCCCAGCTCTGCGAGTGGCTGTTGAAATCGCCACACACAACCATTTTTTTTTTCTGACGGTAGTGTGTCCAGTCCCCGTGGGCGGTCACTTGGACAGTAGTAATTGATCAGATGTAGGTCTGTATTGCCTGTCTTAAGTTTACGTGTCTGATACTCAGCCCCTTCCATGTAAACTTCAGTTTGGGAAGCAGTGATGTTATTCTTTACAAGGGTCAGTATCCCACCCTTTCGCCTGTTTTTCGGTCACATCGGTAACACTGTTAGCCTCTGATTTTGAAGGCTATATTTTCGTTGAGATGAGTTTCTCGCAAGCAACATACGCTTACTTTTTTTTTTTTTTTTTTGGGTCCAAGATGTTTTTTCTACGAGAGGAAGTCAATAAGTAAGTCACAAATGGCTGTAGAAAAATAACTAAATATGATAATAACTTGAAACCAGTTTATTGTTATACATACATTGTCCCTTTATCTCTCAACATAATTTCCACCATCATTGATGCACTTATCCCATCGTTTTATCTGTCCTCCCAAACCGGCTGTATAGAACTACGTGCTCTGTTTTCTAAACCATGTTTTCACTTCACATTTAACTTCGGCATCATTCGTGCCCTTGAGAAAAATTGTTCTACCTAGCTATGCGCCGCTTTATGGGACAAACATGTGTCACATAAACAGGAAGCATTTCCTTATGAATGTCCTTGCAGGCAGTCCTTTTGCCCACAAAAAACGCACAACATCACGCTGCTCTTTGGTTGTACACTCTGTAAGTACAGTCGCCATTTTTTTTATGTGCTGTGCATGCGCATGAAACACCTAGCGCCATCTGACGAACGGGAATATAAAGTTCGATGTTGCTGTCACCTATGACACCTGTCGAAAAAAAACAACTATATTTAGCTGCCATCCCAAAGAACTATGTGACTCGCCCTCGTAGTTTTATTTTTTCGTTGCTGACTCCCTCCGCATTCCAGTGCATTATTTTTAGTCTTTTTTTTTGGTATGGTCATTGCCACCAATCTATTCGGAGGGGAAATAGACTGATAACAAGTCAGAAAATCGTTGGTATTAGTGACGACTAGTCACAGTAAATTGGGAGAAAGAACGCTAAGAAATAGATGGTTAAATTGAAGAAAGCAATCAGATAGCAATATCAGGCTATGTGATGTGTTGGACAAGCGTGGACAACGACAGACGGGAGTTTAATCTGCTGGGAAATGTCATCAAGTCAACATCGCAGAAACGGCAAGCCAGAGTTCTAATATGAATATGAGGATAGAGATTTGAAAGTTAATATGAAAACAACGATCGGCCATCGGGAGTAATTGTTAAGTAGCCGGCGAGATCGTTGATATAGCAAGAAGATGGACAGTACACAAGCTGCCGCAACCAGGCCATTGAGCACGTTACATCACAGCGAGCGAGTCCAGCTGTGTCGCTTGAGTGGACCGCCAGCCATGTGATGACACAGTACAGAAGGTTGTAGGTAGGGTTGTTAGCAATATTGTGTAACAGAATTACATTGCAACTTGCCTTGGCGAGAGTCCATGGCGTATAGCCAAGTCATGCTAGTGGGTACGTAATACGACGGAACATGTCGACGTAGCTAGCTGGCTTGTTCTTTAAAGAAATAAAGACATCTGTTTTGTATGCTCCATGCCTTGATGCAGCTGTTGTTCATTGTGTTCTTGAGCGCATTCAAGCATAACTGTCAGTGCAGCTACAACATACCCCTGAAAGCACATTGGCAGCCATACGCTCTATTCTCAGGTCCCCTGGCTCCACAGGACATCTGAGAAGGACCTCCAGTAGTTGTGGTTGGACCCTTTCGAGGCACAGGGCCCGGCACTGCACCTGCCTGGGGGTATAAAGCAAAGCGAGCACCATAACATTTAGCAGTAGTCGACATATTTCATGGCGTAATTGCGTGGCATCCTGATTTCTGTGATGCACCTCCTGGCTGATTGTCTCCTTCTTCAGCACCTTTCCTTTACTAGAGCAGACTGTGGTCTTACTCGAGTTTAGATGTGTACGCATGCACACAAATGTCTGCGCATGCATGTACGTGCATACACATCTAGAGCGTTCTGGTTATTTCTCGACGCCAGTGACTCGCCGCCGGCCCTTCTCCTGTTAGTACAGTTCCATCACGAGAAGGTCAGGAGTTGGACTTTTGCTGCAGAGGTGATGAATGCACGAGCAATTGGGGTATTTATGCAAGGTTGGGCGCTCACCCCAACCCCGCCCTCGGCTACATACAGCAAAATTTGGAACCATGTATTGCTAAAATGCGTATTTATCTATTTTCATATAGATAAATATTTAACGACATGTAAAAATTTAATAAGGGTGATTTTATGAAAAACGGATATTTCTCCAGTGAATAAAATGATGTATTTTGCAAGAAAATATTAAATTTAAAAGTTTTTTGCTGTTATAAATTATTTCCACATTTACAATGTTCAAATTAATTTATTTGTTGTAGTAGTCTTGATATATTTCTGAAATTTATTCTGAGTTTACTACTTGTTTTTCGAATATTTTATTTTCACACACAGCCGGAAGTAGGTTTTGTTTCATTTCCGTTTTAAGGTTTTGTACAATTTTAACTGTTCGAATTTTATTACAACAATGAGTTTCAATAACAAACGTAAGATTGAAGATGAATGCCGTGTTTTTAATGATGAATGAACAACTAAGTACTGTTTTATAAAAGTTGGTAGCAAATCAGTTTGCTTGTTGTGTCGTGGGTCAGTAGCTGTCTTCAAGGAGTACAATTTAAAAATACATTATCAAATAGAACATTTCAATTTCGGATACAATTTAACAAATGAAGGGAGGGCAAGAAAATGCCTGGAGTTGGTGAAAAAATTTGGAGAAACAGCATACTGTTTTCACTAAACAGTCTTCAATTCAAGATGTTGCAACTGTAAGCTAGTCTTGTGCTGTCACACAGAATTGTAAAACAGAATAAGCCATTTTCTGATGGCGAGTTCATCAAGGAATGTTTCCTAGGTGCAGCAAACATTATGTGTCCAGAACAAACAAACAAACAAAAAACAGATTTGACAACATTACTTTATCAAGGAGAACTGTGGTCAGACGTGTTGACAAGATAAGTGACAATTTGATGCATAAACTTCAAGATGCAAGTAAACAATTTTTCTGGTACTCTCTTGCACTGGATGAGAGTACCGATGTACATGATATTGCCCAATTATTGATATTTATTCGTGGAATAAGCACTTCTTTTAAACTCACTGAAGAGTTACTGAGTGTTGAGTCACTCAATGACACAATCACAGGCCATGATATATTCAATGCTGTTACTAACTGTATTGAAAGAACTGTGTTGGTTTGGAACAAGATGGCAAGCATTACAACTGACGGAGCTCGTGCTTTGACTAGAAAAAATGTAGGTCTGGTAAAGTTTATAAGTGATAATATTAAAGCAGAATATCCAGACCAGGTCGTTATTACCACTTCAAGGTGTGATTCATCAAGAAAGTCTGTGTAAAACTGTTTTGGATATCAAGCATGTTATTGACCCAGTTGTCAGTGTCATCAACCTCATCAGATCAAGAGGACTTAATCACAGACAGTTCAAGGCATTACTTGACGATTTGGAACCTGAACATTCCGATGTCCTGTACCACACAAGTGTTCGATGGCTGAGTCTAGGCAAGGTGTTGAGGCAAGAGTGGGAACTCGGAGAAGAAATAGTGATGTTCCTAGAGATGAAGGGCATTGAATGTGACTTTAATACTAACATTGTCAATAAAGAGTGGAAGTTAGACTTTATGTTTGCCATTGAAATTATGGAAAAGTTAAATGAACTAAATGTCAAACTTGTCGATTTCACCTCGCCCTACGGTGTCTCGATTTCACGTCGCCATACAGTGTCTCGATTTCACCTCGCCCTTCGGTGTCTCGATTTCACCTAGCCCTACGGTGTCTCGATTTCACTTCGCCCTACGGTGTCTCGATTTCACCTCGCCCTGCGGTGTCTCGATTTCACCTTGCCCTGTTCCTCGATATCACCTCATCAATCAGTGTCTCGATTTCACCTCCCAGTACGGTCTCTCGATTTCACCTCGCCCTACGGTTATAAGATATAAATGGAATCAGCATTGGAGGACGAAACATCAAACATATTAGATATGCAGATGGTACAGTATTGCAGACAATGCGCAGGATCTGCAACAATTAATAGATGCGGTTGTTGTACACAGTGAGCAACTGGGGTTAGAATTAAATTGTAAAAAGACACAGGTTATGGTCGTCACTAGGAAGAACAAAGTACCACAATGTAATAAAAATGTAAATGGGAATATTCTTCATCCCATCAAATGGGAGATGCCTTGAAGAGATTAGAACAAGAATCGCCGTGACGAAAGTAGCCTTTAGCAAGATGAAAAACATTCTGACCAATAAAAAGATGTCAATTGAAACGAGAAAAAGAGTGTTGAAGGGATAATAGAGCCTGTTCTTTTGTACGGATGTGAAACTTAGACAATGAGCAGTCAAGCTGAAAAACATCTGATGGCTGCAGAAATGTGGTTTCTGAGGAAAATGCAAAGAATACCAATGGACAGACATAAAAACCAATGACCAAGTACTACAGAAGACTAATGACAATCGTAAATTGATTAGAGAAATTAGACGTAGACAGTCAAAATTTTTTGGACATGTTATGAAGAAATGGATTGGAGAACTTAGTGACAACTGGCAAGATCGAAGGGAACAGACCAAGGGGAAGATCGAGAGGAAAATACCTGAATGGCTTGGCCATTTGGCATGGAGGAGACAGGAACACTGAGCTGATCCACGACTCTGGTGATCGAGTGAAATGGCGAGTCATGACCACCAACGCTTTCCGGCATGGCACATGATTGATTGATTGATACGGTGTCTCGATTCCACCTTACCCTACAGTGTCACGATTTCACCTTGCCCTATGGTGTCTCGATTTCACCTCGCCCTACGATGTCCCGACTCCACCTTGCCCTAAGATATCCCGACTCCACCTTGCCCTACGATGTCCCGACTCCACTTTGTCCCAGGATGTCCCGACTCCACCTTGCCCTAAGATGACCCGACCCAACCTTGCCCCACGATGTCCCGACCCAACCTTGCCCTAAGATATCCCGACTCCACCTTGCCCTAAGATATCCCGACTCCACCTTGCCCTAAGATATCCCGACTCCACCTTGCCCTGCGATGTCCCGACTCCACTTTGTCCCAGGATGTCCCGACTCCACCTTGCCCTAAGATGACCCGACCCAACCTTGCCCCACGATGTCCCGACCCAACCTTGCCCTAAGATATCTCGACTCCACTTTGCCCTAAGATGACTCGACCCAACCTTGCCCCACGATGTCCCGACTTCACCTTGCCCTAAAATGACCCGACTCCACCTTGTCCCAGGATGTCCCGACTCCACCTTGCCCTAAGATATCCCGACTCCACCTTGTCCTACGATGTCCCGACTCCACCTTGCCCTAAGATGACCCGACTCCACCTTGTCCCAGGATGACCCGACTCCACCTTGCCCTAAGATGACCCGACCCAACCTTGCCCCACGATGTCCCGACCCAACCTTGCCCTAAGATATCCCGACTCCACTTTGCCCTAAGATAGTTAGTTAGTTAGTTAGTTAGTCGACAGATCATCCTCGTTGCACATCGAACCATTCAGTCCATAAGTGCTCGGATCCCCTCCTCAGCAAATCCCGCAGCGTGTAGCGGCTAACGACACCAGTTCTGTGTTGGTTTATCAATCTTCTTTGGCTTCCTGCTTCATTCTTGTTTGGCCACCCCTCTTTTAATTTGCTGCTCTCGCAGTCTGGCCATTGTTGTAGATTCACAGTCATCACTTGGTTCTCGCAAAAGTCTCACTTCACGTAGAGCATTCAGAATGTCAGCCTGGTCCATGGCGCGTCCGCCCTCCACAGTAGCCTCACCTGCGAGCTTGTCAGCCCGCTCATTTCCTTGTACTCCCGCATGCCCTGGCACGAAGATGAAACTAATCTTTGCCAGCCGAGACCGCTTCAGAGGCAGCAACCATTCTCTTCGGATCGACCCCTCCTCTATCCTCTTGATCATGTTCATTGAGTCGCTAAGGAAACAAGCCCTAGTGAATGTCTGTGTCTCGAGCCATGTTATTGCTTTACTTACTGCCATGACTTCCATGGTCAGGCAACTTGTGGTTTCAGTGAAAGCACCAGAGTCCTCCTTCACAATTCTCCCTCCGGCCCGAGCTGTAAAGGCCCATGAGCTTCTCACATGTCGGACGACCGACCCATCTGTGTAGATGACCGCGTCACCGTCTAGCGAATTCTCGAAAATCAACGCTTGTACTTCAGCCTCAACAGCAGCCGGATTTTCTTGTCTGCATTTTCTATCTAGTTGGATGCAAACTGAAAAGGATGTGCAGAAGTCTGTTGGCACTTGCACCCACTCCTCGCCAGGTTCTAAGTCCTCAAGTGAACACACCTGTTGAAGAATGTCCTCGGCTTGACCCATCCACTACCGTCCTCTTTTTAACCTGCTGCCCTTCACCTTCCTAATTTCACTATGCAGTGGATGTTGTGTGTTTGCGTTAATTCTGAGGTAGGCGCGTGCCCTGCAAACTTGTATTCTCTCTTCAATGGTTGGAAAATCAAGAAGGTAGCGCATCGCCCTGCATGCTGTATCTCTTGTACATCCAAGAATAATGCGCATAGCTTCATTCTGTATCCTTTCCATCCTTTCTATCTGCTTATGGCTGAGAGTCAAGATTGCCATTGCATACTCCAAAACAGACATGACCAGCCCCTCGTACAGAAGACATAGATGGCGCTGCTCACAGTTTGCTGCCGCCATTACCCGCATCGCTGCCAAACCCCGCTTGGCCTTTGTTATCACCTGGTCTTTGTGCACATTATAAGCAAGGCTTCGATCAAACCGTATCCCCAGGTAATTCATTGCCTGCGGTCTTTCCACCGTCTCTGAACACAGCATTACAGTTGGTGTTGGATTGTTGACAATATGATTATTCAACGAGAACCAAGTCACTGTTGCCTTTGTTGGGTTGACCATTGCCCCAGCTTCATCACACCAAGTACTTATGCGATTGAGTTCGGTTTGTAATTCCACAGCAACCTCCTCTCTATCCTTACCCTGACGATACACTAAAACATCATCGGCATATGACAATGTCCTGCCAGGTCCAGAGATCTGCTCACTGGTGATTCTCACTGTGTAGGCGTTGAACAGTACCGGAGATAATGGTGATCCCTGTGGTAGGCCAGGATATATTGTTGTTGGTTCCGAAGTCCAACTGCCACATCGAAAAACTACTTTCCGTTGGAAGAGGGCTGCAGCGATCCAACTAAGGAGGAATGGACTTGCGTTTAGTTCAAGAAGCTGAAACATTAAAAAATCCAGTGGTACTCTGTTGTATGCGTCCTCAAGATCAATCGCTGCAGCAACGGTTTCAGTGCCTGAGTGGAAACCTTCATAGACATCATGGGCAAAGACTGCTGCATTGGTCCAGGTTTCTCTTTTTGGACGGTACCCACCCAGGGTAGGTGGGAAAACACCTTGCCTCTCTAGTTGGCTTGATATTTTCCTGGCAATTACCTTCTCCAGCAGCTTGCCTATTGTATTCTGCATGGTTATAATTCGATATCCCTGAATTTTTTTGTGGTCTTTGTCAGGCTTCGGCAAGGGAATCAGATAGCTGTGTAACCATTCCTCCTTGATGCTAGCACTCCCTATACTGTTGTTGTACATGTCTGCTAGTTTCTCTAGCTCATTGTCGGTACACCTATTTATGTCGTCGTATCTTATGCCATCAGGACCTGGAGCACTGTTTTTTGATCGTCGAAGCACAGCCTTGATTTCTTTCACTGTCACTGTGTCTTCATCCGAAGTGTTCTGGGCCTTGCATCTGTCTGAGGTGACCTCCTTGGCCAGATTTCGGCCTCCCATGTCTGTCTGGTTGCTCTGCTCAAGGTAGCGTTCAAAGAGGGCTTTGCCCTTGTCCTCGTCAGCCCTCTGCCAGATGAGGTCAGCACATGGAAGTCAGAAATGCTCTTATTCTTTACTACACCACTCATGCTTTTATGTAGTCGCTAGAACAATTTCAGTGACTTGTCTGTGCTTACTCTTTGACACACCTCTGCCCATTTTTCGCTTTTAACCACCGTGACCAGTTTTTTGAAATAGCTTACTTTTGTGTGCATCTCTCTTTCTAAGTGCAAGCAGGGACTAGGATGACCAGCTCTGTTCGTTTGCCATCTCCTTACAGCACTACGCTTATCCACCTAAGCCTTCTCCACCTCGAAACTCCACCACGGTGGCTGCTCCCAGCTTTTTTCCTGCCCTGAAACGTTCTGCGCTTGTCGCGTCTTATTTTACTCACCACATCTTGCCCTGTACTGTACTTGCCCTAAGATGACCCGACCCAACCTTGCCCCACGATGTCCCGACCCCACCTTGCCCTAAGATGACCCGACTCCACCTTGTCCCAGGATGTCCCGACTCCACCTTGCCCTAAGATATCCCGACTCCACCTTGTCCTACGATGTCCCGACACCACCTTGCCCTAGGGTGTCCCGACTCCACCTTGCCCTAAGATATCCCGACTCCACCTTGCCCTACGATATCCCGACTCCACCTTGTCCTACGATGTCCCGACTCCACCTTGCCCCACGATGTCTCGACTCCACCTTGCCCTACGATGACCCGACCCAACCTTGCCCCACGATGTCCCGACCCAACCTTGCCCTAAGATGACCCGACTCCACCTTGCCCCAGGATGACCCGACTCCACCTTGCCCTAAGATGACCCGACCCAACCTTGCCCCACGATGTCCCGACCCAACCTTGCCCCACGATGTCCCGACCCAACCTTGCCCCACGATGTCCCGACCCAACCTTGCCCTAAGATGACCCGACCCAACCTTGCCCCACGATGTCCCGACTCCACCTTGCCCTAAGATGACCCGACTCCACCTTGCCCCAGGATGTCCCGACTCCACCTTGCCCTAAGATATCCCGACTCCACCTTGTCCTACGATGTCCCAACTCCACCTTGCCCCACGATGTCCCGACTCCACCTTGCCTTAAGATGTGCCGACTCCACCTTGCCCTACGATGTCCCGACTCCACCTTGCCCTAAGATATCGCGACGCCACCTTGCCCTAAGATATCCCGACTCCACCTTGCCCTAGGATTACCCGACCCAACCTTGCCCCACGATGTCTCGACTCCACCTTGCCCTAAGATACCCCGACTCCACCTTGTCCTACGATGTTCCGGCTTCTCCTTGCCTAGTGGTTTCCTGAAAACTATTGGAGTGAAGGAGGTATCTAACTTCCCCTTGTCTTGGATACAGCTACACCAACCGGCTCTGTGGTGAAGGGGTTACCAACACAATTCGAAATCCCACAAACCACGTTCGAAACAATGCTGAGAGCGATTTGGATGCACCCCTCTTTGCGCTGGTTTTTATACAACGGTATGAGTATCTGTCGTTCAGAGAGCAATGGCAAACTATTGAATGTAAACTTGCCCAGGAATTACAAACAGCAAAATAATTATGTGGTTGACTGTGACGTCCTGTAAGGATATGCAACTGACAAACCGTTGCATCTCCACCCTTACCTATAGCTTTCAATGTGTACGTTGTCTATGGGGTCCGCTTGATTGGCCGGTGTATTCTGTGGTACTTTTCTTTAGACCTGTTAATTATTTTGAATAGCGAAGACACAATCCATAGAATGGTCGATTTATTGTCTGGCATATTTCGCTGCATCTCGTCAGGTACATACTGCAGATGTCACACAACGTAGAGATGCAGCGAAATATGCCAGGCAATAAATCGTACATTCTATGGTTTGTGTCTTCATTATTCAAATTCACTACGGGAAAACATTGTTAATGATTTGTTGGAATTTGCAGCTGAAGCTTGTTCCTACGGAATAGGGCAGCCAGCACCAAGACCAGCCCTCATAGTTCGCATCAGTGTTGCCATCTCCCTTTGATGAAAAAGCACCAAAATCGACCCAAAAAAGCACCAACATTTTTTAGGAAGCACCAAAAAAAAAAGCACCAACTGTTTTTATTACAAATATAACAAGGTAGCACAGTATAATTTATTATTATCACTTCATATTACAATGAAGTTTATTCCAGATCCGCCAAATCCCAATCAGAACTACTTTCGAGCCAAAAAAGCACCAAATTGTAATACTATTTTTGGGGGGAAATCACTAAAACAAGCCCTGGCGGTATTCATTCAAAATGTTATAAAGTAGCACATTATAATTTGTTATTATCACTGAATATTAGAATGAAGTTTATTCCAGATCTGCCAAATCCCAGTCAAACAACTCCTCTTCAGTTTCTGTAGCTATTTCCTGTTGTGTTTGCTCATGCGATGATGAGGATGAGGAGGATGATTGAAAGAAACATGTGTATGCCTCCTGTGATCCAATTTTTCGCAGAATATCCTTAGGTAGTTTATAATCATGACAGCATTTGCCATATCTTTTCATTCCATATCTAATAGTCAAAACAGCTGTCAAACTCTTTATGCTAAGTCTATTCCGCAATTTTGATTTTATAACTCCCATCTGACTGAAAATACGCTCCACGTCCGCATTAGAATGAGGTAAAATGAGCAGAGTTAAAGCTAAATCTGTAAGATCTTGGAAAGGATTTTCACCGGTGGCATCCCTGTATGAGGCTATTTCTGCCCACAGTCCAAGTGTGTCAGAGGTCTGTGTCCACTGCATATGATGAAGTTTTCTCCACTGGAAATCGATGCGGGTGAGAGTAGCTGCATCTTCTACAAACATTTTAGCAAGATCCAATATACAGGGCTTCATTGGCTGTAGACATCCACTTCCACTAAGACATGACATGGACTGTAACACTCAAACGTTATCGGGTGTACAAAAACGCAGCTGTGTCAATAGCTCTATTAAAAACTGGATGCACCTTCCACGAATTTCCTTCTCATCGGGAAAATTGTAGTCTGCTATTAAAGGGAGTTAAATTAGTTGAATATTGCGCGGTAACGTACTAAGACTGTTTTACTCCCTCGATTCAGTTCAAATTCGGCTTTTTAGTGTTCCCAAAATGAATTTTAAAGTAATTTTTACACATCCCAAAAAAGCACCAAAAAATGTTTGTGAAGCACTAAATTTACGCGGCCTCGCTAAAAGGAAAATTTTCGCACTAACTGACTTGAAAAAGCACTAAATTTAGCGCGAAAAGTACTAAAATGGCAACACTGGTTCGCATCTTACGACATGGATGACTTGTTACAGTGTTACTGTTCTTTACTTTCCTTAAGGGATCAGGTTGAACACTGGCAACAGAAATTGAGAAAACATAAAAACACAAGGAGGGGAGAATGACAGAGGAAACAATATGCGGAGGATATATGCAGGGCTACAGGAGACATCGACAGAAATTACGACTGTGGTTAGGTTGGTTACGGACCTATATCTCAAGGAGGGGAGTCTATGTGACGAAGTGGTCAAGCACCAGCCTCGTATTCTAAAGGTTGTAGGTTCGATTCCGGACCACGTTGTACGGTTCACGAATGCAGTTTTCTTTTGCACTCCTGCTAGTCGTGGCTGGAGCTACGGAGTTCGTGCTTTGTACCACGCTTTCGGCAGGACGCCCTGTGGAAAGAGACCGAGCCACATAAGGTTAAAACCCGATGCAATTAAATCATCTTGCTTTTAAACTCCTTTTAATTACCAAAAGGGACGAAGGCCGAAAGAAGAAGAAATGTATCCTCTGGTCCCTGCCTCTCACTATTCTTCAAAGAGTGCCAATCTATAAATGTGAATCTACTTCTCACACAATTTCAAATAGACGACCCATATACAATTAAACTTGGATCGCGGGAACGAGGCAAGACTGTCGTTGGAAGAGAAGGAGAAAGTTGAGGGATCACATCTGTCTAGATGGGTCGCGAATAGCGCGAGTGGTTCCAGATGTTCTGATCAAATACTAGTGGGAGAAATATAAGCTGATGGGGCAATTATTTCGTCCTGGTACATTGTAAATCCTTTAAACTGTTACATTTTCTTGCGGAGAATTCGATAACTACTGCCCGTCTGGGACTTTTCACTGCCTCTTGGATGTTTCTAAGGATGTCGGCGCTATGGGGACGATGGATGTTCAACACCAAAGCTAACAAACAGCCTACTTGAAAGTGTTAATAATTAAAGGAAGTGCAGAAGCAGGACGGTGAAGATTTCAAGAGATACTAGAAAAATTTGTCGATAAGATTGGGCTCGTCGGATTTGGCTAAGCGTTTACAGAAAGAATGTAGGAGGGAAATTTGATAATCGATTCATTTATTGGGAAATAGTGAGGTTTTTTAAATATAAATTATATTCTTAATTTAGTCTATTAGCGATATTTAATGCTTGGCTTACCTGATAACGCTTCGCTGAAATACAGAGAGATGTATTATTAATTTTAATTTGTTTAAGAGTTTTCAATTCACACGATCGCCTTGATCATAATCACCATCATTGTCATCATCATCATCATCATCGTCATCATCATCATCATCATCATGATTATCATCATCTGTCATGTACTGTCTATAGTACCTTGCGGTGTAGGACACCATCAATGCATTTAAATATGTTTGAATACTTTAATAACAGCTGATGGCAGAACTATTATAGACAGTGAATGTAGAATAGCCCAAGCAAAGACAGCAAGTCACAAGATGAAGAATATTTCCTGCCCGTTATCCCTGTCAATCAAGGTCGGGGGAAAGAGACATTAAGGGTTATATTGAGCCAGGCCTGATGTACCAAACTGAATCAAGGACAATTAGCAGACAAGTGTGAAAGTGTGTCGAATGTTCTCAGATCTGGCTATCTTAGAATGATGAGAACACCGTGGACGGATATAAATAGTATTGAAGATATCTTGACAGAAGTTCTGCAAAACACATGCTACATGGATGTAACGGGATCCAAGGTGATAGGATCTCTGTTACACCCCGAGCCCTGGAGTTTTAGACTCTCTCAATATAAACAATGACCACACTTAGGGGGAGTGTTAATCACTGAAACAAGAAATACTACCCTTTCTCATTTTCTCAGCAAAAACACACAATTTAATTCAGGAAAAGTACAGAGTTTGGATGAAGAATGTGCGAAGCGTCTTGGTAAAAAAGTTCCCTTCACTGGTGTCTGGACTTCTATGGGTGGTGATTTGTAAAGAAAAAGCATCCCAGGAAGATCCAAATGTGAATTTGAGTGTGTAATGTGCATGTGATAATCAACTTGGAACAGAAACAATTTCCAACACCCTGAATTGCAAGTCATTCCCTCCTTAGTGATGCTCCTGGTTCTTTCGCATGCTTGAATTCTGGACACAACACAGGTTTTCCGGTATATTCATGGTCCGGTTACGGATATTCTTGAGTATAGGATGTGTCGTCACATCCACTCAGCGTCCATATTCTCAGATATAGTTTTTTTTTTTTTTTTAAAGGGTGGGGGATCTGAAAGACAAAAACGACACACACAAAACCCGGTGAATAACCTATGCCATGTTCCACCATTTATTCACAACCCAACAGTCCTCATTCCCCTCACTCTGTTTCCTCCTTTAGCTCTCCACAGAACAGACTCCAAAGGATCTGCCACAACCCATCATATCCATCACAACCAGAAAGATATGTCTCTATGAAGCATTCCCATGGAGGAATCGCGACATTTCAAAAGAATCCTACATCCAGCCGTGATAGAGATAGTAATTTATCCTCCTTCCTGAATCATCCATCCTAGAAAGTGAGAACAGTAGCAACCAGAGTACCTAAAGGAAGAAATTAGAGAGGATACTTCAGACTATGGCACGCCACAGGATGATGGAAAGCCAAAATCCACCAAACTTTCCAAGAAAAGAGTCCGATTCCGCGTAACCGGTAGAGACCTAATGCCAAGGTTTTCCTGTGAGTAACTATTTATAACAGGCGATAGGACCGTTGAAACCAAACAAAACTATCAGAATAGAATTAACAACATTCCCTAGAGAGTGGGAACCTATCTATTGGACCGTAGCTCTTGAAACGCACAATTGAAACAGCGGCACCTTTTTTTCCACTCATATGCCCTCCTTCCCAAGGGCATAGGAAACAGGAAATTATATAGTATCCTAAAAGCTTACCCCTCTCACTAACCAAATCATCCTAACAAGACTGGTCAACGTAGTAAAACTTTGGTTGTAAAGAATATCTACACTTGAACTGCCCTCTCGGAAGACCTGTTAGCACTCTCCAGGAAAGAGTCCGTGACAACATCTACGTCACTCACAGAGCGTTCAACTATAGTGCAAGAAAACCTTCGCTAAAAGAAAGATACACCGGGTTTTTTTTCCCCCCTGACTATATCTAAATCCTGCATATCTCGATATGCAGTAGCCTATCGAGATATACGATTTGTACCAGAGTAAAATAAATACAAAAATGATTTAGTGTCTAAATGGTGATAGTCGGACCTGGAAGAATGACATGAAACAATCCGACAGATCTGAGATTGGCCCATTTCGTCACAATGAAGACGATGATAAATATTATGTAAATACGTGCAATAAACATACATTTCCTGGTAAAGGGTGTGGGATGTGGATTTTAATTCCTGAGAATAATTCGTTAAAATGTCTAGGGGGTATTATTGATTCTCTGTCACTGGTAAGAATGCAGGGTGATCAGGGATATTTACCACAAATCCCAGGAGGAAAGAGTTCCATCCTTGAAACAATGGCATCTGTGTGTAGGTTTCCCTTCCCACTTCATCACCCTTTAAATTAACTATAGATGCTAGAAGGATATTGATTGCTCACAATATATAAACAACCACTTATTGGACACCACATTTACTTGATGTACACAACACTTTTGGACAAACAGTTCAGGTATTAACTCAAGATCTGCAATTACATATATTGATGTGTAATTAACACTATGCATTTTCAGACAGGCATGGGAATGATATGCAGTATTACAACATAGTACCCAGTGACCCCAGAAAAAAACAAGGTTATTACAAACAACACAACAACCACAAATTGGTTCTGCTAACTTGACTCATTGTACCTAGATAAAATCACATTGGTCTAGGTGCAGAAACCCAACATACATACATTTATTTCTGACACCATGTACAATTCTCATATTTAAAAATAATGAGTGGGTGTCAAAATATTATACATATATGTCATAACATAACCCTTTAGGTGTACACCATTACCATGTAAAACAATCTTTACCCTTTTCCTGTCATTGAAGAAAACCACACTCATGAAAACAGTTGATACTAATAATTAAATTAATTAATTATAGTGTTCATTTAGGCGTTGCGGATGGGCATTCTTCTCCAGTGCAAAGCAGTTAATGTCCATAATTATCCGTGCAGAATTATACTCACAGTCATTTTCTACTCACAGTATGTCCACCGAAGTTGGCTGGCGAATGTTTCTAATCCATAATCCAAGAATAGAATTATACATAAGCACATATTCTCTCCATGAGACTGAATTTAAGAATACTCGGTTGCCATTTGGGTTGTGTTCCAATTGAAATTGATGCCTAGGTCTGTCATACTTTCAGGAGATGCAACTTAAGCTCTGCAGAAGGTTCTTCCCTATATCATCTTATCGATGAAAAGATGACGACTGTCCAACAGCTCGGTTTATGTTAACCGTTTCCCAATTTAGTTCAAAAGGCTTTGTCACACACCCGGTTCATGTTGATAGGCCATCCCACACTTGATGATGGGCAGTTAGGCTGACATGGGACCAGCATAGAGTTCTCATTCATTCCATTTCTGTGTAGTACATACAGTGGTGAATCATTCATTTGGTTTCATCTGAAGATTCTGCTGCAGGCATGTAACTGAAGAATATTACTCCACCACATATCCAGGTTTGCAAGCCATCAGGTGATTCCTTTGGTTGCAGGCGTAAAGGCATTTACTCATCTAGCTGCTTTCATATGGTTCTTTTGATGGTGTTCAGGTTTTGGACCTTGAGGTAATCTGGTGTAGTTATGGTTCAGATGTTCTGAAGTTGGTACATTTGTTTGTATTGGCTATAATGTTGTTTCAGTGTCTCTTCCCATTTGTTTGAGTTGGTGTTCATAGCTAGAACTTGATGTTGCATGGCTGGAACCTTATGTTTGACTTTTGCAGCTGTGAGATGTTCTTTCGAAGACTTATCCATTGTGGATATTAACTTGGTAATCCAACCAACAGTTGAAGGTTACTCACTGTTGTTAGTTTTAGTAACTTGAAGAAGGATTGTCCCAGTTTCACTGACTTGGTTGAATGATGAGGCCATTGGTGATACTTCTCAGAAGTAACGCAAACGATACACTGTTGTCAGTACTCTGATGATCTTCATCTTTGTAGATTATTAGATCTTGAAGTCCATCCTGGATATTCCTACTAAAATAGGACTTAATCACTCACCCAGTCAGTTGTCTTCTAATTTATCTGTTGCTCGCTATGGAGCTATTGAGTGCCGCAGTAAACATTGAGGTATTGCTAGATCCAGACTATGGTTTGGACATTCACTTTATGGCTGTTGACCCAGGATCCAGTGTTAATGATATAGTCCCACCAAATTCAACCACCACCTGCTTCTCTTCTATAGAAAAGGGATGACAAAGAATACAACACTAGCATTAACCTACTGTGTTATGATAAAAGGTTTACAACACAATTACAAACACAAATACAAAACAACAAGGGGAGAAGGGGAAAGGAGTGGGTGTCCATGTTCCACTGTCCCTCATTTCTGAGTTGAGCCATTCTGACTCTTCATAGTGAGTAAGATATTTTCTCACTTATATTTTGTTCTGTTGTTACTGGGACTATTAGATGGGTGAAGTCATTCTGTCCATCCAACATGTTGATATTGTCTCTCTCATTACTTGAAGAGAATAGCCTATACAGAATCCCTGTGGTTTCTAATGCCGCGTCTTCCTTTCGGCACTATAATCATCATTAGGTCAAGACTATTCAACCTTGGCTTCTTAAAGTACTGACAAACACATGGATTCTTACATCAACATCCTCTAATCCCAAGGTGCAACATTAAAATGTATCTTCCCACAGTAAAAAGTAACAATCAGAACAGAGAAAATTCTCATACCAAAAAAAAACATACATGTACATTTCTCTGATATTAAGTACATGATAATCATACATAATAATCATAATGATGATGCAGGGAGCCTAGGTTTTTGAATTATCTTCATGAGCTAAAACATCCATTGTTTTCCCCCACTGCGTACAGCACATGAGGATAGTAATCGCTGTGATATGTTTTGCCAATGACTGCTATTATTCGGAGGGTATTTATAAGAATAACTTATGCCGCATGGTCCAGTCTTCTGAATATTGCAAGCAATTTATTCACATCAATCTTCGCTTCTGTTTCTACTACGGTGAGGCGATGCGGAGTGAATCCTATCTGAACATGCACTTACATCACGCGTTTAATTGTTCATGAATTTATATTCAACCATGGCCTGTCCCTAACACTATTTTATGAAATGATTATATGTTCACCCTCATATGGAGTGGTTACTAATCTGTTAACAAAAGAATGGTACTAAAATTTAGCACTATATTTCCAAGTTACAGATTATAATGTGGCAAAATATTTTATCCCCTGACTAAGTAAGAGTCAGGAATATGCGTAATCATTTGTATGTCCCCGCATGGATAAAACAAGTTCAGAGACATCCTTACCAGTGCATTTACACTACATAGGATATTTGAAGGTGGCAGACACCAGTTCTCTACTTGTGCAGTATGAAATCAAGAGTCTGCTCCTACATTGAGAAAATGTTTCTTTAAAGTCCAATCTCTACAGTACATAAATTATTTGCAGATTTCTAAGCATTGATAGGGATATATCTTCAATCTGGCTCTAGAGAAAGTTGTAAGGAAGGTAAAGGAGGAATGTGATATTGGAGGAACATCCAAGCTGCTTGGTTATGCAGATGATATAGATATTATAGGGCAAAGTGAACAAAAGACATTGGAAATATTGACTCACTTAAAGGGAAAAGCCCAACAGATGGGGCTGGTTATCAACCAAGATAAGACAGAATATATGGTAATTTCAAGAGACGGAATGGCTAGAAACTCTGGCCACATACAAATAGATAATATGACCATTAAAAGAACGGAAACATACAAATACCTGGGTACGATCTTCAACTGCTCCAACATCATAAGGGAAGAAATACAAACTAGAATCAACTCTGGAAATAAGATATACTATGCACTACAACATCTACTAAAATCAAAGGCGCTATCTCGTAACACCAAAATCACAATATACAAAACACTGATCAGACCAGTTGTGCTGTATGGCTCTGAAACCTGGAGTACAACGAAAGGAGACGAAGCCTTGTTACAAACCTTTGAGAACAAAATTTTAAGACGCATCTTTGGACCCATTAGGGATACACAAAGTGGAGAGTGGAAAAGAAGAAGTAACAAAGACATTTATGATCTGTTTAAGTCCCCGCTAATCACTGGTATCATGAAGGCTAATAGACTACAATGGCTGGGGCATATAGAAAGAATGGAAGATAATAGGGAAACAAAACTCGCTTACACTCAGGAAATAAATTACCGTAGACCCCGAGGTAGACCAAGAAGGCGGTGGAGAGATAATACATGTACAGACCTGCAAGCACTTGGAATCAACGACTGGCAAGAGAAGGTCCTCCAGAGAGACGAATGGAGACGGATTGTATTTGCAGCAAAGAACCTCAATGGCTCGGAACGCTGAAGAAGAAGAAGAAGAAGATAGGGATATATAGTTCCATTGCATAGAAGTTATTTTTCATAGGACTATGAAATTGGCAGAAACGAGTTTTCTTCTCTGAAGTATGAATCAGGAGTCTTTCCTAAATTGAAAAGAGTTTCTGACATGAGAGTTGATACTCTATGTACTACAGTACACATACTATTCATAGGTTATAAACACTATTTAGTTAGATATAAGTTCATAATTCATAGGGACATAGGAAAAATTACAGCGTGGCGCCCACCTGTGTTTCCTTAGTAAACATCATCCAGCCTGGTTTAAGAGAATTGTAACTAATTCTTAATTAAACATACTGGTCAATGTAATACATAAATATATCTTAATAATGTAGATAACATACCAATAGCTTGAAGAGAATCATGTTTTTAAGGCAAAATACCTTCTCCCCGAAGGGAAAGGTCGACTTTCTTGCGTGGTGTCTTGACTAGAAATGGCCGCTTCAGTCTTTGTTTTCCCCCTCGCCAGGATTGGCCAGATAAGGGAGAGAAAACAAGCCAAAATAAATTTAGCTGTGCCACGGTCAGTCTATCGCTGTTTTATTTTCTCCTACATTAAGTAAGTTACTTAAACAGTAATTGTAAGGGTTTGTTTATTTTTAAGGGAGTCCATAAATAGGAAAGGGTAAGGACGTTTTATTATACCACACGCCTCCCCAATTTAAGACATTTATTTCTTTCAGAAATTAAATGGTCGAGTAGTACTCTACAATTTCCGTCTTTACATTGACTCCCCTAGTATCCATTCCTTATTAATTTCTTGCATTACTTCCCTATGTTATATAATCAGAGCCACGTCCATTTTCTTTTAGTCACGACAACTGGCATAACCTTAAAGGATTATTTCTCTTTTAGTGAAAGAGTGTAGCACCCTCTCCACTGTTGTCAGCTATTGTTTGAAATATGAGTGTTTATCTGATAATTTGTTACTTTCCAGTACTGGTTTGTCTGCATCAAACCGACTTTTTGAAGCAATTGAGATATCATCCTTAAGCTTGATTTCTCTCTCATTAGATTATCAATCTTGAGATTATGTTAAAACCGACGGTTAATTCTGCGTCTACTGATAGCATATTAAACTCGCCCGTCTCCCTATAAGTTAGACGTTTGTTTTAACTATAGATCTGATATTTAAAGGAAGCTAAATATGGTTCCTGTTGAATACATTTTCATCCAATACATCATGTGTTTGGGTTATTAGGCGAGTTATGGGATTTTCCGATCAGTTTTGATAACTACTGATTAGAGTGGTGTCCCTTTCTCTTGCGGGTTTTTCCCGAGAATCTCGTAACATGTAAACAAGGTCCAACTTTTCTAGATTTCCGTTCTGAACCGACTATTCCGGGGAACATGAATCTATCAGAAACGAAGTAATTCTTAGCTTACTCTCTCTCTCTCTGCTTTTCCTTCTAACCTAGATCTATTTTACGCTAGAATCCTTATTAGTAATTCTAACTTGATGTGTTTGAGTTTCACTCTGTATTTGTTGCTTTGGTGTTGAATTACGAGCAATTTTGCGTCGCTTGGCGTACATTGATCGTCGTCTACCTCCCTCCAGGTTTTAGGACTATTTTCAACTTAGCAACATACATTGTTATGTAGGTTCAGACGTATTGTCTCCTACCATATATAATCAGTTCAGTGAGAAGTTAAAAGCCCCTTTTTGTGATTCCTGTGATAGTCTTCCAGACAATCAAGTTGCTGGTTCACTTTCCAGTTATGGATGTGGGTTACTAGTTTTTGTAAAATTACTATTACATCTGTATATCCCTCTAATACTGGCGTCTCCTGAGTTGTGTCCTCAAGATAACAGGTAAGGTACTCTTAATGTTTCTCTCCAGTTTTGTTTTCGTCCGTTTAATACGTGGAAACTCTGGATTTATTTAGATTGACGAAGGTCTATCTTTGAACTGTTATATAATTTACTAGCTGGATTCCTGATTGAAATTCCTACTCTAGTAAATATCAAGCAATTCTTCAGCTATCTGCTCCAATTTGCTTGGTTTTTACACAGCTATATTCCTTTTTTCTAGCATGGGTTCACTGTATAAGTTTTAGGCGTTTCCCCTGTCTTCACGTCAAGGAGTTCGTCCTATTTATAAACAGCATCTATTTCAAGAGTTGTTTATTTAATTGTTGCTTTTACTGATTCGTATCAGTTATGTAAGCTAATCTCCGTTAGTCTGGATCTGCTTTCACATATTTAATGCTGGCATATAATCCTAGTCAGAACTGAGATGTGGAAATCTGTTTCGTCTTGCGACTGATTTCTGATTAATCTACCTTTTAGTAGGCTTCGAGCATTATCTAGAATTTAGTTACTCGGTTAGTTTTAAAGAAAATACAATTGAGTCGCGCGCCTCTATTGTACCACTTATTTTTGCCCTTCTTAATTCTTCCCTTATGAGAATATTAATGTTAGTTAGGCAATTATTGAAATAACTTTACGTAAGCTAATCGCTAACTAAAAGCTGTTTCACTCCTCTTTTTGATGAGGACTACTCATAGTGAACATTTCACTTAATGAGATTAAACTGTAAATTTCAAAGCTAAGGAGCCAATTTTCTGAAATGTTTAGTCTCTTACTAGAGACTAGCACAGATTTTTTCCGGTATCTCCTGAAGTTCATTTGAAATTCCAATTTATATAGTTAATTCTTTAATTATACCTTTTACATACCTATACGGTCTGTTTCCTCTACCATTAATAATGGGATCGGGGTGGATAATTTAAAGAAATACCTTATATTCTGTTGGGTCAGTAAGTGAGTTGATCAGTTTCACTTACATCACCAGGTGAATATTTTGGTTTTGACCCTCATTAACATATGGGCCATCTGAGTAAGTTATTAATAACTACTCATATCACCGGTGGAGTAGAATAAGTGTCGGTATGGCTTTTCTTCCTAAGTATCCATCATTTATTCACTTTACTTTACTACCGGTGTTGTAGAACATGTTATGTCATATGAAAAAAAGGATTAAATTAGGGTGCCCCTTAATACTGCAAATTCTTACAATATTCCTTCCCTTCCATTAACTATGTCTACATTTTTGCAAGTGGTGGTTTTGGCCTTACCATTAGTTCATTTACTTTAGTTACTGCTATTTTCCCCTGGTTTAATTTATCTCTCAGGTATTATTTCCTTTCCTACTGAATCATCATTTGTTGATTAAATTTTTCCCTTCAAAACATTTATTGGATTTCTAACTTATCTGTCCTAATTATCTATAAAATTGTCTATCACTCTCTGCTGCCTTGGTAATTTTTCAATATTACATGACTTATACAAGCAGATCAAGCATGAAAATACAATGATAATCAATGACAAAATAGTTAATTAACACATGATTCATAGGTAGGAACATAAACCTTATGGATACATAATATAGTAGTGTGTTCATGAGTACACCACTTTTGAACCATTTAAAGAGAATATCAGAGTAGCAGAACCATACCTCAAACATCAAATGGGAATGACTATGAATTCTAAACATTCACTAAATTACCTATCTTATGTGAGTTTACCATCCCAAAGACCTTACTACTGGAGGTTCATTACTGGACTTAGTTTCCCATCAATAAGATATAAAATATGAGTTTTTTTTTTAAAATCTCATATCCAACAACCAACTACCTGATGCATCTGCTAGAATCAAGATATTACCTGTGAACAGTTTTGTACCAAAAAAACCTTATATTTATCTGAGCCATTATGGGTTCACATAAAACTTGACTCAGCTCATACTAATGAGTGATTAGGTCTGTTACTAACACTATAACATTCGGAAGTGACTTGGTTTACCTGCGAGAGGTTTTCCCTGAATTCATATACTCACCATAATACACCAATTGTGATGTTTACCATGAGTTTTAAATTCACGGACTACTCCACTACTAGGTGAAGTCCGTACCGGGCGGGACCACACATGTGGGATGTGGATTTTAATTCCTGAGAATAATTCGTTAAAATGTCTAGGGGGTATTATTGATTCTCTGTCACTGGTAAGAATGCAGGGTGATCAGGGATATTTACCACAAATCCCAGGAGGAAAGAGTTCCATCCTTGAAACAATGGCATCTGTGTGTAGGTTTCCCTTCCCACTTCATCACCCTTTAAATTAACTATAGATGCTAGAAGGATATTGATTGCTCACAATATATAAACAACCACTTATTGGACACCACATTTACTTGATGTACACAACACTTTTGGACAAACAGTTCAGGTATTAACTCAAGATCTGCAATTACATATATAGATGTGTAATTAACACTATGCATTTTCAGACAGGCATGGGAATGATATGCAGTATTACAACATAGTACCCAGTGACCCCAGAAAAAAACAAGGTTATTACAAACAACACAACAACCACAAATTGGTTCTGCTAACTTGACTCATTGTACCTAGATAAAATCACATTGGTCTAGGTGCAGAAACCCAACATACATACATTTATTTCTGACACCATGTACAATTCTCATATTTAAAAATAATGAGTGGGTGTCAAAATATTATACATATATGTCATAACATAACCCTTTAGGTGTACACCATTACCATGTAAAACAATCTTTACCCTTTTCCTGTCATTGAAGAAAACCACACTCATGAAAACAGTTGATACTAATAATTAAATTAATTAATTATAGTGTTCATTTAGGCGTTGCGGATGGGCATTCTTCTCTAGTGCAAAGCAGTTAATGTCCATAATTATCCGTGCAGAATTATACTCACAGTCATTTTCTACTCACAGTATGTCCACCGAAGTTGGCTGGCGAATGTTTCTAATCCATAATCCAAGAATAGAATTATACATAAGCACATATTCTCTCCATGAGACTGAATTTAAGAATACTCGGTTGCCATTTGGGTTGTGTTCCAATTGAAATTGATGCCTAGGTCTGTCATACTTTCAGGAGATGCAACTTAAGCTCTGCAGAAGGTTCTTCCCTATATCATCTTATCGATGAAAAGATGACGACTGTCCAACAGCTCGGTTTATGTTAACCGTTTCCCAATTTAGTTCAAAAGGCTTTGTCACACACCCGGTTCATGTTGATAGGCCATCCCACACTTGATGATGGGCAGTTAGGCTGACATGGGACCAGCATAGAGTTCTCATTCATTCCATTTCTGTGTAGTACATACAGTGGTGAATCATTCATTTGGTTTCATCTGAAGATTCTGCTGCAGGCATGTAACTGAAGAATATTACTCCACCACATATCCAGGTTTGCAAGCCATCAGGTGATTCCTTTGGTTGCAGGCGTAAAGGCATTTACTCATCTAGCTGCTTTCATATGGTTCTTTTGATGGTGTTCAGGTTTTGGACCTTGAGGTAATCTGGTGTAGTTATGGTTCAGATGTTCTGAAGTTGGTACATTTGTTTGTATTGGCTATAATGTTGTTTCAGTGTCTCTTCCCATTTGTTTGAGTTGGTGTTCATAGCTAGAACTTGATGTTGCATGGCTGGAACCTTATGTTTGACTTTTGCAGCTGTGAGATGTTCTTTCGAAGACTTATCCATTGTGGATATTAACTTGGTAATCCAACCAACAGTTGAAGGTTACTCACTGTTGTTAGTTTTAGTAACTTGAAGAAGGATTGTCCCAGTTTCACTGACTTGGTTGAATGATGAGACCATTGGTGATACTTCTCAGAAGTAACGCAAACGATACACTGTTGTCAGTACTCTGATGATCTTCATCTTTGTAGATTATTAGATCTTGAAGTCCATCCTGGATATTCCTACTAAAATAGGACTTAATCACTCACCCAGTCAGTTGTCTTCTAATTTATCTGTTGATCGCTATGGAGCTATTGAGTGCCGCAGTAAACATTGAGGTATTGCTAGATCCAGACTATGGTTTGGACATTCACTTTATGGCTGTTGACCCAGGATCCAGTGTTAATGATATAGTCCCACCAAATTCAACCACCACCTGCTTCTCTTCTATAGAAAAGGGATGACAAAGAATACAACACTAGCATTAACCTACTGTGTTATGATAAAAGGTTTACAACACAATTACAAACACAAATACAAAACAACAAGGGGAGAAGGGGAAAGGAGTGGGTGTCCATGTTCCACTGTCCCTCATTTCTGAGTTGAGCCATTCTGACTCTTCATAGTGAGTAAGATATTTTCTCACTTATATTTTGTTCTGTTGTTACTGGGACTATTAGATGGGTGAAGTCATTCTGTCCATCCAACATGTTGATATTGTCTCTCTCATTACTTGAAGAGAATAGCCTATACAGAATCCCTGTGGTTTCTAATGCCGCGTCTTCCTTTCGGCACTATAATCATCATTAGGTCAAGACTATTCAACCTTGGCTTCTTAAAGTACTGACAAACACATGGATTCTTACATCAACATCCTCTAATCCCAAGGTGCAACATTAAAATGTATCTTCCCACAGTAAAAAGTAACAATCAGAACAGAGAAAATTCTCATACCAAAAAAAAAACATACATGTACATTTCTCTAATATTAAGTACATGATAATCATACATAATAATCATAATGATGATGCAGGGAGCCTAGGTTTTTGAATTATCTTCATGAGCTAAAACATCCATTGTTTTCCCCCACTGCGTACAGCACATGAGGATAGTAATCGCTGTGATATGTTTTGCCAATGACTGCTATTATTCGGAGGGTATTTATAAGAATAACTTATGCCGCATGGTCCAGTCTTCTGAATATTGCAAGCAATTTATTCACATCAATCTTCGCTTCTGTTTCTACTACGGTGAGGCGATGCGGAGTGAATCCTATCCGAACATGCACTTACATCACGCGTTTAATTGTTCATGAATTTATATTCAACCATGGCCTGTCCCTAACACTATTTTATGAAATGATTATATGTTCACCCTCATATGGAGTGGTTACTAATCTGTTAACAAAAGAATGGTACTAAAATTTAGCACTATATTTCCAAGTTACAGATTATAATGTGGCAAAATATTTTATCCCCTGACTAAGTAAGAGTCAGGAATATGCGTAATCATTTGTATGTCCCCGCATGGATAAAACAAGTTCAGAGACATCCTTACCAGTGCATTTACACTACATAGGATATTTGAAGGTGGCAGACACCAGTTCTCTACTTGTGCAGTATGAAATCAAGAGTCTGCTCCTACATTGAGAAAATGTTTCTTTAAAGTCCAATCTCTACAGTACATAAATTATTTGCAGATTTCTAAGCATTGATAGGGATATATAGTTCCATTGCATAGAAGTTATTTTTCATAGGACTATGAAATTGGCAGAAACGAGTTTTCTTCTCTGAAGTATGAATCAGGAGTCTTTCCTAAATTGAAAAGAGTTTCTGACATGAGAGTTGATACTCTATGTACTACAGTACACATACTATTCATAGGTTATAAACACTATTTAGTTAGATATAAGTTCATAATTCATAGGGACATAGGAAAAATTACAGCGTGGCGCCCACCTGTGTTTCCTTAGTAAACATCATCCAGCCTGGTTTAAGAGAATTGTAACTAATTCTTAATTAAACATACTGGTCAATGTAATACATAAATATATCTTAATAATGTAGATAACATACCAATAGCTTGAAGAGAATCATGTTTTTAAGGCAAAATACCTTCTCCCCGAAGGGAAAGGTCGACTTTCTTGCGTGGTGTCTTGACTAGAAATGGCCGCTTCAGTCTTTGTTTTCCCCCTCGCCAGGATTGGCCAGATAAGGGAGAGAAAACAAGCCAAAATAAATTTAGCTGTGCCACGGTCAGTCTATCGCTGTTTTATTTTCTCCTACATTAAGTAAGTTACTTAAACAGTAATTGTAAGGGTTTGTTTATTTTTAAGGGAGTCCATAAATAGGAAAGGGTAAGGACGTTTTATTATACCACACGCCTCCCCAATTTAAGACATTTATTTCTTTCAGAAATTAAATGGTCGAGTAGTACTCTACAATTTCCGTCTTTACATTGACTCCCCTAGTATCCATTCCTTATTAATTTCTTGCATTACTTCCCTATGTTATATAATCAGAGCCACGTCCATTTTCTTTTAGTCACGACAACTGGCATAACCTTAAAGGATTATTTCTCTTTTAGTGAAAGAGTGTAGCACCCTCTCCACTGTTGTCAGCTATTGTTTGAAATATGAGTGTTTATCTGATAATTTGTTACTTTCCAGTACTGGTTTGTCTGCATCAAACCGACTTTTTGAAGCAATTGAGATATCATCCTTAAGCTTGATTTCTCTCTCATTAGATTATCAATCTTGAGATTATGTTAAAACCGACGGTTAATTCTGCGTCTACTGATAGCATATTAAACTCGCCCGTCTCCCTATAAGTTAGACGTTTGTTTTAACTATAGATCTGATATTTAAAGGAAGCTAAATATGGTTCCTGTTGAATACATTTTCATCCAATACATCATGTGTTTGGGTTATTAGGCGAGTTATGGGATTTTCCGATCAGTTTTGATAACTACTGATTAGAGTGGTGTCCCTTTCTCTTGCGGGTTTTTCCCGAGAATCTCGTAACATGTAAACAAGGTCCAACTTTTCTAGATTTCCGTTCTGAACCGACTATTCCGGGGAACATGAATCTATCAGAAACGAAGTAATTCTTAGCTTACTCTCTCTCTCTCTGCTTTTCCTTCTAACCTAGATCTATTTTACGCTAGAATCCTTATTAGTAATTCTAACTTGATGTGTTTGAGTTTCACTCTGTATTTGTTGCTTTGGTGTTGAATTACGAGCAATTTTGCGTCGCTTGGCGTACATTGATCGTCGTCTACCTCCCTCCAGGTTTTAGGACTATTTTCAACTTAGCAACATACATTGTTATGTAGGTTCAGACGTATTGTCTCCTACCATATATAATCAGTTCAGTGAGAAGTTAAAAGCCCCTTTTTGTGATTCCTGTGATAGTCTTCCAGACAATCAAGTTGCTGGTTCACTTTCCAGTTATGGATGTGGGTTACTAGTTTTTGTAAAATTACTATTACATCTGTATATCCCTCTAATACTGGCGTCTCCTGAGTTGTGTCCTCAAGATAACAGGTAAGGTACTCTTAATGTTTCTCTCCAGTTTTGTTTTCGTCCGTTTAATACGTGGAAACTCTGGATTTATTTAGATTGACGAAGGTCTATCTTTGAACTGTTATATAATTTACTAGCTGGATTCCTGATTGAAATTCCTACTCTAGTAAATATCAAGCAATTCTTCAGCTATCTGCTCCAATTTGCTTGGTTTTTACACAGCTATATTCCTTTTTTCTAGCATGGGTTCACTGTATAAGTTTTAGGCGTTTCCCCTGTCTTCACGTCAAGGAGTTCGTCCTATTTATAAACAGCATCTATTTCAAGAGTTGTTTATTTAATTGTTGCTTTTACTGATTCGTATCAGTTATGTAAGCTAATCTCCGTTAGTCTGGATCTGCTTTCACATATTTAATGCTGGCATATAATCCTAGTCAGAACTGAGATGTGGAAATCTGTTTCGTCTTGCGACTGATTTCTGATTAATCTACCTTTTAGTAGGCTTCGAGCATTATCTAGAATTTAGTTACTCGGTTAGTTTTAAAGAAAATACAATTGAGTCGCGCGCCTCTATTGTACCACTTATTTTTGCCCTTCTTAATTCTTCCCTTATGAGAATATTAATGTTAGTTAGGCAATTATTGAAATAACTTTACGTAAGCTAATCGCTAACTAAAAGCTGTTTCACTCCTCTTTTTGATGAGGACTACTCATAGTGAACATTTCACTTAATGAGATTAAACTGTAAATTTCAAAGCTAAGGAGCCAATTTTCTGAAATGTTTAGTCTCTTACTAGAGACTAGCACAGATTTTTTCCGGTATCTCCTGAAGTTCATTTGAAATTCCAATTTATATAGTTAATTCTTTAATTATACCTTTTACATACCTATACGGTCTGTTTCCTCTACCATTAATAATGGGATCGGGGTGGATAATTTAAAGAAATACCTTATATTCTGTTGGGTCAGTAAGTGAGTTGATCAGTTTCACTTACATCACCAGGTGAATATTTTGGTTTTGACCCTCATTAACATATGGGCCATCTGAGTAAGTTATTAATAACTACTCATATCACCGGTGGAGTAGAATAAGTGTCGGTATGGCTTTTCTTCCTAAGTATCCATCATTTATTCACTTTACTTTACTACCGGTGTTGTAGAACATGTTATGTCATATGAAAAAAAAGGATTAAATTAGGGTGCCCCTTAATACTGCAAATTCTTACAATATTCCTTCCCTTCCATTAACTATGTCTACATTTTTGCAAGTGGTGGTTTTGGCCTTACCATTAGTTCATTTACTTTAGTTACTGCTATTTTCCCCTGGTTTAATTTATCTCTCAGGTATTATTTCCTTTCCTACTGAATCATCATTTGTTGATTAAATTTTTCCCTTCAAAACATTTATTGGATTTCTAACTTATCTGTCCTAATTATCTATAAAATTGTCTATCACTCTCTGCTGCCTTGGTAATTTTTCAATATTACATGACTTATACAAGCAGATCAAGCATGAAAATACAATGATAATCAATGACAAAATAGTTAATTAACACATGATTCATAGGTAGGAACATAAACCTTATGGATACATAATATAGTAGTGTGTTCATGAGTACACCACTTTTGAACCATTTAAAGAGAATATCAGAGTAGCAGAACCATACCTCAAACATCAAATGGGAATGACTATGAATTCTAAACATTCACTAAATTACCTATCTTATGTGAGTTTACCATCCCAAAGACCTTACTACTGGAGGTTCATTACTGGACTTAGTTTCCCATCAATAAGATATAAAATATGAGTTTTTTTTTTAAATCTCATATCCAACAACCAACTACCTGATGCATCTGCTAGAATCAAGATATTACCTGTGAACAGTTTTGTACCAAAAAAACCTTATATTTATCTGAGCCATTATGGGTTCACATAAAACTTGACTCAGCTCATACTAATGAGTGATTAGGTCTGTTACTAACACTATAACATTCGGAAGTGACTTGGTTTACCTGCGAGAGGTTTTCCCTGAATTCATATACTCACCATAATACACCAATTGTGATGTTTACCATGAGTTTTAAATTCACGGACTACTCCACTACTAGGTGAAGTCCGTACCGGGCGGGACCACACATGTGGGATGTGGATTTTAATTCCTGAGAATAATTCGTTAAAATGTCTAGGGGGTATTATTGATTCTCTGTCACTGGTAAGAATGCAGGGTGATCAGGGATATTTACCACAAATCCCAGGAGGAAAGAGTTCCATCCTTGAAACAATGGCATCTGTGTGTAGGTTTCCCTTCCCACTTCATCACCCTTTAAATTAACTATAGATGCTAGAAGGATATTGATTGCTCACAATATATAAACAACCACTTATTGGACACCACATTTACTTGATGTACACAACACTTTTGGACAAACAGTTCAGGTATTAACTCAAGATCTGCAATTACATATATAGATGTGTAATTAACACTATGCATTTTCAGACAGGCATGGGAATGATATGCAGTATTACAACATAGTACCCAGTGACCCCAGAAAAAAACAAGGTTATTACAAACAACACAACAACCACAAATTGGTTCTGCTAACTTGACTCATTGTACCTAGATAAAATCACATTGGTCTAGGTGCAGAAACCCAACATACATACATTTATTTCTGACACCATGTACAATTCTCATATTTAAAAATAATGAGTGGGTGTCAAAATATTATACATATATGTCATAACATAACCCTTTAGGTGTACACCATTACCATGTAAAACAATCTTTACCCTTTTCCTGTCATTGAAGAAAACCACACTCATGAAAACAGTTGATACTAATAATTAAATTAATTAATTATAGTGTTCATTTAGGCGTTGCGGATGGGCATTCTTCTCTAGTGCAAAGCAGTTAATGTCCATAATTATCCGTGCAGAATTATACTCACAGTCATTTTCTACTCACAGTATGTCCACCGAAGTTGGCTGGCGAATGTTTCTAATCCATAATCCAAGAATAGAATTATACATAAGCACATATTCTCTCCATGAGACTGAATTTAAGAATACTCGGTTGCCATTTGGGTTGTGTTCCAATTGAAATTGATGCCTAGGTCTGTCATACTTTCAGGAGATGCAACTTAAGCTCTGCAGAAGGTTCTTCCCTATATCATCTTATCGATGAAAAGATGACGACTGTCCAACAGCTCGGTTTATGTTAACCGTTTCCCAATTTAGTTCAAAAGGCTTTGTCACACACCCGGTTCATGTTGATAGGCCATCCCACACTTGATGATGGGCAGTTAGGCTGACATGGGACCAGCATAGAGTTCTCATTCATTCCATTTCTGTGTAGTACATACAGTGGTGAATCATTCATTTGGTTTCATCTGAAGATTCTGCTGCAGGCATGTAACTGAAGAATATTACTCCACCACATATCCAGGTTTGCAAGCCATCAGGTGATTCCTTTGGTTGCAGGCGTAAAGGCATTTACTCATCTAGCTGCTTTCATATGGTTCTTTTGATGGTGTTCAGGTTTTGGACCTTGAGGTAATCTGGTGTAGTTATGGTTCAGATGTTCTGAAGTTGGTACATTTGTTTGTATTGGCTATAATGTTGTTTCAGTGTCTCTTCCCATTTGTTTGAGTTGGTGTTCATAGCTAGAACTTGATGTTGCATGGCTGGAACCTTATGTTTGACTTTTGCAGCTGTGAGATGTTCTTTCGAAGACTTATCCATTGTGGATATTAACTTGGTAATCCAACCAACAGTTGAAGGTTACTCACTGTTGTTAGTTTTAGTAACTTGAAGAAGGATTGTCCCAGTTTCACTGACTTGGTTGAATGATGAGACCATTGGTGATACTTCTCAGAAGTAACGCAAACGATACACTGTTGTCAGTACTCTGATGATCTTCATCTTTGTAGATTATTAGATCTTGAAGTCCATCCTGGATATTCCTACTAAAATAGGACTTAATCACTCACCCAGTCAGTTGTCTTCTAATTTATCTGTTGATCGCTATGGAGCTATTGAGTGCCGCAGTAAACATTGAGGTATTGCTAGATCCAGACTATGGTTTGGACATTCACTTTATGGCTGTTGACCCAGGATCCAGTGTTAATGATATAGTCCCACCAAATTCAACCACCACCTGCTTCTCTTCTATAGAAAAGGGATGACAAAGAATACAACACTAGCATTAACCTACTGTGTTATGATAAAAGGTTTACAACACAATTACAAACACAAATACAAAACAACAAGGGGAGAAGGGGAAAGGAGTGGGTGTCCATGTTCCACTGTCCCTCATTTCTGAGTTGAGCCATTCTGACTCTTCATAGTGAGTAAGATATTTTCTCACTTATATTTTGTTCTGTTGTTACTGGGACTATTAGATGGGTGAAGTCATTCTGTCCATCCAACATGTTGATATTGTCTCTCTCATTACTTGAAGAGAATAGCCTATACAGAATCCCTGTGGTTTCTAATGCCGCGTCTTCCTTTCGGCACTATAATCATCATTAGGTCAAGACTATTCAACCTTGGCTTCTTAAAGTACTGACAAACACATGGATTCTTACATCAACATCCTCTAATCCCAAGGTGCAACATTAAAATGTATCTTCCCACAGTAAAAAGTAACAATCAGAACAGAGAAAATTCTCATACCAAAAAAAACACATACATGTACATTTCTCTAATATTAAGTACATGATAATCATACATAATAATCATAATGATGATGCAGGGAGCCTAGGTTTTTGAATTATCTTCATGAGCTAAAACATCCATTGTTTTCCCCCACTGCGTACAGCACATGAGGATAGTAATCGCTGTGATATGTTTTGCCAATGACTGCTATTATTCGGAGGGTATTTATAAGAATAACTTATGCCGCATGGTCCAGTCTTCTGAATATTGCAAGCAATTTATTCACATCAATCTTCGCTTCTGTTTCTACTACGGTGAGGCGATGCGGAGTGAATCCTATCCGAACATGCACTTACATCACGCGTTTAATTGTTCATGAATTTATATTCAACCATGGCCTGTCCCTAACACTATTTTATGAAATGATTATATGTTCACCCTCATATGGAGTGGTTACTAATCTGTTAACAAAAGAATGGTACTAAAATTTAGCACTATATTTCCAAGTTACAGATTATAATGTGGCAAAATATTTTATCCCCTGACTAAGTAAGAGTCAGGAATATGCGTAATCATTTGTATGTCCCCGCATGGATAAAACAAGTTCAGAGACATCCTTACCAGTGCATTTACACTACATAGGATATTTGAAGGTGGCAGACACCAGTTCTCTACTTGTGCAGTATGAAATCAAGAGTCTGCTCCTACATTGAGAAAATGTTTCTTTAAAGTCCAATCTCTACAGTACATAAATTATTTGCAGATTTCTAAGCATTGATAGGGATATATAGTTCCATTGCATAGAAGTTATTTTTCATAGGACTATGAAATTGGCAGAAACGAGTTTTCTTCTCGGAAGTATGAATCAGGAGTCTTTCCTAAATTGAAAAGAGTTTCTGACATGAGAGTTGATACTCTATGTACTACAGTACACATACTATTCATAGGTTATAAACACTATTTAGTTAGATATAAGTTCATAATTCATAGGGACATAGGAAAAATTACAGCGTGGCGCCCACCTGTGTTTCCTTAGTAAACATCATCCAGCCTGGTTTAAGAGAATTGTAACTAATTCTTAATTAAACATACTGGTCAATGTAATACATAAATATATCTTAATAATGTAGATAACATACCAATAGCTTGAAGAGAATCATGGTTTTAAAACAAACTACCTTCTCCCCGAAGGGAAAGGTCGACTTTCTTGTCTGTTCTCTTGACTAGAAATGGCCGCTTCAGTCTTTGTTTTCCCCCTCGCCAGGATTGGCCAGATAAGGGAGAGAAAACAAGCCAAAATAAATTTAGCTGTGCCACGGTCAGTCTATCGCTGTTTTATTTTCTCCTACATTAAGTAAGTTACTTAAACAGTAATTGTAAGGGTTTGTTTATTTTTAAGGGAGTCCATAAATAGGAAAGGGTAAGGACGTTTTATTATACCACAAAGGGGAAAAAACAAAGAAATATGTTTTTGTAAACTACAATTAAAGAAAATATTACTGAAAGAGGTTAACGTAAGATAATTGAAATACATCGGTCATATAAAGAAACATAGCGGTCATATTAGCGAAGTGTTTGATTGTCTTATTCTATTCTTTATCTCTGTGATGCATCTTCTTCCATTTGATGTTATCCTGTCATATATTCTGAAGGGAGTGGGAAATCACTTTGGTGCATGCCCCATTTCTAATCAAAGAAGTTGGGCCCCATCCTCTTCTGTCTTCAATAACCCCAGAATATGACCCTCGAGTTATCTGCAGGCCTCGTCGTATTTAATTTTGTCTAGGAGATATAGATTATGGCCCTGGTGAGAATAGAAAATACCAACTGGGATTCTGCCCCTTCTCCAAGGATTCTTTTAGCTCTTGAGCCCCCCTTTTGTTTATCAAATCTGAGGAAAGTCTGGAGAAGTCTCTCAGCTTGATTTATATGAAGAAAGCATGGATGTTGAGCAGTTGATAGACCTTGAGTCTCTCCCAATTTAATATTCTTTCATGAGTTACTGTGGTTTTAAACAATTAAACACATAACCAATCACAATAGATCTTGACAACTTGGTGTACACACATAAGATGGAGAATCACAGATAGGTTGAACCAATAATTAACATAAGATCAGTGACAGTTAATTATTTATTGAATGGGCCTGTGTCTTCTGGCCTGTTATGTACATTTCCATTGTGATGTACACAAGATAAATTAGAAACATGCATATAGGACCAATATTACAAACCATCAATAAATAAGCATCAATATACATGATGTCAACAAGTGTTAAAACATGGTAAACAATTGAATGTTGTACATGTTAAGTGTGGTGATAGTGAAATCAACATTTATGTATCAGTTCCTGAAACTGGGTGTTGTGTGTTCCTAAAAGAAAGGTACCCTTGTGATGGGAGATTTGGATAAGCCTGGGTCCATTGACTGATGGATCCACTCCAGTTCTACCCGTGTAGCTCCTCTGAAGGCCTCCCCATACTCTGCTCATGGACAAGTCATCCTCCATCTCAAGTGCGGTTCATCTCTTTCTCTCTGTGGTCTGGTTTAGTTGTTGGCCAGTTGGTTGCCAGTTGGATGCCCATTGGTTGCCAATGGGTTGCCACCAAGATTTCACTGTGTAAGATTCACATAAACATATACAATCTTCCCAATACAATATTCTAGAAGTAGGTCGGAAGAAATCTAAATTCCTGAAGTAGGAACTAGTTCCCCTCCCCTCCTCTTTTCTCTAATCTAGTGTTGGGTTAATTTGGGGTGGTCAGAGTTTATCACACTGTGTACGCCTTGTATCAACTGGTTCCTGCTGTATGTAAGTTCTCATTTGACCTGGGGTCAGTGAAACGTGTACAGTAAGACAGTGACAAGAGTGAGGAAGTGTCAAGATGCATGTAAATAAATGACATACATTTATAACATTTCTATCACTCAATTGTGTTTGTAGTGTATATAAATGGTTCTCTGTGTTTTCCCAATTAACCAACTTCTTCTTCTACTGTGTGTATAATAACTCCTCTCCCATAATCTGTTGTTGTTGTGGTGTTGAGTGTTGAGTTGTGGGTGATTGTGTTTGTTAAGTTGTGTTGAGTAATGAGTTAAGTCAACTTCTGGTGGTGGAGTTCCGCGAAGCACAACTTTTCTGATGTAATGCAGTTCATAAGTGTCCTTATCTAATTAAATTATGACATAAATATAAATATTTATTCCATCAAACTCTATTTATTCAATAGATGAATCAGAAAAGAAAGATTGATTTCTCTTTCAGCTTTCTAGATTGTAAATAGGCATAGATAAGTCTGTTTTAGAACAAGGCACTTGTTCTAGTACACGAACTGTCATTTTAGCTGTAGATAGTGATAGCATTTTTAGCAGTGTTTCTGATGAAATGCACAAGATTGCTTTAGAATCATCACTTCGTACAGTTTATTAGAATAGAATGTAGTATTATTATGCACTTCTTAAAGTTAATAATTATCTGTAAGAATATCAGAGATTGCAGTATTCGAAGAGAGTAGTAGATTGTCAGTTGCCCGGGAATCGGCTCTGCGTCGTCAGAATGGAACAGTCAAACATTTTTCACCTCAGAGGTTTTAATTTATAATAATATATTTCAATTGACATTACAAACACTGGATACCATTCTTAGGCCTTTGATACATCTGGTCATCAGTTCAATCTAAGGACTAACAAGCTCACCTGGGATCCAGACATTCTGCCTTCCCTATTTGAAAATCGGTCACACTAGCTTTCACGTCTGTTCATCAGGCATGTTTTAGGAAGAGTGCGCGATTAACATATTCCACGCGGGTTTTCAAAATGAAGGCGTTGTCACGTGTCTGTTCTTAACCAATGATCTCCTGAGTTTGGGCTGATTAAATGTTTCCTAGAATTGACGTCATCTGTCACTTGTTCCAGTTCCAGTTTTGATGTTGCATTAAGTTTTAAAGGTTTGGTTTCAGTTTGCGTTAGTAAAGTCCATTGTTTTATATTTTCTCCTCTTCTTGGCTTGAATTCTTGTCAACTGAATAATGGTGGTTAGCAATTATGCCACATATCCATGTGCCTAAATATAGTAATTTCTGCAGTTGTTTCAAAGTAACGTCATTTACTTTAATAGTACATTTATGCGCAATCTGTTTCTTTGACATCACCATAACTTCTGTCTTTCTATTATTCAATCTAATGCCCATCTGTTCACTTTCTACAACCACGGTACATATCATTTCCTGTAGATCGTTCTGACTTGTTGTTAAGAAGACGTTGCTCCTAATTCCATGAAATACGATATATGCTTCTGTATATACACATCTTTAGGGCCTCAATTAGACTTCCCAAAAGCTTGCTTTTTGTCTAGGTTTCTGAACTATATATTAGTTTTGAACACACACACACACAGAGGTAGCACTGAAATCTGCCATTCACTGACGACGAGGCAATGGGTTCATTCCACACACACAAATCATTTTTATTTAAACGTTACTTCTCGTTCAGAAAGCAATGGCAAACTGCAGACGTAAACTTGCCTAGAAAAATTATATATATATATATTCTAAGTTAAATCCCCCCGGATGTGAGGGCATGGCCGCTACCCACCTTCTGCTCTTGGAGATTTGATGCCAAGCAGCCAGCATCTGCAGCCTATCTTGTTCCAGACGTACTGGTTATCCTTTCCTCTGGAGAAAACAAGACAAGGCCGAGAGAGGAATCATGTTGCATGGGCAACACATGTTCTCTGAATCCAAGAGATCCTGAAGCATTGTGCGATGGAATTCTAGCTCTAGTTCCAATCCACAAACTTTCGTCTGTAAAGACGGCAAGGTGGCACTTATATATATTCATTGGCACCTTTCCGTCTTGACAGACGATAATTTGGTACATTGTGCTTCAAAAAGGCTTAATAACTACGATCCATGGCGTTGGCGAGTGTGGCTGGTAAGGCAAATTCTTGCTGCAAATGTTTGCCCACAGTAAATGCATGTGAAAACATGGTCATTTCCACCATTGTGCACCATTTTACGTTTCTCACGCTCTGTGTGTGCTTTATCTGCAATCATTTTCTCCTTTGTCTTTATTCCATTTCTGATAGTTGCCCTCCATGCAGCACGTTCAGCGGCGACGTGCTCCCAATGTGCATTATCAATGCCTGTATCAATCATGTCCCGCTTACACACATCTTTGTATCGTAGTAGAGGCCGACCCTGAGATCTCCTACCCGTCTGTAATCCACCAAAAAAGATGTCTTTTGGTATTCTACCATCATCCATCCTTCTAATGTGTCCTATCCATCTAAGTCTACGAAGAATGAGCATGGAATACACCGTCACACAACCTGATCTTTCCAATACTTCATTATTTGTAATTTTGTCTTGCCACTTAATGCCAAGTATTCTTCGCAGACACCGCATATGAAAGCTGTTTAAACGTATATGTGTGAGTGTGTTTGTGTGTGTGTGTGTGCGTGTGTGTGTGTGTGTGTGTGTGTGCGCGCGCGCAAACTATTCATAATATTCATTTTTAATGTGTTGTTTATCATCATCCTCAAGTGCCTTGCTGACTGGCTTGCGCGATCTCCGACGGCATAGATCAATTCGTGTATTGACTTCCTTCCGTCCCATGACACAACTGTCAAGAATGTTCTCTCGTTGTCTTCTTCAGTCTCTCTTACCACAAAACTTTCCGGCTTTCACAACATATTCCAGTTTTTTTCTTCTCATAATGTGGCTTAAATTGAAGAATATCTCTTTCTGGTGTTTGTGATAAGTTGTCTTTGCTGAATGTTAATATCTTGTCGATATTGTAAAATTACTTGTGACAAGTCCCATGTGCCCTCAGTCGTCTATTTCATATCTGGCATCGTCCATTATTACCATGATGTACAGACCAAATAGAACTAGAAGAGAGGTCCGTCATATATAACACAATCCATGGAAATCTCGATATATGAAGCCCATACACGGGCACTCTTCCGCTGTTTATGCTTCACGTCGAATCCGCAAAGTACAAGGGGAACAAAATGAGATGATAGGGTTCACTTGTTACTTGTTATAGTATATCCCCGTTTACTGTGATATTTATTGTTAACCTCTTATTTCCATTGCTAATGTTCATATTTATTGTGTTGGGTTATCACCCTGCACTCCGGACATGTCCATAGTTGTAAAGATCGTTCCCCCCCCCCCCCCCCCCAACCCCTCATATACATTAGCGTCCGGCGGCTAATAGTGCCAGTTTTGTGTTGGTTGACGATCCCTCATTCTCCCGGTATGCCTCTCGGGTCTGGCCGTGCCAGTTCTTACTCCCGAGTAGCTAATTATAGACAACTATATAGAGTTACTGGCTCAAAGTCCTCCGCTCTCCACATCTCTCTAGGGGTATTAATAACATCGGCACGATCCGTGGGCTGGCCATCTGCAGGTGATGCAGAGCCAGCAAGTTAATCAGCTCGTTCGTTTCCCTCAACTCTCGCATGTCTCGGAACGAAGATGACAGCGACTCTGCAATCAATCAGTCCTAGGTCTGCGAATATAACCCGCCTCGACCTTTCGGGTCATGCTCTTTGAATCACTTTGCTAACTTTCATAGCTTTCGCTTATTGAATATTAATATTCATTTCATATTCTGCACTGCGCCTGTATCACGATGTTTTGTTTGGCGTTCATAGAAGTAGTGGAAAGAATGAGAGACTGGAGAACGCACTATTCAACTTAAGGGGTGTCTAGTTGATCATGCGTCGAATTTCTCTTGTTCCTGCAGCTTGGCTCTGTCGTCATTTGGAGGTGACAGGTTCGAATCTCGGTCGATAACTATAGCTTTCAAATTTTATGTTGTCTAATGCATCCTCTAGTCTCTAATTCTTTCCGCTACTTCAATAAGCGCCAAACAATGCGTGTGTATTTATTTATGAACTGTCTTAGTGGCCCTAAAGGGTTCCCCAACTGATATTTATGTGTAATTCAATATTATCATGGTGAAGCTAGTTTCATGTCCTTTACAACGTTGCAATCAACCCCCACATTTTTAACTGTTTGTGATTTTCTAGGCAATTTTACGAGTAGTTTGTCTTTGCTTTATGAACGACCTACACCCATCCAAGTGTTATGAACTCCACATTGGAGCAAACAAGCAGGAGACCTCATATCGTCAGAATTCCACCTCCAGATCACAGGAACAATTGGCAGCTACACATCACATTTGATGCAACAGCCGAGGATTTGCCGGAGTGTGATATGATGAGGATTTCTTAAACCAGTCAATCAAAGGAAACACTTATGAATGTAATTGTAAAAGTGATAAAATATCAGCTAAATATTTGTTGCAAGAATGTCCAACATATGCAGAATAGAGAAAGCTATTCTGGCCTACACCCGCTCTGATTTGAGGACACACTCTGTAAGGATGTCAATAAGTTGACTGGGTCGACTGCTGCTTGTTTTGCATCCATTAATATTGACGTCTGAAGGTAAACAAAGAAGAAGAGGAAGTAAAAGTAAACCAATTACTCAAAATAGGCACTGCATCTCTGGGTAAGAAGAGACAATTAAGAAAGGAACTGGTCACCATATATATCAAAATATACGTGACTTCTATCTTGACACTTTATAATGTCAAATTACTCTATTCATTCATTCATTCATTCATTCATTCATTCATTCATTCATTCATTCATTCAGTAGCTTGTCCTTTGCAGAACCTCGCTCCCTTAACAACATTCCGGAAAATCTCTCGATCATAAGCAAGATGTCCCGCGTCCGATACAACCATCTGGAGATCATCTGCCACATCCTGCACCCATCTTCTCTTTGGCCTTCCTCTTCCTCTCTTCCCATGCATACACCCCTCCATTATTGTTCTCTCCAAACTTTCGTGACGTTTCAAGTGACCACAATATTTCAATTGTCTTTGTTTTATCGTCTTTAGTAGCCAACCTTCTTCAATATTCAGCTCTTGAAGTATGGATGCATTTGTTCTTTTCTTTATCCGAGATGTTCTTAGAACTGGTCTATAACATTTATATTCAAAGGCATTTATGCGCTGTTGAGGTGCTACATAGAACCTGTGCTTTTGTATGGATGTGAAGCATGGACAATGAGCAGACAAGCTGAAAAACATCTGATGGCTGTGGAAATGTGGTTTCTGAGGAGAATGCAAAGAACATCATGGATGTCGTGTCCTCCTTTAAAGTGTCGTCCCTGGAGTGAGGAGATTCGACACCCACATTATAATATTTTTTTTCCTCTCAATATTCTGGAGAATCCACCAGCTTCCGTCCAACACACTCCATCAGCCTATGGACACCTTTTCCTATCACTCTCTCACTGTCGTACTATGCCCCCTTCTCATACTTCCCCAACGCAACATACTCAACAACTCTTGCTTCTAGAAATTAATAAAGATTAATTTATTAAAAGAAAAGTGTAACGTATATGAGACGTGTATGTGAAGAAAATGTGTGACGTGTTCTATAAAGTGTGTAGAATCGGACTCTCAGACAACAACCCAGTCAGCTGATCCCAGCAAGGATAGACCACAGCACGTTACGTCAGAACATGTACTTCTCACCCAGTGCCGAAACCATCTTGCCGGATACTGATTTGCCTCTGTAGACCTCTGGTAATCCCATTTCATGAACATCCGAAATAGACACCGGTGGTATTAACAGTTAATCATGGACCGGTTGCACTCTACACAATGTCCGTTCCTATCGTTCCTTAAAAAAAATGCACAAGTCCTTTGTAGTGTGGACACAGTTATTAATGTTAATTGTTAATGTACTGGATCCTCACTCGTGTCTATCTACCCTCACGTATCATGTCTTGTGTTCTATTACACGAGATTATATCACACTAGGTAACTATTATCAGTAATGTTCTCAGTTAGTTACTACTGTCTGATGTGTGGTGCATCAGTAATCATCACTCTCTTTGGTGAATCAACTTCCTTCTAGCTTTAGTTACGTTCTGTATGCAACTTTATTGATTGTTGAACTGGTGTTCTTCCGAATGGGATTTGTATCTTTCCCAAAAACTTGTTGAGTTTCCTTGGATCTGGTAGGGAACCTAGGATAGAAACAACACATCTGGTGATAGTACTAGTCACTGATCCTTTCGGCTGAGTGTAAGCCTATCGCCTTGCTTAATGATCTTTAGCTAACTAGACTTAGTCATAGAGCAGATTAGCTACCCACCTAGAGCCGAATCAGGCTATGACAAAGAAAAAATCAGCAAACAGAATGCGGAACCCCGCCCACCAGGGACACCTACGGGAAGATCCCAATTATCCCTCATTACTCAATTCTCAACTAGTAAAGCTTATCAACACTTCACTAATATATTCTTAACTAGCAGAGTTAATATCACTATTCTACTCTAACTAGTTTCCACTAACAGTGCTAATCATCACACTATAGTTTAACAAGGCCACAGTCTATATTAATTAGAACTAATATTATAATAGGTTATACCTTAAATGGCACTACTGCAGTCCTATCAATCATATCTACATCTGCCATTATAGGCACGTGTAAAATTAAGTCACTAATTAACACACGGTAGATATTATTTCCACTAAGCACTGCAGTGCCTTTGCACTCCGACTAGAGCCACATTTCCAAGTCCCCCTAGTTGGCCCCAACTCGGGTTTTTATGGCAACTCCTAAAGTTGGCCACGTGACGTTATCCTTTATGCCCCCACACAGGTGGCACAGTGGCAGATCATCCCCTGTCAGGGATCCATCCTCCCTGGCTCCATTAATGTTAGATTTGTCATCACTGGTTTTGACATCCAAAACAATCTAGAGAGTTACTGTACAGTTCCAACAAAGAGTTTTTCCCAACACGCTGTCAATCTTCTCGATGTTCCGGAAACAAGACTTGACAGATGTACTGTTTCCGGTCTCTCGCTGCCAATTCCGGTTTGTCTCTGACTGTTGACAAACTGTCAAGCGATGCCGGGACCTGTCTTCATCACCACCGAATGTTCCCAATCCGTTAGAGATGTACACGTGCAACTACAAATATTGTCCTGGGATTTTGACATCCGATTTGTTTTTACTGTTAGTAAAATAGTTGTCGCTGGCAGATAGTCCGTTTAATCAGAAAATCCTCTACAATAATCAACCGGTTAAACACACGGTTTTATTTTGTTACAATGGACAGACAGAAAAACCAATGACCAAGCCCTACAAGAAACAAATAAAAACCGTAAACTGATTAGAGAAATTAGACGTAGACAGTCACAGTTTTTTGGTTACGTTATGAGAAGAAATAAATTGGAGAACTTGGTGACAACTGGCAAGATCGAGGGGAAGAGAAAAGGGGAGGACAGAGAAGTAAATACCTGGATGGCTTAGCCAAGTCGTATGGTCGAGACAAGAACACTGAGCTGATCCACGACTCTGGTGGTCGAGTGCGATGACAAAACATGACTGCCCACGCTTATCAGCATGGCACATGATGATAATGATGCGCTCATCGGCTTGTTTAATAAGTGTCCAGGTCTAACAGAGTATGTTGAAATGGGAAAGATGCACGCTCTTTAAAATCTAATTTTTTTTTAAATAGTTCTTTCTATCCCTCTCTACAATTTATCCAGTTGTTCTAATCTCAGAAGAGCAATAGATATTGGTCTTTTAACTTCTTTCATTGTGTCACTAATGTCATCAATGACCCAAGATACTCAAAAATTTTCCACCACCTCCAATTGTTCCTCGTTAACATGTATTTCTTTCTCCATAGTATAAGATAGTTTCATCTGATTGATTGATTGATTTAGGAACCGACATCACAGCATTCGGGACATTCCCATAAGCGCTCCGTACCCAGTCTCAGCAGCCAGCGAAGAGTTCCAACACTAATATTACCAGTAGCAATCTGATTATTTGTCCGTCTCGCCTTTCCTCTGAGCGTCAATCGTCGGTCAGATCCTCTCGTCACCCCTCGCTGTCGCATTCTTGCCAGGCCATGGTGATCCATTTGCTCCTCCGAGGTGTACACGTGCTCCCACAAGGCCGCAACCATGTCTGCATTATCATGCGTCAATACTCCACCAAGTTTTGCAGAGCCAGCCAATCTGTCCGCCTGTTCATTCTCCAGCACACCAGCATGCCCCGGAGAAAAGATCCAGATGATGCTTGTCACCATTGACTTCCGAAGTGAAGCAAGCCACTCTGCACGAAGCTTGCCTGTCCTCACCCTACTCAGCATGCTTTCTGAGTCAGTTACAATCACGATGTGTGTGTGTATATCGTATTCTCCATCCAGCGGAAAGCTGCACTGACCGCCTCCACCTCTATTCTTAAGCTAGATGTTGTGGTATCATATGCCAGGCTCTCTTGCATCAAACGACGACCATTAGCTTTTGCCAAGAATCCTCAGGCACTTCTCCTGCCTCTCAACACCGAAAGCTTCTGTGTATATAATCACACTACCCGGGCTAGCATTATCCTTAATTAGTTGTTGGATTTCCACTTCCGTGGCCCCTGCTGGCCACTCCCTGCACTCCCGGCTCAATGTGATTATAACTCTGCACAAGTCTTAACTGCTCCGCTGGCACTCTGACCCACTCCTTTCCTCGTCTAATGTTCTTCAAGATGAACACCTGTCTGATCGTACCCTCCGCCTGAGCCATCCATGATTTCCCTCTTATCAGTCACTGACCCTTAACTACGTCCAGCGCCTCATGCAACGGGTTATCTGTGTCAGCAACCACTCTGAGGTATGCCTTCGCCTGCATCACCTTGAGCCTACCAGCAACAGTCGGCAAACCAAGGATGTAACGCGTACACACTACTGGGGTGTCTCTGGTGCATCCCAGAATGACCCGCATAGCTTCGTTCTGTATGCGCTCTAATTTCACCAACTGACTCTTTGAGACAGTGAGCAGTCCTAGTCCATAATCAATCACTGAGAGGATCAAGTGCTGGTATAGTGTTAAAAGCATTCTCTGCTCTGTGTCCATTGCAGCCATAGTTTTAAGTGCATTGAGTCCCTTTGAGATCTTGTTATAACCGTCTCCACATGGTCCTTGAAGGACAGGCTCCTGTCAAATGTGATTCCCAGATACTTCAGTTTGTTCTCTCTGTTGACGCTTCTACCATCTATCGTGAGGCTTGAGACATCAGTTCTCACAATCCTGTTGTCCAGAGAGCACCACAAAACAGCTGCCTTTTCCGGGTGGATGACAGCACTCATTTCAGTGCAACAGTCAATCACTTTGTCTACTGTCGCTTGTAGCTCCTGGCTGTTTGCTCCCTATCTCTCCCCTCCCTATATGCAAGAATATCATCTGTAAATGTTAGTATCCTTCCAAGCCCTGGTGCTTCTAGGTTTGCAATCTTGCTCGTATACACATTAAAGAGCACCGGTGAGACTGCAGATCCCTGTGGCAGTCCCGAGGTTAAAATATGTGCCGCTATCCAATTCACCAACCAGGGATTGACCCCCTTCTCCATCAGTGCGATCATCAAAATATCATATCGAACTCTATTGTACGCATCCTCTAGATCAAGCGCTACCGCCATCGTTTCCTGTATACCATGGAACCCCTCATAAACATCAAAGGCAAAAGTGGCTGCATTTGACCAGGTATCTTTTCCTGGCCTGTAGCTTCCCAGGCCTCCTGGAAGAAGCTTCCCCCTTTCCAAAAACTCTTGCAGCTTGCCAGCGACTATCTTCTCTAAAACTTTCCCAAATGTATTTTGAAGGGTGATGATCCTAAAGCCGCTAAGCTTTGAATGATCCTTGAATGGTTTTGGGAAAGGGATGAGATAGCTGTGTACCCAATCCTGCGGTTCTGATGCTGTCCTAATTCTCTGGTTAAAGCAGTCGGTCATCTCCTTCAGGTCTACATCGCTCAAAGCCTTTATGTGGCCATACCTGAACCCATCAGATCATGGTTTTATCTGTATGCATTATCTTTGTTTTTGCTATGTTAAGATATAAGTTGTGATTTTCACTATTCAATTGGGTTGAGGTTATTTGGTTTTCTATAACATTATGTGTTGTGGATAGCAATACTGTATAATCAGCATATCGAGTCTCTGGTATGTCATGACCACCGATATTTAGGGTACATGACTTAGCCTCCTGTGTATACACAGGGACCTGTGTATATCATCTCTGACATTTCTCATTATATTTTCGGCGTACAGGTTAAACAAATAGGGGGACAGCACACAGCCCTGACGGACTCCTCGCTTGATGTTAAACCAATCTAATGACAATGTCTATCCATCTATTCCAACCGCTCCTCTACTATTCATTAGATTACAATATTACGATATGGGGGAATAGTTGAAGCTAAGCACAATTATCCAGGCATGGTTCAGTCGCTCTGCTACTGAGCGAGTGCGTGGGCGACACCGTGAGCTGTGAAACTTGCGTGGAATGTTTTTACATCTGTCCTATACAGTGAACTGCATGTTCGGAACAATGGCTACCGGCGGTTGCTGAATTGACTGTTTTGCCCTTTCGGTTCACGAGTGCATTTTTCGGGAGACTCCTGGGAGTCGGCGCTGAAGCTGCGGAGTTCGTGCTTTGTGCGACACTTTCGGAGGGTCGCCCTGCGGTAAGAGATCAAATCAAGCCATGTGAGAAAACCCGGGTCAATGAGGTCTTTCTGGTGACTGCCGAGTCCATCAACGATGAACTGTGGTTATTCCTGGATGCATTTTGTGTTGACATTCTGACGGCGGCATTATGCACAATGTACCTGTGCGGGCTGTTGGATTGCCGAGACTCCTGTCTATTGCACTTTTCACATTGGACAGTGGGGAGCATTTTGTGTGATATTCACTGGGACAGGAATGGAGCATAATGTGGACGACCCGTTGCCGTGAAGTTGGAACCTCAACTAACTGACAATTATCCGGGCGGAATGATTTTACGACATCACCGCCTGATGTTAAAAATAGGAACCACGTGTGATGACCAGACGACAATAAGACAAGCATGGAGGAAGACGAACCCATGGAAGCCACAAACTTGCAGCCCAAGAAGGCGGGCAAGAAGAAGAAGAAAAAGAAGGAAAAACAGGTTGAAACTTCTCCCACAGCTTCGGTTTATATTCCTGGTCGAGGACAGATTGACGAAGATGAAGAACTGGTCATGGATGAGTCGGCGTATGTCATGCACCACCAAGCAACAACAGGTGAGTGACTCGTGTTGACGTGTTTTAGACAGTTGTTTGTTGGTGTTGTTGTGTTAATATGTGTACTACCTACGTTGTACTAGTTCTGATAGTCATAGAATGATTCTCATTTAAATTAAGTATTGATTAATTCATATAGATGAAGCATTCCTATGTAGACATGCAGATTTAAACATCAGCTTAGAAACCAGAGCTATATTTTAAATTAGCAAAGCAAGCCCTACCTATCATGATTTTAATTTTAACTTTGAGTATTTACAAATGAGATCGCCACAGTAGATAGGCCTTGAAATTCAAAATCTAATGGTACCACAACGATGAATGTATGTCACTTCTAAGTGAAGATATTCACAATTTTGTGAAAGTGAGACGAGTTGCGATTTCTCATGCTATTCACCTAGCGTAGCGAGTCCCATCGTGCCATTACCGGAAATGAAAAAAAAAGTGATATACGGAGTCACCTAGCGGTGACTCACCTTGTCCCGGAAAATGCTATCTAATTTACCAGGGAGGTTCTATTCGCAATGGAATTGCGAATAGAAAAAAATTATATTCGCAACGGAATTGTGAATAGAGAAAAATTATATTCGCAATCGAATTGCGGGAAGTAACAAACATGTCACAGCGTCTGCTCACTAGTCAATTTTAGTTTGGGCCATTAAGAAGTCTAAGATGGTGGTTAATTTAAATAGGAATGTTCACTGTTGCGAGTTTAATTCTGCCGAATTCTCCGTATTTTTTAATGAATCACTCTTCTTCTTACTTCTGTCAGTTCTTTTGGCATCCCGTTTTATTTGTACATTACGTTAGTTCTGTTTAAATATCAAGAATAATTTTTCAGAACAGGTATCCCCAATACAAATAACGATCCCTACGAATAATTGTGTCCCCAGGCGAGTTCAAGAATTGTTAACTTTCGTTTCTGTACACTTACTGTTACTAGGCATCCATGTTTGTTTACGTTACCGTCCTACTATTTATGTCCTGATAATATCGCAGCAGTGATGATTCTCTTAATTTGACACTTTCTATGGCCTAAATTGCATCCTCTCTGAGTGACTGTTCTGGTCCAAGCTGACAGTAGTATGCTTCGCCTCAGAGAGACATGACTAGGCAATTCAAACACCAGATTTCGATTGACTGTCCTCATTAATTAATAAATAAACAAGTACAAGGATAAGGAAATGCTACGCATATAAAGTGCAGGAAAACCCGGTATATCTGAAGCAGGTGGACAGGAGAGAGATAGATAACGAAGATAGTGTGAGAGACAGAGATATGAAAAAGATGTATTGAAAGACATTAAAGAGTGGTAAAGACAAGAAAGGGAGAGGTAGGAGATCGAGACTTAGAGAGAGAGAGAACAAAAGTAGAGGACAGATAAGAACAAAAAGACAAGTGTGCAGGTTCTTGTGAAGCAAGATAAACAACACCTAATACACAAAACCCATAGAAAACATATGTCTAAAGCGAAATCATCAGACTAGCATTGGTGTCACCGAATTCCTGAAAATGAATTTAAAAAATGTTGCCTCCCCGGCGGGGAATCGAACCTCGAGCTCCCGTGCACCAGGCGGAGATACTAACCACTAAGCTACCGAGGACACTGCGAATAGAAAAAAATTATATTCGCAATCGAAGTAGGTCACGTGATTATTCCTATGTGTGTGTCCACATTACAATATATTGTTGATCCGTTAATGTGTCTTCAGTAGCATACTGGTTAGTGTTTCCGCCTGGTACACGGGAGCTTGACGTTCGATTCCCAAATGGGGAGGTGACATTTTAGTTATTTTTCCATTTTCAGGAATTAGGTGACGCCAATGCTTGTCTGATGATTTCGCTTTAGGCATATGTTTTCTACGGATTTTGTTATTAGGTGTTGTTTATTTTGCTCCGTAAGAACCTGCACACTTGTCTTTCTGTTCTTATCTGTCCTCTACTTTTGTTGTCTTGGGAAAGGAGCTTAGCCACCCGAACACGAGTTCTCTCTCTCTCTCTCTCTCTCTCTCTCTCTCTCTCTCTCTCTCTCTCTCTCTCTCTCTCTCTCTCTCTCTAAGTCTCGATCCCCCACCTCTCTCTTTCTTGTCTTTACCACTCTTTAATGTCTTTCAATACATCTTTCTCACATCTCTGTCTCTCACACTATCTTCGTTATCTATCTCTCTCCTCTCTCTTTTCCACCTGCTTCAGATATACCGTAGCATTTCCTTTTCCTTGTTTATTTATTAATTAATGAGGCCAGTCAATCGAAAGCCTGGTGTTTGAATTGCCTAATCATGTCTTGCTGAGACGAAGCATATTACTGCCAGCTTGGACCAGAACAGAGTCACTCAGATAGGATGCAATGGAGGCCATAGAAAGTGTCAAATTAAGAGAATCATCACTGCTACGATATTATCAGGACATAAATAGTAGTAGGTCAGTAACATAAACAAACATGGATGCCTGGTAACAGTAAGTGTACAGAAACGAAAGTTAACAATTCTTGAACTCGCCTGGGGACAGAATTATTTGTAGGGATCGTTATTTGTATTGGGGATACCTGTTCTGAAAAATTATTCTTGATATTTAAACAGGACTAACGTAATGTAAAAATAAAACGGGCTGCCAAAAGAACGGACAGAAGTAAGAAGAAGAGTGATTCATTAAAAATTACGGGAAAATCGGCAGAATTAAACTTGCAACAGTAAACATTCCTATTTAAATTAACCACCTTCTTAGACTTCTTAATGGCCGAAACTAAAATTGACTAGTGAGCAGACACTGTGACATGTTTGTTTCTTCCCGCAATTCGATTGCGAATAGTGCCTCCCTTCTGCGAAGCTGTGATTTTCTTCTTTGCGCATATTGATCGGACGTGCATGTGCACTTTGTAACACAATTCTGGTGTTTTCAATCGAATTAAATCAATTATAGATGTATTTTTGAACTTTGCCTAGAATTTTAAATATATCTGAAAAGTTTAATCCTACTGAATAGCTTTTAATTGTTGATGAAACAACATTTTCGGCGAAGCGTATCTTTGTGAATGGAGAAACGCTTGGCATGCGCGAATCAATCGCTATGGCATGTTACACTTTCGCTTTTCAACACACAAAACGTGCAATCTGACTTACTAAAGTTAAAGAGAACACAAGTTTAAAGATTATCCATCTAAAAATATCTTAATACTAAATAAGCAAGCTCTAGAAAATAAAACTACTGATTTTTTGCCAAGTAATTCAATTTATTTAAAAGGTCACGATAATTTTGACCAATAGTTGTGCACAGAATGTTAGACTAACCTTTTCTGTAAAACTTAAGATGGCGTCGGTTATTGTCACGTGATATTTGAATGAATGAATGACGTCACAAGCATGAATGGTCTTTACAGCAGCCATTTTAGGGACACAATGGATCAGGCCAGGGTGGAGCGGTATATCACTTCCATTTTCAGTTCGGGCCGCGGCACGATTGAATTCCCTAATCATAGATAGCTTGATTTGAAGTAAAAGTAAAACAACCACAAACCCTTCAATTTTCAATTCGTTTTCTAAGTTTGAATCAAACTAAACTAACTACTAACACAGGAACTACCAACTTAACTATCATCAGCCATCACTGAACTATTATTACTATCACTACTAAAACTATTATAGTCAATTTTCAGGCTCATTGAGTCACTTTGGATAATTGAGAAGACTACAATTTGATATCAATACGTCAACAATATATCATATATAGTATTATATGACTCAATATATGAATTTGTTTCTTGTCTAGTACTAACTACCCTCCTGACTACAGTCTATAACATAACCTTGTTAACTAGAACTAGTAAACTACTACTAGATTATAGACATATAGTGGGAGTCTCTGTGGCGAAGTGGTCAAGCCGTTTGACTCGTGCTCCGAAGGTTGTGGGTTCGATTCCGGGCCACGTCCTTCGTTTTACGAGTTAAATGTTTCAGAGACTCCTGTGGGTCGTCGCTAAAAGCTACGGAGTTTGTGCTTTGTGCGATGCTTTCCGTGCTGCGGAAAGAGACAGAGCCATATGGGATAAAACCCAGTGCAATGAAGTCGGCCCTGTCGACTTTTAAGCGACTTTTTAAGATATATAGTAAAGTAAAAGATCCCTTTAATTTATATGTTAGCCACATTTCACATGGGTACGTATAATGTCTGTGCCTGTGCCAACTTTGGGCTCAATATCAACTTGGAGAAGACTAGTTATGTACCAGCCAGCTCCAGTGAATAATCACACTGTGTCGAATATCAAAGTGAACGGTCATAGTCTAAGTGTTGTGGACAAATTCACCTAAATTGGCAGCACTGTGTCACAAGCTGCCACAATAGCTGACGAAGTGAATGCAAGAATCTCCAAGGCCAGCGCGGCCTTTGGCAGACTGTACTAGAATGTATGGAACAGATGGAATAAGCCTGCAAACAAAGCTGAAAGTCTGCAAAGCAGTTGTATTATCCACATTGCTATATGCTTGTGAAACCTAGACTGTTTATCAGTGACATGCTAGGAAATTAAACCACTTCCACACAGTCTGCCTTAGGAAACTACTGAAGATTAAATGGCAAGACAAGATCCCAGACACTGAAGTCCTAGAAACAGCGTCCATGCCCAGTATCCACACTCTACTAATGAAGAATCAGATTCACTGGGCTGGTCACTTAACTCGCATGCCAGATCACAGGCTCCCTAAACGAATTTTTTACGGCGAATTGCGTTGTGGTAAACGCTCCCAAGGTGGACAGAGGAAACGTTTTAAAGACACTCTGAAAATCTCACTGAATGCTTTTGGAATTCATCATGACACCTGGAAGACTGCAGCCAGAGACCGAAATTCGTGGCGTGCATCATTACGCAAGGGTGCAGTCACGTGTGAGGCAACCAGGGCTGTAAGAGCTGTGAAGAAAAGACAGGACAGAAAAACCACTGCAGGAAATCTTCCTTCAGAAACGTCAAGCATTCTTTGTCCACATTGTCAAAGAACATTTCGAGCCAAAATAGGCCTGACAGCCATCTTATAACTCACGGCTCCATACTTTCAACCCCACCGTATGAAATGAATGGTTATCATCATTCTTGATGGACAAACAACAGAACACTTGTCTGTGTGTGATCATGATGTGGTCAGTATCAAGTCAGCTGTCTTTACTTTCCTAGACATTGCATGGTCACAATGATGTCTTTTCATTGTTTCCCTTTTGTATAATAATTACTGTAGGTACAGGGGTTATGAATGCAATTTGTAATCTTGCATGCTGCTGCCGATTTGGAACCAGACTGCCATGCGTTGGTTTCTATACAGTGGTATGAGTACCGGTCATTCAGAAAGCAGTGGCAAACTACTGAATAAAAACTTGCCAGAAAATCACAAACAGCCAAATAATGCTGGAGTTGACTGAGATGTCCTGTAAAGGATATTCAACTAACTTTTATATAACAATTACACTCAGTGATACAGAATTTATTAAAAATTATGGCACGCCTGTTTTATATAATGGTGCGTTAATGTTTTGATTAGAACTACGCTGACAACGGAAAGAGCTCACTCGAGGGTTCCGCTCTCAGCAAACACTATACATTATTTAGCTAATGTAGATCTGACAAACACAAGTCCAGCAGCACGTAAGATTCCACACCAACACTCATCATCATCAAGTGCCTCACCAGCTGGCATAAGTGTTCATGTCTCTCCAACACTAAGCAGAGATGTTTGTGTCTAAATGTGCCAGTTGCCACACTATTTGACAGAGTAGTATGGACTAATTGAAAGAGAGTACTACAGTTTACGTAGTCTGTTTTGCCGTATGGTAGTGAATTATGGAACATGAATGAACAAATTAGAAATAGTTCTTGGAGGCAATTGAGATGTGGTTTCTGAGAAGCTTGTTGTGAATACCTTGAACTGCCAAAGTAACTAACTAATGCCTGGAAAAGGTCAATGACAATTGAACATTATAAAAAATGTCAGGAGGAGAAGTGTTCTTTGGTCGAGTAATGAGAAGAGTGGTATTAGAAAATGTGATGAAAGAAAAATATCAGTGGTAGAAGAGACAGAGAGAAATGATGATGGATGGACTGGGACACTGGCATGGAGGAATGTCAATAGAATTGATTCAGAACACCAAGGACTGAGATCTGGAGAGTCATCACGGTCTAATTCTTGATGTTATCCAGCCACATACAACATTGTCTGGAGAGGCATCTTGGTCTAATTCTTGATGTTATCCAGCCACATACAACATTGTCTCCGCTTGTACTGGGTCATGAGGTACGAAGTCAAGTAAAGCAAGTAAAGTTAGTTAATATCCTTCACAGGATATCGCAGTCAACCCAAACAATTTTTGGCTGTTTGTGATTTTTTTTTTGAAGCAAAAAAAAAAACGTTCAGTAGTTTGCCATTGCTTTCTGAAAGACCAACACTCAGACCTCTGTATGCAAACAAATGCAAGGTGGTCTGCTTCCATATTGTGCACAGTTTTGAAAGCGGTATGTGGTATTACGAATTGTGCCTGTAACCCTTTCGGTACAGAGTTGTCTAACAGAGGACTAAATGTCCCTTATATGTGCATTAGGCATGTGTTGCTAGACCCATATTTTAATGAGACCAATGGGCAGTTGTAGATCATGTGGTCAGTATTGCGCGGGCCGTCTTGACTTCCCAGCACATTTCTTGGTAGCCATTTTAATCTGGGTTGCCCTAGAAGCACAGGTTGTGTAAAACTTTAAATCATTCCCAATGCAGTTCAAGCCCATGGCTAACAGGGCGGCAGGTGGCTCGGTTGTCACTGTTGCCGTAGCTCTCTCAAGGCCTCTTGACTATATTTCTGACTTTGCCTATCCCAGAAAAATCTCTGGCACCTATCCGATGTTATTGGGTTAACTGCTGATCCTTGTTAGTTAGGAGGTAAAACTACTGGATTAAGGCTGTTGGAGAGGGGGGATCACTTACGGAACTGGTTGCAGTTAACCACCGGCAATGTTGGTGACGCTCTGTTGCTAACCTGCTGGCACCAGGAGCAATCATCATTTATGCCCAGTGACATTCATTTGGAAATACCAAATTCTTGTGGGCAGTGATGTCACTTCTTCATGATAAATCTGTCTGAAAAGACAGTCATCCTTGCCGCTGTTGGAGATTGAATGCTGGGCCGTGGGTGGTTGGAAAATGCACTACATTCTTCTCGTCATGACGTGCCAGAAAGTCTTGATGTCTTGCCATTTCACATACCCAGATGTCTGCAATGTCTTGTGACATCTTTATGCTGATCGACCCGTGCCTCTTCTTCCAGGAACCACACCTTCTATCATTGTTCTCTCCAAGCCACTGTGGCGTTTATTTAATACGGCCAGAGTATTTGTCTCCGAGACATGGGCGCTGTTTACAAGTCTATTTTCTTCTATGTTCAGGTCTGGTAGAATGTCAATATTGTTCTTCTTGGCCCACAGTACTCTCAGAAATTTCCTATAATATTTAAGATCAAGAGCTCTAATTTTCTTCTTTAGTGATTGAAAAATTGACCAATGCACTGCAACCAATCACGATATCTTGGTTCATTAGCAATGCTCTTCTAGTAATCACTATTCTTACAGTTGACTAAACAGATGTAACGATGTAAGATCGACTTCATTGCACTGGGTTTAAACCCATATAGCTTGGTCTCTTTCTGCAGGGCGGCCTACCAAAAGCAACACAGAAAGCACAAACTTTGCAGCTCCTGCGACAACCTCCAGGAGTCTCAGAAAAAATTTCACTCGTGAACAAAATGACGGAGTCTGGAAACGAACCCACAACCTTCAAATCACAAGGCAGGCTGCTTAACACTTCACCACATGGACCCTGTACATATTTTTACATTTGATTAACAATGCACTAACAATAATCCTGTGACTGTTCTCAGTCCCATGAGTTGATTAATGCAATTCTATTTTGTAAACATGTTCTGTTGGCAATGCAGGCGATCCTTGCCTCAGCTTTGATGTGTTACGAGATGGTCTTGGTGACAAGAGAGAAACATTTCCCCTCACCTCCTACATTCTGGGAGGCACTCAGTCTGAAGCTGGCTTCTTCAACTACATCATGCTCATGAAAATGTCCAACATGCATAAAACCCAGAAGGAGGAGAAAGAAGACGATGAAAGCGAGAGTGAGAGTAGCAGTGATGAAGATGAGGATGCGGGCCAGGCTACTGGGGCAGCTGGCAAGTCACCAATATTGCATCAGACACTGATAAAACACAACGGCTGTGTCAACAGAATAAAAGTAAGTGATCTGTGAAATGCCTGTTTCTGTTTAACCTTGTTTCTATCATAATGTGTGATCATCAGCTTTTATGTCTCTCTCTATTCTGTTATGCTTGATTAAATCGAACTTAATAAAATTGCGTCAACAAATATGAACGCATATTTTTTCATCTGCGCATGGGAGATAACTATAAAAATTGTTGTCCATTCTATTGATGATTAGGTGTTGTTGAAACACTAGATTTGCGTCCAATCAGGGTTTAAATTTGTGATCTGCCACTATGTCAGATGCTGCTGGAGAAAAAAATCTAAGCTGCTGTTATTTGACGCTGTTTCACATACTCATCATCATCTAGTGCCTTGTCAACTGGTGTGGGCAATCATACGAAGGATATTCACAAAAAGTTCACCAGAAAATTATTACTGACTTGGAGATCTGAAACCCTAATCCCTTTCAAAGTACTCTCCTTGGTGTTGTACACACTTCTCCCAGTGGTTCTGCTGTTGTAAGCATTTCAGGAAGGCCCTCTTGGGAATGAGGAAAGAGTCTGTCATATTCCGCACAGTGTCTTCTTGTGACTCAAATTGGGGATTTTTCAGCTTGGGAAACAGCTAGAAATGACAAGCTGCCATGTTAGGAGAGAAGGAAACCTGACAAACCAGATGAATATTGTATTGTGTTTGGCCAAGAAAGTCTCAGCCAGATATGAAGATTTGGGAGTATACGGACCTATTTGTAACAAGAACTTGGCATCATGAAGTTTGTGAAATCAATCTCTATATTTCTCTCCCCCCCCCCCCCCCCCCCCCCCCCTCACCATTGGCATCATGAAGTTTGTGGAATCGGTTTGAATCCATGTCAGCGCTCCCTGCTCCATTGGGAACATGAAGTTTGTGAAACTAACAATTCCCTCTTGTATTCCCCAGGCTACAAACATCAGTGATCACGTTGTGAGTGCGTCCTGGTCAGAGCACGGGGTGGTGTACATCTATGATGTGACATCACATCTTGGCATGCTGGACAGTCCAGACAAGATTGAAGAGTTTGAGACCTCTGGCAGCCAGGCGTCTCCGCTGTTTGCCTTTGATGGACATCAGATTGAGGGTTACGCTCTGGCCTGGTCACGAAATGATGCAGGTGAACATCTTCCCACAACTCTTACATTACTTAATCTTCTTCTTCTTTGGGTGCCAAGTCTGTGATGATATTGCCTTCCTGTCTGGCACACGAACCAGATGCAGGTTAAACTAAATACATTGGATGTGAGGTCGCAACAATTAGCTTTTAAAATTCATAGAGAAAACACAAAGTTGATGATAAAATAAGCCAAGCGAGTGATAACTCGATCCCTTGGTGGAACATCGCTTCAAGAGATGGAATCATACACCTATCGAGGTAGTAATTTAGAATCAGTTATCAGTTGGGGTATCTTCATTGCACTCCGGACATGTCCATAGGTGCTCAGATCCTCCCCCCAGCATATGCATCAGCGTCTGGTGGCTAATAGTGCCAGTTCTGTGTTGGTTGACGAGGCGCCTTGTTTTCCCGATGTACCTCTCGCGTCTGGCCGTGCCAATTCTTACTCCCAAGTCTTTCATCCTGGACAGCGATGTGGATTCACTGACGTCAAAGTCCTCTGTTCTCGCCATATCTTTGAGGACGTTAATAACATCAGCACGATCCATGGGCTGGCCATCTACAGGGGGTGCAGAGCCAGCCAGTTTATCAGCTCATTCATTTCCCTCGACTCCCGCATGTCCCGGGACGAAGATGAAAGTGACTTTACGGACAACAGACTTCCGCAGCGACTCGGTCCACTGTCTACGTACAGATCCACCTTCGACCTTCTGAATCATGCTCTAGAATAAGATGGGGAATAGATAAAGATAGAATAAGAATACAGAAGGCTAGAAGAGATTTTTTAACTCTAGGACATTTGTGGAAGATAAAAGAAATTAAACTGTTTGCCAAACTTAGAATATTCAATTCTAACATTAAAACAATACAACTGTATGGATTAGAAACATGGAGTACAACTGCAACAATTGCAAATAAACTGAAAACATTTGTTAATTGGTGCCTGCGCAAAACAGAATGATTAAAATGGTACGATAGAGTCATCAATATGGTGCTCATGGAGAGAACTAGACAAACACCAGTGAAATCAGAGATCAAGAAATCATGCTGGCACTGGATAGGACATAAATTGAATGAGAATAGTATAACTAGAAAGGTATTTGTCTGGAATCCCCAGGGCAATAGAAATAGAGGAAGTCCTAAAACATCACGGAAAAGAGAAGTGAAGATAGAAAGAAATAATCACGGGCGGACATGGACGGAGCTGCATGGGAAAGCTCTAAGGACAGGAGAGCTTGGAATGGGTTGAGTGACGGCCTGTGCCTCAGTGGGGGATAGAAGGTGTCAGACCTGGGGTGGACATTGGTGATGCTGACTCCAAGCCTCTCTGGTATCAGATATTTTAGTGAAATTCATGGAAATGAGACAGACCACAACATGCAATGATGGACAGACTAAATGGAACTAGAAGAAGAGACCAATGATGGACAGAGAGAATAACAGGAGTCAATGGGAATCACAATAAATGCAGCCCATAAACGGGCACTCTCCCACTGTTTATGCTTTACCTCAACAACGCAAGGTACAAGAGGAATGAGATGATATGGCAAACTACTGAATATACAGTTGCCTAGAAAATCAACCTGAGGTTGATGGCAATGTCCTGCACAAGACATGCAACTATTTGATTGTCATGTTCCTTATACTATTATTTCTTGCTCAGCTGTTTAAGCTGTCCATATTATCCTGGTGCTTTTCTGATTTTTGTTGAAATGCTCCATAAGTTTCATCTCTTCCTTATTTAGTATAATATAACACAAAGTAATGCAGCTTTACATAACAGAAAACAAGACGGTGCGACGGCTAGCCTTCATCAGCATACATACACAACGCATAATTATGGGGAAGACACTACAGTGACTACATTAAGGCATAAGAACGGAATAAGAAGGATGGAAAGATGAACACATGAGAACAATTTTTTAAAAACGTTGTGCTGAAAGACCACAGCTTTGACTTTCCTCAACCTAGAGTAGATTATTCCCACACAGCAGAATTTTCCTAGCTCAGATACCTCTAATTAGTCACCGCTGAACAGATACACACAGAGATGTTTTCCCTAGCACAGAGATTGAATGTGAGATGCAAATGTAACTGAGTAAGCAGAGCACATATTTATATGCTGCACCTTTTTAAGTACATATACAGAGATAAGTGTATCAAAGATTGTGGTGGAAGATGCAGGGGAAATTTATGTGCAGTAATAAATAGTGTTCAAGTTTGTTATACACCTATTTAAATTTTTTTTTGGGGGGGGGGGGGGGGGGGGGGGGGTACAATCACTTATATATTATATAATTTGTTGATTAGTAATATGTTATTGAGTATTGTATTTTAAAAATATTACAGCTTGGCAAGATCAATACGAGTAAACTCCAGGTCTTTTCACTATGTGCCTGATATAATTTGCAGTTTTGTTTTGTAAATCTAGGTCGACTGTTGTCTGGAGATTGCAACAAAAACATATACAAATGGCAGCCGAGAGAGAGCACCTGGCAGGTTGATCCCCGGCCATTTGTAGGTCACACAGCATCTGTTGAAGATATCAAGTGGTCTCCTTTGGAGAGCAATGTAAGCCAGTGAGATGTTTTATGTATGTTACTGTAAAGTGACCCTGCTGTCACGCATGTTTAAGACTGCAGCCTTATATTTGGACACAACTTAGCATCATTAGTAAATGTGTGATATGACATAGGCATAACTTCATCATACAATGGGTTATCTTGCACTGGTTTGTCAAGCCTGTGGCTCAGTATATCCGATTTCAACAAGCATTTCTTTCAGGTTTGTATTCCCTGCTTTTGACTGTCTTTGTTCTACCTACAGGGCATTTTTAGGGTTTGCTTTTGACTGTCCCCATTCTACCCAAGGGGCAGCAGATTTGTGTCTCACTTAGTTGGGTTCCTGTCTCCTGACCCATGCAACATGGAAGACCCTTCCAGTAGCTAAATTATCGTTGGCATAGCTCTTGGGGATCGTTGGAATATGCAAGCCCCACTACCACCTTAAGGTGGAGACAACAGAGGAGACATAGACAGAAGTCACAAGGAGGCATAGACAGAAGTCTCAAGTGATATAGAAGATTATTTGTGACCTAAAGAGCAATCAAGAATTGACAGGAGATTGTCGAAAGAAGTGGACAGAGGATCAGCTCTGAAGAAAGACGACAGAGATGATGGGCTAATACTGCACTTAGCGGGACAATCTCAACAGACACAGTAAAAATTACTTGTATATACTTGTGATGAAGATCATTCTTTGAGGTATCTGTCGTCATATCAGATGAGTGCATTGGCTGATGGATCACTGAAGGATATCTTCTGCTGCGTTCATTCAGAGAGTTTTTTCGGACTAGATTGCTTTGTGCCTGTTTACAACAGAGCTGCGTTCTTGCGCCATTAGGCCAACATATCTGACTTCTGCGGGCATTTGTTGACCGGGACTGAAGGATATCAAATGGAAGCCAGAAATGAAGTACGTTAAACGGGAGAGTGGACAGTTTTATAGAAGGCAAAGGGTTATTGACATTTCTGAATTAGTTGTCAGTATGGAGATCTATGACGACTGATATATTAATCATTGCTTTGTGGGTTCATGATAATTTCATTATCATCGTGTGCTATGCCAATAAGCATGGGGTGATCATGTTTCACCATCTTGCACAATCATGTCATAGATCTGCTGTTTTCTTGTCTTGACCATGCCACATGGCTAAGCAATCCAGATATTTACTTCTCTGCCTTCCCCATGTTCATTCCCCCCTCAGTCTTGCCAGTTGTCACCAAGTTCTCTAATGTATTTTTTCTAATAATATGCCCAAAACAATGTGACAGTCTACATCTAATTTCTCTGATCAGTTTATGAATCTCATTTGCTTCTTGAAGGACTTGTTCATTGGTTTTTCTATCTGTCCATGGTATTCTTTGCATTTTCCTCAGAAACCACATTTCCACTGCCATTAGATGTTTTTTGAGCTTGTCTGCTCATAGTCAATGATTCACATCCTTGCAAAAGTACAGGTTCTATGTAGCACTTTAACGCTTTTTTTTATTGTGAGATCATAATCTAGAAGCATGAAAGGGCTTGTATAGCAGTTAGTTGTTAACAGTGGTAGAAGTTTTGTTCATTGGAATGGTTACGTAATGAAGATGCAATAACATAAAGATAATTATCATCGTGACACCTTTGAGATCAACAATTTTCTTTCAGATTTCACTATGTACTTCTTGTTTGGTTCTCACCCTGCACATCTTAAGAATCGTCTCAAGTTTCACCATATATCTCCTTCACTAGTTGTTGTCCTACATATCTTAAGGGTCAGTTTTCTTTCAAAGTTTACAACACACTTCATGCGAGTTGTTGTCTTGCTTATCTTAAGGAAACACACAGACACCCATTTTCATTGCACACTCATACTGTACATAATGCCTCATTGTACACTGGCTACTCCAATCATCATATATGTCTTACCTCTTTCGTGAGTGTTAGGTAATAATGTCTGTAGATGATTAATGGAAAATAATGTCTGGTTCATTACGAGGCCAATAGCATAGTAGATACTGCAACAGGGATTGAACTGCTAGAGCTTCAAATATACTAGGTCATAGGGTATATCATGTGCAGGTCCATTCATCTTTTTTTGTCCCAGAAAAGATCCTCCATTATAAACTGGGTTTATGTGTTTTTCTCAAAGCTGTACTAGTCATGAAAGTTTGCCGCGTTTGGGATTACTTGTAAGTAGGGGTGTACCGGATTTCGGCTCCGGCAAATCCAGAATCCGGCCATTTTTACAAATCCGGCTTTGGCTCCGGCCGGATCTCACTTCATAAATCCGGCCAAATCCGGCTCTGGTCGGATTTCAAAAATTTGAATCCGGTACAGCCCTAGTGAAAACACTCATGACTTTCCTCCAGAAAGAAGGTAGTGATGCTGAGATCAAAACTATGAAAGCAGCCCTGCTTGAATCCAACAGTATTTACACCTGTGCCACACTACTGGATCCTCGATTCAAGCTGTGCTTCTTCTCCGAACGTGGTAGAAGTGATGTACGAGCCCATCTGCTGTTAGCAGCTAACTCCATTATTGATTCAGCAAACAGGATCCATCAGCTACTAGTAGTAGTAGTAGTACTAGTGTTTTGACTTCTGTGAGCACTGCCACACAGTACGAGTCCAGCCTATGGAGCTGTTTTGACACAATTGTCGAGGAAAATCCCACCACAGATCATTCTGCAAGTGCCGAAGGCAACAGCATTAACACTGAGGTGACACAGTACCTTTCAGAGCCACTTCAAACTCGACAGTCAGATCCAGTTTCATGGTGGCATGCCAATAAGCAAAGATTTCCAAGTATGGCTAGACTGGCGCAGGCATTTCTTGCACCACCACCTACAAGTGTGCCATCGGATAGGCTGTTCAGTACTGCAGGAGACATTATCACTGACCACCGTAGTAGCCTTTTACCACAAAATGCGGAGACGTTGATTTTCCTGAAATACAGCTCGTCCCTTCTTGACTCTGAGAGTTCAACTTCACAGCCATAATGAAGACTGACTGACTGAAATAGTAAAATTACTGAATGAATGTATTTCAATAAATTCAATCTGTTCAATGTACTGTTGTTGTGAGTTGTAACTGAGCTGCCAATTTGCCTACTGAAAACAATGTGAAAACTGAAACTAAAAATTAAAATTACTAAATTAGCATTATGTGCTTATGTATTATGTTTCATCTTGAACTTATGGAACTTAATATTACTTAATTACTTATTCTAATATAAATGTAATTATTTTACATTTAAATGATTTAATATGAGTATATGTCATCATTGTCATGTCTATAGTAATGAACTGCAGTAATGAACAGTCGAGTGACTCCACTCACTTAAGTCAAGTGATGTAATATGTTATTTTTTATTTTAATTTGTAAATCCGGCTCCGGCCGGATCTCACTTCCTAAATCCGGCTCCGGCCGGATTTCAAAAATTTGAATCCGGTACAGCCCTACTTGTAAGGATATATTTATTTATGTTAGAAAGTCAACTTTGATTTCTGTATTCAGGTATTCATGACCTGTTCAGTGGACAAATCATTAAGGATTTGGGATGCTAGAGCCAACCCCAGCAAGGCTTGTAAACTTGTGGCCAACGAAGCTCACCTGCGTGATATTAACGTCATCGACTGGTCGCTGTTTGATCCACTTGTCATTTCTGGGGGAGATGATGGCCTTATCAAAATCTGGGACTTACGGAAATTCAGTGTAAGTACCATATTTTATCATGTTATTTGTGTGGAGGAAAAACAAAAAACCACACGCGCGCGCACATGCACATACGTGTACTGGCCAATGAATAAAATAGCAAGTGCTTATCGTCCCATGATGCATAAGTTCTGTTTCTGACTGTTGAGAAAATGGCTGGGTTGATCCAAAATCCGTCCAAAGTAGCTCAAAGAGCGGTGATTCAGTTTCTTTCATTTGAAGGATGTCGACCAGTGGAAATTCATTGAAGAATGCAGGCAGTGAACAGTAACAAATGTGTGTCAAAGACAACAGTGACAGACTGGGCACGAATGTTTCGGAATGGACGCCAGTTCACGACATCTTCGATAGGGGTCAAGCGCATATTGTTGCAACAGAGAATACCATTGCCAAAATTGAGCAGCAGCACAAATGAACCGTTGGCAAAGCATACGTTCACTAGCGAAAGAATTTGATGTGTCAATTGGGACAATTCAAAACGTCGTTCGTAAGAAACTGCAATATCGGAAGGTGTGTTCACAGTGGGTACCACAGATGTTGACTGACCACCAAAAAGAGGAACGTATGGGATGGTGTTTGAACCACTTGCAGCGTTACAGAATGGAGGGTGATAAATTTCTCTTCCGCATAGTGGCACGCGATGAATCATGATGTCATTACTTTGAGCCAAGCAGCAAAAGAGAGAGCATGCAGTGGAAGCATGCTGGATCACCAAAAGTCAAAAAATTCAAGTTACAGGTTTCTGCTGGTAAGGTTATACTGAGGGAATGTTTTGATCATGTAGGGCTATTGTTGACTGACTTTAAAGAACCTGGTGTCAACATCAACTCTACCCACTACTTGCAAACACTAGACAAGCTGCAAAAAGCCATCAAGAGTAAACGACCCAGCATGCTTTCTTGCGGTGTGATTTTGTTGCATGATAATGATCGTCCGCATGTCACAAAGATTGTGCAGGAAGCATTAGCACGGAAGAAGTGGGAAATTCTGCAACATCCAGCATGTAGTCCTGATTTGTCAGCATGTGATTTTCATTTGTTTGGACCTCTAAAAAAAGCTCTCAAGGGGCAACGATTTCACACAGATGCAGACGTAATGAACATGGTACACACTTGGTTCAGTGAGCAACCACAATCCTTTTTCGCCGCCTACCTAAGCAATGGGATGGTATTGAGAGTTGTGGTACGGTGAGCCAAGGTACTGAGCATTGAGATATTAATAGATCACTGATCAAATCCACGGGAAGAGAAAAACAAATGAATGTTACAGAGTACATCAGCAGAAGAGGAGGTATAAAAAATATAGCCATTGTAGGGAAATACTGGGCAAGAAAGGCAGGGGTTGGACACGACAAGATGTACCCGCAGAGCTTACACAAATAACATCATCAATGGTGGAGACAAATGGAGGGTGGCCGTCACCAATGCACCTGAGTATGATCAAGAGGGGTGGCCAGCATGGCCAAATGGTTAAGAGCGCTTGCTTTTAAGCTTCGGAGTGCTGATGTCGAAGTAGTGTGTTCAACTCCTACACTAGTCATTTGAAATAAAATTTAGACTTCTTGTCCTTGACCTGATACACGTACCTCAGAAGTGAGTGGGTTCACCTGATGGCAAGGGTCACTGGTAATAGGGAAAGCTATTCCATAGGCAAAAATCCAGTGTACTTGTGTATGGACTACGCTTGAGTTCAAAGCGAGTGAACATCCCTAAAAATATGTAAGGAGACTGGAGTACTTATAAGTGTCTTAGTGGTCCTTTACAATCATTGTAATTTAAAATGAGTGTATCAGTCAACAAGATGACCATTCATTTCCTTGCCAAACCTTACTTATAAACAATTATGTATTTGTGAAGTCATTTCCCCATAACCTTGACATTTCAGAGTGGAGGAGAAGTGGCGGTGTTTGAGCATCACAAGGGCCAGATCACATCAGTGGAGTGGAACCCACACGACAGCTCAGTATTTGTTGCCTCCGGCTCGGATGACCAGGTCACCATCTGGGATGTGGCTGTTGAGCGGGATGAAGCTCCAGAAAATGAGGATGAGCCGGATGTCCCCCCACAGCTACTCTTTATACACCAGGGACAGAAGGACATCAAGGAAGTGCACTGGCACCCTCAGATTCCAGGAGTAGTGTTTTCAACTGCCCAGAGTGGATTCAATGTATTTAGAACTATTAGTGTGTGATTTAAATTTTCAAATTGAATACATGTACATAAGTTGTTTGAAAAATCAGCTGTGTTATTTTTTTTAAAGCCGAGATTCAAATCAACGGGTGAGTCCAGACATTATAAGACATAGCTAGAATGATGTTGAAAGATCATTAGTGTAATCCCTCCTTTTTTGGACCCTCAAGTGTGGAGATGTTTTAGAGATATTCATTCCACTGCCGCGCTAAACAAAAGTATTTTTTTTCCATGTCCTTTTTACATCGCTGTCACCATCAGCATTTTAATGCTGTTGATGATGCCTTGGCAAGTTTACGATCAGTAGTTTGCCATTGCTTTCTGAACAACCGGCTCCCATACCAACTTGTAAAACCCAACGTAACGCAGTCTGCTGCCAGATCGGTCGCAGCTGTGTTTCAACCGCAGGTAAGCGGGCTTACGAATTGCTTCCATACAACCTTCGCCATGGAGACCACCAAGTATAGAGTTGGTCGTCACAACCACCTAGAATTATCAGGTTGTTATCTTACTCTTGCTAGTATCTTATCCACAACATGTTCAGGCAGTGACAATAAGGACACATCAAAATGGCAGATCCACATGGCTGAACGCATGTTCTTAAATATCCAATGTGCTGATGTCGAGGTGAGCGGTTCAACTTCCGACAGCTGGACTAAAATGATGACCTGTCATCCTTGACTTGGGGATGTAAATTACAAGTACCTCTGAAGTCGGAGTGGGTGAAGGACACTGTTAATAGGGAAAGCAAATTCAGTCCAACACCACTGTGAATAGTGTGTATGGACTATGCTTGCATTCAAAGCAAGCCAGCACCCAAAATAAAAAAAGAAACAAATTATCATACAAGTCACTTTTAATGAAACCAATAAATCCCACCACATTAACAAAAGTTTACCGACTGCAGAAGTGCGCACATTTGTACGTATATATCTAGACCAGTCTTCTTCTGTTAGTTAAAACAATTCTGCCAAGAGTTAATTTACTGCCAGAGGTGATGAGTGCATGGGGAAATTTTACAAGACTGGGCACTCAACCACCAGTGGGGATTGGGCAGGTAATCACACTAGACACCGCAGCTCCTGGCAAAAGCTAGAACATAAAACACACCTGGCTGTTAATATGACCAGCCTGGTAATTTACCATTAACTATTAATTAAGAGACATTAGTGCTGTGGCTAGTACACTTGCCTGCAAACCTAGAGGTGATGTGTTCAAATCTCCACTAAAGCAGGATTTGCTTATTATTGCCCTGGGCCAACCCACCTTAACGTGGGTGCCAGGAATTGTCCTGGATGGCAAGTCAACTTGCTTGATACTGTCCACGCCACCCAGTGAGTTTGCCGAAAGGTCCATTTTCTTTTACTTAAACAGACATTTTGGCCTCTTCCATTGCGCTAAAGGAACCGACCATCAAAGCATTAACTCACTCCTGTAGATATCACAGCAATAGAGTGATGACACTTGTGCAGTGATGTCTGTTGTGCATTTCTATCACCATTTAATATTGAGAGCATTTGTCGACTTCTCGATCTCGTGATACTTGGTGTGCAGCATCTCTTGTGCTTTCTTGGAGTCCCTGCCACCTAGCCACAATGAGTACATCTGTTCTACTCTCTGCTCCTGGAATGGATTCACAACCGGCACACTTTTATAGATCTCATCCACTGATCGAAGCCTGTCTTTCTGATTTTCATCGCCCTCTGCTCGGATCTGACCCCCACCGTTGTTGCAGCCGGCAGGGCAGGCCATGATCTCAACAAAGTGGTATGTGCACTTCCCTCTCTTGATTCTCTGAACGACGTTCTGGATATTTCTGAATCCATAGGCCAGGGCAAATTTTAGTGGTGGCTTTCCCTGTTTTTCAACCGTGACTTCTTGGAAATCCTGATTTCTGAAAATGAGATGTGGAACAATAATTACGCCTGTGACACGTGATAAACAAAAGCTCTGCAACTACCTATAGACATGTAAGCAACATTTGACAAATCTTAGCCAAATAATGCACTGTTTCGTCAAGGCGGTGGCTCAGTACATCCGCCGCAACAAGTATTTTATCAGGTTTGCTGTCCCAAGCCTTTGACTGCCCTTCTACCTGACCTATATGGCAGCAGGTTTGAGAATCTATCCATCTTGACCTGTCTGACATGGAAGACCCTAACAATAGCTACACCTCTTGGGGTCACTGGGACAAGCTACAGCAGCTACAGCAGCTACACCTCTTGGGGTCACTGGGACAAGCTACAGTAGCTGTCCTTGGGGTCACTGGGACAAGCTACAGTAGCTGTGCTCCTTGGGGTCACTGGGACAAGCTACAGTAGCTGTGCCCCTTGGGGTCACTGGGACAAGCTACAGTAGCTGCGCGCCTTGGAGTCACTGGGACAAGCTACAGTAGCTGTGCTCCTTGGGGTCACTGGGACAAGCTACAACAGCTGTGTGCCCCTTGGGATCACTGGGACAAGCTACAGTAGCTGTGCCCCTTGGGATCACTGGGACAAGCTACAGTAGCTGGGGTCACTGGGACAAGCTACAGTAGCTGTGCCCCTTGGGGTCACTGGGACAAGCTACAGTAGCTGCGCCCCTTGGGGTCACTGGGACCAGCTACAACAGCTGTGTGCCCCTTGGGATCACTGGGACAAGCTACAGTAGCTGTGCCCCTTGGGGTCACTGGGACAAGCTACAGTAGCTGTCCTTGGGGTCACTGGGACAAGCTACAGTAGCTGCGCCCCTTGGGGTCACTGGGACAAGCTACAGTAGCTGCGCCCCTTGGGGTCACTGGGACAAGCTACAGTAGCTGCGCCCCTTGGGGTCACTGGGACAAGCTACAGTAGCTGCGCCCCTTGGGGTCACTGGGACAAGCTACAGTAGCTGCGCCCCTTGGGGTCACTGGGACAAGCTACAGTAGCTGCGCCCCTTGGGGTCACTGGGACAAGCTACAGTAGCTGCGCCCCTTGGGGTCACTGGGACAAGCTACAGTAGCTGCGCCCCTTGGGGTCACTGGGACAAGCTACAGTAGCTGCGCCCCTTGGGGTCACTGGGACCAGCTACAACAGCTGTGTGCCCCTTGGGATCACTGGGACAAGCTACAGTAGCTGTGCCCCTTGGGGTCACTGGGACAAGCTACAGTAGCTGTGCCCCTTGGGGTCACTGGGACAAGCTACAGTAGCTGCGCCCCTTGGGGTCACTGGGACAAGCTACAGTAGCTGCGTCCCTTGGGGTCACTGGGACAAGCTACAGTAGCTGCGCCCCTTGGGGTCACTGGGACAAGCTACAGTAGCTGCGCCCCTTGGAGTCACTGGGACAAGCTACAGTAGCTGCGCGTCCCTTGGAGTCACTGGGACAAGCTACAGTAGCTGTGCTCCTTGGGGTCACTGGGACAAGCTACAGTAGCTGCGCCCCTTGGGGTCACTGGGACAAGCTACAGTAGCTGTGCTCCTTGGGGTCACTGGGACAAGCTACAGTAGCTGTGCTCCTTGGGGTCACTGGGACAAGCTACAGTAGCTGCGCGTCCCTTGGAGTCACTGGGACAAGCTACAGTAGCTGCGCCCCTTGGGGTCACTGGGACAAGCTACAGTAGCTGTGCTCCTTGGGGTCACTGGGACAAGCTACAGTAGCTGTGCTCCTTGGGGTCACTGGGACAAGCTACAGTAGCTGCGCGTCCCTTGGAGTCACTGGGACAAGCTACAGTAGCTGCGCCCCTTGGAGTCACTGGGACAAGCTACAGTAGCTGCGCCCCTTGGGGTCACTGGGACAAGCTACAGTAGCTGCGCGTCCCTTGGAGTCACTGGGACAAGCTAATGTCTCTACCACATCAATCTGGACACACACCAGAGGGGAGATACTGAATTTAATGAACAATACTGCATTTAGGAGATTCCCACCCATGCTCCATCCCTACACTTCAAAGGCCGCCGAAGAATTCCAGTGCTGATAATTCCAGCAGTGAAGTCCGCCTGACTGTGCCGCTACACTTTATGGTTCACCCCTTCTTAGCCAGTCTTTCCAGATAGGGAAATCCAACTGTTCAGCTGCACTCTTCATCAGATCCCAGGCTTCACATCATCTTTATCATAAAGTAGCTCTCTGTCCAATTCCATCTGCTGATAGTCTCTCAAGATGTATTCAGCCAAACAAGGATACAGATAAGTAACCTTAATATTTTCATGTAATTATGTGTCTGTTTATGAGTGTTTGTTCTGTGTTTCTTGTAATCATGTTCTAGTTAAGGCTCACAATCTACTTCTCGTTTTTTTGGTGATTCATTTTTCCCAGGGAGACAGCAGCAGCAAATCTATCAGTATGTTTGTTGCCCTGCATACCTGCTACATATAGTATATACAGGTTAACACATCTGAAAACTATATAATTTGGCAGAAAATCTCAGTCATTAAAAAGTAATGGGAAATCTATGATGGGGGTGCTCTTTGTCAAGTGCAAATGACTGGTTTCACATATACTAAGTCACAACTTATAAGATAAGGGAACCATTTTTTATTTTCCTGTCACCTCTGTCCCAACATAAATATCCATATTTTTTCTCCAAGACATACTACAATAATCTTAACAATAGAATAGGCAACACCTCTGATGTCAACAGTGGTGCCCAGAAACCGGTCTCCATACACTTTACCAGTTCTGACCACTGTAGCATGGCTGACATACAAGTCACTGCGATCAAATTGTCATTTCTTCCCCCCCCCCCCCCCCTTCCATCTTGTATAGTCCACTAAAAGAAGTATTTTACAGGACATCACAGTCAGCCCCAGCATTTTTTGTGGGTGGCTGTTTGTGATTTCTTGGCAAGTTTACGTTCAGTAGTTTGCCATTGCTTTCTGAGTGGCCGTGACCGGCACTCATACAATTATGTGAAAGCAAACTGCATCCGTAGCCCCTTCGCCACAGAGCTGGCTATGGTCCACTTTTTTTTTCTCCGCTTATCCTTTACACGACATCGCTGTCAACATTGGCACCTTTCAGCTGATTATTGATTTCTTGGCAAGATTACGCTCAGTAGTTTGCCATTGCTACGGTCCTCTACTAATTCCTGTTTTACCGTTCGCTCACATAAACTTGTTTCATGAAATCCGCGTGTATGATCCCAACACAGCACTGAATCGGGACAGTTACAGTTATAGACTTTGAGAGGGGGGGGGGGTGTTGCAGAGAGGACATGAGAGACATTGGACTTCCTGAGTGCATAACAAAAGGGGCAGGAAAATGTAGTTACAAGCGAGTAGTATTCATCCCCTCTTAGTTGTTCCTTAATGTTAGTGAGAATTTTCCCATTTCTGTTTTTCATCTGTTCACTTGGTTGATTATACTTTCCTGCTGGTGCTGTAAAGAAATCCTGGCTCTAGTGGCGTTTAAACTTTGGACTTTACTCAGTTAGGACTCTTAACCAGCACTAACCTCAAGACCTTGTAAGTTAGCTCGTGAACCTTGGCATCAAGGAGGACACTGGCTGCAAACTTCGCAATATGCTCCAGGTAACCACCAGACCCACCGCCTGAATGGTTGTACACATTCTCTTCAGTGCCAGGAATTCTTCAACCAAAACAAAATATATAAATTCAATTACGGATGTACTATGGTAGTAGTTGGTCTGATAAGTCGCAACAAAATAAAATATTAACAGCGATATCGTATCAATACTTAAGTCGCTATCAACCATGAGAAAATAAAAGCCCTCAAAGTCCAGGTAGTTCGAACAGTGATTAAAAACATGCTGAAACTCATTAAATGTTAACTATCATTATTGAAGTAAATTACAAGTTCCTCAGAATACTGTGAGTGTTCACCTGATGGCGATGGGCGCTGGTAATAAGGAAAGCTAACCCACACACACACACAAATCAGTCCAATGGACTAGAAGGAGTAGCATGTGTATGGACAAGCACAAAAATTATGTAAGAAGTAATAGAGATTGAAGTCTTACAGAGATTCTAACTTTGGTAGTGATTAACCCTTCCCTGCTACCCTTCACTCACTATATCTAATAGAGATTGAAGTCTTACATAGATTCTAACTTTGGTAGTGATTAACCCTTCCCTGCTACCCTTCACTCACTATATCTAATAGAGATTAAAGTCTTACATAGATTCTAACTTTGGTAGTGATTAACCCTTCCCTGCTACCCTTCACTCACTATATCTAATAGAGATCAAAGTCTTACTTACATAGATTCTAGCAGCTGTTCATCGACATCCGACAAGGAAGTTCCTTCTTTCTCCAACATTTTCTCCACTTCACCTGAAATGTAATCAATGGATGTTACAAATACATCTTTACTTTTAAATACAACTGTGTTACAAATACATCGTTACTTTGAGAACAACTATGCCTTCCTCTGCCAGCAAGCTCCACACAGAGTATACAGCTTTCAAACAGCTATCCTGTCTGAAAACAGCCATGCACTTCTTTAAAGAACAACAAATTAAATGACCTGGCCACCTCACAAGAATGACCTGGCCACCTCACAAGAATGACCTGGTATCATCTGCCATCCAGGGGCCACATTGAAGAAATGGATACAGAGGAAGGGAAGAACCGTGTAAAAGATGGAGTGATGGTATCAAGAACAACCTTAGAGAAATGAATACCAACTTACAAACAATGTTAGAAAGAACACATAATAGATCTTTACATGTCCCCCCAACACTTCACTGAGGTCAATGAAGGAAGAGAAGAAAACCATCTAACCTCTGCTGTATCATGTGGTTCCTTTTATATCTCACCCAAGATATTCATTTACCTGTCTTTTATTGGCTAGTTTGTTGCATTATCCTTTACAGGACATCACAGTCAATCCTGTAATCTTTGGTTGTTTGTGATTTCTTGGCAAGTTTACATTCAGTAGTTTGCTCTTGCTGTCTGAACGACCAGCACTCATACCATTCTATGAAAACCAGCACAAGTCGGTTTGCTTCCAAATCACTCCCAGGGGTGTTTTGAACACTATATGTGGTATTATGAATTGTGTTCATAACAAGTGCCACAGTACCGGTATCCCTCTCCTTATATGAATGGTAGGAGCTGTGGTAGCAGTGGCCAGCAGTCTTGCCTGCCAGTCCGGTAGCCATGTGTTCAAATCCCCATCAGGGCAAAATTGTAAACACTGACCTGGGCTGCCAGGTGGATCCAGCCAAACATGGGTCTCATGAAATGTCCTGGCAAGTAGACGGTGAGCACTACAATGAACACATCAACCATCACGGTGCCAACTGATCTACACAAACATGGGGATAGCACCATATACCCAACAGAAATCAAGGTCTGCAACAGGGTCCTTGATATGGGTGGGACGTTTGGTCACTATCTCCTGGAGGTAGGAGGGTGTTGTATAAGACAGAGATTATGGTCGTCTCTAAGAAGAAAGAAAAATCACAATGTAATATACAGGTAAATGAGAATATAAACAAGTGAATCAGAATCGTCATGGCGAAGGCAGCCTTTTGCAAGATAGAAAACATACTGACCAATAAACAGATGTCAATTGCAACAAGAAAAAAAGGGTTGAAGTGCTACATAGAACTTTAATTTTGTATGGATGTGAAGCATGGACAATAAGCAGACATGCTCAAGAACATGTAATAGTAGTGGAAATGGGGTTTCTGAGGAAAATGCAAAGAATATTGTGGACAGACAGAAAAACCAATGAGCAAGCCCTACAAGAAGCAAATGAAAACCATAAACTGATTAGAGACATTAGACGTAGACAGTGTAGATTTTTTTGACACGTTATGAGAAGAGTATTACTAAATAGACTAAAACCATATTCAGAAGACATATTAGGTGACTACCAGGCGGGTTTGAGACAAAACAGATCAACAATAGATCAGATATTTATCTTACAACAAATAGCCGAGAAAAATTGGGAATATAAAAGAGATCATAACATTTTTGTGGATTTTAAAAATGCTTATGATAGTGTCCTTAGGAATAGTCTATAGAATGCTATGCAGGAATTTGGAATACCAAGGAAGTTAATCAACATGACCAGACTATGCATGGAAGATACTTATAATATAGTAACATATAAAGGCAGGAAATCAGACCCTTTCCAAATAACATCTGGCTTGAAACAGGGTGATGCACTATCACCGCTACTCTTCAATCTGGCTCTAGAGAAAGTTGTAAGGAGGGTAAAGGAGGAATGTGATATTGGAGGAACATCCAAGCTGCTTGGTTATGCAGATGATATAGATATTATAGGGGAAAATGAACAAAAGACATTGGAAATATTGATTCACTTAAAGGAAAAAGCCCAACAGATGGGGCTGGTTATCAACCAAGATAAGACATAATATATGGTAATTTCAAGAGAAGGAATGGCTAAAAACTCTGGCCACATACAAATAGATAATATGACCATTAAAAGAACGGAAACATACAAATACCTGGGTACAATCTTCAACTGCTCCAACATCATAAGGGAAGAAATACAAACTAGAATCAATTCTGGAAATAGGATATACTATGCACTACAACATCTACTAAAATCAAAGGCGCTATCTCATAACACCAAGATCACAATATACAAAACACTGATCAGACCAGTTGTGCTGAATGGCTCTGAAACCTGGAGTACAACGAAAGGAGACGAAGCCTTGCTACAAACCTTTGAGAACAAAGTTTTAAGACGCATCTTTGGATCCATTAGGGATACACAAAGTGGAGAGTGGAAAAGAAGAAGTAACAAAGACATTTATGATCTGTTTAGGTCCCCGCTAATCACTGGTATCATGAAGACTACAATGGCTGGGGGTATATAGAAAGAATGGCAGATAATAGGGAAACAAAACTCGCTTACACTCAGGAAATAAATGACCATAGACCCCGAGGTAGACCAAGAAGACGGTGGAGAGATAATATATATACAGACCTACAAGCACTTGGAATCAATGACTGGCAAGAGAAGGTCAACCAGAGAGACGAATGGAGACGGATTGTATCTGCAGCAAAGAACCTCAATGGCTCGGAACGCTGAATAAAAGAAGTTATGAGAAGAAATAAATTGAAGAACTTGGTGATAACTGGCAAGATTGAGGGGAAAAGAACTAGGGGAAGGCAGAGAGGTAAATATCTAGATGGCTTGGCCAGATGGCATGGTTGAAACAAAAACACTGAGCTGATCCATGACTCTGGTGATCGTGTGAGATAGTGAAACATGACCGCTCTTCCATGCTTAGCGGCGTTGCATATGATGATGATGAGGAGGGTGTGAACCTTTGTTATCTTGAGCTAATTATGCATTTATACGGAACCCTTGATAATATTCAACGACCTGCCTTAGGATGAACAAACTGTACTTAAGAAAGTTATTCAACAAATTTGTTGTGGTTAACACCATGGACATCAAACACACCTGAAGTTACAACAAATGTTTTCAACAAACTGCTGTAGCTACACCTCACTTCATCCAGGCAACCACTGCAGCATAATCCCTAGACACTCACCTGGAGGTCTTAGGTTTGAATCTGCTGTGGGCCAATTGACTAAACTGACCTGACCTTCCTGGTCGGCCTGGCCTAAAATGGGAAACATTAAATGTCTTGGGAAGTAAAGGTAAACGCCATAATAGTGACCACATCAACCACTGAGTCTTCACTGGTCTTTAAAATATGAGCCTAGCACCATATTCCTTCAGGTGTGTATCCAACTCACTTTTAGTTATAACAAATATATTCAACACAGTTATTCAACAAACAGATGTAGTTACACCTCACTACATCCAACTCATCTTTAGTTACAACAAATATATTCAACAAATGGCTGTAATTATACCTCACTATACCCAACTCACCTTTACCTATAACAAATATATTAAACAAACAGTTGTAGCTATAACAAATATATTCAACAAACAGCTGTAGTTACATCTCACTACATCCACCTCACCTATAGCTATAACAAATATATTCAACAAACAGCTGATAACAAATATATTCAACAAACAGCTGCAGTTATAACAAATATATTAAACAAACAGCTGTAGCTATAACAAATATATTCAACAAACAGCTGTAGTTATAACACATATATTCAACAAACAGCTGTAGCTATAACAAATATATTCAACAAACAGCTGTAGTTATAACACATATATTCAACAAACAGCTGTAGCTATAACAAATATGTTCAACAAACAGCTGATAACAAATATATTCAACAAAAAGCTGTAGTTATAACAAATATATTCAACAAACAGCTGTAGCTATAACAAATATATTCAACAAACAGCTGTAGTTATAACAAATATATTCAACAAACAGCTGATAACAAATATATTCAACAAACAGCTGTAGTTATAACAAATATATTCAACAAACAGTTGTAGTTATAACAAATATATTCAACAAACAGCTGTAATTATAACAAATGTATTTGACAAACAGCTGTAGCTATAACAAATATATTCAACAAACAGCTGTAGTTACACCTCACTACATCCACCTCACCTGAAGTTATAACACAATCCACATCCCTGGTCTGGTACACATCACTAAAGAAATCCGACCTGGACGCCTCCAGTTTTTTGTCGTAACAAGGCATAACAGACACATGGTAGACCGAGTCAGGGGTTCGGCCCAGTCTGTGAGCCAGATAATCTTTGACGAGGGATCCCATAATTTGTTGTGGAGATTTGGTACTGCTGATGTAGGGTAGGATGTAGGAGCCGTGAGTTTTCTCTGCATAGCAGATCCATCCTGTGGATATGGAAAGAAAGGTGTAGCAAACATGTAATGATAATAGTTAACTTCTTCCTCTTCTACCTGTGGGTACATTATAGTCACTTTATTTTGGTAAAATATCATACAGAGGTGAGGTTTCTAAGAAACGTTGCAAATACAGTGTTTGGTAGAGTAACAAAGTATATCCAAAATAATGTTTTCAATTTGTGAATGTAAACACAGAAGCCACAAACAATATGTTGCACGATTTATTGCCTGGCATATTTTGCTGCATCTTGTCAAGTGCATACTGCAGAATTATATATCATATGAGATGAAAATGAATTATATTTTAGCTGACATACTTGTAACACATAGTCAATGATATTGTTAGAATATGAGGCACTTATCCCCGCGGTAATCGTAAATTTAAAATGAAGTCTTTTTGTTTGCACAAAAATGGATGAAATTGCCTACTTGCTACAGTCTCTGTATATATTTTAGCAACTGTTCATTGTTTGCTGAATACAATATATAAAATGGCTTTTCTGTGTTAACTTTATGACCGTAAATCAACAGGTGTTGAGGGATGACCTGTCGATGGCACAGGTATTCCTGAAGACTAACTCTCCAACTAAGAATGACTGCCTAGAACTGGCTAATGAAAGTAGAACATTATATACAAATATAAGAAGATAACAAACAGCATTCTTCTCTCATGTGATGGGAAAAGAGGCAGTGGAAAACAATGTGATGACTGAAAAGATCCGTGGTAGAGAGGCAGAAGCAGACCCAGAGAAACGATGCTGGATGGATAGGTACAGTGAAATGGAGGAATATCATCAGATAAACTGATCCAGAACACCAGTAGGCGAGATTTGTAGAAACGCATGGATATCTATCTGTTCTTCTGCACTACACACAAGATCCTAATGAGCCCCGACCACATCTGCCTAATCATGCACCAAAACCCCTCCCAGTGGTGCAGACCCTGCCAATCTGTCCGTCTGTTCGTTACCCACCACACCAGCATGTCCTGGGGGGAAAACTCAACAGTTGCTCTCTATTTTTGACTGTTGAATAGAAGCCTGCCTTTCTGTCCGAAGGATGCCTGTCTTCAACTTTCTCATGACGGGCCTGCGTGCCCAATTATTAACTCTTTGAAAATAAAGATTGTTGGTTCATTCATGGTGCTTTGTGAGTCTGTTACAATCACAATATGCTCACTCCAGGTTGGCTGAGAAATGCTGGTCTTACCTGGACATGCTGATGCCAACATGGGCAGGGATGTCTTGTCTGTTTCTGCGGCCTTGAACCGCCGCACAAACTCGTGACAACTCTCTATCAGGCTAAAGTTGCGGGCAAATGTGGTGTCAAAGACATGGTCAACTCCTGTGGGTAAAATATGCAATGTTAACATCAACAACATGTTTTCTTCTGTGCTCGTCTTGTAAGGTTATTGCAGCACATCAGGCTATATGCACTTCAGAGGCAGTGTGTCCCATTTCAGCATGGATTTGTGTCAGGTTTGCTTCTCAAGACAGATTCCATCCCGGGTATTGGGCTCTATGTAACCAATGGTAGGTATTTTCCTTCCTAAAGATTTTGCCAGGGTAGCCACCTTACAGCCTACTCTTTGCTGTTTTCAACTGTGGTCTGATTTTTAATGTACACAACCTGCACCTCTTGTTTTCTTTTTTGTAATTCTACAAGACTAGGTATCAGATATCACAACACAAGAGATAAGGAGGATATATTCTATCATTAGATACAAATTGGTCTTTGAAAAAATCCCAGTGCTAGGCGAACAAACCAATTTGAGAATTAACGAATATACAATCTGGCATAATTACAGTTCAAGATTTATCAAATGCACACAAACTGCCAAAAGGCAGGAAATAAACATACCTAATCTTTTGAAAAAAGCTGTCAATTTTCTGGCTGCACATTCGCTGGACAATTTGAACTTAGCTGCCAGAGAGGCCCTGGCCTGTGGAGCAATGGTGACCACAATCAGCTTCTCTTTATCTGTTTCACCAGCCTGTAGGAGGACGTGAGGATATTTAATTTACCAAATGTCACTCCATGAGTAATGTGAGCAGTGTTACACCAGGTGCCTCAGTTTTAGGCAGATGTTCTAGTAATGATTTCACAGGGCTGGTAAGATCGCAGTCAGGCGGTTACGCATAAGAAGAGTGCAACCGCAGGAAGAAATTTTATATATATATATATATATATATATATATATATATATATATATATATATATATATATATATATATATATATATATATATATTATTCATACATCTCTGACTGTTACAGTGTTGTGGGTACATCTCCAACTGACATAGATGTCTAGATAGCTGTAAAAAAGGTAGTCCGTCGATGCTTTCCATCCTGACAGTGACATCACTGGCTGGTGACTGTAGCCATTCTCTCGAAAAGGAGATCTTCTGCCTACCATCATGAACTTCAGACTATAGCCATAAGCTATATGTGCGCATCTCTCAAGCTCATCCACCACCTGCTCAATGATTACACTGGTTGTGGGGCACAACAGGTACTTCATCAGGCCCAAGGATGTTCTAATGGAGGGAAGGAGCTGCCTTGAAAACAAAAGGATCAACTTCATTTTACTAGATTTTACCCCAATCTGGTCCAGTCTCTCAAAAGAAAACAGTCGCAATTCAAGAGCATCACACACAGCACGAACTCTGTAGCTCCAGCGATGACTTCCAGGTACCTCTGGAAAAACTGCTCTGAACGACAGCACCCAAGAATCAACCCATGACCTTTATGTTGCAAGGCAGATGGCTTATTTCTCCTTTCATAGGACATATCACAAACAAGTAATGCTTTTATTAGAGACATTAATGTGGGGGTCTGAGTGCAAACAAGGAAGAAGATAATAGCAATGTGAGCATTGGCACCTTACCGTCTTGACAGACGATAGTTTGGTACATCATGCTTCAAAAAGGCTTAATAACTACAACCCATGGCGGTGGTGAATGTGACTGTTAAGGCCAATTCGCGCTGTAAATGTTTGTCCACAGTGAATGCATGTGAACACAAGGTCATTTTCACCAACATGCACCATCTTACGTCTCACATACTCGGTCTGTGACTTATCTGCAATAATTTTCTCCTTTGTCTTTATTCCATTTCTGATATTTGCCCTCCATGCAACACGTTCAGCGGCGACTTGCTCCCAATGTGCATTATCAATGTCTGTATCAATCATGTCCCGCTTACACACATCTTGTATCGTAGTAGAGGCCGACCCTGAGATCTCTTACCCACCTGTAATTCACCAAAAAAGATGTCCTTTGGTATTCTACCATCATTCATCCTCCTAACATGTCCTATCCATCTAAGTCTATGAAGACTGAGCAGGAATACACCGTCACACAACCTGATCTTTCCAATACTTCAGTATTTGTGATTTTGTCTTGCCACTTAATACCAAGTATTCTTCGCAGACACCGCATATGAAAGCTGTTTAAACGTTTCTCTTGGCGTGAGTAAGTTGTCCAGGTTTCACTGCCATAAAGAAGAGTACTAAGGACACAGGCTTGATAGACAAGGACTTTTGTTTTGGCAGTAAGCTTCCTGTTCTCCCAGACTTTTTTTTTTAACTTGTTCATTGTTGTTGCTGCCTTACCAATCCGGATGTTGATTTCCTGATTGCTATTTACCTCTGATTCTAGATATGTAAAATGGTCTACCATCTCTAGTTCGGCGTCGTCAATAAAGATTGATGGTACCCCCTGTGCACCTTGTGACATAATCTGTGTCTTCTTTTTGCCAATTGTTAAACTAAATTCAGAACAAGCATTGGAGAATGCAGGTAGCAGACGTTGTAATTCTTCCTCAGAGTGGGTCGTAATTGCAGCATCGTCTGCAAAAAGCAACTCGCTGATCAGTACCCTCCTAATTTTGGTCTTGGCCTTAAATCTCTGAGCACTGTAAAAGCCGCCATCTGAGCGTGAGTGAATGTATGTACCACCATCCTGATCACGAAAGGTATATTTCAGTAGAAGTGAAAAGTATATTCCAAAAAGGGTGGGAGCTAGTACACAACATAGCTCTTCTGAAGTTGCATCATCAAACTTAATTATACCTTTCATGCCTGTGTGGAATGATTCCACAATGGACAGAAGAGTTGGTGGGCAGCCAATCTTCTTTAGTGCCTTGAACAGACCCTCACGACTGACCAAATCAAAAGCCTTTGTGAGGTCGATGAAGGCAATAAACAGTGGCTGATTCTGTTCATGGCAATTTACTTGCATTTGTCGCAATGAGAATATCATATCAATGGTAGACCGGTTCTGTCGGAAGCCACACTATGATTCGGGGTAGATCTGATCTCCCAGGACTTGAAGTCTGCGCAGAACAATTCTGGCAAATACTTTTCCAACAATACACAGAAGCGAGATACCCCTTGTTCTTGTACAAAGTTATGATGCTTGAGTCTTTGAAATCCTGTGGGACTTGTTTTTCTCGCCAGCACAGGTCTATAGGTCTATTAGCTGGTGGATCTGTAGAGTGAGTGTGTCTTGCCCACTCCTGATAATCTCTACTGGAATCCCATCCTTACCTGGAGCCTTGCCAGATGCAAGTTCATTTATAGCACACTTAACATCTGTTATAGTGGGAAGTGTGTACAGGTGGTCAAGAGTTGGCAGGGCCTCTATGGTTTTGAGGGCATCATCCGCTAATTTGGTCTCACTTGAGTAAAGCTCCATATAGTGCTCTATCCATCTATCTATCTGCTGTTTCTTATCAGTGACGATTTCTCCAGTCATGGTTTTCAGTGGTGCACTCCTTTTGATCACTGGACCACCAGGCTTTCTTTATCCCTTCATAATTACTTCTGATGTTTTCCTTATCACTTGCATTTTGAATGTACTCACAGAACTTGATCCAATAGTCATTTGCACACCCTTCCTAGCTTGCTTCAGCTCACTGAGAGTTTTACACGTTATTCTTTCCTTGTTTCTCAAGAGAGCTTTATTCTTTTTATCAATCAAGGGCTGAAGTGTCTGGCTATTTGCCGCAAACCAGTCCAGCCTCTTATGATCCACAGTGCCGTAAACCTCTACCGCTGTTTTATAAAGAGTTTCCTTTTACTTGCTGTACAAATTTCTGATTATCAGTGAAAGCGTTTTCAAGTTGCTGTTGGAACTCAAAGCACTTATCAGGATCATGGGTGTTAATAACATTAATCCTGGGGCTAGATTTGTGTTTAGCTGTGTAGATTCTCTTTGGTCTCAGTCTAACTCTTGCAACAACCAAAGAATGATCTGTATCACAGTCAGCACTGTGGTAACTTCGAGTTAAAGATGTTTGGTTCAGATGTTTTCTCTGTGTGATGATGAAGTCCAGCTGATGCCAATGGCCGGATCTTGGATGTTTCCATGTGACCTTATGCAGCTCTTTTGTTTTAAAGAAGGAGTTTGTAATACATAGGTCATTTCTGGTGCAATGCTCCAACAGCCCATTTCCATTCATGCGACCGATGTTGTATTTTCCAAGGCACACTACACTGGCCATGAACTCGAGTCTTTGCCCACACAAGCTTTGAAATCGCCGAGCATATAAATGTAGTCGGATTTTGGAACTGCCTTGATCACAGAGTCTAGCTCCTCAGAGAACGAATCCTTCACATCATCAGAGGAAGCAAGTGTCGGTGCATATGCAGTGAGAATGGTGGCAAATCCACAAGAGGTTGCCAAGCGCATGGATAATAGTCTCTCATTACCCCCAGCTGGAATTTCAATCATTCCCAGTAGCAAATTCTTCACTGCAAAGCCCACACCATGATGCCTTTTTTCTGCCTGCCCTCTACCCTTCCAAACAAAGGTGTAATTGTTTTCCCTGAGTGATCCTTCCTCAGCGAGGCGAGTCTCCTGCAGGTCAGTAATGTCAATGTTAAGAAGATTGAGTTCAGCATCAATCACAACTATTTTTCTCACATTGTCAATATTCGTCAGGTCAGTTGAAAATCCTGGACATATGGTTCTTATGTTCCAGGTTGCAAGCTGTAGCTTGAGGTTTCTATTTTTATTATTTTTTTTACTGCCTGGTGCATTGGTATAACAGCCTGTGATTCAGATTTTGTCCGAGCCCCAAGCACCCATTGAAGCAGGCAGGCTGTGGCGGATCAGCACCCCACCCAATTGGCCGGGGGCTGCCCAGCTTAAGGCGGGCGGGAGCTGATCAGTGATACCTGTAGGTTTCTCCCACCGTCAGAGGCAACCCGTGGCGCCCCATGTCTACGCCAATTGACTAGGACTTATAACCCGTAACGGCTACCTCTCTCTTTGATTCCAAGACCGGTTAAGACCAGGAATGGAGTTATACCTCTCCAGAGCACAAAGCCTGGGCTTAAAATATAGAGACCATGTGTTGCCCATGCAGCATGATCCCTCTCTCGGCCTGCCTAGTTCACTCCAGAGGAATGGTAACACCAATACATCTGGAACAAGACAAGCTGCCGGATCAGCAAAGCAAGCCCTAGCTGTCCACCTGTCGGAGCTTCGATCCTAGACCAGCTGCCAACCAAGGCTTAAGGCTGGTCTGCCCTGCCATGACATTTTGTCTTTAGGTTGCATTTCATCGCACCAGGATGAGGCTTGCACCCTCCCAATTGCGCTCTTCCACCCGAAGCCGTTGGCACAATGTGGGGCGTCAGGTTTGGTAATCGCTGCCCAACATTTGGTGCTGACAGAAAGCAGGTATTACCATCTACTGTCATATGGTAGCTCAGTAATATCTGACAAAGACCTGACTAATGCAATGTGAGCAAATACTTGAGAAAGTGGTATATGCCTGAAAGAACCTACCTGTGTGAGTGCTGCGTTCTCACCAAGAACTCTGTACAACTCATCCTGACTCTGTTGCGAGATTAGGACACTCTCAGCTGATGTGATGCAGCCACTGCACGCCAGGCAGTCATTTAAGGTTATTTTGGCCTTTTCCAAAGGAGTTTCTTTTCCATCCTTTATAAAATAAAAATAAAAATATGTCTCGCAGGTTAATTATAGAACATGGAGGACACAAAAGATTATATTGGTTACATGTTGTCCAGCTGTTTAAGACTGTTAAACCCAGCTGTTTAAGACTGTTAAACCCAGCTGTTTAAGACTGTTAAACCAAGCTGTTTAAGACTATTAAACCCAACTATTCAAGACTTAAATCCGGCTGGTTAAGTCAGTTAAACTCAGATATGTAAGACTGTTAAACCTAGCTGCTTAAGACTGTTAAACCCAGCTGGTTAAGACTGATTAAACTTTCCACATAATCTTCCTCTGTCTCTCTTGCCACACAAGGCTAATTTATATATTCCCCCTCATATTTCATTTGACTTTTTCTGAAAGTTTTGATGAGTGATATTTTAATGTCCACTGTTCTCAATACTTCAGCATTAGTTTTAATTCTATGCCCATGATATCTTGCCACACAAGGCTAATTTATATATTCCAACTCTTCTGATAATATTCCCCCTCATATTTCATTTGACTTTTTCTGAAAGTTTTGATGAGTGATATTTTAACATCCGCTGTTCTCAATACTTCAGCATTTGTTTTAATTCTATGCCCACAATATTCTCAACATTCTTCTCTGTCCACAATATTCTCAACCTTCTTCTCTGACCACAATATTCTTAACATTCTTTTCTGACCACGATATTCTTAACATTCTTTTCTGACCACGATATTCTCAACATTCTTCTCTGTCCACGATATTCTCAACATTCTTCTCTGTCCACGATATTCTTAACATTTTTGTCTGTCCATAATATTCTCAACATTCTTCTCTGTCCATGATATTCTCAACATTCTTCTCTGTCAACAATATTGTCAACATTCTTCTCTGTCCACGATATTCTCAACATTCTTCTCTGTCCATGATATTCTCAATATTCTTCTCTGTGCATGATATTGTCAACATTCTTCTCTGTCCATGATATTGTCAACATTCTTCTCTGTCCATGATATTGTCAACATTCTTCTCTGTCCACGATATTCTCAACATTTTATTAAACAATATTGTGTACTGTCTCCAGTTTCTCCATCATTTCACTATTCTGCATATTGTCAAACAACTGCAAGATATTTAAGATGTATGTAATGTCTAAAATATATTTCTAACTTATTAACAATTCACTGGGTGGAAAGAAGAACAAACAGATCTGTCCAATAACTCAATACTGAAGAAGGTTGGTTATTAAGACAAACAAAATGAAATATTTTAAACATGTAAAATGACATGAAAGTCAAGAAAGGATCATATTGGAGGGAAGTGTACAAGCGAGGCAAAGAAGAGGAAGACCATGATGGAGACGAATTAAAGATGTGATAGATAATTTACACACAACAGCAACAATGGCACAACATTTGGCTTATGACAGCGAGATATTGTGAAAGACTGTTATAGGAGCCAAGTTCTACACAGGGCAGGAAACTGGATGATGATGATGATGATGATGATGGTGGTGGTGATGATGGTGGTGATGATGATGGTGATGATGATGATGATGGTGATGATGGTGATGATGATGATGATGATGGTGATGGTGATGATGATGATGATGATGGTGATGATGGTGGTGATGATGGTGGTGGTGATGATGATGATGATGATGATGATGATGGTGATGATGGTGATGATGATGGTGATGGTGGTGGTGATGATGATGATGATGATGATGATGGTGATGATGATGATGATGATGATGATGGTGATGATGGTGATGATGATGATGGTGGTGATGATGATGATGATGATGATGATGGTGATGATGATGATGATGGTGATGATGGTGATGATGATGATGATGATGGTGGTGATGATGATGATGATGATGATGATGATGATGATGGTGATGATGATGATGATGATGATGGTGGTGATGATGATGGTGGTGATGGTGATGGTGGTGGTGATGATGATTTTTTTTTTTTGCTCTCACTCACTTTGAACTCAAGCGTAGTCCACACACACTACTTCTAGTAGTGCTGGACTGAATTTTGCGTGTGGATTAGACTGGATTGGACTGAAATGTTGACCTGTTGTCCTTGACTTGGGGACGTAAATTACAAGTACCTCTGAAGTCCCTATCTGTTTCCCTATTAACAGTATCCTTTGCCATCAGATGAACCCACTCCGACTTCAGAGGTACTTGTAATTTACGTCCCCAAGTCAAGGACAACAGGTCAACATTTCAGTCCAATTGTCCGGTGTAGGGGTTGAACCCCTAACCTCAGCATCAGCACACCGGATGCTTAAGAAAACTTATCCATTCGGCCATGCTGACTTGCATGATGGTGATGATGATGATGGTGATTATGATGACGATGTACTGTCACACAATAAATAAGACATACAAGCTAAGACAACATGTACCAACCTTAGCAATTTCTATATATCTGCCATCATCTTCAACTCTTATTTTGCCAACTTTCCCAGCTGTTCTGTCTATCTTGACGGGTTTTATGCACTCCTGAGGAGAAAGATAAATCAAACATCTATGATTGCTCAAGGGCATGATCTGTCAGCCGAGTGATCAGTGGCAAACCTCTGTGTTGTTAGACTGAAGGTTGTTTGTTTGTTTTGCGTTTGCTTGAACCCAAGCATAGTCCAAACATTTGCTACTAATTCTAGTGCACTGGACTGAATTTCTCTAAAACTGTGTGCAATGAAGGACAGACCTGAATTGCTACTGGAAACAAACCACACACAAAATTCACAAACCACTGTAAATTTGATAAGGTTTCTTTGTCACGAACACAGTCATATAAGGTTGCTAAGGGGTTTCTTCACAAACAAACAAAGTTATAGTGATGTGTTAAAAAACAATAATTTAAGCATTATACCTCCGCATGTTGTCAAAGTGCTCAAACAGTGTTTTCCTCCTTGTTCAAATTAAATGCTATAAACTATAACATAACTATAACTGACATACAAACATTAATATCTCAGCTTAGCATTGACCTACAGACTTGAATAAGGTATCAATGGATTTGGTATTTCAAGAGGTATCTAACTGTGCAGGTTACGTAATTGAAAAGCAGTTTAGAAATTGAAATTGTTACTGAAATTTCAGTGGTGTTAGAAGACAGAAGAGGGAGAAGAAATGGAGCTGATCATACGCAGGACATATTGTTGGAAAACAAGGTATAAAACTGTGTGTGATGAAGGACATATCTGAATTGCCGCTAGAAAATATTTTATTATTTAATAATTTATAACAATTTTTTGTAATGTTCATGTACATGTAATGCCGGTCTCCATGGTCGAGGAATTAGCAGCTTTCTCCGTAACCCTGAATACTCTCGTGGTTGACGTGAGCGCACGAGAATTGGAAGCGGTTCGAGTCGCGCCAGTGACTTATGAGAGTATGGAGCCGGTCGCTCAGAAAGTCGTGGCGTGCTGATGAGCGTAATTTAGTCTAGGAATCAACATACAGCTGAAAGATGCTGATGTTGACCACAATATCCTGAAACAGGACGGAAACGCTCACAAAAAAATGTACACATGTATTCATGTAACGGAGTGACTATTCGCAATTCCATTGCGAATAGAAAAAAATTATATTCGCAATCGAAGTAGGTCACGTGATTATTCCTGTGCGTGTGTCCATAGTACAATATTTTGTTATCTGTTAACGTGTCTTCAGTAGCGTAGTGGTCAGTGTCTCCGCCTGTCACGCAGGAGCTCGAGGTTCGATTCGCCGATGGGGAGGCAACTTTATTTTTTTTTTCATTTTCAGGAATTATGTGACACCAATGCTAGTCTGATGATTTCGCTTTAGGCATATGTTTTCTACGGATTTTGTGTATTAGGTGTTGTTTATCTTGCTGCACAAGAACCTGCACACTTGTCTTTCTGTTCTTATCTGTCCTCTACTTTTGTTGTCTTGGGAAAGGAGCTTAGCCACCCGAACGCGAGTTCTTCTCTCTCTCTCTCTCTCTCTCTCGATCTCCCACCTCTCCCTTTCTTGTCTTTACCACTCTTTAATGTCTTTCAACACATCTTTCTCATATCTCTGCCTCTCACACTATCTTCGTTATCTATCTCTCTCCTCTCTCTTTTCCACCTGCTTCAGATATGCCGGGTTTTCCTGCACTCTATATGCGTAGCAAATTAATGAGGCCAGTCAATCGGAAAGCCTGGTGTTTGAATTGCCTAATCATGTCTCTCTGAGGCGAAGCATATTGCTGACTGTCAGTACTGTCAGTTTGGACCAGAACAGAGTCACTCAGAGAGGATGCAATGGAGGCCATAGAAAGTGTCAAATTGAGAGAATCATCACTGCTGCGATATTATCAGGACATAAATAGTAGGACGGTAACGTAAACAAACATGGATGCCTGGTATTGTAACAGTAAGTGTACAGAAATGAAAGTTAACAATTCTTGAACTAGCCTGGGGACAGAATTATTTGTAGGGATCGTTATTTGTATTGGGGATACCTGTTCTGACAAATTATTCTTGATATTTAAACAGGACTAACGTAAAATGTAAAAATAAAACGGGATGCCAAAAGAACGGACAGAAGTAAGAAGAAGGGGGATTCATTAAAAAATAGTAAATACAGAGAATTCGGCAGAATTATTAAACTCACATGAACATTCCTATATTTTAAATGAACCACCTTCTTAGACTTCTTAATGGCCCAAACTAAAATTGACTAGTGAGCAGACGCTGTGACATGTTTGTTACTTCCCGAAATTCGATTGCGAATATAATTTGTTTCTATTCGCAATGGAATTGCGAATAGTGCCTCCCTTCATGTAATGATGAATGAATTGAATGATCAAATGATGAGATGCTGATGATGAGCCCTGCCTGAATTGAATAGTGAATGACTTCACAAAGCAGGACGGTTGTTTCACGGCAAAAAGACCCCTTAAAATTACATAACATTTGTCTATATTTTAAACGTATGTGGCTTGTCATCACAGTTAAGGGGATAAGAACCGACAGAAGCAGAAACTGACCTGGGAAGGCGTGATAAAGTCGTCGAGATCCGTCAGCTGTAGAACTCCACTAAAGTGGGCGGCCATTGCTGAAATCTATACAAACTTCAACTCGTAATAATACACGAAACGAAATACGCCAAGATTAACTTACAATCTGTCTAACATGTGTCCTGCCAGCTGGCGTAGGCGTTCATGTCTCGCCATAGACCTCGGTGTTCTAGATCAACTCTGCTGCTGATATTCCTCTATGCCACCTTCTCAGTCCATTCAGTAACACACCCGTGGCTCGTAACAGTTAGTTGCATATCCTTCACAGGACGTCACAGTCAACACCAGCATTTTTTGCTGTTGCGATCTCTTTTGCAAGTTTACGTTCAGTAGTTTGCCATTGCTTTCCGAACGACCGGCACCTATACCATTTCGTAATAAACCTAGAGAGACAACAGTGGAAGATAAACTCTATGGACCGCTGAATGAACTAAAAAAGACTGTTAGATTCATACAAGAGACGACATTGCAGTTGTAGACATGTTTCAGGCGAACGAAAGAAGAAGAAGAAGAAGTAATAAACCAACGCAAGGCGGTCTGCTGCCAAATTGCCCGCAGCTTTGTTTCGAACACGGATATACGAGATTACGAACTGTGTCCCCAACATTTTGGCCACGGAGCAGGCCTATAAGTTAACATCCTTTAAAGTCGAAATTAAACGACGACTAACTATCAGTTGCTCTTCAAAGACTAAAACAATTGAATAAATTGTGGAGTGGGACAGATAGAACTACAAAAATTCTATTTTTAAGAGCATGCGTCTTTCCCATTGCAACATACGCCAGTGAGACCTGGACACTTACTAAACAAGCTGAACAGCGCATAAATATCTTTGAATATACACGTTATAGACGAATTCTAATAATGTCTTGGGTAAAGAAAAGAATAAATGCATCCATACTTCAAGAGCTGAATATTGAAGAGGGTTGGCTATTAAAGACGATAAAACAAACAAAATTGATATATTTTAGTCACTTGAAACGTCATGAGAGTTTGGAGAGAACAATAATGGAGGGATGTATGCCTGGGAAGAGAGGAGAAGGAAGACCAAAGAGAAGATGGGTGCAAGATGTGGCGGAGATCACCAGATGGGTGTATCGGACGCGGGACATCTTGCTTGTGATCGAGAAGTTTTCCAGACGATTTTTATGGGAGCGAGGTTCTGCAAATGACCTGCTACTGAATGAATGAATGAATTAATTAATTAATTAATTAATGAGCTATTGTAAAAGGTATCGAGCACAGAGCACGCGCTCCGTTGCTCCGGCGATGATTCTTTTTTAATTATCAGATTATGACACATCTAAATTGTTGTTGTTTTTTTAATGATTAAACATACCTTTTATATATTCACTAGCTTTCTTAGAGCGACAAAAACATGGGTTAAAGAAACACTGTTAGACAATAGAATATATACAATAATTCACCAGTGAATTGACGCCTGTTTATTTCTTCCTCTTCTTGGCCCCTCTTCAGAGGCGAGTGAATCATACAGAGGCCAGCGTGTCCAACGTCGGCGTGCATTTGTCAGTTTTGCTTCCCCTAAATATCTACACGCGATAGTTTTACTCTTTCTAAAAATGTTGCCAGGGCACTGACATACGGCTTACTCTGTTCAATTTCGGAGGATTTTTGATGTTCCCAACTTGTACACGGGACCTCCAATCTTTCGCCCTTATCCGAGATGGATAGGTAGCCGACCACCCTACCCAAGAGATCAGGGGACGAGTGATATCATTAGACACAACTGGTTCTTGAAAAACTTCCCAGCCCTATGCAAGGATCTAACCGGTACCATATGAGCCTGAGACGAACACCACAACCTCTCGGCAACGGCAGCCCAACCTCTCATTTTATCGATTAGTTTTGCTGCCATATATGGTGCATTCTCTCTCCATGTCCAGCGGACATAATGAAGTTAAATGAACTGATTCAGTGCCAAACAAAATGTAGGTCTGGACCAAAATAGTACACAGTCAAACAGAATCATTAAATCTACTGATATCCATCAAACGCGTTGATCGTTAGACATATTCAGCCACAACAAGGATGTTGTTGTTGTTTTTGCGTATCCTTTTACAGGACTTAGCTGTCAACAGCAGCATCTTTCAGCTGTCTGTTGATCTCTTGGCAAGATTACGCTCAGTAGTTTGCCATTGCTTTCTGAGCGGCCGGCTCAGTATCCGCAAGTCACGAGCGGGGGTCGAACCACCTCAGTTCTCGCTCCGCTGCGAGACTCTGCGTGATAAACGGGATTACAGAGAGAAAGTGTTGTAACCCCACAGCCAGAGAGACCGGCACAACAAGGATACAGATAAGTAATCTTTGTATTCTCATGCACTGCTTTTCATGTAGTTGTGTCGGTTTGTGCTTGTTTATTCTGTGGTGACGAATTTGACATTTTTTAAACAATTGTACGTTCAGTAGTTTGCCATTGCTTTCTGATCCAGAAGTCAACGTTGAAGTCCAGCTTAATGTTGGTGTAGGGGTTGAACCTCCATCAACTGTCTGTCATCTACTGCCTGTAGTACCTTGTGTTGTAGGGGTTGAACCTCCATCACGTGTCTGTCATCTACAGCCTGTAGTACCTTGTGTTGTATGGGTTGAACCTCAATCAACTGTCTGTCATCTACAGCCTATAGTACCTTGTGTTGTAGGGGTTGAACCTCCATCACGTGTCTGTCATCTACAGCCTATAGTACCTTGTGTTGTAGGGGTTGAACCTCAATCAACTGTCTGTCATCTACAGCCTATAGTACCTTGTGGTGTAGGGGTTGAACCTCCATCAACTGTCTGTCATCTACAGCCTATAGTACCTTGTATTGTAGGGGTGTAACCTCCATCAAATGTCTGTCATCTACAGCCTATGGTACCTTGTGTTGCAGGGGTTGAACCTCCATCAACTGTCTTTCATCTACAGCCTATGGTACCTTGTGTTGCAGGGGTTGAACCTCCATCAACTGTCTGTCATATACAGCCGATAGTACCTTGTGGTGTAGGGGTTAAACCTCCATCAACTGTCTGTCATCTACAGCCTGTAGTACCTTGTGTTGTAGGGGTTGAACCTCCATCAACTGTCTGTCATCTACAGCCTATAGTACCTTGTGGTGTAGGGGTTGAACCTCCATCACGTGTCTGTCATCTACAGCCTGTAGTATCTTGTGTTGTAGGGGTTGAACCTCCATCAACTGTCTGTAATCTACAGCCTATAGTACCTTGTGTTGTAGGGGTTGAACCTCCATCAACTGTCTGTCATCTACAGCCTGTATTACCTTGTGTTGTAGGGGTTGAACCTCCATCAACTGTCTGCCATCTACAGCCTATAGTACCTTGTGGTGTAGGGGTTGAACCTCCATCAACTGTCTGTCATCTACAGCCTATAGTACCTTGTGTTGTAGGGGTTGAACCTCCATCAACTGTCTGTCATCTACAGCCTGTAGTACCTTGTGTTGTAGGGGTTGAACCTCCATCAACTGTCTGTCATCTACAGCCTATAGTACCTTGTGGTGTAGGGGTTGAACCTCCATCAACTGTCTGTCATCTATAGCCTATAGTACCTTGTGTTGTAGGGGTTGAACCTCCATCACGTGTCTGTCATCTACAGCCTATAATGCCTTGTGTTGTAGGGGTTGAACCTCCATCAACTGTCTGTTATCTACAGCCTGTAGTGCCTTGTGTTGTAGAGGTTGAACCTCCATCACGTGTCTGTCATCTACAGCCTATAGTACCTTGTGTTGTAGGGGTTGAACCTCCATCACGTGTCTGTCCTCTACAGCCTGTAGTACCTTGTGGTGTAGGGATTGAACCTCCATCACGTGTCTGTCATCTACAGCCTATAGTACCTTGTGTTGTAGGGGTTGAACCTCCATCAACTGTCTGTAATCTACAGCCTATAGTACCTTGTGTTGTAGGGGTTGAACCTCCATCAACTGTCTGTCATCTACAGCCTGTAGTACCTTGTGTTGTAGGGGTTGAACCTCCATCAACTGTCTGTCATCTACAGCCTATAGCACCTTGTGGTGTAGGGGTTGAACCTCCATCAACTGTCTGTCATCTGCAGCCTATAGTACCTTGTGGTGTAGGATTGGAGGGATCGGGGCGAGGGGTGTCTTGAGCCTGAGAAATTAAGGCCGCCTGGCTAGTGCAATCTCCAGCGAACTGTGCAGGTTAGGGTTTTCTCCCCCCCCCCCCCCTCGCCTCCCCCTCATCAGAAAAAAAATCCACACCTTATCGAGGATTCGGAACCGGGGAGTACGCGCGATGTTATCCTTTCGGGCACATCGGCGCACACAAAAATATATCCTGATCGTCCGACGACTCTTCAGATCCACACTTCCACCCCTCCTCAGAACAGAGTGTGGCAGGCAAGAGTTGGTTGGTTGGTTATGATTCCTCTGGTAGACTGAGTTGTAACTCTCAAGTCTACCACCAAAAGAAAAGAATTGTCAAGTCAATCAGAAATCCACCAACTAGCACAAGACGATTACCATTTTATGGACAGACCAGAACAAATCATGATCCCACATCTCAGATCAAGACACAATCTATTACGTAAACACATGTATACACAACTTAACATTGGTGAATCAGTCGTGCGCACAAGTGGACTGGGGCCACAGACATATTCCAAGACTGCTCCGAATACGACATATCTTGCCTAGAGAAACAACAATGGAGGACAGTGACCCGAGACAACACTGCAGGTAGAGACAATCTGTTTCAAGCCAACCTAACTCACATGCATTAGTCTTCATTTCGCTGAGGCCCATATAGGGCTAGCATCTGCAAGGGTAAGAATGGTGTAGACCAGTGGTTCTCTACCTTTTTTGGCCCATGCACCCTTTCACCATATGTTCAGGATGTCACCCCCACCCACCCATTTTTTTTACACACATACGCACGCACTTCAAGAAAGGGGGACGATCACGTTTTGTGTGGTCCTGAAGCCAGTTTGAGCCTGCCATTCTGTGGTCTTAATCTCTCCCCCCTCCCTCACTCTATAATCCCCCCTCTCTCTTGGGCGGGGGGGGGGGGGGGAAATTCCCCACCGGTTTAGAGACTGACTCCCGACCTGGCACCAAATTACCATCTCCAACAGGACTGTATTGGAGATGTTTGCTTCTCCTCTCCAAGCTCAGAAACTGCCAGTAAGACAGGTTCTGGAACATTACATACTGCACAGACATATTAGCAGGCCATGATTCAGGAGTCTCCACGGTGACGTGGTTACGCTGCCTGCCTCGCTTTTTGAAGGTTGTGGGTTTGATTCTGGACCATGTCGATGGGTTCACGAGTGCAATTTTCCCAGAGACTCCTGGAAGTCATCGCTGGAGCTACAGAGTTCGTGCTTTGTGCGACGCTTTCGGCTGGACACCGTGGAAAGATACAGAGTCATATGGGATGAAACCCGACGCAATGAAGTCAATACTTTTGACTTTTAAACCCTTTGTTAGGTCATGGTTTGGCCAAGGTTGATAATGTTTCCCCCACAGGTATTTGGGTATTAAGGAGTGGTTATCATCGTGGAAGATTGTAAGCATATCACAAGATATTTTCCCCAGAGCTTGAGGGCAATGAACAGGCTGAAAGATTAGCTGATGCTGCAACTTCTCTATGTGAAGAGCTATGTTATGGTAAAGGTAATGTGGTGAAGGCATCCTGCAACCGAGTGGGAAGTGCAATTGAACAGATGCAATATCCATATCTGGAAAGACTGGCTCAGAAGGGAGTGAGTAGAGGGTCTGGACGATACTCAAAGGGTAGAGGAAAAGCCAGGTGGACTTTTAACCGAATCTCTACTGGAATAATCAGCTTTAGAACTCTTCAGTGGCTTTTAAAGATTGTGGAGCATGTATAGGAATGTTCTCCAACCCATGCCCTTTGGGAAGCCACAGAGGTAGTTAGGACCTATACACTTCAATGTATGCTGGGAGAGATGGATCACTTATGGGCATGTCCTGAATGACATGCTAAACTTCCATCGATCAATAAGCACATCATACCAGTTTAAACCAGACAAACTCAAACAACAGCAGCAAAGCTGATCATTCATTTTATTAGTATACAAGGCACAGACACGAGATGTATCATGTAATAAAATGAAGGGAACAAATGAACTTCTTCAAATCATGTACACGTCAGAAAGAAATATATCATAACAGTATACATTTGTTATTGTTTATGTGTTTGAGGATAATTTATATGTATAACTAACAAAAACGGGTGGGTGACTTAGCTGTACAGCATCCACAGCAAACTATAAGGATGTTATAATCTCCCATAATCTTGGGTACTGGATTATCTATGAATGCTATACGAGTACTTTCCCCTGGCCCCATAGTAGTGGATTATCTAAGGATGTTAAACTGTCCCCTAATCCTTGAGTCGGTTCCTAGCCATCATGGATAAGACTCCCATGTGCATGCTAGGCATGTTTAAAAAAACTCGGCAATAGGACTTTTTAAGGGTAGGCTGCACAGGCGACTGCTCTGGCAACATGTCATAATCAGAAGGTCTACCTATAATACAATACTTGTAGTGTGTATGGTTTCTGGTATATACACATTGGGACCCTGTATTATTGTATGCAATCACGGCATCTTCCTACCAACTCTATGCTACCAATGCTAAATCTGACCAATGACAGAAAAAGAGGGGGGGGGGGGGGGGGGGGAATCACAACAACAGAAATGAGATTCCTGAGAAGAATACTCGATGTATCAAGAAGAGAGAAAATCAGATATGAAGAAATCAGGACTAAAGTGGAGGTTATAGCATCGCTAGATGTTATTAGAAGGCAACAAGTCAAATGGTTTGGCCATGCAACTAGGTTACCAACTAACAGTATACCACAACAAGCAATGATGTACAGACCAGATGGAAGCAGAGGAAGAGGCCAACCACGTAAACGATGGACAGAGGGAATAGCAGAGTCCATGGGAATCTCAATACATGAAGCCCATAAACGGGCACTCTCCTGCTGTTTATACTTCACTTCAACACCGCAAGCTACAAGAGGAACATGATGAGATGGGATGAGATGACAGCGTGGGCAATCATGGTTTGTCATCTCACTCAGTGATAAAAACTCTGACATGGAGCAAGCAGGACAGAAGGCTTCTGATCATCAGAAGGGTCCCCAAATTGAGCAAGCAGGACAGGAGGCTTCTGATCATCAGAAGTGGCCACATTCCGCGAATGTTTTGGCCCTGTACCTTCCTTACACTCTCTGGGAGCGGGCTAGCTGGGTCATGACTACCTCAATAACCAATCTCTAATCAGATCTATGCCATTTGGAAAAGCGATTTAGTAGTCTCTTTGCCGTCCTCTTGTCTTTTTTTCCATCAAATTTGTCAGTGTGTTTTCTAATTCATACCTTCCCATGTAAGAACTGTTTCATTCAACAAATTTAACTGATGCAGGGAAGAGAGTTAGTAACTTCAGATCATAGAATTGTGACTGTGTATATATGGACAATGTTCAGTATTCAAAACAATGTATTTCCTTAGTGAATTTATGGGGTCTGTGTTTAAATATTAGTACCTCCCTCTCACAGCAGTAATTTGATTACCTGACCTACTTGACCCATTTACCTATTTATCACCAGGTGGGTAAAATTCATTTCCCTACAGGTAGGCAGACTTATATTCAGTCTCCCACAGGCACCACCAGCCTGGGAAATGTTTGTTGACTACTGAGGAAGAGTATGGAGCATGTGTGGAAATGTTTGTTGACTACTGAGGAAGAGTATGGAGCATGTGTGGAAATGTTTGTTGACTACTGAGGAAGAGTATGGAGCATGTGTGGAAATGTTTGTTGACTACTGAGGAAGAGTATGGAGCATGTGTGGAAATGTTTGTTGACTACTGAGGAAGAGTATGGAGCATGTGTGGAAATGTTTGTTGACTACTGAGGAAGAGTATCGAGCATGTGTGGAAATGTTTATTGACTACTGAGGAAGAGTATGGAGCAAGTGTGGAAATGTTTGTTGACTACTGAGGAAGAGTATGGAGCATGTGTGGAAATGTTTGTTGACTACTGAGGAAGAGTATGGAGCATGTGTGGAAATGTTTGTTGACTACTGAGGAAGAGTATGGAGCATGTGTGGAAATGTTTGTTGAATACTGAGGAAGAGTATGGAGCATGCATGGAAATGTTTGTTGACTACTGAGGAAGAGTATGGAGCATGTGTGGAAATGTTTGTTGACTACTGAGGAAGAGTATGGAGCATGTGTGGAAATGTTTGTTGACTACTGAGGAAGAGTATGGAGCATGTGTGGAAATGTTTGTTGACTACTGAGGAAGAGTATGGAGCATGTGTGGAAATGTTTGTTGACTACTGAGGAAGAGTATCGAGCATGTGTGGACATGTTTGTTGACTACTGAGGAAGAGTATGGAGCATGTGTGGAAATGTTTGTTGACTACTGAGGAAGAGTATGGAGCATGTGTGGACAAGTTCAAGTGTAATGATCTTGGTTATGAACTCATACTCATTTTGCTGTGAAGAGCTGAAATGTTCAATCTTGAACCAAATGTGGCAACTGAACTGTACTAAACTTGTGTTTGAACCCCTTGATAGAATCTACAAATCTGATTCCCGGTCTTCCTCTAGCACAATAGCTTGCCTCTCTTGGACTGTAGTCACACAATGGAAGCTGCTTTGGCTTCATTATTCCAACATATCTGAGCCACTTTATTTGCTGCTGTTGTAGACTCAATGCAAGGAGCATTTCCTATGTTTCTAATGTCCACGCTGACATAAATCTCCTGGCTATTACTCCTCCCTGGCTATGTTGATTGACAGTAGCTTATTTCAGTTGTATATTCAAGTGATTATGTGAACCCTTTTCTTTGTCCAGATTGTTTAAGTATTGTAAACATACACCTACCAAGATATATTTTAGTAATGTAAAGATACATCTACCAAGTTTAATTACATATACACAAACATCATTAACCAGGCATTAACTTTCATAGTTACAAAATGATAAGAAGTGAGAAGGAAAAAAAAGAAGACTTTAAAATAGTGGATGCATTTCAGAAGAATGGAAACAAAAAAATTCCAGTTTATATTTTTCCTTCACAAAATTTTTTTAAACAAACTTGAGATAGTGAGATTTGTAATTAATTGTTAATAAGTGTAACCCCCCCCCCCCCCCCCCCCACAATAAAAATGGGTGGGGAGATACAAAGAGCATATTTTTTGCAAAATATCAAAGCACATTCTTCGAGACTGCACCAACTGGTACAAATTGAGAAGGTGGTACTGGGTGGTGAGGAAAAGACACTGGCACTAGATAGGATACACACTGAGAGTACTTGAGGATAGTATAATGAGACACTCCCTCATCTGGAACTCACAAGGCGATCAAATTAGTAGGAGACCTAAAAACACACAAAGAAGAGAATTAAAGACAGAGATGGATACATGAGGAGAACATGGATGGAGCTGCAGGAGAGAGCTAAAGAAAGCACAGTCTGGCATGAGCTGGTTGAGGGTTTATGCCCCTGTGGTAGATACAAGGTAAAAGAAGAAGAGATTGTATTAACAATGTGAAAACTGCAAGCCATATACAGCTAATTGAAAACATGGACATAAATCTACATAACAAATGTCAAAGAATACAATGTAAATCAACCAAATACATAAAAATATCAAGTCAACCTCCACCCATGACATCAAATAGCAAGCTGAATTTTTTAAAAAAAAAATTAAAAAAAAAAAACACCTAGTTCACTTCTACGAGACTTGTAAAAGTGTATACACAATCAAGAATAATTTACTACAATCAAGAAGGATAATAACACTACAATAACCACCAACACATAAAATCAATGTATTGTATAAGTATCTCTCTAGTTTGACACTAACTTTATACTTTTATTGGTGGATATAGGTGCAAATGGGTAGGTAGGAAAATAAGTAAGTAGACAGATAGATAGGTAGACAGGCTGGCATCACTAGGTAGGCAGGCAGGCAAGATGGATAGGAAGGTAGGCAGGTAGAATGGTAAGTAAATAAATACATAGACAAAAGTTAAGTAGGCAGGCAGGCATAGATGGATAGGAAGGTAGGTAGGTAGAATGGTAAGTAAATAAATACATAGACAGTTAAGTAAGCAGGCAGGCAGGTAAAAATGGATAGGTAGGTATGCAGAAATGGATAGGCAAGTAGATAGACAGACAGAAACGAGGTCTGTTAAAACAGATGTCTGGCCAGGAAAAATTCAATTATTCACCCAAAAGGTCTCTTTGGAAATGGAGTACAGCATGCTGTCGTATTCCACACAAAGTTTTCTCATGGTTGAAATCAGATTCCCATCTCTGTTCTGTCTCCACATTACGGTGGTAGAGAGGATGGCATGTAACAATGGCCCGATGGTAGCACAGCTACTGGTAGGGTCGCCCATATTAGATAGGCTTAGTGAAAGGAAAGAGACGAAAAGAGACACAAACCTGCTGCCTTGTATGTAGAATGGTGACAGCCAAAAGTTAGGGAAAGCGAACCCAAATAATTGCCTCTCAAAGTTGTATGTACTGAGCCACAGACTTGATGAAACAGTGCAACACAATGCACTCTATGGTGTCACAAACTAAGTTGCTTTTTTGAGTGTGTGTCCGCCTGCTTTGAACTCAAACATAGTCCATACTATGTGCTACTACTTCTAGAGCACTGGACTGATTTTTGAGTGTGAATTTTATTGTTATATAATTTCCCTTTTACATGTGTCCCTCGCCATCAGGCGAATCCACTCTGACTTCTGAGTTACTTGTAATTTACATCCCTAAGTCAAGGAGAAGTCACAATATTAGTCTAACTGACTGGTGCAGGGAGTTGAACCCGATACTTTGGCATTAGCACACTGGATGTTTAATAACAGGTGCGTTATCCATTCAGCCATGCTGACCTCCACAGATGAGGTTAATTTCAGCAGAATTTTCAGCTAGGAAAACAGCCACAGAAAAATTGGAAGGAGCTGTAGAAGCCTTCCAGAAATGCTTTCAATAAAGGCGGGACTGGTTGGAGAAGTGTGTACAGTTCCAAGGAGGGTAGTGTGAAGGGGATTAGGGTTTGAAACCTTCACGTAGGTAAGTTGAGGTCGCCAGGTAGACAAGTGTGTTTCCCAGCCAAAAGTCTGAAACTTATTGAACAGGCCTTGTAGAGACCACATTTACAGGCTAAACAAGAGGGTTTAAGTAAGATCACCTTAATTGCACTGGGTTTTAACCCACATGGTTTGGTATCTGTTCCCAGAGAGGCCTGCCGAAAGCATCGCACAAAGCATGAACTCCGTAGCTCCATCAACAACCACAGGATAATTGAAAAAAAAAAAATTGCACCTGTGAACCGAATGATACTGTCCAGAATAAAACCCACAACCTTTAGAGCGTGAGGCAGGCAGCTTAACCATTTCACCACTAAGATCCCTGAACACAGAGGCTATTATTTTGGCATATATTAAAAAAAATAAAAAGAATACAAGATGTTACGAATAATAATCATGAATATTTCAAGCCTTCATGTAATGGCATGGTAACACATGCCTTCATGTAATGGCATGCTAACACATGCCTTCATGTAATGATGTGCTTAGATGTCCTGATGTAATCACATGCTTACATTTGTCTCAAAATAATGATTGTGCATATAAAATATTCAAATATAACTGTGACGCAACATGATAAGGGTGAATAAGGCAAACCACTGAATCAGATAATTTAATGAATTCAGAAACATTTCTAAATGATATACAAACTCATAATTGATGAAATTATGACAACAAACCAACATAACAAATTTATTTACATGGTTATAAATAAGTTAATTTGAAATTTATTAACCGTAATAAATTAACTGTCGTATATATTTCAGTAATTTATCTGATTTGCAGTTACTTCATTCAAATTTAAGTAAACAATAAATAATTTACTTTAAGAAATTCAAATAACTATACTTAATAAAATGTGTCAACAATATGGAATTTGAGTAATTATACTAATTAATTGTCCTAATGATTTAAGAAATTTAAATTACTATAGTAAATTACCTCTCCTTACATATGTGCACAATTCAACTATATTAAATTAACTGTTCTAATGATTTCAGCCATTCAACTAACTGTAGTAAATTAATTGTTCTTAGCCATTCAACTAGAAATAACTACTGAAATGGAACAGAACAATTTTTAGGATACCTTGGACCAAAGAGAGACACACCGACATTCTACACAACCTGAACACTAAAGACAACTGCCTCATAAACAGTGTGATGTCTCGAACACTGAAACACTTTGGCCATTTTGAACATGACAGTGGCTGGGAGAGAACAGGGATGGAAGGCATGGTTGCTGGAAGAGGAACATGACAGTGGCTGGGGGAGAACAGGGATGGAAGGCATGGTTGCTGGAAGAGGAACATCACAGTGGCTGGGAGAGAACAGTGATGGAAGGCATGGTTGCTGGAAGAGGAACATGACAGTGGATGGGGGAGAACAGGGATCGGAGGCATAGTTTCTGGAAGAGGAACATCACAGTGGCTGACAGAGAACAGGGATGGGAGGCATGGTTGCTGGAAGAGGAACATAGTGGCTGGGAGAGAACAGGGATGGGAGGCATGGTTGCTGGAAGAGGAACATGACAGTGGCTGGGGGAGAACAGGGATCGGAGGCATGGTTGCTGGAAGAGGAACATCACAGTGGCTGGGAGAGAACAGGGATCGGAGGCATGGTTGCTGGAAGAGGAACATCACAGTGGCTGGGAGAGAACAGGGATCGGAGGCATGGTTGCTGGAAGAGGAACATCACAGTGGCTGGGAGAGAACAGGGATCGGAGGCATGGTTGCTGGAAGAGGAACATCACAGTGGCTGGGAGAGAACAGGGATGGGAGGCATGGTTGCTGGAAGAGGAACATCACAGTGGCTGGGGGAGAACAGGGATGGGAGGCATGGTTGCTGGATGAGGAACATAACAGTGGCTGGGAGAGAACAGGGATCGGAGGCATGGTTGCTGGAAGAGGAACATCACAGTGGCTGGGAGAGAACAGGGATCGGAGGCATGGTTGCTGGAAGAGGAACATCACAGTGGCTGGGAGAGAACAGGGATTGGAGGCATGGTTGCTGGAAGAGGAACATCACAGTGGCTGGGAGAGAACAGGGATCGGAGGCATGGTTGCTGGAAGAGGAACATCACAGTAGCTGGGAGAGAACAGGGATTGAAGGCATGGTTGCTGGAAGAGGAACATCACAGTGGCTGGGAGAGAACAGGGATTGAAGGCATGGTTGCTGGAAGAGGAACATCACAGTGGCTGGGAGAGAACAGGGATGGGAGGCATGGTTGCTGGAAGAGGAACATGACAGTGGCTGGGGGAGAACAGGGATGGGAGGCATGGTTGCTGGAAGAGGAACATCACAGTGGCTGAGAGAGAACAGGGATGGGAGGCATGGTTGCTGGAAGAGGAACATCACAGTGGCTGGGAGAGAACAGGGATGGAAGGCATGGTTGCTGGAAGAGGAACATCACAGTGGCTGGGAGAGAACAGGGATCGGAGGCATGGTTGCTGGAAGAGGAACATCACAGTGGCTGGGGGAGAACAGGGATGGGAGGCATGGTTGCTGGAAGAGGAACATCACAGTGGCTGAGAGAGAACAGGGATGGGAGGCATGGTTGCTGGAAGAGGAACATCACAGTGGCTGGGAGAGAACAGGGATGGAAGGCATGGTTGCTGGAAGAGGAACATAACAGTGGCTGGGAGAGAACAGGGATCGGAGGCATGGTTGCTGGAAGAGGAACATCACAGTGGCTGGGAGAGAACAGGGATAAAAGGCATGGTTGCTGGAAGAGGAACATGACAGTGGCTGGGGGAGAACAGGGATGGGAGGCATGGTTGCTGGAAGAGGAACATGACAGTGGCTGGGGGAGAACAGGGATGGGAGGCATGGTTGCTGGAAGGGGAACATGACAGTGGCTGGGGGAGAACAGGGATGGGAGGCATGGTTGCTGGAAGAGGAACATCACAGTGGCTGAGAGAGAACAGGGATGGGAGGCATGCTTGCTGGTAGAGGAACATGGTGGCTGGGAGAGAACAGGAATGGGAGGCATGGTTGCTGGAAGAGGAACATCACAGTGGCTGGGAGAGAACAGTGATGGGAGGTATGGTTGCTGGAAGAGGAACATAGTGGCTGGGAGAGAACAGGGATGGGAGGCATGGTTGCTGGAAGAGGAACATCACAGTGGCTGGGAAAGAACAGGGATGGGAGGCATGGTTGCTGGAAGAGGAACATAGTGGCTGGGAGAGAACAGGGATGGGAGACATGGTTGCTGGAAGAGGAACATCACAGTGGTTGGGAGAGAACAGGGATGGGAGACATGGTTGCTGGAAGAGGAACATAGTGGCTGGGAGAGAACAGGGATGGGAGGCATGGTTGCTGGAAGAGGAACATCACAGTGGCTGGGAGAGAACAGGGATGGGAGGCATGGTTGCTGGAAGAGGAACATCACAGTGGCTGAGAGAGAACAGGGATGGGAGACATGGTTGCTGGAAGAGGAGGCAGGGGTTGAACAAATCGAAGACGGGCACAGGACATGGCAGTCACCATGGGCATGAACATGCTTGTGGCAGGGTAATTGGCAGAGGATTGAGGATCTTTTTGGCGAGCACTAATGAATGCGACATTCAGCAAAGGATCTTCTACATGATGATAGTTATTAGTCATTAGTCAAATGACTAATAACATTTATACTAATGATTAATTGAACCATGATGGTTATTAGTTAAGTTAGTTATTTGCATATCCTTTACAGGACATCGCAGTCAGCTCCAGTATTTTTTAACAGTTTGTGATTCCTAGGCAAGTTTGCGTTCAGTAGTTTGCTATTGCTTTCTGAATGACCGGCACTCATACCATTGTATGGAAACCAACACAAGGTTGTCTGCTGCCAAATCGGCTGCAGCTGTATTTTGAATGCTGTATGTGGGATTACAAATTGTATTTCAAAGCCTTTTGCCACAGAACTGGCTATTAGAAGTCCCTGTCAAAGCTTTGTGAATCAACAGTGTAACTGAATGGCCAAAGTTGTTCCTATACATTTATAATGTCACACAGTTTTCATAACTTGCAATCAAAGTCAGCCACACATTTTCAGACATAATCAGTCTTGGTGACCTTAATAATTTTAAAAAGTATACAAATCTTTGACACACCTTAAAGTGTATTGGCTATAAGGTGCTGTAGTCATATATTTGTATGTATCAAAACAGAGGGTTAGCTATTGTAGAGCTGACATTGAAGTCTGAATATCAACATGAAATATGACTACGAAGCTCAACGCATGGAAAATCGCACACACATAGGTGAATATTTCCACAAATTCTTTATCTATGAACATAACAAAACAATAAAAACAAAACAGATAAAACAAAAGAATATTTATTTTGACATCCAGGAAGTAGAGTAGTCCGATAACACAAAAGCTAGGATCAGACTACTACTCAGATCTCGAGAAAGTATTCTTTTATCTTATCTGTTGTTTTAATTTTTTGTTCATTGATAAAGACTTTCGCATAACCAAATGGATAAGAGCTCTCAGTCTTAAACTTCCGGGGTGCTGATGCCGAGGTAGTGGGTTTAACCTTTACACTAAAATGTTGAATTCTCATTCTTCACAACTTGGGGATGTAAAATACAAGTACCTCAGAAGTCAAGAGTGGGTTCGCCTGAGGGCGAGGGACACTGGTAATAGGGAATGCTAATCCACACGCAAAAACCAGTTCAGTGAACTAGAAGTAGTAGCATGAATATGGATTATGCTTGAGTTCAAAGTGAGCGCATGAAAAAAAAAACGACTGGTAGAAACGATGGCCTGTATCTGTATGTGTTTTTCCATTGGTTAAGCTTTTTAGTAATATCTGGTCACATGTTTTCAAAGACCAATTGGCATGCGAGGGATAACGTGGTCAAAATAACGCCAGCTGCCTTAACTTTCCAAGACATATCTTGGTGACAATTTTAAGCTGTGGAGACCTGGGAGGCCGGGTCAAGTGTAACAATCCACCTCAGTACAAATTCAAACTCATGACCCCAAGCTGGCAGGTCAGCGTGCTAGCCAGGCTGCTGCCGATGACCCTGATAGTGAGCAACATGTGTATGTTGCATGACAACATCTGTACCATTGCTGGTGTGTGCTGGGAGGCCTTGCTTTGGATCAAGAAACAAAGGTCACTTACTTGACCCAACAGTTACCATGTAGTCCTCAGTCTAATATTATTTTTTGTTTTTCATTCCCCCCACGATAGCACAATGCCTGGGCTGAATTTTTGTTGTCCATATAGCATGATCCCTCTCTTGGCCTGCCTAGTTTACTCCAGAAGAACAGAGGAAAGGTATCACCAATACATCTAGAACAAGTCAAAGCTGCAGAAGCAGCCGGAACACCAAAGCAATGCTCTAACGTTCCGCCTGTCAGAGCTTCCACTCTAGACCAGTTGCCTACCAAGGCTTAGAGCCTGGTCTACCCTGCCATGACATTTAGCCTTTAAGTTGCATTACCTCACACCAGGGTAAGGTTCATACCGTCCCAATTGTGCTCCTCCTCCCGAAGCCATTGGCACAATGTGGGATTCGGGTTTGGTGAGCGCCATACTCTGATTAATAAGCAAAAGCAAAATATGACTGCACTGAATTCATAACTGCCAGCAACAGTAAAAAAAATTCATACATCAGAATAACATGAAATCACACAGGGTTCTGTGAAGCAAAATATGAATAATTGTCAGTCACATAATTAAAAGCTGGACATATACAAGCAGACAACAGTTTTAAAAAGGTCACACAAAGGACCTGCTTCCACATCAAAGGCTTGCTGGGTATATGGTGCTAGCCCCATGTTTGCATAGACCAACTGATGAAGGATATACCCAGACCCTTGGCTGGGAACACGTAGAAGTACTCATCTTGAGGCCTGTAGCCCTTCCAAGAACTCTCCCTGCGATTACACATCTCCCAGTGGTCACACCATTTGTTGAACCCTTCCAAGAACTCTCCCTGCGACTACACATCTCCCAGTGGTCACACCATTTGTTGAGCCCTTCCAAGAACTCTCCCTGCGACTACACATCTCCCAGTGGTCACACCATTTGTTGAGCCCTTCCAAGAACTCTCCCTGCGACTACACATCTCCCAGTGGTCACACCATTTGTTGAACCCTTCCAAGAACTCTCCCTGCGACTACACATCTCCCAGTGGTCACACCATTTGTTGAACCCTTCCAAGAACTCTCCCTGCGACTACACATCTCCCAGTGGTCACACCATTTGTTGAACCCTTCCAAGAACTCTCCCTGCGACTACACATCTCCCAGTGGTCACACCATTTGTTGAGCCCTTCCAAGAACTCTCCCTGCGACTACACATCTCCCAGTGGTCACACCATTTGTTGAGCCCTTCCAAGAACTCTCCCTGGGACTACACATCTGCCAGTGGTCACACCATTTGTTGGAAGCATTTCAGAAAGGTCTCTTTTGGAAACATACAGCATGGTCGCTGTGTTCCGCAATAGGTGTCTTCTTGTGACTCAAATCTGGTCCCTTTCTGTGGCATTTGGTGATCAGGGAACAGCCAACAATCATAAGGAAACATGTCTGGCGAGTAAGTAGCCCGACGAACCAGATGAATATTGCATTTGGTCAAGAAAATCTTAATCAGGTCTGAAGAAGGGGCAGATGCACTGTCAAGATGAACTTGGAAGCTCCAGCAAGACAACAAACCAGCCCTGTCTTCACATCTGCTCCAAACGTTCTTCACCAAACAAATTATTCATCTCTGGTTCAGTAGGGGTGTGTCAGACTTCTGCATGTATTTGTGCAAGGTTTGCTTTCTCTAGACAGATTCCACACAAGATCACGAGCTCTATCTACCCGTGGGTAGATGTGCTTCCTCTACACCACTAGTTCTCAACCGGTGGGGAATTCCCCCCAGGGGAGAATTTTAGGGTTTCCAGGGAAAGGGGGGGGGGGGGGGGGATATAAGATTATTTCAAGATCGCGTTAATACAAGAACTGATTACTTGATATTGTTTTTTTCCTCCATACTTTACAGTTCTGTACTTCTCGCCCTTCTGAAATTCATTTTATAACGTAAGTAGACCCGCAAATCATGTTTTACGTAGACATCCAGACTTGTTCTAGTATGTGTTATTAAATTTAGCTTCCATTTTTTACGAATACCGTGTAAGGGCGGGGGGTGGAATTTATAGGGAGGAAATATGAGGGGGTGGGGGGGGGGGGGGGGGGGTGGCATTCTGAACATATGGTGAAGAGGTGCATGGGCCAAAAAAAAAAAAAGGTTGAGAACCACTGCTCTGGACAGATTCCACACAAGGTCATGAGCTCTATCTACCCGTGGGTAGATGTGCTTCCTCAAGACAGATTCCACACAAGGTCATGAGCTCTCCATGGGTAGATGTGCTTCCTCAAGACAGATTCCACACAAGGTCATGAGCTCTATCTACCCGTGGGTAGGTTTATTTCTAACAATTGTTCCAGGGCACTGGTTTTACAGCCCTTTTTTTAAAAGTCCCAACTGCTGTGAGATTTATAACATCCACTCAGGTGCTGCCATCACTGAATGGTGTTAGATTTGAATCTCGATGTGCTCACAGCTTTCAAGTTTTATATTATCTACTGTGTCCTCTGATTCCTACTTTTTACCTTATTACACCATGACTGCCAGTCAATACCAATGCATTTCTCATGCGATTTGAATACCCTCAGTTGTTCCATAGCAGTTAGAGACATATGAGAGAATGGGCTCCATTATAATGGCAAACCAAGAGTTCAGCGAAAATGAGTTTGAGAAGCAACTTGGAAGATGAAGGAAGACACAACTGAGTTGATCTACAATGGTTGGCTAAGAAATCAAATACGTCAAAAGATATTTGAACACATCTGACTGAGTAAGTCATAGAATGAAGTAAAGTGAACAGCTTTCTTCCTCATTTCTTTTACTTCCCAAAAACTGTTCAGGTAGCCATGTTGTGAACCTGGTTCAACCCCAGACCCGTGCCGGTCAGGACAAAGTACAATGTTGCCACTACTGAGAATTGAATGCTAGACAATTGTGCTGGATTACAAGTGCACTATCAATATGCCACCACTGCTTCATGATCACACAGCACAATGAAATAACATCAAATAAACATGTATATCACAGAACTTGCAAGCATAACACATCGTTCATTCTACCACATTCAAAAACTGCATTAAATGTTCAGGCATGAAGTTCACGACTGCCTGCAGTTGTTAGCTGAAGGCATCATTTGTAGAAAGTTTGTCAGAGACGGCCATTTGTAATCTTGGTCTGAGCTGTTTCGGGAGTGGATGTTGATTGACTAACCAAAAACGGCCCCACAATGAGAGCAGCGTCGTTGTCGCATTGCCAGACAGCAGAGAATCCCTAGTGGAAAGAACAGAATGGCACACAAGACTCCGAGACACGTGAAGTCTTCTTCTAAAATACCAACCTGTAAGGACAGGGAACAAGTTTGTTACAATTACTGATGTTGTGACTCTGTTATATGGTTACAATATTGGCTTCTAAAATACCAATCTGTGAGTAGGGAACAAGTTTGTTACAATTATTGATGTTGTGACTCTGTTATATGGTTACAATATTGGCTTCTAAAATACCAATCTGTGAGGGTAGGGAACAAGTTTGTTACAATTATTGATGTTGTGACTCTGTTATATGGTTACAATATTGGCTTCTAAAATACCAATCTGTGAGGGTAGGGAACAAGTTTGTTACAATTATTGATGTTGTGACTCTGTTATATGGTTACAATATTGGCTTCTAAAATACCAATCTGTGAGGGTAGGGAACAAGTTTGTTACAATTATTGATGTTGTGACTCTGTTATATGGTTACAATATTGGCTTCTAAAATACTAAGAGAGGTGTGAGACAGGGATGTGTAATGTCTCCAGATCTGTTTTCCCTGTACAGTGAAAATATTTTCAGAAATATTGAAAATATGGAAGGAATCAACATTGGGGGACGATGCATCAATAACATTAGATATGCAGATGATACAGTCTTGATTGCAGACAATGAACAGGACCTGCAACATTTAGTAGATGCGGTTGTTACACACAGTGAACAACAAGGGTTAGAATTAAATTGTAAAAAGACACAGATTATGGTCGTCACTAAGAAGAACGAAATACCACAGTGTAATATACAAGTAAATGGGAATATTCTTCAACAAGTGAATAGGTACAATTACCTCGGAACAGTAATAACATCTGATGGGAGATGCCTTGAAGAGATTAGAACAAGAATCGCCATGGCAAAAGTAGCCTTTAGCAAGATGAAAAACATACTGACCAATAAAAAGATGTCAATTGAAACGAGAAAAAGAGTGTTGAGATGCTACATAGAACCTGTACTTTTATATGGATGTGAAGCTTGGACAATGAGCAGCCAGGCTGAAAAACATCTGATGGCTGTAGAAATGTGGTTTCTGAGGAAAATGCAAAGAATACCATGGACAGCCAGAAAGACCAATGAACAAGTCCTTCAAGAAACAAATGAAGATCGTAAACTGATCAGAGACATTAGACGTAGACAGTCACAATTTTTTGGGCATGTTATGAGAAGAAATGATTTGGAGAACTTGGTGACAACTGGTAAGATCGAGGGGAACAGACCAAGGGGAAGACCTAGAAACAAGTATCTGGATGGCTTGGCCTTGTGGCATGGTCGAGACAAAAACACGGAACTGATCCACGACTCTGTTGATCGAGTGAGATGGCAGAACATGACCGCCCACGCTTACCGGCATGGCACATGATGGATGGATGGATGGACTCTGTTATATGGTTACAATATTGGCTTCTAAAATACCAATCTGTGAGGGTAGGGAACAAGTTTGTTACAATTATTGATGTTGTGACTCTGTTATATGGTTACAATATTGGCTTCTAAACAAATCATGAACAAATCTACAAAGGCTGAGCGTGAGTTGGTTGGGAGTTTTTGTTCCAATGGATGATGACTAGCAGAAGAAGAGAATACTGGTTAAATATCTCTGCATAATTATCTAACACCAAGTTGATAAATTTAAACACCTTAGGGTGATTATAACATCAGATGGAAGATGAGCAACAGGAATTAAAAAGCAGAATAGGGCAAGTGAAAGCTGCATTCAAGAAAATTAAAAGTATCATATGCAATAAGTCACTATACTGAAAGTAAGAAAGAGAGTGCTGAAATGTTATATGTCCAGCACTGTTTTACTGTATTACAATGAATCTTGCAATGTAAATGAATAAATTACGAAGAACTTAGAAGCAACAGAGATGTGCTTCCTGAGACAAATGTTGCGCATTCCCGTGTGTCTCTGTGGCGAAGTGGTAAAGCCATTTGACTCGGGCTCCAAAGGTTGTGGGTTCGATTCCAGGCCGCATCCTTCAGTTCACGAGTGAAATTTTTCGGAGACTCCTGTGTGTCGTCGCTAGAGTTACGGAGTTCATGCTTTGTGCGACACTTTCTACACTGCGGAAAGAGACTGAGCCGGATGGGATAAAATCCGGTGCAATGAAGTCGATCCTGTCGACTTTTAAGCGACTTTTTTTATTCCTTGGATTGCCAGAGTATCTAACAACAACTGCCTGAAAAAGGCTAATGAAACTAGAACATTAAATTAAACAAAAAGAATTAGACTTTCAGCGTTCTTTGGTCATGTGATGAGAAGCGAGGCATTGGTAAACAAAGTGACAACTACAAAGATCCATGAGAAAAGAGGCAGAGGTAAACCCAGAGAAATGATGCTGGATGGACTAAGATGGCGGCATGGAGGAATGTCATTAACAGTTGACCTTGAACACCAAAGCCCAGATGTGTGGAGAGACATGAATGCCAGCGCCAGCTGATAGGGCACATGATGATGATAATTTATCTAAAACATGAATATAGTTGTGAAGCACTTGGACGTAACTGAACCTAAGACTCCAGAAGTGTTGTTTCATTGAGAGAAGAAAGGCAGAAGAGAATAGAACTAAAGCTTAGTGATGGCTGTTCAAGAGGAAACAGAAATGTAGCAGCAGAATGAGGAGAAGCCACAACAAATCTTACCCTGCAGGCAGGACATCCTCCTACAACCACCACAGATTGTGTGGGGTGTACATGAACATTTGTCTGGGTCGTGTGTGTCTGGCCATACGAGGGAACTGCCCCGGCCGCTGGTGGGTAGCCTGGCGGTGGAGCATAACTGCCCTGGGGTGGATACGGCCCTGGATTGTAAGCACCCGCTACCTTACTGGGATCATAAGCTCCAGCTGGTGGATATGCCATACCTGCCGGCTGGTATATTCCTGCCGGCTGAGTGTTGACAGTTCCATACGTGGGCTGATAACCTAAAATTAGCAGCCCAATAGAAGTTTAATGTAGACAAAGATGGGTGGGACATATATAGATATTAAAACATGAATACAAAAGGCAAAAGGAGCTTTCATAGCACTAGGAAATGTGTGGCAGTCAACAGAAATTAAATCTAATACCAAGCTTACAATGTTTAACAGAGTTGAGTTGAGCTGAGCTGAGTTAAGAACCAACATCACAGCAATATGGACATTTTCATATGTGTTCCGTCCTAATCTGCTACAGCCAGTGAAGATTCCCAATACTAACGGTACCAGAAGCAGTATGATTATGTGTCCGTCTGGCCTTTCCTATGAGTTTTGGCCATATCTTTGGTCACTCCCTGCAGCATCATTATCTCCAAACCATGATCTGTTCTTCTGCACTAAACACACAATTCCAAAGGATCCTGACCACATAAGCCTGATCATGCAGCAATACCCCAGCAAGGGGTGCAGACCCAGCCAATCTCTGCCCCCTCTTTTCCCACCACACCAGCTGGTCCTGGGAGGAAAATCCAACAAATCTCTCATATGTTGTATTGTTGAATGAAAGCCTGCCACTCTGCCCGAAGCATGCCTCTCTTCATCATCATCATCATCATCCAGTGCCTTGCCAGCTGACGTGGGTGAACATGCCTCTCCACAAATTACGATCTCCGACATCATGGATCAATTTGTTGTTGAATCCCTTCCGTGCCATAACACAAGACTGTCAAGAATCTTGTCATCCTGTCTCCCTCTATCTTTCTTTCCGCAAATCTTTCCATGTTCCAGTTTTTGTCTTCTCATAACGTGGCCAAAAAACGATGACTACCTCTGTCTGATGTTTGTGATAAGTTGTCTTTGCGACTCAGCTTCCCTTAAAACATCCTGATTGCTCTTTTTTGCTTTCCAATTAATTTTCAGCATTCTTCTATAAAACCACATTTCCAAGGCTTCCAGGGATTCTTTCGCCTGTTTACTAATTGTCCAGGACTCTCAGCCATATGTTAAAATTGGTTCTATGTAACATGCAAGAACTCTTTTACTGACTTTCAAGGACAGTGACTAATTGCACAAAATGTTCTTCATTTGATAGATTGCAGCTTTTGCTTGTCCTATTCTGCTCTTTATCTCAGTGATGCATCTTCCATCTGATGTTACCCATGTGCCTGTCTTCACCTTTCCCATTTAACTCTAAGATTAAACTATTAATACTGTATGGATCAGAAACATGCGGAACGACTACAACATTTACAAATAAACTACAAACATTCATTTACTGGTGACTCCACAAAATTATCTCTAAGTCGGAGATGGTTCGCCTCATGGCAAGTACACCGGTGGTAATAAGGAAAGCTAATCCACATGCAGACATCAGCCCAGTGCACTAGAAGTAGTAGCACATATATGGACTATGCTTGAATTCAAAGCGAGCCAATGTAACAACAACTGAGCAGTATAGAAGGAATAAAGTGGCATGACAGAATCATGGACAGAACTAAAAGAATACCTGTGAATGAAGATGTGAAGAAACACCGCTAGAATTTAACCTGATAATAATGTCCAAAACAACTGGCTCTTTCCCTGGAAACATGTACTATAATCAAGCAGCTTCATGAGCAGCCATTGTGTTAAAATACTTGATGATAATAAACCTGACATCAACAATCAACATCATCGCACTCTGGACATTCCCAGAGAAGCCAGAGAAGAGCTCCCATGCTGACGGTACTTGTGGTGCCCTGACTGAAAATCTGCCTGCATTTTCCTCCATAGGTTGGGTGTCGTTTACACCCTCTGCTTACTCCTTGCAGAGTCAGTCTCTCCAGATGTGCAAACTTTGTTTTGCTGCATTTTCCACTCAATTGCAGTCTCCATCACTTTATTCTTTTCATAATCTAGCTCACTGTCCAAAGGAGCAGAAGCAGCCTCTCTATCGGCCTGCTCATTTCCTTGCATACCCTCATTCCCTGGATGGAAAATCCTTGATATGCTCTTGATCTTCATTTTGAGCAATGCAAGCCACTTCACGTGAAACTTACAAGCTTCTTTTTTATGTAGCATGCTTTGCAAATTTGTCACAAACACAACATGCCATACTGTAATATTCTACAGCCATCAGAACGCTGACGTTATAGCTTCCACCTCCATCTTCATGCCAAAAATCATTATATCATATGCCAAAAATTGTGACATCTAATGCCAAACTGCTTTACACACTGCCTATTAACATTCGCAATGAAGTCCCATCAGCTCCATTTTCATTTTACCTGCTGTCTACAATGCCAACACCCTCAACACAACTGACTATCACTATACTTGATTATGATGACGATCTCAGTATTCTATTTTCTGTTTTATTCACCGAAAAAGACTGGCCAAAAGTTCACTTTAATCTGTATGTGTCTTTCATTTGTCATGCTTTTTTTATGTGGAAGGAACCTGTATGTTGACAATTCTGCAATGGAAGAAATAGGACAAATCAATTATACAACCAATTCAGAGATCTGAACCTGACACATTCTGCTCTACTCACTTTGATAGCCTTGACCCTGCTGGAGACTCTCATTATAGGTGGGTGGTGCAGATGGGTGAGCAGCCATAATGATTTAAACCTGCCAGAGAATACATGAGAGTAGTATATAAAGCAGTTTGTTGATCACAATAACTTCTATAATGTGCTTTGTTGTTCAAAGGATTTTCAAGCTGTAAAGGATTGACTTCATTCCACTAGGTTATAATAAGTCTTAGTCTATTTCCGTAATGTAAGTAAAGGGCACTGAGCATATTCTTCTCTTCTTCTGCGTTCTTCCGGAATATTTTTTGGACGTAATTGCACTGTACCTGTTTACAGCAAAGCTGCACTATTTGCACCTATCGGTCGACACATCCACTTCTGAGGGGCACTAAGCCTTGTGTTGCCAGAGCCACATTTGTATAGATCAACCGGCACTCAGTGACTGATATGGGCAGCTTCCGTCAGTTGCCTTTACTTCTCTGGGCATTTCCTAATACCGACTTTAGGCTGGTCCAACCTGGCAGCCCAGCCTGCTGACAACGTTACACAGAACATGAACTTCATAGCTCCAGTGAACCCACGATGAGAGGGCATTTTCACTGTTAATAACTTTTATCAAACATTCTGTTTCTTCATGGTTATACTTGATAAATCGCCTGTGAATTATCAACGCCCCAAGAGAAGCAAAGAATAATAACTCTAAAGTACAACACATGTCATAAGATGCGACTAAAGAAAATGGATGTAAGTATGACAACCTCACAACATAGAAAATTACTGGCAAATATTTGTTTCATTTTTGTGCCAGGATATGCGAATGCACAAGGAAATGAGCAGACTGACAAGCTTGCTGGTACGGCTACTGTGGAGGGTGGACGAGCCATGAACCAGGCTGATCTACTGAGTGCTCTACGAGAAGTAAGTTGCAAGAACAAAGTGATGACTGTGAATCTATAATCAAGAACAGCAAGTTGAAAGAGAGGTGGCCAAACAAAAGCACTATGCAGGAAGCCAAAGAAGATTAAATAAACCAACACAGAACTGGTGTCGTGAGCCACTGCACGCTGCGGGATTTACTGAGATGGGAAATTTGAGCACTTATGGACTGAATGGTTCCATGTGCAGTGAGGATGATCTGTCGACTAACTAACATAGAAAACTTTAGAAGAAAAACCAGCTAATCGTGAATACGTCTACAACTGGTGAGTTAGCCGAGGGCTTATGCTCCATTGTGAGATGAAGGGCAGACCAAGAGAACACTTGTTAAACAAACAACAAATTAATTGTGCTGCATGTCTTTAGTAGGACATTGATATCAACCCCAGGCTGATTTTCTAAATAATTTTAAGTTCAGTACTTTGTCATTGGTGTATTGAACGTGGGACTTCTTGCATATGACTGAGACGTTTTCTGGGAGGTTGTTATGGGAGCGAGGTTTTGCAAATGACAGGCTACTGAATGAATGAATGATTTTGTCATTGCTTTCTGAATGAGAAGCAAACATTTAAGTCTAAGTGACCGATGTGTGGAATGATTCCACTAGCCTGCTGTCATTGTACAGGAAGTCTGAGCGCAAGTGTCTTAAACCTTTCAGCCATTTACTTGTTAAATTTTTTTTTTTTTTTGCATATCCTTTACAGGACATCACTGTCAACACCAGCATCTTTCAGCTGTATGTTGATCTCTTGGCAAGATTACGCTCAGTAGTTTGCCATTGCTTTCTGAGCGGCCAGCTCACATACCCCGTAAATTACCGATGCGATTCGAACCAATGCTGATTCTCACCGTCATCACATTACCGACGAAAGTATACGAGATTACGGAGAAAAGTCATAACCTCTAAGCCACGAAGCCAGCACTTGTTAAATATCTCCGCATAATTTTGTTTTTGTTTTTTGTTCGCATATCCTTTACAGGCTGTCAACATCAGCATCTTTTAGCTGATTGTTTATTTCTTGGCAAGATTACACTCAGTAGTTTGCCATTGCTTTCTGAGCGACATGCTCACATACCCCATTAGTTACCAATGAGGCGAGAACCGCTACCGATTCTTGCGCAGGTTACGTTCCTCTCGTAGATATACGGGATTACAGAGAAAGACGTTAACCCCTTAAGCCAGGGAGACTCACCAGCATAATTAATAAACATTAATATAGAATAATATACTATTAGTATATCCTTAACTTCACTTTGTTTACTAAACAAGTAACCAGTCTCTCTCTCTCCCTCTTTGTCTCCTCCTCCCCTCAATCAATGAAGTGCCATCTCCACAATGAAGGTCGTGATGGTGTCTCTCGCCCACTGCCTGATTGTTGTTGTACATTCTGATTTCTGTCAGACTGCTGCTGTTCGTCCATCTCTTAATAACAATATCATCTTCCCACTTGTATCGTTAAATTAACAAGTGAGTAAGTATCTACACAGTTAACCACGCAATATGTATTAATCTCTAACTAACTGACTCTAACTAAACTACTCAGTACTCAGGCTCTATCTATTCTGAATATGAATAAGAATTCTCATTTTGATTCTGAGATCCGGCAATGAAAACAGAGAAGAGAAATAATCAGTCACTGTCAGTGGGCGTTGAACCTCGGCACTGGGGTAGAATCTGCGGCCATCTATGTACTATGTACTTACCACAGCTATAAAGGGTGTCATAAACAAACAAAGGTTATGTCCAAGCTGTTGTTATTATTGTTTTCTTGGTGTTGTTGTTGACGAAGAAAGCTGTGACCAGATATCATGTGATCGTTGCAGACGTGAAGCTCGTCCAAATTATCATTCGTTGAATTGACATGTGTTTTCAATTGTTGATTATTTCAATAACGAGACACAAACAGCATATTGCACAATTTTATTGTCTGGTATATTTCGCTGTATCTCGTCAGGTGTATACTGCAAGGGGGGGGGGGGAAGTTCAATATATAATGAAGTAGAGTAGTGAATCCTTTCAATCGAAATAAACAAAAATAAATTTAAAAAACATAATATATTTCAACATCAGTTGTAAAGAGCATAGCCTACGATGGGTGGCGTTGTGATGTTCTGTTGTGATAATTTGGTGTGTCCAGTGTGTGCCGCGTGGTTACACACCCGCTTCACACGCGTGATCCGGGACTGTTTCCGGATCCGGTCAGGGATATGCACTACTGGCGAGCTCAAATGAGGGCGAAACTCGAGTATAGTGCTTCCATATTGACGTGGATAGGCCTTAGGTTCATACCAGAATGTGATCGGCGTTGCCAGTAGTGGGTTGTGCTCAATATTTAAATTTCAAATCCCGAAACAACCACATAATCAATTGATTATTGCTCACTGGATTTAGGAGGCCTGGTGTTCCTTGCCAGTGAGAAGTCCTGATCGTTCGGGCCCCATCGATTGACGGACGTCGGTCGCGGCGATTGGGCAATCTTGAGCATAGCCTACGATGGGTGGCGTTGTGATGTTCTGTTGTGATAATTTGGTGTGTCCAGTGTGTGCCGCGTGGTTACACACCCGCTTCACACGCGTGATCCGGGACTGTTTCCGGATCCGGTCAGGGATATGCACTACTGACGAGCTCAAATGAGGGCGAAACTCGAGTATAGTGCTTCCATATTGACGTGGATAGGCCTTAGGTTCATACCAGAATGTGATCGGCGTTGCCAGTAGTGGGTTGTGCTCAATATTTAAATTTCAAATCCCGAAACAACCACATAATCTATTGTATTTTCTCCAAGTGTATAGCAGACGCCTCGGCATATATTGGCAACTTTTGGTTGCGTGTAGTGAAAAGCTCACTGAAATCCTCTTGTAGACTACATGCCCCTGTTGCAATATAATGTTATTTGTTAGTTCATTATTTCTCCTGCTGCTAGATGTTCGCCTCGCAGCCGGCTGGTCATGGGTTCCATATGCACCGGGCGGATTCGAATAACAACCTGCATCCCAGATCAACCCAGCCTAAAATGGGTAGCAAGAAATGTCTTCGGAAGTAAAGGCAGTTGACGTGACACTGACTCCACCACCAATAGAGAATTCATTCATTCATTCATTCATTCATTCATTCATTCAGTATCATGTCCTCGCTCCCATAACAACCTTCCGGGAAACCTCTAGTCTAGATCATAAGCAAGTTGTCCCGCGTCCGATATACCCATCTGCCGATCAGCCACCACATCCTTTCACGACTTTTCATGTGGCCAAAATATTTCAATTTTCTTTGTTTTACCGTCTGTTGTAGCCAACATTCTTCAATATTCAGCCTTTTCGTAGGGATACAGATCTTAATCTTATTGTGTTTTCTTTCATGGTTGTTAGGGTTTGTTGGCAAGTTTTACAGAAGGTTGTTTGCAGTTGCTTTCCTTCTGGACAGTGACTGTACTAGTCGGTGGCCATAGCCATTGTATCTACTGATAAGATCATCTGCCTATCGTAGCAAAGTACAGACCATAACCAACAACATTCTGTTGGCTGCTCTCACACTCCATCCACCACCTGCTTCCATGGCTTCACGTAAGCCTGGTTGGGGGAGAGGGTGAGGGAGGGGAGATAAATGAGTACTCCACTTTGCCCAAGGGTATGCCGTAGACTAACGGAGGAAAGGGAGTGTTTTACATCCCATTTGATAGGGGATACCCCTACCCCGCTAAACGCATAGTGTTGATTGGCCTACGAATAAGTTTGTCTGACCGCATATACCCAATGCATCTTAAGGCATTTTAAAGGTAGTATTTAAAAAAAAAAAAAAAAAAAACTTATTTCACCTGTATTGAGTCACATCACAAAGATTTTGCTAAGAATCGCCATGCAAAGGGCCAGAAAGAAAATACAATCAGAAAGAGGGGAAGAACAATGTGGGTTTGGAGAAGGCAAGGGTACAACAAATTGGAAAGATGGTCGGTGCTCTTCTTCTTCTTTCGTTTGCTTAAAATATGTCTATAACTGCAATGTTGTCTCTTGTATGAATTTAACTGTCTTTTTTAGCTCACACAGCGATCCATAGAGTTTATCTTCCACTGTCGTCTCTCTAGGCCAGAAGGTTTGCCTAGATATGTTGTAGTTTGGGCAGTCTTGGAGTATGTGTTCTGCTGTCTGCGACGCCAATCCACATGTGCACATGTCTGTTTCACCAATCTTGAATTGTGTATACATGTGGTTGCGTAATCTATTGTGTCCTGTTCTGAGGCACAGAATAATGACTTGTTCTGGTCTGTCCATAATGTGGTAGTCATCTTGAGCAGATTTTGGTGGCTTTCTGACTGATCTGATCATTCTTTTCTTTTGGTGGTATGTAAAGGGCACATCAGGCTGTTCTTCTTTGGCTCCTTCCTTAGCCAATTGATCAGCTCTGTCGTTTCCGGGCACTCCACAGTGGGATAGCATCCACTGTATGGTGCCCTTATGCTGATTGCTAAGTTCAGTAAGTAGTGTCCTTAGTACTGGAATTTCCCAGACAGAAGCGCCTCGAGTACTGATTTTGCATCTGTCAATAGCACCACAGGTTGTGTACCATTGCTGGTATTTAGTAATTTCTCTGTTGCTATCTTGATTGCCTCAATTTCAGCATCGTAGTTATGGCAGTACTTTCCTGTCGGTACTCTGGCTGTGTCCCTAGTATTATTTGAGTATTCTATGTACAATCCCGCTCCTCCATTTCGAACAGCATTTTGTGTTGACCCATCTGTGTAGACTCGGATCCAAAGGTCCTGGGGTATTCTTTATCAAGGTAGCTGAGAGTGGCTGTTCTGCGCTGCACACTGTTCTGTTCTTCCTTGTCAAATATTCCTCTCACTTTTGTCTGAATTTGTAATGATAGTCTATCTTCATCTTTCCGTGGAGTTCGCTCTGAATAGTTGTTAAGGGGATACCAACTGTGGGCAGATCAGTGGTTTCTCTGCAGAGTCGTTTGGCCTGGTGGATAAAACTACTTCTTTTCAACCACCCCATAGCTAGGTTTTCAAATCTGTTCTTCATAGGGTGGCCTGGCAAGCTGAGGAACTTTTCTGCATGTATTAGCGTTTTTGTATCTCTGCGCTCTCTCAGTGCTTGTGTCCTCCCCATCTTCTCCATTTCCACTATAGGGGTTGATCTCATCCCTTGCCAAGGAGTAGACGTATATATGGTCTAGTCCTCCTTGATTGTCACCGACATCTCTGTTTCCACTCCCAGCGACCGTTGAGCACAGGCCAAAGACAGCCACTGTAACCAAACCTGCACAACACGATACTGAATAGTTTTCCCACAGTCTACTTTAATACGATGATTTTGACATGTCGATAACAAAAGCAGTCGCTCCACAGAAAAGTTCCAAATATATCTAACAACATACACATCCTATTCTAAAAGAGCGGCGTGGTATTAGCCGTGCTCTAGTGACAAGAAACCATGTCCGACGTGGACACCAGCTCAAGTCTAACTGATCTACGGTGACGTTTTGTGCTTGCGCCAAAACGTCTTGCTCACTTTTCATTCTTTTATAACTAATGCCGTGCAAAGTGTATCTTACAATCGTCTCGCTGTTTACGTCTTGTCACAGGACTGTGCAAGACTCCAAGCCACCGGTACTTAATAATCCATAGCCTGATCCAGGTGTATGGCATCCCTCCTGTGGTGACTCTAAGTGCTTGATTTTGCACCTTATCCAGCTCTTGTAGTGTGGTTTTTGACGCCGAACACCATGCAGTTGACCCGTATTCCAAGTGTGGTCGTATGCTCTGTTAATAAACTTTACTAAGTATTTTTCCACTGGCTCCCCATGTGGTTCCACTTAGCTTTCTCAGGATGGCTATTTTCTTTCTGACTTTTGCTACTGCTTTGTTGATGTGCTTTTTCCATGTCAGCCTGCCATCAAATGTTACTCCAAGGTATGTTGGTTCTTTATCTTCTCTTAGGGGTGTTCCATTTATCTGGATGATCCCTACCTTTTGTTTTGGAGAGAGGGTAAATAGAGTGGTGCTGCACTTGTCTGTGTTTATGCTGACACACCATCTATTTGCCCATGCAACAAATGTGTCTACATCCCTTTGTAGCAATCTGGTGGTCATTGATGCATGTTCATTTGTGCTCCATATAACCAGGTCATCAGCGTACATTGCAGCTTTAATTCCATGCGGTAGATTAGCGACAAGATAGATCATTGATGAAGATTAGAAAAAGTGTGGGGGATAAGACTCCGCCCTGGGGAACACCGTGACGCAGTAGTACTTTCTTGCTCTTGAGTCCGTAAATCTGTACTCGGGCTCTTCTGTTGTGCAAATATGCTTTCACTCATTTGTACATTCTTCCATTGAATTTGCAGTTTCTCAGTTTATTCATCAGACCTTCTTTCTAGACTTTGTCAAAAGCTTTCTTCAGATCTATCCATGACGCAAGCACCAGTTTCTTCTCTTGGAATGCATCCTCAATTTCTTGAGAGATGTAGGTTGTCTGATCTTCCGTAGAGTAGCACTGCCTAAAGCCAGCCTGCTGTGGCACAAGGATGTTTTTACTTTCAATGTACCACTGCAGTCTGTGATTGATGATGCGCTCCAGTGTTTTGCAGAGACAGCTGGTGAGGCTATTTGGTCTGTAGCTAGAGGCAATGGAACTATCTTTCCCTGATTTTAGGAGGAATATCATGATTGCTTCTCTCCAGGCTTGTGGAACACTGCCTATGGTCCAACTGTTATTGAAGATCTGCAACAGCTTTGCTTTGGCCTCTGTTCCTAGGTTCCTGATCATTTCATTTGAGATACCATCAGCTCCTGGTGACTTTCTCATTTTCAGTTTTGATATGGCTAGCTCCAGTTCGCTGATTGTGATGGGTGCCTCCAGAACCTCATGTACTATTTCCTTCTGTCCTGTATGTTGCCGTTTCTCTCGAATCTCTTGTTGTTTCTCTGGACTAATTTTGATATTGTTATCTTGTGCGAATGAGTCCGCAAAATGGTCAGCTGCTTGCTTTCTTGTTAAGATTTTTCCATCTTTATGTAGTGCAATTTTTGAGTTTCTCCCTGTGCCCTCGTCATTAAGCTGTTTTATTAGCTTCCACAATTTCCTTGTGTCTCTTTCAAAGTTCAGAGACTCCGTTTTCTCCTGCCAGCTTTTCCGTCTGACCTGCAGCTTGGCCCTTTGAAATTTGACTTTTGCGTGCTGGAATTTATTGTGGTGCTCTTGGCTGGGTGTGGCCTCTGCTTACTTTCTACACACTTCCACATCATTATGCAACTGTTCCAGTTCACTACTCCAGTAGGGTTTATATTGTTTACGGGCTCCTCTTGGTACTGTTTCTCGCGCTGCCTGTAGTATGTATTTCCCAAACTCTTCAACTGCTTTATTTATGTCTTTCTCAGTGTTCAGGTTTCTAACCAGTATGCTGGTGTGATGCTTGTACATTGCCCAGTCTGCTTTCCACCTCGAGAGGGTGCTACTTTCACTTACAAGCTCATTTTCTACAGTTAGAAAGACTAGCCGATGGTCACTGCCACCAAGTTGTTTCCCAACAATTCGTGTAATGTTTCACTCCAGGTCTGGTGAATGAAAAGCCAGGTCAGGTGTAGTTGTAGTGTGCCATGATCTCGAGTAGAAAGCATGCGAGTCGGACTGCTTGTTAATCAAGATGAATCTATTCTCATTCTGCCAGTCGTCCAGTCTCTCTCCTCTCTGGTCCATGTGATCATAGCCCGACACTGATCATCTCAGGTGGGTGCCGATTGGTCTATATAAACATGGGGATAGCAAAATATGCCAGATGCACCTTTCACAAACACTTTTTGTATGCCTTCCTTGACTTCTCTTGACTTGAATATAATAACATCATAGTAACAGATTCTGTGCCAAACAAACCGTAGGTTTGAACCAAACAAATATACATGTTGTAAAATGTGAAGTTTAGATGTGCCACAGTTATAACCTAAAAGTTGTTAATATGGTAGCAGACATGTTGTATTATGATGCAATGACACGCGTGAACTGCAAGTTCGGAACCATGGCGGTCGGCCTGCCGCTTGGAATTGACTGGATTGCCTTTTCGGTTCATGAGCACATTTTTCTCGGAGACTACTAGAGGTCGTCGCCGGAGCTATAGTGTTCGTGCTTTGTGCCTTGCTTTACGAAAGAAAGAAAGAAAGAAAGAAAGAAAGAAAGAAAGAAAGAAAGGAAGAAAGAAAGAAAGAAAAAAGAAAGAAAGATCTCTTCTGTTGACACACTCCATAATTCAAAACAACAACAATATCATCATCATCATCATCATCATCATCATCATCATCATCATCATCATCATCATCATCATCATCATCATCATCATCATCATCATCATGTTCCATGCCGATAAGTGTGGACGGTCATGTTTTGACATCTCATTCGATCACCGGATCGTGGCTCAGCTCAGCGTTCCTGTCTCGACCATACAAAGTGGCCAAGCCATCCAGGTATTTACGTCTCCGTCCTCCCCTTGTTATCTTCCCCTCGATCTTGCCAGTTGTCACCAAGTTCTCCAACTTATTAAAATTGTGACTGTCTACGTCTAACTTCTTTAATCATTTCTCTGGTCATTGGTTTTTCTGTCTGCCCATGTCATTCTATGCATTTTCCGCAGAATTTGAAAACAATATATTCTCTTAGTGAATATTAATACAGAGAACCAGAGACACGAATGGAGACGGACTGTATCTGCAGAAAAGAACCTCAATGGCTCGGAACGCTGAAGAAGAAGAAGAAGAAGAAGAAGAAGAAGAAGAAGAAGAAGAAGAAGAAGAAGAAGAAGAAGAAGAAGAAGAAGAAGAAGAAGAAGAAGAAGAAGAAGAAGAAGAAGAAGAAGAAGAAGAAGAAGAAGAAGATGAAGAAGAAGAACAATATATTGTTTATGGCTTTTATGTTTAAATGCACCACAGCATTAAATGGTCTTTTCCGTGCGACTTTCATGATTGATCCCGTGGGGATTTCAAATGAAAACCTTTAAAGTGTGATTGCAATTATAATAACCACGCCTGTCAATATTGTTGTTAACGATTCCAAGAGTGTTAAGTACGTGACATCACGGTACAGACAAACACGGTGACGCCATAAAGGCAGTTTAAAGATGGCGGCCCCACTTTTGACATGCACCAAAGAGGAGCAGCTTTCAATTATCCGTTTTTTTTTTTTTTAAATCAATGAAGGGGTGAAACCTATAGAAATTCATCGGCGAATGAATTTTCACTATCGAGATGCATTCCTGTCAACCAGCTAGTATATGAGTGATGTAGGAAGTTTCAAAACATTATTTCTACAGGAATCAAATCACTTTGTCGGCGCTGGAGAACTTGCATTGGACTCAGTGGTGACTACATCGAAAAACGATCATTTGTTCTTTAATTTTTCATAATATATTTTCTAAAAACGTTTAAGGTTTTCAATTGAACACCCACCCCCCCCCCCTTCCTAGTAACATCTGATTGTCGCCGTTGCTGAGTAGTCAAGTTTCCTGTCTCAAGCGTCGAAGGTCGGGGTTCGCTCTCGCACTCCTTAATTCTGTTCAAGTGAGCAATTGTTTCGGAGACCGCTGGGTAGTCACGGAAGTTTTGGAGTTAGTGTCTGTTTGACGCTTCCGAAAGGCCGCTTTTCGTACCGAGACCGAGCTATATGGGATGAAACCCAGTGTAACAAAGTCAATACTTTGCCTTTAAATAGCCTTTTCTAACATCTGCAGCTGTCTATTTCGGCTTTTGCTTTCTTCTCTGTCCACGACATTTTCAACATTTTTTCTCAAGAACTATATCTTCTATAGCTTCAGCACCTTCATTGAGTTTACTCATAGTCCAAGATTTGCCTTCATACAGAGAAAGTGACGCCACATAACCTCGTAGTAAGAAAATGTTTCTTTTTTATTGATAAGATTATGAGTCTTTTAAAAGCCTTTGTATACAGACTATAAGCAAGGGGAAATGAGAATAACAGAGCAATGGCTGGGGACTGAGAATCTTTTCAGCGAACCATTTAAGAGACGAGTTCATAAATATATACACCTGTATTGTTTGGCGCCCATATACTTAGAAGAAATAATTAGGGATTAGGGGTAGCAAACACCATAACAATGTGGAAGTTATATTTACCGACCGGGATTTGAGCCTGTCACCTCTAAATGACAACAGCGCCTCGCTGCAGGAACACGTGTATTTCGACGCATGACCACCAGACATACCTAAAAATTGTGTCTTCATTAGCCAGGTCTATTATACACATGCGTTCAAGCAATGGCAAACTACTGAACGTAACACTTGCCTAGTACATCAACAGCAGCTGAAAATGCTGGTGTTGACTGCAACGTCCCGTAAGGGATACGCAACAAAATTTATTTATTATCATACACATGAACCCACAATTGCGGAATATTGAAATAGCACCATAGGTCTCATATCGTACAGGTCATGTATGAGGAGAGGAAGATGTGAACGTGAAGCAACATGTGAGCAGGAATAATATAAGACAAAGAAGGGGAGTGAAAATAGGGTGCAGGATTAACATAAGAATGAACACAGAAGATGTGAACAAGAAATATGCAGATCCATTCACGGACAAGCGTACACACTCACCACATACAATCGTATAACAGCTCTCAATGTCTCTTACTAAACGTGTAAAAGATCAAGACGAGAAAAGAAGACAGGGTGCAGAATCAACATAAGAATGAACGGAGAATAAGTGAAGAAAACATATGCAGGTCCATACACATACGAGTTTACACATTCACACACAAGCAAACACATACACATACAAGAGTATACATACAAACTTACACATTCACAACATGCAGCCGACCCATTTCTCATATAGTGTCGTGCTGAAACGCAAAGACGATCACAACCAAACAATAGCTACATATCCAAACAATAGTTTATTCATATAATACCTAAAACATAAAACACGTTTTGTATTTTGATATAACAATGTGATGTTGTGTATTCATTGAGGCTGCTTTATATTCTCTCCACATGAAATTTGTATTTTTTTATTATCTTGGAACCGCATGGGCTCAAATAATTGGACAGCCACTTTCTTTTAACAAATCATAGATTAACAAACTAACAGATAATGGTTGTTACCATTGCACATGAAGTGGGGATAAAAGAGCAGCGGCAAATATTACAGGGTGGTTCAGTTAGTTTCATATCCTTTACATGACATCGCAGTCAGCCCCATACTTGTTTGGCTGTTTGTGATTTTTTGGCAAGTTTACGTTCAGCAGTTTACCATTGCTTTCTAAAAACCGGCACTCATTATCATTGTATGAAAACAAACGCAGGGCGATCAACTGCTAGGTGGACCGCAGCTATGTTTAGAACGAGGTATGGGGATTACGAATTGCGCCCTAACTCCTTCGACACAGATTCGGATTAAAGGATGGTATCAGAACATAAGTCAAGCTTCAACACAATTTATATCCTTTAGATCAAACAAAAGGTTGCACAGCTTATTTGTTTCGTTTCCTCTCTTTTACACCAACCATCTCTCGTTTGATATTTCGTTTGCAGTTTTCGGTTTTCATTTTCCTGGATCGGCCAAGCGCATATAGAAGTACAAATTTGTGGGGTTTTTTAAAATGTATTTTCAATCGTTTTGTTCTTGTTGTTCCGTTGAAAAAAGATTTCCGTCGTAACTTTTGCCTGCATCTATGTGTGTGTGTTTAATATTTACCTGTGGACACTTATTTACCTGGGATATTTCACTGCATCTTGTCAGGTGCAAACTGCAGAGTTAGATTTCATCTTTTTTCTCGAGAATACCATTATTCCTACCCTGTTCAACCTCAAAGAGAAGTTATATATTAGGGTCCATCCCTGGCTCAGCTTAATAACTCCGTGACTGAGTCAGCCACAAATAGAGACTGCCCACGAGTTTATCCACACAGGCTATTAATATGAAGGTGATTGATTTACGTGGGTGTTAATGGCTATGATAACAAGATTTCATTTCAAGTGAATAGAAAGAGTAGGCTGTAAGTCTGCTGCTTGACAAATCTATTAGAAATTAACATAGGAAAAGAAAACATACCCACGGGTAGATAGAGGCCCTTACCTGGAATCTGTCTAGAGGACGCAAACCTGACGCTAATGCATGCCGACGTCACACACGCTGACCTTTGAGGTGCATGGCTAGTTGGGTCTCAACCTCTCGAAGGTGGAACAAAGAAGAAGTGAAGCAAACTAACGTCCAACATTTCTTGGTGCTCATTCCAGACTGGGTCAACCGGACTGCCTGCACAATGCACCGAGGCTTCATTATTTGTTTATTGCTAGTTATATCCCTTTTTACATGTGTCGTTCTAGACCAGTGGTTCCCAAAACCACGGCCCGCGGGCCACTTGTGGACCGTCAGCTGTCAGAAAGTGGCACGAGATGCCTCGTTATTTAATATAATATATTTTAATAATTTCAAAAATGCACTCCGAACATTGCATGCGATAATTTACTCTGCTCGTGGTTGCTATGCACCCACGAGCTAGACTATGATTAAGCCTAGTTTATGTGTTGCTAGTTATGTCCCTTTGTAGATATGTTGTTCAAGACACTGATTTCCTTCAGTAAATGTATACAAAGAATCAATAAATCATATGTTGCACACTTTGTTGCCTGACATAAGTCGCTGCACGCACGCGCACACACACACACGCGCACACTCTCTCTCACACACACACACACACACACACACACACACATATATATATATATATATATATATATATATATATATATATATATTAGAGGATGGATTAGGATATGTCAATATGCTGAGGTTACACATTTGCCGAACACAATGCAAAACACATCGTTTATTCAAGACTGTGTTGCCTCACAAGTTATTTGTCCTTACAAACATTTAACAAAAGAAATTGCATATACATATAACAACATAAGAAACCGTAGTAATATAGTGGTGCCAAGCCTGATGGTCTTGTGTTCAATCCCCTTCCTCATCCTCCCCCTTGAGGCGGGGGTGTATTTAAATTGTCTCGGATTCCCAGGTCGACCCGCATAACATGGGTACCAGTAACAGTTTTGGGAGGCAAACGCGGACGGTGTGGTATTGATGACATCACTCACTGAGCGCTTATTGGTGTAATACTTAGTTAGTCTTTCCTCTTGAGCCCAAGGCGGCGCATAGGGCAGAAGTCATAGCTCTCCATGTTTGGCGGTTCAATGCTATCTGTTGTAGATCTTGGATGTTTACTTGGCCATTGAGTGAGCCTTCTCTAATGATGGTTCTACGCAGGGTCTCTCTTGGTCTTCCCCGTTTTCTTTTCCCTACCGGTGACCATATGAGGGCTTGGTAGGGGAGTCTTGTCTTGTCCATTCTGAGTACATGGCCGATGTAGTTCCAACGGCGTTTTCTTATAAAATTGGATACAATATCTTGTTTAGTCTCTTGTCTTATTTGTGTATTGGTTCTGAAATCCGTCTAGTGGAGGTTTAGAATTCTTCTAAGACATTTGTTCAAGACTGTGTCATGGCAGGGCAGACCAGGTCATAAGCCTTGGTCGACAACTGGTATAGGATCGAAGCTGCGACATGCGGACAGTTAGATCATTGCTTTGCTAATCCGGCAGCTTCTGATTGGTGTATGTCAGGATACAATTTTAGGCTTACAGTTGATGGATGTATGAACTTGATTGACTGACTGACTGGCTGGCTGGCACTTTGTCGTCTTGATAGAGAGTAAAATGGAGTTATACCTCTTCATAGCCCAAAGTTAAAGAGTTAGTTGCACATCCTTTACAGGACGTCGCAGTCAACCCTAGGATTTCTTATAGCTGTTTGTGATTTCTTGGCAAGTTTAAGTTCAGTAATTTGCCATTGCTATCTGAACAACACATTGTCTGCCGCCAAATCCCCCGCAGCTGTGTTTCGAACGCGGTATGCGGGAAAGCGAACTACGTCCGTAACACTTTCGCCACGGAGTCGGCATAGCACAAAGCCTGGTCTGAAACTAGAGACCATGTGTTGCCCAATCAATCAATCAATCAATCAATCAATCAATCAATCAACCAATCATTCTCTCTCTCTCTCTCTCTCTCTCTCTCTCTCTCTCTCTCTCTCTCTCTCTCTCTCTCGGCCTGCCTAGTTTACTCTGGATTAGAGGTGGATAAACTTACCATATATTTATTACACATATACTTCACGGAGAAGCGCAATTGGGTGATTACAAGCCTTACTCTAGTGCGCGGAAATGCAACATAAAGACTAAATGTCATGACAGGGCCTTGGCCGACAACTGGTATAGGATCGAAGCTGCGACAGGCGGACAGTTAGATCATTGCTTTGCTAATCCGGCAGCTTCTGCAGCGTGCCTTGTTCCAGATGTCTTGATGTCACCTTTCCTGAGGAGTAAACTAGGTAGGCCGAAAGAGGGCTCATGTTGTATGGGCAACACATGGCCTCTACAGTTTAGCCCAGGCTCTGTGCTATGTAGAGGTTATTATACTTTAAACAAAGCCCAATGCAACAAACTATCGTCTGCCAAGACGGCCAGGTGTATGTACAAATGTTCAACCTTCTGTAGGAGGCCACAAGGTGCGTATCCTCAGGAAGTAAATAAGATACAAGATGTCGCTATGACTTTGGTTTGGATCTTTTTGTCTCAGCATCTGCCAGTATTGCGGTTTAAAAGAGTTTCAAAGGCGAGAGGATGAGCTCCATTGCACCGGTTTTTATCCTCTATGGATCAATCTCTTTCTGCAAGGCGGGAAGCGTCGCACAAAGTACGAACTCCGTAACTCCAGCGACGACCCCCAAGAGTCTAGGAGAAAACTGTACCCGTAAACTGAATGACGTAGCCTGGAATCAAACTCACAACCTTTGGAGGTGAGGCAGGCAGTAGAACCACTTCGTCAGGTGGACACCCAGAGTCCAGCATTAGGAGCAAGTGTTATAGGCATGACACGCCAGGTAAGCGTCTTAGCAGTGTATACAATTATGAGAAGGGCACCATATATCCTTCAGGCAAGGAGACGGACGCTTTTCTTTACTTACCGTATACCCAATACGCCTATAGGCATGGAGCAGAATCCGGTACAGTTTTATAACAATATATCAATCAATCATGTGCCATGCCGGAAAGCGTGGGCGGTCATGAATCGCCATTTCACTCGATCACCAGAGTCGTGGATCAGCTCAGTGTTCTGGTCTCGTCCATGCCACGTGGCCAAGCCATCCAGGTATTTTCCTCTCGGTCTTCCTCTTGCTCTGTTCCCATCAATATTGCCAGTTGTCAATAAGTTCTCCAATCCATTTCTTCTCATAACATGTCCAAAAAATTTTGACTGTCTACGTCTAATTTCTATAATCAATTTACGATTTTCATGTCTCCTGTAGTACTTGGTCATTGGTAATATAGGGGGCTTAAAATGAAAACCTTAAAAGTGTGATAGAAATTACAATAACCATACACTTGTCTTGTAACCTGTCAATTATATTGTTAAGGATGTCAAGAGTGTTAACACCTGACATCTCGGTGCAGACGAACACGATGACGTCATAAGGGCAGTTTAAAGATGCCGCCCCAGTTTTGACTTGCACTAAAGAGGAGAAGGGTTCTTTTATTCGTGTTTTGATCAGTAAAGGGGTAAAACCTATAGAAATTCATCGGTGAATGAAGGTCCAGTATGGTGATGCATGCTTGTCAGTCCAGTAAGTGTATGAGTGGAGTAGGAAGTTTCAAAACGGAATGACTTCTGTGACAGACTTTTCACAACCGGGCCAGGCACAAGTGACCCTAGAGTCGATTTTTATACAGGAATCCAAACACTTTATCGACGCCGAAGGACTTGCATTTAACGCAGTGGCGACTTCATCGAAAAATTATACATTCGTTCTTTACTTTGTCATAATCGTTTCTCTCTTTCTCTTTCTCTCTCTCTCTCTCTCTCTCCTCTCTCTCTCTCTCTCTCTCTCTCTCTCTCTCTCTCTCTCTCTCTCTCTCTCACACACACACACACACAACACACACGCACACACACATTTAAGGTTTTTATTTGAAGCCCCCTCGTACAAGTAATAACAATAGTCCATATCTGAGTTCCCGACAATACTATACTGATTCCCATAGCCGCGGCGGCCTCCCCACGAGTCTGGCTCCCTCCATGAGTGGAATCTTCCGGTGTCTGCATTGCTGCACGTTCTTCAGAGGTGCTCGGATGGTCTCAGGAAAGAGGAGTCCCGCAAAGCCCACGCTGGACATCATGGCACCGTAGGCAACAAAAGGCACAGTGTAATGGTAGAGTTCCTGTTGAACAAGCGAGTAGAACGATTGTTAGGGGCAATTCTGAACATCTTTTAGAATAATGAAGTAATGCGTCTGGGGAGCGAGCGTGTGTGTGTTATGGGGAGCCATAGGAGAAGGAAAGAATAGTGACGCTGTGATCTACCGTGTGTGTCGTAGGAGGCGACTGAAGAGGCGTTAGACTGGCTGCCTCGGTTCGTAGAAAACTAGCTGCAAAATCAAAACAAAACCAAATAAGCCTACAAAAGGATGGTGTGAGGTGGTTGTGGGAATAGAAGAAGAAGAAGAAGAAGAAGAAGAAGAAGAAGAAGAAGAAGAAGAAGAAGAAGAAGAAGAAGAAGAAGAAGAAGAAGAAGAAGAAGAAGAAGAAGAAGAAGAAGATTCTAGAAAAAGAAAGAAAACTGTCATTATGACTCCAACAGTCACAGTAAAGCAGGACTTTTCAGTTATAACAGTAGTGAAACCCTGCCTGGTTCAGTCGAATCTCTGAACAGTTAGGAATCACGGAGACTCAACAGATGAATCATAATCCTCATCATTGTCTTCTTCTTCTTCTTCTTCTTCTTCTTCTTCTTCTTCTTCTTCTTCTTCTTCTTCTTCTTTCGTTCGCCTGAAATTTCTCTATAACTGCAATGTTGTCTCTTGTATGTATTTAACTGTCTTTTTAGTTCAGTGGTCCATACAGTTTATCTTCCACTGTCGTCTCTCTGGGCCAGAAGGTTTGCCTAAATATGATGTATTTTGGGCAGTCTTGGAGTATGTGCTCTGCTGTCTGCGGCGCCAATCCACATGTGCACATGGCTGTTTCGCCAATCTTGAATTTTGTATACATGTGGTTGCGTAATCTATTGTGTCCTGTTCTCAGACAAAGAATAATGATTTGTTCTATTCTGTCCATAAGGTGGTAGTCGTCTTGGGATCATCACTGTCGTTGTCTTAATGATGTGCCATGTAAACTGGTGTAGACATTCATGTTTCTCAACCTAGGCCGTGGATGTTCTGGATCAATTCTACTGATAATAAATCTATGCCCTAGCTTAGACCTTCATGCATCATTTCTCCCGGGCTGTCTCTTCATCTCCTTCTTCTGCAATTAATTATTCCAGTCTTTATGATGTTTTATCGTCGTTGCCCTGTTCCCACTGGTGACTCTGGATAACTTTGTGCTGATCGCATGGCCTTACGTGCCGGCGACGCATCTTTCAAATGTCTGCCCTATCAAATGTCGATGGTACGTGAGATGCCTACCATGTTTATAACGGGTAACGGGGAATCAGGGTTCGATTCCGGAGAGGGAGCATGAGAAACGGCTACCACATCCAAGGAAGGCAGCAGGCGCGCAACTTACCCACTCCCGGCACGGGGAGGTAGTGACGAAAAATAACAATACGGGACTCTATCGAGGCCCCGTAATTGGAATGAGTACACTTTAAACCCTTTAACGAGGATCTATGGTGAGGTCTCGGAGGATTGACGCTGAGCCGCCAGTGTCTACAGCCTACCTTGTGCCAGACGTATTGGTTACCCATTCCTCTGGAATACACAAGACAAGGCCGAGAGTAGGGACATGTCGTTTGGGCACCACATGATTCTCTGAAGCTCTGCCCAGGCATTATGAAGGAATATTGGCCACATTCCAACTCACACACTTTGGTCTGTCAAGACTGCAAGGTGCCACTCATTTATGTTCTGCAATGCTTCTCTTCTAATTATATGGCCAACTAATACCGTTTGCCTCTTTCTTATCAATCAAATCAATCAGATGCCGTCTCCACAATGAAGGTTGGCAACAATAGATCTCCACCACTGTCTGTCTCTCGCCTTGACTGTATATTCTGTCAGACTGATGTTCGTCCATCTCTTGTTGTTATCTTCCCACTTGTATCATTGTCTACCTCTTGCTCGCTTGCCCTCAACCTTGCCCTCCAGTATGGTTTTTATAAGAGTGTCATGTCTTTTAGCATGGCCGAAATAGTTCACTTGCCTCATTATTTCTTTCATAAACTCTCTCTTCATTCCCAGTTTTTCTAGTACTTTTGCATTTGATTACTTTTGTTTCCATGAAATACGACATATTCGTCTGTGTATCCACATCTCCGGGGCATCCTCTTTTTTTTTTTTTTAATAGATGTGTATAATGTTCTGCTTTTATTAGCTTCTCTCAGACAACCCTCGTTAGTTACCCTGACAGCCCAAGTTATTCACACCATCCACCCCAGGCTCGGCGTCTCCGTTGCCTGACAACGACTCTGAGTAGATGGCCCATTCTACACGGCCAGAGACTATACGGCATATGGTGTTAGCCCCATAGTGCTATAGACCAACGCCTGGACGAAGTGGTTACGCTGTCTGCCTCGAGCTCCGAAGGTTGTGGCTTCGATTCCGTTCGGTTCACGAGTGACATTTTCTCGGAGACTCCTGAGGGTCGTAGCTGTAGCTAACGAATATGGCCTCTCTGCGGAAAGAGACCGAGATGTATGGGATAAACCCGGTGCAGTTTAGTCGATCATCTTGCCGTGTTAACCCTTGTAACAGACCAATCCGATTTGCTTCATGCACTTGCTCAATTTGATGTTGATTCAGTGAGCTAGTATATCTTTCAAAGATCGCTGCTTAAAAAGAAGGTAATGAAAGGCATCGGGTTTATTGCACCGGGTTTCATCCCACTTGGTTCGGTCTATGTTCGCAGGGTGGCCTGTCGAAAGCGTCGCACACAGCGCAAATTACGTAGCTCCAGCAACGACCCCCGGGAGTCTCAGTGAAAACGGCCATTGTGAACGAAATGACGGGTCCCAGCAACGAACCCAGGACCTTGGGAATGCGAGGTAGGTGGCTTCTGCTGTACAGAGGGCAACAGCTTACACACACTTTGTGAACGCATAAATACGTGCACCATTGGCTACAGACACATTACAAGGACAACTCACAAGGAAAGTCAACGCATGAGACAGCATGGAACCCACTGAGGCAGACGCCACTGCAACAGC